>CM062294.1:249734293-250950616 GCA_031216915.1 Pictodentalium vernedei | reverse complement strand
AGCCTGAGTCGTATTGACATGTGTACTAACTGTGTATAAGTAGCACTGAATAAATCAAAGTTCATCTAATTTGCATAATTTATGCACGAGAAAAAACCCAATATTATATGTAATGTATTCCATGTTACAAAACATTTAAACAAAAATTTATTCTAATTACAACCTTCATATAGAAGTTCTGTACAAAAAACTGATTGCACCTAATTTCGGTATAAAATGGCCACCAGCTGCCATCTCGAATTTCGGACCGCATTCAAAAACACTCGTTCTCGTCCCAAGGTGATAACAAAGGTACCCAAAACGTTTCGTGAAGATCGGTTCATAAATACAGCCCCTAGCCCGAGCCGTATTGACATGTGTACTTACTGTGTATAAGAAGCACTGAATAAATCAAAGTTCATCTAATTTGCATGATTTCTGCACGAGAAAAAAAACCCGTATTATATGTTACTAAACATTCATAAATTTTTTTATTCAAATCAGAACTTTCATACAGAAGTTCTGTACAAAAGACTGATTGCACTAATTTCGGTACAAAATGGCCGCTGGTGGCCGTATTGAATTTCGAGCCGCACCAAAAAACACTTGTTCTCATCCCACAGTGATAACAAAGGTACCCCAGAAGTTTTGTAAAGATCAGTTCATAAATACGGCCTCTTGCCTGAGCCGTATTGAATTGTTGACGGACAGACAGACAGACGACGGACCATGACAAAACCTCAAATTTGACTACGTCAAAGTTGAGCTAAAAATTATTCTCATGGACAAAACACAATGCAAAACTTCACATGTACAGTTTTTCGAAGTCTAAAAAGGGGCATGTAACCCGTAATATGTGGATCTCCTTCTCCCCAGAATGGTCTACCACTATACCAAAATCCGACAAGCGATGCTGGAGTTATAATGCAAATTGTTTGTAAGAAAACTTTTATAAGTTAAACAGGAGCCCAAACTCTGGTGTGTATGCATGGACAAAACCCATAATATATGGATGTCTTCTCCCCCTATGCTAGTGTCTCACCATATCAAAGGACATAAAAATCTGTGCACAAATGACTGAGTTATAATGTAAAATGTTCGTTCAGAGAGTTTCTGAGTGTAAGAAGGGCCATAACTCTGGTAGGAATGTATGGACAAAACCCACGATTTGTGTATGTCATGTTTCCATGCTGCTCTATCATCATTCCAAAGGACAACTGATGCCAGAGTTACAATGCAAAACATTCATTTTACTATTTTTCTAAAACTTCCAAGGGCCATAACTCGAATTTGAATGTGTGGACAAAACCAGCGATTTGTGGATGTCATTTCCCCCATGCTTGTCTATCACCATACCAATGGACATCAAAATTTGACAACCGATGCCAGAGTTATTATACAAAATGTTTGTATGGATGTACAGACATATTGACATTCAGACATACAGACAGATGGGGACCTCGACTGAAAATGGTTTTGTAGAATTTTCTTGAAAAATGATTTTTTTGTTCTTCTGCTGAATTTGTAAATTACGTGGGTGGATGTGGTCGGTTCATCACAATGAAAGTGTCAATAATACTGTAGCCTAACTTGATGGTGGGTTGTGTTTGATGAAAAGGATAATGTTCAATGTTTATGAAAGGATTATACGACAAGAATTGTGATAATTGAGAATATTTTAATTTCTGTTCCCTGTATGCTATGCTTTCAATAAAAATAATTTGATGTGTGGACTGTACTAAAGAACTGAGGGGTAGGTTAATGTGGCCCTCACAGTTAATGTATGTCAATCAAAGTTACCAAGTTACAGTGAAATTATTCCAAAACGAGTCATCCTATCAAGTTACAATGAAATCCCTTCATAAATATGGCCTGTATGGCTAAAGACAGTGCTAAAGGTTTACAGGCTTTGGGCCTATGTAGCCATGACGGTTGACTGATCGCAACCAAAAGGTGACATCCTCATCTAAACATTATACTGAGTCATCCTACCACATTACAATGAAATCCCTTCATAAATACGACCTGTAGTCTGTGCTAAAGGTTTCCGGTTTGGGCTAGGGCAGCCATCACGGCTAAATGATCGCGACCAAAAGGTGACATTCTCATCTAGACATTATCTGGAGTCATCCTACCAAGTTACAATGAAATCCCTTCATAAATACGATCTGTAGACTGTGCTGAAGGTTTTCAGGCTTCGGGCCCCTGTAGCTGTCACAGTTGACCAATCGCGACCAAAAGGGGACGTTCTCATCTAGGCATTATATGGAGTCATCCTACCATGTTACAATGAAATCCCTCAATAAATACAACCTGTAGACTGTGCTAAAGGTTTTTGGGTTTTGGGCTTGGGCAGCTGTCACGGTTGACAGATCGCAGACAAATGGGGAAGTTCTCATATAGACATCATACGGAGTCATCCTACCAAGTTATAATGAAATCCTTCCATATTAAATATGGCCTGTAGACTGTGTTAAAAGTTTTTGGGTTTTGGGCTTGGGCAGCTGTCTCGGTTGACAGATCATGACCAAAAGGTGACGTTCTCATCTAGACAATATACAGAGACATCCTACCAAGTTACAATGAAATCCCTTCATAAATACGATCTGTAAACTGTGCTAAATGTTTTCGGCTTGGGCAGCCATCGCAGTTGACAGATCGCGACCAAAAGGGGACGTTCTCATCTAGACATGACCTCAAACCTGTATATGAAATTTTGTGACGATCGGACAAGAACTGTGGGGTGTGGCCTGTGCTAAAGGAAAATGTGAACAGACTCACAGACTAACAGACTTCCGCACGCGTGATGGCAATAGCTTACCTTGACTTTGTCAAGTTAAGATAAAAAAAAAGGATTGACAAAATTTTCCCCTGCAAGTTTTATCGATTTTTTGACCAGAGATTTTTTCAGTCAAATTTTTATGAATTTTTCATCAAATCTAGTCCTAAGGAGGTCAGGGGCATAATAAATAATGTTACAGTAGGTAAAGGGTTGATAAGGACTGTTAATGGTGTCTTTATCTTTTAATAAGTTGCATACCGGTAAAAGTACCATATATGTCCGTGTATAAGTCGGTCCCATGTATAAGTCACACCCCACATTTTCAGCCAAAATGTCTCCCTTGCGACTTTTACCTTTGTATAAGTCGCATCCCTAAATGTGAGAATAGACAGTATACAAGAACAACTGAGTAAATGAAGATCACATTGGATGATTCTTCATCTCACTCAGAACTTTAACTTTTAAAGCCTCAGGTTAATGTTTATGATAATCACTATCTTATATACATGTGCACAGTTGCATATAACTTAACAGTGTTTATACATCATTGTTGTCTCGCTGTACAGGCAGACAACAATGATATAAAAACATCATCAAGACTGGAGAAACAGAGTTTACTTCAACCAGTAAATTCAAGTCTGTGTGAATGGGGTTAAAGCATCAGAAATAAACAAAATAGAAAGAGAATTTATGGAGGTTTTTTTTTGGGGGGGGGGGGGGTGAAATATTTTTAAAGAAATCAGAAATAGGGTTTTGTTAATAGTATTTAAAAATATTCAAACAGGAATCAGAGAAATTTTTCACTATCTTATATACATGCGCACAGTTGCATATAACTTAACAGTGTTTATACATCATTGTTGTCTCGCTGTACAGGCAGACAACAATGATATAAAAACATCATCAAGACTGGAGAAACAGAGTTTACTTCAACCAGTAAATTCAAGTCTGTGTGAATGGGGTTAAAGCATCAGAAATAAACAAAATAGAAAGAGAATTTATGGAGGGTTTTTTTTGGGGGGGGGGGGGTGAAATATTTTTAAAGAAATCAGAAATAGGGTTTTGTTAATAGTATTTAAAAATATTCAAACAGGAATCAGAGAAATTTTTTCGAGAAACCAGAAAAAGCATATATGTGCACAGCATTGAAAGGGTTCAGAAATGGACATTTTTTGCTCTTACACTTATTTGAATGATGTTCAGAGCAGTAATGTGAGTATGGAAAGGGTTATGATTATTCTCACATTGCATGAAAATCTTTAGCACCTACATTGAAGTCTTGAGAGGGTTAAAAGCAATGAACTGAATAATTTATGTTTTATTTCCTTGTAAAGCAAAGGGTTTCTCTCAACCTGATTTGAGGAACTGACATCTGATTGAAACAGCAGATGACAATTAATGTTTGACAGCTTACTTCACTTCTGTTTACATTGTATCCAGTGTGAATAAATACAACATAGTATTGCTTCAGGAGAAATTACCTTTACAGGAAATTAGAGGCTGTGAAAACCATGTGGCCGACCGGGCCATACTTAAGGGCCCTAGAGACCTGAAAAAGATATGGTGCGAAGAACTTGTGACTGTCTGTCAGTATGCCAAAATCAGCGAGATAGGACAATTCATTTTTGAGTTATCATGCGGACAATGAAGTGAGGAGAATAAGACTAATAAATGCAGCATACTGTTTGAGTTCTCAAGGGAGAATACACTTGGGGCAACTTTTTCAAAGCAATATACAAGTGGCAGTTTGTGGTTGTATGGGGACTTAAGTTTTAATGACATTGAGGACAACAGAACCTGAGGTGGGACCCAAAACCTGTTTGCTATATTTCCTGTTGATGAACAACTGTGTAAGTTTATCAAATTCTCTCAAACAGTAAAAGACCTGAACTGGACAAAGACATTTGTGACTGTAATTGTAATAATATATTGTCATTCAAATCAAATCTGTGACCTTCACCTTCACACCTAAAGTCTATGGTGGAATGCAACATACCATCTACAGTTTATACAAAAGTTATCAAAGTTCTTTCAAGGTCGATCAAGCAACAAGGAAGTTACCACTCAAACTTAATCAATTGTTGGATGTATGGTTCTGTCACGTCACTCAAAACTGTGACATTGGACAATGTATAAATGACAGATAAATCAATAGCAGAAAATCTTCAATCAGATTGGCAGGAACAAGATTAGGAAGTTTACTTCACTCAAGACATTATTTTGTATGTTTCGGAAGAAAAAAATAAAATTTCCAAGTCATTTAGGAAAACATATCGGCACTATCATAACAAGGTTGTGTCAATTTAAGGTAAAAGTGGGTACTATTGGATTGGTTTACATCAGGAGTCCAGGCAATATGTTTGCACTTGATGGGTCACAAGAGCATATATTCAGGAAGAAACTCTGTTAGTTCTGATCCAAGATAAAAAATTAAGAGTGCAGCTAACAATAGACTTGAATGTAGAACAAATCAATGATTGATTTACAAAATTATCATGTATGATAAAAGTTCCGGAAAAAAAGTATGAATGGAGACATGCTGAAGTGACATGCTAGTATTGATTTCAAAATATTGATAGCATGCAGTATCATGTACAACCTGTCATATGTGAAGTAATTCCACTGTGAAAAATTATAATCTTGTATACAGTTGTCAATGGTTTCACAGTGCCTCAGCACTGCGAAAATGACATCTGCATCATACTTCCAACACTCCTACCACAGATTGTTCAGAAATTAATATAACATCTCTTGAGTGCAACGAGTTGCCATCTACAATGCTAAAGCATTGCAGTTGGCACCTTGGAGCACCCAAGGGATGGTATATAACCTCAACCTACACCAATTCTAAAAAACAAGAGGCCCCAAGGAGCCTAAATCGCTCATCGGCCAAAGTGGTTCAAAGAAGTATTTGGGGTCACATTCAGTTAGACATGGTTCATCAATACTACAAAGGAAAGAAGTCATGAGAGACAAATTTTATGGAACTAGGGACATGGCTTGAACAAACTTGAATCTTACCCCCCTAAGGATGCTGCATACCACATATCAAAAGCATTCATCTGCTGGATCTGAAGAAGATTTTTAAAGAAAATTCCTCATTTTGAGTTATCATTCGGGCTCCCACAGTGAGCCCAAATATGAACCCAGGGACTTGGCTTGAACAAACTTGAATCTCACCCCCTAAGGATGCTGCATGTCGAATATCAAAACATTCCGACTGCTAAATCTGAAGAAGATTTTTAAAGAAAAATTCCTCATATTGACTAAGTAAAAATATGGACTCAGGGACTTGGCTTTAACAAATTTGAATCTCACCCCCCTAAGGATGCTACACACCACATATCAAAACATTCCGACTGCTGGATCTGAAAAAGAAGATTTTTAAGAAAATTCCTCATTTCAAACTAAATTACAATTCAAGCTCCCACAGTGAGCTCAAATATGGACGTAGGGACATGGCTTGAACAAACTTGAATCTCACTCTCCTAAGGATGCTGCATACCATTAAAACATTCTGACTGCTAGATCTGAAGAAGAAGATTTTTAAAGAAAATTCCTCATTTTGAACTAAGTTATCATTTGGGCTCCCACAGTGAGCCCAAATATGGACCTAGGGACATGGCTTGAACAAACTTGAATCTCACCCCCCTAAGGATGCTGCATACAAATATCAAAACATTCTGACTGCTAGATCTGAAGAAGATTTTTAAAGAAAATTCCTCATTTTGAACTAAGTTATCATTCGGGCTCCCATAGTGAGCCCAAATATGGACCTAGGAACACGGCTTGAACAAACTTGAATCTCACCCCCCTAAGGATGCTGCATACCAAATATCAAAACATTCCGACTGCTGGATCTGAAGAAGAAAATTTTTAAAGAAAATTCCTCATTTTGAACCAAGTTATAATTCGGGCTACCACAGTGAGCCCAAATATGAACCCAGGGACTTGGCTTGAACAAACTTGAATCTCTCCCCCCCCCCCCCCCCCCCCCCCAAAGCATGGTGCATACCCAATATCAAAAGATTCTGCCTTCTGGATCTTGAGAAGAAGATTTTCAAAGAAATTTGCCTGAAAAGCACTAAGTTCAAATTTGGGCTCCTAGACTGAGTCCAAATATAAACGCAGGGAGCCGATTTGAACAAACTTGAATCAGATCCACCCCACAATGTTGCATACCAAATATCAAAAGATTCTGCCTGCTGGATCTTGAGAAGATGATTTTTAAAGAAATTTGCCTGAAATGCACCAAGTTCAAATTTTGCCTCCTATACTGAGCCCAAATATAAACCCAGGGGGCCGATTTAAACAAACTTGAATCAGATATACCCCACCATGTTGCATACCAAATATCAAAAGATTCTGCCTGCTGGATCTGGAGAAGAAGATTTTTTAAGAAATTTGCCTGAAATGCACTAAGTTCGAATTCAAGCTTCTATAGTGAGCCTAAATATGAATCCAGGGGGCCGATTTAAACAAACTTGAATCAGATCCACCCTACAATGTTGCATACCAAATATCAAAAGATTCTGCCTGCTGGATCTGGAGAAGAAGATTTTTTAAGAAATTTGCCTGAAATGCACTAAGTTCAAATTCGGGCTTCTATACTGAGCCCAAATGTGAATCCAGGGGGCCGATTTGAACTAACTTGAATCAATGTTGCATACCAAATATCAAAAGATTCTGCCTGCTGGATCTTGTGAAGAAGATTTTTAAAGAAATTTGCCTGAAATGCACTAAGTTTGAATTCGGGCTCCTATACTGAGCCCAAATATGAACCCAGGGGGCCGATTTGTACAAACTTGAATCAGATCCACCCCCACAATGTTGCATACCAAATATCAAAAGATTCTGTCTGCTGGATCTGGAGAAGAAGATTTTTAAGAAATTTGCCTGAAATGCATTAAGTTCAAATTCGGGCTTCTATAGTGAGCCCAAATATGAATCCAGGGGGCCAATTTGAACAAACTTCAAACTTGAATCTGCACCCCCTAGAGATGATGTATACCAAATAGGAAAGAATTCTGTCTGGTGGATCTGAAGAAGAAGATTTTTTTGAATTTTGGAAAGAAATTCATGGGTGCTATCAGAGTTATGCCCCTTGTGGTGCCCCCTGTAGGTGCGGCAAGTTTATTTGTATAAGTTTGAATTGACATATGATGGGGAACATGCACACCAAATTTGGTTCAATTTGATCCAGTAGTTTGTGAGGAGTAGTCGATAATGTAAAGTTCACAACGGACGACGACGGATGGCAAGTGATAAGTTAAGCTCCCTTCGGTGAACTAAAAAATGTATACCAGTCTGTCAAGCATTTTCTGCTTGAAATAGGATTTTTCAATGGTTGAAAATCAGGGCAAATTAGAATATGAAGAAATCTGGGTAAAGGTAGGTTCTTTTCCAGTTTTGTGATATTTCAATTCTTTATCCAGCAATGTCACAACTTCCATTGTGGGAGGGGAGGGGGGGGGGGGCACTGTGTACTGCACGTTGATGGTGCACTTGCCTTCAACTGTTGCCAATTCTGCTTGTGCTGGGTTAGTATGTTGGAGAGTCTGACATTTGCTTTCCACTGCTCAGTGATTGTCTTTGTGTACTTTGGCTTCCTACGTCCATAAAACTGGCTGTTGAAAGTGCTGTTAAAGCCCAATAAACAAACACAAATTCCATGTAGAACTACAGTACTGTGATCACATGAGCAGTCTTTTTTATGATTTCATAATATTGATGGCATACAGTATATGTACAACCTGTCAGATGTGAAGTAATTCCACTGTGAAAAATTATAATCTTGTATACAGTTGTCAATGGGTTCACAGTGCCTCAGCACTGCGAAAATGACATCTGCATCATACTTCCAACATTCCTACCACAGATAGTTCAGAAATTAATATAACATCTCTTGAGTGCAATGAGTTGCCATCTGCAATGACATCTTGGAGCACTGAAGGGATGGTATATAACCTTAACCTACACCAATTCTAAGAAAAGTATACCGGGCTGTCAAGCATTTTTTGGTTGAAATAGGATTTTTCGATTGTTGAAAATCAGGGCAAATTAGAATATGAAGAAAACTGGTTAAATGTAGGTTATTTTCAAGTTTTGTGATATTTCAATTCTTTATCCAGCAAAGAAACAAATTCCATTGTGGGAGGGAGTGGGGGGAGGGGGCTGGAGGCACAGTGGTGCTGTGTACTAATGTGTACTGCACATTGATGGTGCACTTGCTTTCAACTGTTGCCAATTTTGCTTGTGCTGGGTTAGTATGTTGGAGAGTCTGACAGTTGCTTTCCTCTGCTCAGTGGTTTTCTCTGGGTACTCTGGCTTCCTACATCCATAAAACTGTCCGACACTGGCTTTTGAAAGTGCTGTTAAAGCCCAATAAACAAACACAAATTTCATGTATAACTGCAGTACTGTGATCACATAAGCAGTTTTATCTATGATTTCATAATATTGATGGCATGCAGTATCACCTGTCAGATGTTACGTAATTCCACTGTGAAAAATAATAATCTTGTATACAGTTGTCAATGATTTCGAAGTGCCTCAGTACTGCAAAGATGACATCTGCATCGTACTTCCAACATTCCTATCACAGATTGTTAAAAAAATTAATATAACATCTCTTGAGTGCAACATGTTGCCATCTGCAATGCTAAAACCTTGCAGTTGGCACCTTGGTGCACTCAAGGGATGGTATATAACCTCAACCAACACCTTTCTTAGAAAAGTATACAAGGCTGTCAAGTGACATGTGCTTGAAAATAGGGTTTTTCAGGGTTGAAAATCAGGGCAATTTAGAATATGAAAAAATCTGGGTAAATATAGGTTCATTTCCAGTTGTGGTGCTGTGTACTAAAGTGTACTGCATGTTGTTGGTGCACTAATGCCTTCAACTGCTGCTAATTCTGCTTGTACTGGGTTATGTTGGAGAGTCAGACAGTTGCTTTCCACTGCTCAGTGGTTGTCTCTGGGTAATCTGGCTTCCTACATCCATTAAATTGTCTGACATTGGCTGTTGAAAGTGCAATTAAAGCCCAATAAACATAAATTCCATATAGAACTACTGCACTGTGATCATGAAAGCAGTCTTTTTTATCAGACTGCGATCTGGTCAGGCCAGACCTACACCAGTTGACTGAGATTTCCTTTATAAAAAAAAATTGCAAAATATCAAATTAAGACCGAAACCCCTCAAAAAATGGAAATAGCAACTGAAATTCAATGTTGTCACATTTCTTTTTCAACAGGTTCGATTCTACTCTTCTGTGCAGAGGAAAGCAGACACAAGATTATCAACAAGATTGTGGCCTAGTCATGTAATTGTAATCACTGTACTGTATATTACTGAAAACTGTCATTCAAATTTAGTTATTTTCCCATTTATTCCTATTTAGATGGTGGAAGAAAATAACACATGGAGACAAGCACTCTGCTGGGCAGTGGCATCATAAAGTGACGCCTTAAAGTAAATTCATTAATTTTGCATGGCAAAAATACCCCAGACAATTCAATTCCATTTCAATTTTCAAGAACCAGAAATATGGGATCCATTCGGCATTCGATTTTCATAAATTTTGCAAACAAGAAAAAAAACAGTCACAAGATGGATGCCATATTGATCATGTCAGAATACTAATCATAAAAAACCCCTTCTGTAGTCAACAGTAATACACCCGAAAGAATGGGTCCGTTGGTTATTTGTTTGTTTTTCAGGTCATTCCTCTGACAAACAAACATAACAAACAAGAGGCCCCAGGGGGCCTTAGGCACTCACCGAATGTTCCATACTGTTAAGACACAAATTTTATCAAATGCTATTCTTAAGGTTCTACAGAGTAAATCTATACTCTCTGTGGAGCTAAAACATCAACAGGACTGAATGGGACAATGCTGCTGATCAAATATCAAAAGATTCTGCATGATGGTTCTGAAGAAGATTTTTAAAGAATTTTCCTTAAATTGCACTAAGGAAAAATTCATGCCCCTATAGGGAGCCCCAATATTGATTGAGGGACTTGATTTGAACAAATTTGAATCAGACCCATACCAAGATGCTGCATACCAAATATCAAAAGATTCTGCCCATTGGTTCTGGAGAAGAAGATTTTTAAAGAATTTTTTTTAAATTGCACTAAGTGAAAATTCACGGCCCATAGGGAGCCCCAATATTGATCGAGGGACTTGATTTGAACAAACGTGAATTAGACCCATACCAAGATGCTGCATACCAAATATCAAAAGATTCTGACCACTGGTTCTAGAGAAGAAGATTTTTTCTTAAATTGCACCAAGTAAAAATCCATGCCCCAATAGGTAGCCCCAATATTGATCGAGGAACTTGATTTGAACAAACTTGAATCAGACTCATACCAAGTTGCTGCATACCAAATATCGAAAGATTCTGCCCATTGGTTCTGGAGAAGAAAATTTTTGAATAATTTTTCTTAAATTGTACCAAGTAAAAATTCACGCCCTCATAGGGAGCCCCAATATTGATCGAGGGACTCAATCTGGAGAAGATTTTTTAAGGAATTTTTTTTTCTTAAATTGCACTAAGTGAAAATGCACAGCCCCCGTAGGGAGCCCCAATATTGATCGAGGGACTCGATTTGAACAAACTTGAATCAGACCCATACCAAGATGCTGCATACCACATATCGAGAGATTCTGCCCATTGGTTCTGGAGATTAAGACTTTTTAAAGAATTTTTCTTAAATTGCACAAAGTAAAAATTCACGCCTCCACAGTGAGCCCCAGTATTGGTTGAGGGACTCGATTTGAACAAACTTGAATCAGACCTATACCAAGATGCTGCATACCAAATTTCAAAAGATTCTGCCCACTGGTTCTGGAGAAGAAGATTTTTTAATAATTTTTCTATAATTCATACAGAGCTATCAGAGTTATGCCCCATACAGAGCCCCCAAGGGACGTGGCCATTTCATTTGAACAGACATGAATTGCCTTATAGTAATGAACATCCACATGAAGTTTTGTGAAAATCAGACCAGTGCTTTCAGAGGAGAAGTCGTTTGAAAAATTGTAAATTGCACCAAGTTGAAATTCAAATTCCCATAATGAGCCTTAATATGAACAAAGGGACTCAATTTGTACAAACTTGACAAGCCCATTCTAGAATGCCGTATACCAAATATCAAAAGACTCTGCCCCCATATTGAGCCCAAATATTGATCGGGAGGGGGGGACTCAATTTAAACTAACTTGAATCAGACCCATACTAGCATCCTGCATACCAAATATCAAAAGATTCTGCTCACTGGTTCTGGAGAAGATTTTTAAAGAATTTTTCTTGAACTGTACTAAGTAAAAATTCACGCCCCCATAGTGAGCCCCAATATTGATCAAAAGACTCAATTTGAACAAACGTGAATCAAACCCATAGCAAGATGCTGCATACCAAATATCTAAAGATTCTGCCCACTGGTTCTGGTAAAGAAGATTGTTAAAGATTTTTTCTTAAATTGCACTAAGTAAAAATTCACACCCCCATAGTGATCCCCAATATTGAACGAGGCATTCAATTTGAACAAACTTGAATCAGACCCATACCAAGATGCTGTATACCAAATATCAAAAGATTCTGCCCATCGGTTCTGGAAAAGAAGATTTTTAAAGAAATTCTCTTAAATTGCACTAAGTAAAAATTCACACCCCCATAGTGAGCCCCAATATTGATCGAGGGACTCAATTTGAACAAACTTGAATCAGACCCATACCAAGATGCTGTATACCAAATATCTAAAGATCCTGTCCATTGGTTCTGGAGAAGAAGATTTTAAAAAATTTTTTCTTAAATTGCACTAAGTAAAAATTCAGGTCCCCATAGTGAGCCCCACAGTTTATCAAGGGACTCCATTTGAACAAGCTTGAATCAGACCCATACCAAGATGCTGTGTACCAAATATCAAAAGATTCTGCCCATTGGTTCTGGAGAAGATTTTTCCTTATATTGCACTAAGGAAAAATTCATGCCCCTATAGGGAGCCCCAATATTGATCGAGGGACTTGATTTGAACAAACTTGAATCAGACCCATACCAAGATGCTGCATACCAAATATCAGAAGATTCTGCCCATTGGTTCTGGAGAAGAAGATTTTTAAAAAATTTTTCTTAAATTGCACTTAGTAAAAATTCACGCTCCCATAGTGAGCCCCAATATTGGTTGAGGGACTCGATTTGAACAAACTTGAATCAGACCCATACCAAGATGCTGCATACCAAGTATCAAAAGATTCTGCCCACTGGTTCTGGAGAAGAAGATTTTTTAATAATTTTTCTATAATTCATAGGGTGCTATCAGAGTTATGCCCCATACAGAGCCCCCAAGGGACGTGGCCATCTCATTTATTTCATTTGAACAAACTTGAATTGCCATATAGTAATGAACATCCACATGAAGTTTCGTGAAAATCGGACCAGTGGTTTCAGAGGAGAAGTCGTTTGAAAAATGTTCATGACGACGGTCGGCAAGTGATAAGATGATGGGGGGTGGAGGGCAGTGGGGTGGGGCAGCATCGAGAATCCAGACAAACCCATCTTGGGCTATAATAAAAAAAAACATCCTTCAAAATGCATTTCTGAGCAAATAAAAACAAGATCAGTCTTGCAGAACTTTAGTTACAGAGCAGAAACCAATTTCAAGTGTATTTAACATTGGAGGTCACTGTGACCTTGACATTTGGCACATCATGGTTAAAATAAATAGGCTTCTTCCACTCATCACACCTAACCCACATATGAAGTTTGATAAAATTCCAGCTGGTAGAACTTTACTTAATTGACAGAATACAGTGGAAATCTGTTTCAAGTACATTTAATGTTGAAGGTCACAGTGACCTTGTCCTTTGGCACAGCAACATCAAAATGAATAGGGTTCTACCTCACACCATACCTAACCTCCGTACAGACTTATATCAAGATCAGTCTTGCAGAACTTTAGTTACAGAGCGGAAACGAATTTCAAGTGTATTTAACATTGGAGGTCACTGTGACCTTGACCTTTGGCACATCATGGTCAAAATAAATAGGCTTCTTCCACCCATCATACCTAATCCACATATGAAGTTTGGTAAAGATCCAGTTGGTAGTTAATTGACGGAATGCAAAAAGTTAACGGACAGACGACAACTGATGCCGGACATGATGATAACATAATGCCCCCTCCTCAAAGAGGCCGGGGGCATAAAAATAATCCAAGATGGCTGCCATTTTGATGTGCCAGAACGCTGGTTATCAAAAGGAATCCTTCCTATAGTCAACCGTGATTCATCAGTAAAAATTGGATTCACCAGTCAGTCGTTTTTCAAGTTATTGTTTGGACAAGCAAAAATCACAAAATGAAAGTGTCAATGACACTGTAGCTTAACTTGACTGTGTGTAGTGTATGATGAAAAGGATAATGTTCAAAGTTTATGAAAAGATAATGAAATAAGACAAGAATTATGATAATTGAGAATATGTTAATTTCTGTTCCCCACATGCTGTTTTCAATAAGAATAATTTGAGGTGCCAACAGTACTAGAGAATTGAGGCCTGGGTTGATGTGGCCCTCACAGTTAACGTATGACAACCAAAGTTACCAAGTTACAGTAAATTCATTCCAAAACGAGTCATCCTACCAAGTTACAATGAAATCCCTTCATGAATATGACTCATTGACTTTGCTAAAGGAATCTAGGTCACATGTCGGTCCGGCAGTCACGGCTGGCCGATCGTGACCAATATAGGTTATTCTCATCAAGATATCATACCGAGTTTTATTATCAAGTCACAATGAAATCCCTTCATAAAAAACAACCTGTAGACAGTGCTAATGGAATCTAGGTCACGTGACCAGGTGGCGGTAATGGCTGATCGATTATGACTAAAATAGGAAAGTCTCATCTAGACATCATACCGAGTTATCCTTCCAAGTTACAAAGAAATCCCTTCATAAATATGAACTGTAGAATGTGCTAAAGGAATCTAGGTAATGTACCCCTGCAGCCATCAATGACTGAACCCAACCAAAATCCCTTCATACATTCAACCTGTAGACTGTGTTAAGGGTTTTTGGGTTTCGGGCCTACGCAGCCATCATGGTGGACCGATCATGACTAAAAGAGGATGTTCTCATCTAGACATGACCTCAAATCTGCATATGAAATTTCATGATGATCGCACAAGAACTAGGGGGTGTAGCCTGTGCTAAAGAAAATGTGAACAGACTCACAGATATCACAGACTTCCACATGCATGATGGCAATAGCTTATCTTGACTCTGTCAAGTTAAGCTAAAAATCAAAGATGGCTGCCATGTTAGATATGCCAGAGAGAGACGGTTATCGAAAGAAACCTTCCTGTAGTCCACAGTAATGAAACAAGAGGCCCCACGGGGCCTGAAGCGCTCATCTTTTACAGAACACAATTTAAACAGAGTCCAAGAATGAGTCTACATTAAGCAAGCCATCTCAATAGGCTACACTGTCAATCCTTGAGTCCCTCGGGAGTGACAAAAATAATCTGGGCATCATGCCTTTTCTTCAGTTGATCATAAGTAAAATGTAGAGCTCCCCTATGAAGCCCCTTGATACAACCTATGTGGATTAATCTTAGTACCTCTAGAGGGTACTGAATACAAAAATTTTAATTCTTCAGCAAAATGGCCAATTCCGGCTCCCATAGAGAGCCCAAATATTAACCCAGGCTCTTGATTTGAACACAGTTAAATCTGACTTCCCAAGAGATGTTGTGTACCGAATATGAAAGCATTCTGACTGTTGGATCTGAAGAAGAGAAATTGTAAAGAAATTTCTTCAAATTGCACTAAGTTCAAATTTGGGCTACCATAGCAAGCCCAAATATTAACCTATGGATCCGATTTGAACAAACTTGAATCTGACCCCCCTAGAGATGTTGTATACTAAATGTGAAAGCATTTTGACAAGTGAATCTGAAGAAGAAGATTTTTGAAGAAATTCCCTCATATTGTACTAAGTTAAATTTCATGTTCCCATATGGAGCCCAAATATTAACCTAGGCACTCGAATTGAACAACCTGGAATCTGACCGACCCCCCCCTAGAGATGTTGTATACCAAATATAAAAGCATTCCGACTGGTGGATCTGAAGAAGAAGATTTTTAAAGAAATTTCCTCATATTGCACTAAGTAAAAATTTGGGCTACCATAGTGAGCCCAAATATATACCTAGGGATCTGATTTGAACAAACTTGAATCTGACCCCCATAGAGATGTTGCATACCGAATATCAAAGCATTCTGACTGAAGAAGATTTTTTTAAATTACCCTTCCTTTTGAACAAAGATAAAATTTGGGTTTCCGTAGGAAGCCCAAATATTAACCTAGGGACTTGGTTTGAACAATCTAGAATCTGACCCTCATAACAATGATGTACACCAAATATTAAAAGCTAGTGGTTCTGAAGCAGAAGATTTTTAAAGAATATTTCCCATATTACCCTATGTTAAAACTTTGGGCTCCTGTAGAGAGCCCAAATATGAACCAATGAGCTTTATTTCAACAAACTTTTATCTGACCCCCTATGAATGCTGTATACCAAATATCAAAAGATTCTGATGATTGGTTCTGGAGAAAAGATTTTTTAAATTTTTTGCAAATATGCTGACTCAGCATTTTTACGATGCCCATTACAGAACACCCTAACATAACCGATGGCATTTTTTTTTACCATTCAATTCTACTGGTCATAAGGATACTTCATACCAGATAAAAGCTCTCTGTTCCGTGGGGTTTGGGAAATATGGGCGTTTGAAAATATTTCTATTTTTAGCTCCCAGGGTTCCCATGGGGATGCGGGAATTTTTTTTTTTTGCATGAGTCAAGTACTTATGACCCAATACTACCACAAACCAAATTTGGTTCATACCAGACCATCGGTTCAGAAAATAGAAATTTTGGGCGGGGCCAAAAATCTTACCCCTCCTATTACAAAGCCAAATATTACTTCACAAACTTCGTTTGAACAAACTTGATTCTACACCTCATATAGAAGCTCCATAGCAAATATCAAGTCATTGTACACACTGGTTCTTGAGAAGAAGATTTTAAAAATATTTTGGAGCATTTTCCCCCACTCCCTCCCTATGGGGACCATCACTCACACAAACTTTCACTTGAATTGGCCCAGTGGCTTTGGAGGAGAAGACCAAAACATGGTGTTGACGGACGCCGGACGACGGACGGAGAGCGATGAGATAAGCTCAGCTTGACTTTGTCAAGATGAGCTAACAAACAACTCAGATTCACTGATCATTCCTTTTCACAAAAAACCCATGATGCCTGCAATGGTGACCATGTTGAATATACCAGCATGCTGGTTATTGAAAGGAATCTTCCTCTAGTTGGGTTTAATCCACAACAGATGAAAGTGTCAGTGATATTACAGCTCAACCTGTCCCAAGAAGAGACTGAACTAAATAGAAAGACCCAGTAATGACATGTCACTCACTCAAGTGTCTACAGAAAAGACATCACACCAAAGCTACATCTGAAATCTGAAAAAGATTGGGTGAGGGATGCGACCTGTATGGTGTCCGAATGGACTTGTTGACAATTTATATACCAAATTCAAGAAGACTGCTGGTGGCAATTTTTTGGAACGAAATTCAGAAAAATTTGATAGCTCCCATGTTGACATAACACCAAAGCCACATACGAAAATTGACAAAAATCAGGTGAGAGATATGGCCTGTACGGTGTGCTAATGGAATTGTTGACAATTTGTATGTCAAATCCAAGATGGCTGCTGGTGGCCATGTTTTTCAACGCAATTCAGAAAAATTTGATAGCTCCCATCTAGATATGACACCAAAGCTACATATGAAATTCGAAAAAGATCGGGTAAGAAATATAAATTTTATAGTAAATTTCCTTTCCGCAATTGTTTACTACAGGCTTGCACTACAGTGGAAGACAAAAACTCGGATAAAATACTCTCTATTTTAATCTTTCCCAAGAGAGTTGGGAAAGAAAAGTGGTGTAAAAAAAACCCACGAAAAAATAAGCCAAAACTGGGTCGAGCGCCATTGGTGCACACCCAGTAGGGGACGCTCTTCCCTTAGTACAATTCCACGACTTCCATTAACCAGTGCGCAAGCAGTCATCAATTAATCATTCTTTTGAGTCTGCCAACATAGGAGTTAAGTGATCAGCGGAGAGGAAGGATTCTTACCCGAATAAGAAGACGGGAGGGCCTCCATGTAAACAATTGGGGTAGGTATAATAAGAAAGGAAATTTGCTATAAAATTTATATTTCTTATCAACCTGCCTTACAATTGTTTAATACAGGCTGAATAGACAATAGGATGGGGGAATCACATAACCAACCCACACATAACTCAATTGCACTGGAACCGTGGACAGAGGAAGAGATCCCTAGTCCTATCAAACCATAGCATCACAACATTAGTAAAAGACAAAGAGAGATGAGGCGTATGGTGATGTGCGACGCACAGACAGAAAGGGTAGTAACAGCACGGAGCTGGAACTGACCTTGTAAGAAGCTGAATGGCTGGGATAGACAACAGCTTGAGCAGAAGAAAGAGGGCCCGTAGAACAAAGGTCCTCTGCCTGCTCCTGAAACTGTCGCAGATAAGTGGAGAAGGTAGCATTTCTCCAGTAGGCTGCCAGCATAACATCCGACAACATGATGGAGTTAGTATAAGCCCCGAGAGGTAGACAATGCACGCACCTATTGGCAGAAAAGCGATTGGTAATACAATCGCCAGTCGCTAGACGAGCGGAAGCTGCATGAATAGCAAGACAAATCCATTGAGAAATGAATTCAGGCGATATCGTCTATCAACCAGGAATAAGGGACAGAAAATCGATCATACCCTTCCAAATGAACAGAAGGAAGAGTCCCGATACTGATAGGAGGCGGAATAGTTTCCGGTATCTGATTCTTGGCCAGAAAGGAGCAATCACTGGTAAACATAACACTGGTGGGAGAGCTCCAGAAAAAGGCCGGGTCAACCGAGAGGGAGTGAAGCGCACTAACCTGTCTGGCTGAGGCAAAAGCCATCAGAAAAGCCGTCTTATATGTGAGAAAACGCATATCCACCTGGGATAAAGGCTTGAACGGTGCCCTGAAGCAAAACAGCACCCAAGAAAGATTCCATGTTGGGGTAAGCTGCAAAGTCCTAGGCCTTTTCAAGGAAAAGTGCCGAACAAGCTTGGAGAGGCATGGAGTAGTGCCGATACGACGCTGTCCCACATACGAAAAGGTCTCTGAAGCATGGACCTGTACCCAATGATGGAAACAGGCTGGAGACCCCAGAATCAAACATATACCAGAAACTCCGCAATCTGTGTTATCAAAGGAGTGACAGAAGCAACAGAGTGATCCGCACATCATCGACAGAAGACCTTCCACGTAGCCGCAGAGGCAAAACCAGTGGAGTGCTTCCTTGAAGAAGAAAAGCAACTCCACTGCACGTCTCGAAAAAAACACTACAGAGGAGACAGGACCTGACAAAAGACATGCACGAAGGCACAATGAAATTGGGTTGACATGAAACCTCCTCAGGAGACCTTGGCAAAGAAGGTTGCGATATAGAGGGAGACGTGCCAGAACTGCCACTAACAGAGAGCGGAGCAGAGAGATCCACACCCACTGAGGCGACAGGGGTGCGATCAAAATTATTCGACAACTGCAGGTTCGTATCTGGGCTAGAACCTGAGGCAGAATCGGAACCGGCAGGAAGGCAGAGCTGACAAGACCGTTCCAAAGGAGGGACAGAGTGTCCACGGCGAAAGCCAGAGCATCTGGACACGGGGGGCACAAAAGTGTCCACCTGATGGTTCCAACGAGTCGCAAAGAGATCGATGTGGGAAAGACCCCAGAGATCGCAGAGACTGGAACACTACCATGTGGAGCATCTACTCGGTGGAAAAGAACCTGCCCCATCGGGACAGGGAGTCGGCTAGGACGTTCAGACGACTGGAAAAGTGACGAACCACAACCCCATCGTTGACATCCTGAGCGAGCAGTAGAAGATCCTGAACCAATTCGTACCTGGGAACATAGTGCGTGGCGCCCTGGTTCCGAATGTAAACAACCACTGTCGAATTGTCAGACAATAGAAGGACCTGACAATTCGAAAGGCGGGGGATCCACTGCCGGAAACTCAGAAGAAGAGCAAGAAGCTTCTTCTGGTTGACGTGAAGAGCTGCTAGATTCTGGTCCCATGACCCGTGAAGGAAAAGACCTAGAGGATCCAACATCACACCCCATCAGAGATCGCTGGCGACTGTCATCAGAACACAATCGGACATGGGGAAGTCCAACGGAACTCCCTGTATAATCCACTGAACATCTGTCAGGGGAGACAGTGATGAGGAAGAGACTCCAGTAACTGAAGCACCAGATCCAGAGAATCGACATTTGGCCTCCAACGACTGAGCAGAAAGTGTTGGAGAGGTCAGACATGCAGCCGACCCAGAGGAATGGGATCCGTTACCTAACCGCAGAGACCGAGCAGCCGGGAAAGACCCCAAGCTGTTGCGACGTAGACTGGGACAGAGTCAGGGCAAAAGGCTGAGAAAAGCACAGCCCTTGCCTGGGAAACCGCCACCATATCCTAGCTGAGTACGGAAGCCCATCCCAGATGACAAAACAACGGAGAAGGGACCAGGTCCGACTTCTTCCCGGTGACTCTGAACCCCAGTGACGTGAGCAGGCTCACCAGTGTGACGATATCCGATTCCAGAAAGGCAGCATTGGAAACCCTCTGAAGGATATCGACTAGATATGCCAAAGAAGACACCCTGGACTGTGTGCGATGTAAGACTAACACATGCTACATCAGACGGGTGAAGGCCCAAGGATCCAGGTCAAGGCCAAAGGGCATGGCCTTGAACTGGAAAACATCCTGCTGAATGGAGCAGCGAACCGACCTGAAAGCCTCCATGCTGAACTGAGGAGCAATGATAGACTGGTTCAGGATACTCAGATAGATAACCGGTCGGAGTCGGCCGTCCTTCTTTGGCACCAAGAACAGGCGGGAATAAAATCCCACTGAAAGAATGTTCTTGATAACCTCAATTGCCCCCTTTGACAGGAGATTGCCTATCTCCAGGATCAAAAGTTCCCAACGTGTAACGTTGAAAGGGACTTGTGTTGGAAGAGGCACTCTCGACTGAGTGGAATGCCTCAACCTGGGACGAATTCGAGGTGACTACTGCCGACGCCTACTCTTACCCTGTGAGTGAGTAGAAGTGGCGGCAGGAGGATCAGCCCTTAGCTTTGCAGAGGAAGCAGAAGGGTACTTGTTAGGCTTTTGGATGGTTCCTGCCTCCAACAGAAGGCTGATCAAGCTGACGAAGCAGCAGCTGATCTATGGAATGACATAGGGAGTCATCCCGGACTATCGCCACGGAACTATGGAATAGTAGCGGACCCGCTGATAGAGGCAGATCGAAGAGCAGCGCACTGCCCCTCAAGAAGGGAACGGCATGTGTCCAGCACAGCGTCCCTGCAAACTAATTCCAAGTTAGCCATGTTACAGGCATGTGTGTTTGAAGATGCATGAGTGCCTTGGACAGCACACACAAAAAACCTGTTCATCGTCAAACTTATCTGGGAGCAGATAAGCAGCAAAGTAGAGACGACGTGAGCGAAGAGAGAAAGCATTCCATCATCTCTCCTGATAAGCCCAACATGGACTCGAGAGTCTCCATATGAAAAATGGCCGGCTTGGGAGTTGGAGTCCCGATCCAAGACCGTCAAAGTCTGGCAGACTGATGGATTGGCGGAATCGTAGGAACGAGACAAAAAGGTGTCAACCCTGATGAAGAACGATGTCTTCATAGCCTTGGAACTCAGATTAGAGTCCAAAGCTGTAAAAGCTTCAACCACCTGTACCGACAGGCACGGTCAAAGGCACCCAAAAGCAGGTTGCTCCACAGGCTGTAGGCGAACGACCGATGATCACGGGCGGGCAGACACTGTCGGCTGGTTTGACGGTTTGAGATCTGGAAGGAACCCAAACACAAAGTCAACAGCTGCCCCCAAGTCAGAAGACTGTTGGCTCTCGACGTCAGGTATGTCGCACTCATCCCATGAGTCGGAAGACATATAGCCCATCATGGGCAAACCAGCTGATGCCTCCCATGGTGTAGGCACACCAGGGGGATCAGAAAGCGGCCCGTTTCCAATCCCGGGAAGCGGTGCCACAGGGGGCGCCCGGAAACCACTCGTAGCCTCGCTGGAAGCAACAGAAAAGGCTCTTGGACAGAACCTAAGTGAGCAAGGAGAGGGCCTCCCTAAGCTCACTGACTGTGTCGGAACGGTTCGACGTGGGAACGAACCGACAAAGTGGCTTCACTCCTGACCCATTTTACCAGCGAAGGGTCATGATCCTCAAATACACCCGACGCAGGGCGACGGGCTGCAGCCAAAACATCTGAGGGCAGATGTGTATTGGGGTATGACATACTCCGAGGGTCTACAAAGCGGAAACTCAGGAGAGTCGCCGCGGACCTCTGCGGGACAGAAGGTCCAGGCTGCACAAAAAGCATTGGTCCCGCAAAACTGGCCATGGGACCAGAGTGCATGGATGGAAATGCCACGGAGCTCATGGTGACCCCACCATGAACATCCGAATCCAATGAGAAAAACTGAGGTACTCGACAGCTGAGAGACCACAGTAGAGGGTTTGGCTGGCAGCCCCTTCCAACTTCGCCAAGTTGAAGTCGGGGAAGGCTGAGGCCAATACCCCACATCTACACTACCCGACATCTCTGCAGACCCCTGCACGGATAAAACTGCTGTGCTCAACGGCGGAGAGGACACAACAGGGGGTTCGGTCGGCAGCCACTTTCGACTTCTCCGAGTTGAAGTCAGGGAAAGGCTGAGTCCGATACCCCACGTCTACACTACCAGACACCTCTGCAGACCCCTGCAGGGATAAAACGGCTGTGCTCAACGGCTGAGAGGACATAGCAGGGGGTTCGGTCGGCAACCACTTCCGACTTCGCTGAGTTGAAGTCAGGGAAGGCTGAGGCTGATACCCACAACCACACTACAGACATCACTGCAGACCCCTGCAGGGATAAGCCAAGGCCGGCTAAAACAGTGACTGATGATGTTGTAGACGGAACAGCAGTAGCAGCAGATATGACGGGAGCTGTTGAAACTGGCAGAAAAGGGGAGAGAGCGACATCCCTGGATACGGGAGGAACAGCCACGAGAACCCACCAACGGTGAGGGCAAAAGGCATTGCCCTAAAGGAACTGAACTGGACATAACAGAGGTGAGAGCAGTAGAACAAGAGGCCCCAGGGGGCCTGAGGGCGCTCACCTGACATGGTAGCCTAAATATCAACCCACAGAATTGATTTCAACAAGTTGCATCTGCTCCTCCTAAGAAAAGCTTATACCAAATATCTAAAGATTCTGACCAGTGGATCTAAAAAAAAAGAATATTCCTCGTATTGAATCCCACAGAGAGCCCATATATGAACCCAGGGACTTGGCTTTAACAAACTTGAATATCACCCCCTAAGGATGCTGCACACCAAATATCAAAACATTCTGACTGCTGGATCTGAAGAAGATGATTTTTAAAGAAAATTCCTCATTTTGAACTAAGTTACAATTCAAGCTCCCACAGCGAGTCCAAATATGGACCTAGGGACATGGCTTGAACAAATTTGAATCTCACCCTCCTAAGGATGCTGCATACCAAATATCAAAACATTCTGACTGCTGGATCTGAAGAAGAAGATTTTTAAAGAAAATTCCTCATTTTGAAGTAAGTTATAATTTGGGCTACCACAGTGAGTCCAAATATGAACCCAGGGACTTGGCTTGAACAAACTTGAATCTCTCCCCCCCCCCCCTCCCCCCCCCAAGCATGGTGCATACCCAATATCAAAAGATTCTGCCTTCTGGATCTTGAGAAGAAGATTTTCAAAGAAATTTGCCTGAAAAGCACTAAGTTCAAATTTGGGCTCCTAGACTGAGTCCAAATATAAACCCAGGGAGCCGATTTGAACAAACTTGAATCAGATCCACCCCACAATGTTGCATACCAAATATCAAAAGATTCTGCCTGCTGGATCTGGAGAAGAAGATTTTTTTTAAGAAATTTGCCTGAAATGCACTAAGTTTGAATTTGGGCTTTTATAGTGAGCCCAAATATGAATCCAGGGGGGCTGATTTGAACAAACTTGAATCAGATCCACCCCACAATGATGCATACCAAATATCAAAAGAGTCTGCCTGCTGCATCTGGAGAAGAAGATTTTTTAAGAAATTTGCCTGAAATGCGCTAATTCGAAATCGGGTTCCTATACTGAGCCCAAATATGAACCCAGGGGGCCGATTTGAACAAACTTGAATCACATCCACCCTACAATGTTGCATACCAAATATCAAAAGATTCTGCCTGCTGGATCTGGTGAAGAAGATTTTTAAAGAAATTTGCCTGAAATGCACTAAGTTCGAATTCAACCTTCAAAAGTGAGCCCAAATATGAATCTAGGGAGCCGATTTGAACAAACTTGAATCAGATCCACCCCACAATGTTGCATACCAAATATCAAAAGATTCTGCCTGCTGGATCTGGAGAAGAAGATTTTTTAAGAAACTTGCCTGAAATGCATTAAGTTCGAAATCGGGCTCCTATACTGAGCCCAAATATGAACCCAGGGGGCCGATTTGAACAAACTTGAATCAGATCCACCCTACAATGTTGCATACCAAATATCAAAAGATTCTGCCTGCTGGATCTGGAGAAGATTTTTTAATGTTTTTCCCCTTGCCTACAGTGTTAAAAAGTGCTGACTCAGAACTTTTTCAAAGTCCTGAAAAAAGTACCTTGTGATCAAACCGATAGGGATTTTTTTTAACCATTCTATTCTACTGGATAAAAGTAAGCTTTGTACAAAATAAAAATTCTCTGTGCCATGTAGTTTTGGAGATATGGCAGTTTTAAGGTTTTTCCTATTTTTAGCTCCTGAGGTTCCCACGGGGCAATGAGAAAACATTTTTTGCATCAATCAACTACTTATGATCCATTATCATCTCATATCAAATTTGGTTCAAATTGACCTCACAGTTTTGAAAATAGAAATTTTAGGCGTGACCAAAATTTTTGCCCATCCCATAACGAAGGCAAATAATGCCCCACAAACTTCTCTTGAACAAACTTGATTCTAAACCTCAAAAGGACTCTGTATACCACATATCAAGTCTCTGCTACTGGTGGTTCATTAGAAGAAGATTTTCAAAAAATTTGGCCATTTTTTCCCCACCCCTCTGCTCAATATGAGCCAAAACCTAATTTGCATAAAAATCAAAATGCCCCTATATAACCACTACTTACATGAAATTTAATTAAAATGTGGCCAGTGGTTTAGGAGAAAGAGGCTCAAACACCACCTTCACGCAGGACGACGGACGAAGAGTGATAAGAAAAGCTCACCCTGACTTTCAGTCAGGTGAGCTAAAAAGGTGAACTCAACAGATACAGAATGTAGAAGAACATCCCCAACTATGAGAGAAAGGTGGCAGAAAAAAAAAAATTGGTGGTGACACAACAGAACCCAGATGACCGACAGGGACCTAAAAAACAGAAATTCAGCCCTCAACAGAGTGAAGAAATCCTGTCCATACAGTCCCTCATTGACACCTAACTCCAATAATAATATTAAAATTTATCAACCGAAAAATTTTATGTCCAAACCGCGTTGAAACGATGTAAAAAATCAGTGCGAAATTGGAATATATAAATAAAATTCAATGAAAATGTGGTTGAAAATATTAACGAGAATATATAAAACATAGTCCTGTTATTATACGATCTTCAGATCCATAATTCCAGTCACAGGAAAACCATTATCGATGAGTTGAATTATCACTGTTTCGTAATGCAAAATGGAGACACATCCTCTACCTGTCTCGGACAAGAAAAGAATGATTAATTGATGACTGCTTGCGCACTGGTTATTGGAAGTTGTGGAATTGTACTAAGGAAAGAGCATCCCCTACTGGGTGTACGCCGATGGCGCTCGACCCAGTTTTGGCTTATATTTTTGTGGTGTTTTTTACACCACTTTTCTTTCCCAACTCTCTTGTGAAAGATTAAAATAGAGAGTATTTTATCCGAGTTAGGGTCTTCCACAGCAGTGCAAGTCTGTAGTAAACAATTGTAAGGTAGGTTGATAAGAAATGGGGCCTGTAGGGTGTGGTAATGGAATTGTTGACAATTTTTGTATTTCAGAAAAATTTCTCCGCTCCCATCTAGACATCACATCAAAGTTCCATATGAAATTTGAAAAAGATCGCGTGACAGATGTGGCCTATTGGGTGTGCCAATGGAATTGTTGACAATTTATATGCCAAGCCTAAGATGGCCACTGATGGTCAATGTTTTTCAACGAAATTAGAAAAAATTCAATAGCTCCCATCTAGACATTGCCCCAAAGCGACATATGAAATTTGGAACTGATCGGGTGAGAGATGCGACCTGTTGGGTGTGCTGAAGGAATTGTTGACAATTTATGTGCCAAATTCAAGATGGCTGCTGGCAGCCATGGTTTTAAAAAAAAATTCAGATAAAATTGATAGCTCCCATCTAAACATCACTCCAAAGCTACATATGAAATTTGAAAAAGATTGGGCGAGAGGTGCGGCCTTTTGGGTGTGCTAATGGAATTGTTGACAATTTATATGACAAATCCAAGATGGCTGCTGGCAGACATATTTTTCAACGAAGTTCAAAAAAATTCAATACCTCCCATCTAGACATCACACCAAATCTACATGTGAAATTTGAAAAAGATCGGGTGAGAGATGCGGCCTGCAGGGTGTGTTAATGGAATTGTTGACAATTTATATGCCAAATCTAAGATGGCTGTTGGCGGACATATTTTTGCAACAAAATTCAGAAAAGTTTGATAACTCCCATCTAGATGTTGCCCCAAAGCCACATATGAAACTTGGGATTGATTGGGAGAGAGCTGTGGCCTGTAGGGTGTGCTAAAGGAATTGTTGGATAATTTATATCCAAATACAAGATGGCCACTGGCTGCCATGTTTTTCAATGAAATTAGGAAAAATTCGATAGCTCCCATCTAGACATTGCCCCAAAGCCATGTACAAAATATTAAACTGATCGGGTGAGAGCTGTGGCCTGTAGAGTGTGCTAAAGGAATTGTGGACAGCCAGAGTAATGTGTGGTTGGACGAACGGACATACAGATTGCAACCCATCCCAATAGCTGATACTCGACGTCAAGTTGAGCCAATGAAAGTGTCAGTGACGCTGTAGCTTAACTTGACTGTGTGTTATGTTTGATGAAAAGGATAATGGTCAATGTTTATGGAAAGATTATGAAATACGACAAGAATTGTGATAATTGAGAATATGTTAATTTCTGTTCCTTGTATGCTATGTTTTCAATAAAAATAATTTGAGGTGTAGACTGTACTAAAGAATTGAGGGGTGGGTTAATGTGGCCCTCACAGTGAATGTATGTCAACCAAAGTTACCACGTTACAGTGAAATTATTCCATTATTCCAAAACGAGTTCTCCTATCAAGTTACAATGAAATCCCTCCATAAATATGACCTGTAGACTGTGCTAAAGGGTTTTGGGCTCAGACAGCCATCAAGGTTGACAGATCGTGACCAAATGGGGAAGTTCTCATCTAGATATCATACTGAGTCATCCTACAAAGTTACTATGAAACCCCTCCATATTAAATACGACCTGTAGACTGTGCTAAAAGTTTTTGGGTTTCAGGCTTGGGCAGCCGTCACGGTTGACAGATCATGACCAAAAGCTGACATTCTCATCTAGACATTGTACAGAGTCATCCTACCAAGTTACAATGGAATCCGATCATAAATATGACCTGTAGACTGTGCTAAAGGTTTTCAGGTTTTGGGCTCGGACAGCCATCACAGTTTACCGATCGCCACCAAAAGGGGACGTTCTCATCTAGACATCTCAAACCTGCATATGAAATTTTGTGACGACCGGACAAGAACTACGGGTGTCACCTGTACTAAAGGAAAATTTAAACAGACTGACAGACTAACAGACTTCCGTACGCGTGATGGTAACAGCTTATCTTGACTTTGTCAAGTTAAGCTAAAAACTAACCTGACAGTTGAATCTGGTCAAGTTTTACAATACAGGTAGCCAAGACTTCACTTGAAATAGTTGCCATGCGACTAACCCAATAGGTTCTGGGGCAGCGGAAGTGCTGGAGATTGTTGTCAAGGTCCAGAAAAAGTTCAGGTCGAAAACATTGCATGTTTAACTCTTTGCATGCTGCTGGTGGATATTCCTGCCCGGCACAGGGTTTCTCTCGTCACTGATATAAGTATAATTTGGGCATATTTAAACATATTTTCCCATGGATTTTTTCACCAATGATTTCTTGTTATATTTAGATTAATTTTTCATCAACTCTTAGTCATGGCTGCTTTACAGCAGACATGACTAGATTTGATGAAAAAATATCTTGAAAATACTCAGTGGGTTAAGAGTTAAGTTAAAATTGGTGGGGAGGTCTAGATATAAGTTTTAAAACCATTGGGTGAAAGATCACCATAAAAAACAAGATAGGTCCCTGTGAATCTCAAATTTCAGGTCAAATTCAATTACGAATTGAGTCATGCAGAGAATTTCATTCTAATCTCAAATCAAATATCAAGGCTCTTCAAGCTGTACATATTGCATCTTTTTACAACCACAAATATTGCCAGTTCTGTTGAAGATTGCATTCAACGGTGATTCGTATGTTTGTGCAAGTCAATCAAACAAGAGGCTCTAAAGAGCCTGTAATCGCTCACCTAGCAGAACTACATATCCCTCAGTTATTCTAATCAAAATCAATGAATGCAGCTGGCTGCCAGACTCCTTCATCTGCATGAAACAGAATGATTGTTTTCAGAGGACTTTCCATAAAAAGTTTGGTTCACACTGGCCAAATAGTTTCAGATAAGATAAAAATGTGATGTCCCATAGGGTTTCCATGGTAACTATGAGCCGCAATTACGGCCATGTTTGCAATCTGACCAACATTATATGACGATCATTGGTAGAGGGTGTCCCAGTCATCAAGCATTTGAAGTTTCAAAACATTTGGCCTTGTGGTTTCAGAGGAGAAGATTTGTGAAAATCCCCCAATGAGATTCAAAGAATGCCTTTGGCGGCCATGTTTTTCATCCAATGGCAACAAAATGATGATTGTTTGTAGAGGACCTCCCATAGACCATTCCTGCCAAGGTTTGTTCACATCGGCTCAGTAGTTCCAGAGAAGATGAAAATGCGATTTCCCATAGGGTTTCTATGGTAACTATAAGCTGCAATTGTGGCCATGTTTGCAACCCGATCATCATTAAATGAGGATTGTTGGTAGAGAGTGTCCCAGTCATCAATCATGTGAAGTTTCAAAACATTTGGCCTTGTAGTTTCAGGGGAGAAGATTTTTGAAAATCCATCAATCAGAATCAAAGAATGCCTCTGGCGGCCATGTTTTTCATCCAACGGGAACAAAATGAAGGTCGTGTGTAGAGGACCTCCCACAGACCATTCCTGCCAAGTTTGGTTCACATCGGCTAAGCAGTTGCAGAGAAGATAAAAAGTGAAAAGTTTACGGATGCCGATGGACTCCAAGTGATGGCAATAGCTCACATGGCCCTGTGGGCCAGGTGAGCTAAAAAGTAATATTCCGGATCAGAAGCAAAGTAGTTTTGGAAGCGGAACCTCTTTGAAGTCTTCTTCTGTCATCAGGTCTACTGTACTGAAGACCTCAGGACAGAAAGAGGTCAAGAGGAGGCATTTGGCAGGCTTTTGGGAACAGAGAGGATTCCAAAATTTTTGAAACAGTGCGACTCAATTTGAATCAAATTGAATTTCCAAGCTTCAGAGGACCCTATAACAAGAGGCTGCAATGGGTATGAATAGCTCCCATGACAAATGCTCATTGATTTTTTCACAAAGAAATTAATTTTTTAAAGCTTTTAAAAATATAATCAGTCTCATTGTTTACAAGATATGAAATGTAAAATTGCTTGGGTTTGGGAGATTTTTCTCAAAGTTTTCCTAATTTCCAACCATGTTACAGAAGGGAGTGTGTAGGGAGGGGGCATCATCCATGATCCCTCAAAATGTCTCCTGTAGCTCAATTTCTATACAAGAGCACCGCTGGGCATTGCATCATACGCCCGTGAACTGTTCAAATTGTACCATTTTAACACATTTGCAATTTTTTTAGAGTGCGAGAAATTTATACTGGCATATATATATATGTATGGTCAGACTTTTTAAATCAGTGATTTTGTGAAATGACTAAATTTTTCAGTCATTTGAGAAAAAGACTAAAAGTTAAGGACAATAGCTTCACAAAAGGACTCAATAATTTAATAATTTAAAAAAAAAATTCTTGATTTCACAGTTTGACTGTAACATATTTATATAGATATATATATATTAGAAACACTGAAGCTTCCTATCTTTAGTTATATATTTATTGGTGTTTAAGGTTAGAGGATTTCCAACTCAAGCATTGGTGAATGAATCCTATTTGGACTGTAAAATCTTATTTGTTTTCCAAAGAAAACAAGTACTGTTTCACTTCCTGTGGTTTACATAGAGGCATGTGTATAGAAAAAGATATAAAGTTTAAATAAAACACATCAAAACCATGATATTTATTTGACTAGTCAGTTTGTTAATTGGGTAATTATTTGACCAATTAATTATTTGACGCAGTAAGTCACACAATATTGGTGTGTTTTCTTTGAACTTCATACATTTTTATTTGCATTTTCCAACATTTCATGGTAGTTTTGCAATATATCTGAAGTGAGTATTAGATTTATATGGTTGAGACCCCATGATCACACTGTGAACCTGTTCGACCTCTCTAGCTTCACTTGACAGTGATTTGTCATGCTGCAAAATTATAAAGGAAGCCAAAGTGGTTTCACTATTATGTATCAGTGCGAGAGGTTTCAAGAATTACTTTACCTGAAACATCATATATTGTCCAACAGGGGCCATAATTCAGGCAAAAATTGTTCAGACCGACCCCATATTTGAACTTGACCTGTATTTTGTTGTGATTAAACCACATACCAAGTTTGGAGCCGATCGGAAAACAAATACTAAAGTTATCATCAGGAAACCAAATATCTGACGAATTCTAAGTCCAACAGGGGCCATAATTCAGGCAAAAATTGTTCAGACCGACCCCATATTCGAACTTGACCTGTATTTTGTTGTGATTAAACAACATACCAAATTTGGAGCCGATCGGAAAACAAATACTAAAGTTATCATCCGGAAACCAAATATTTGACGAATTCTAAGTCCAACAGTGGCCATAATTCAGGCGAAAAATGTTATTTGGAGCCGATCGGAAAACAAATACTAAAGGTATTGTTCGGAAACCAAACGGACGGACAGACGGACGGACAACGCCATACTATAATACGTCCCGTTTGAAAAACGGGCGTATAAAAACTAGAAGGGGTATCAGTACCCCATGGCTCACCAGCAGGTGGCCAATGTAAAGGGGTGGCTGGAGTAAAAAAAAAGTCCAAAACCTGCACACAAAAGTCCAAAATTAAAGAAAATAATGAGCTAAAGGGTCAAATAATATAATACTAGCCCCAAGAAGCATGCTAACATAAAATAGGAACCATGGCAATATGCTACAAGGTAAGTCTCCACTTTGAAGAAAAGAAAGACAAACCTCAAAACCTGCACATAAAAGTAAAAACAAAAAAGTATCACATTTGATTCAATGGGTTAAAATTGAGAAAAATACCCTGATAATGTCACTGTAACCACCATGGCAATATGCCAGTAAGGTGAAACTCTACCTGAAAAATATCCACTTGGAAGAAAAGAAAGAAAAAACCTCAAAACCTGCACATAAAAGTCCAAAAAGTATCATTTTTGTTTCAAAGGGTTAAAATTGAGAAAAATACCATGAAATGTTAAGGTAACCACCATGGCAATATGCCAGTGAGGTAAAACTCCACTGGTTAAATAATGTAATACTAGCCCCAAGAAGCATCCTAACATAAAATAGGAACCATGGCAATATGCTACAAGGTAAGTCGCCACTTGGAAGAAAAGAAAGACAAACCTCAAAACCTGCACATAAAAATCAAAAAAAGTATCACATTTGTTTCAAAGGGTTAAAATTGAGAAAAATACCCTGCAAATGTCACAGTAAACACAATGGCAATATGCCAGTAAGGTGAAACTCTACTTGAAAAATATCCACTTGGAAGAAAAGAAAGACAAACCTCAAAACCTGCACATAAAAGTCAAAAAAGTATCACATTTGTTTCAAAGGGTTAAAATTGAGAAAAATACCCTGAAATGTTAAACTAGATGGTGTCACTTGTGTGCAAAGCACACTATAGTGTATCCCCACATTTGCATCCTTGACTTTGTATGAATGCTTGATACAAAGATGAAATGTATTATATGACACACTAAAATCATATTGAGTGGCACAGGTGACACAGCTTCGTGCGCACTTACAGACTCCACTGCAACATTTGGGCATGGTTTTAGCGTTTCGAATTACATACATGTACCCTGGGAGCCTTTCGCCGGAAACGGTCTAAGAAAACATGAAAGTGGCAACGGTGGCACCCCAAAAATCCGAAACCTTCGTGCACATCTACAGACCCTACTGCAACTTTTGAGCATAGTTTTAGCATTTCAAATTACATACTCTGGGAGCTTTTCGCCGGAAATGATCTAAGAAAACACCAAAGAAAAACGGTGGCACTGCCACGTGGCATCTGAAAAATCTGAAACCTTTGTACGCATCTACAGACCTTACTGCAACATTTAAGCATGCGTTTAGCATTTCGAATTACATACCCTAGGAGCCTTTCGCCGGAAACGGTCTAAGAAAACACAAAAGTGGCAACGGTGACACAGCCACTTAGCACCCAAAAAATCCCAAACCTTCCTATGCATTTACAGACTCTACTGCAACATCTCAGCATGGTTTTAGCGTTTTGAATTACATACTCTAGGAGCCTTTCGCCAGAAACGGTCTAAGAAAACACGAAAGTGGCAATGGTGGCACAGCCACATGGCACCTGAAAAATCCGAAATCTTTGTGCACATCTACAGACCCTACTGCAACATTTGAGCATGGTTTTACCATTTCGAAATACATACTGTAGGAGCCTTTCGCCGGAAATGGTCAAAGAGAACATGAAAGAGGCAATGGTAGCACAGCCACGTGGCACTCCAGAAATCCAAAACCTTCGTGTGCATCTACAGACCCTACTGCAACATTTGAGCATGGTTTTAGGATTTCGAATTACATACCCTAGGAGCCTTTTGCCGGAAAAGGTCTAAGAAAAGTTGTAAGTGGCAACAGCACAGCCACTAGGCAGCTGAAAAATCTGAAACCTTCGTGCACATCTACAGACCCCACTGAAACATTTGAGCATGGTTTTAGCATTTTGAATTACATACCCTAGGAGCCTTTCGTCGGAAACGGTCTAAGAAAACACAAAAGTGGCAATGGTGGCACAGCCACGTGGCACCTGAAAAATCCGAAACCTTCGTGCGCATCTACAGACCCCACTGCAACATTTGAGCATGGTTTTAGCGTTTCGAATTACATACCATAGGAGCCTTTCGACGGAAACGGTCTAAGAAAACACAAAAGTGGCAATGGTGGCACAGCCACGTGGCACCTGAAAAATCGGAAACCTTCGTGCACATCGACAGACCCTACTGCAACATTTGAGCATGGTTTTAGCATTTCGAATTACATACCCTTGCAGCCTTTCGCCGGAAATGGTCTAAGAAAACACGAAAGTGGCAATGGTGTCGCAGCCACGTGGCAGCTAAAAAATCCGAAACCTCCGTGCGCATCTACAGACCCCACTGCAACATTTGAGCATGGTTTTAGCGTTTCGAATTACATACCCTAGGAGCCTTTCGTCAGAAACGGTCTAAGAAAACACAAAAGTGGCAACGGTGGCACAGCCACGTGGCACCTGAAAAATCCGAAACCTTTGTGCGCATCTACAGACCCCACTGCAACATTTGAGCATGGTTTTAGCATTTCGAATTACATACCCTAGGAGCCTTTCGCCGGAAACGGTCTAAGAAAACACAAAAGTGGCAACGGTGGCACAGCCACGTGGCACCTGAAAAATCCGAAACCTTCGTGCGCATCTACAGACCCTACTGCAACATTTGAGCATGGTTTTAGCATTTCGAATTACATACCCTAGGAGCCTTTTGCCGCAAACGGGCTAAGAAAACACAAAAGTGGCAATGGTGGTACAGCCACGTGGCACCTGAAAAATCGGAAACCTTCGTGCACATCTACAGACCCTACTGCAACATTTGAGCATGGTTTTAGCGTTTCGAATTACATACCCTAGGAGCCTTTCGCCGAAAACGGTCTAAGAAAACACGAAAGTGGCAATGATGGCACAGCCACGTGGCAGCTGAAAAATCCGAAACCTTTGTGCACATCTACAGACCCCACTGCAACATTTGAGCATGGTTTTAGCGTTTCGAATTACATACCCTAGGAGCCTTTCGTTGGGAACGGTCTAAGAAAACACAAAAGTGGCAACGGTGGCACAGCCACGTGGCACCTGAAAAATCTGAAACCTTCGTGCGCATCTACAGACCCCACTGCAACATTTGAGCATGGTTTTAGCGTTTCGAATTACATACCCTAGGAGCCTTTCGCCGGAAACGGTCTAAAAAAACACAAAAGTGGCTACGGTGGCACAGCCACGTGGCACCCGAAAAATCCGAAACCTTTGTGCGCATCTATAGTCCCTACTGCAAGATATGAGCATGGTTTTAGCATTTCGAATTACATTCCCTACGAGCCTTTCGCCGGAAACGATCTAAGAAAACACGAAAGTGGCTACGATGGCACAGCCACGTGGCACCCGAAAAATCTGAAACCTTCGTGTGCATCTATAGACCCTACTGCAACATATGAGCATGGTTTTAGCATTTCGAATTACATACCCTATGAGCCTTTCGCCGGAAATGGTTCAAGAAAACACAAAAGTGGCTACGGTGGCACAGCCACGTGGCACCCGAAAAATCCGAAACCTTCCTACACATCTATAGCCCCTACTGCAACTTCTGAGCATGGATTTAGCATTTCGAATTACATATCCTACGAGCCTTTTGCTAGAAACGGTCTAAGAAAACACAAAAGTGGCTACGGTGGCACAGCCATGTGGCACCCGAAAAATCCGAAACCTTCGTGCGCATCTATAGACCCTACTGCAACATCTGAGCATGGATTTAGCATTTCGAATTACATATCCTACAAGCCTTTTGCCGGAAACGGTCTAAGAAAACACAAAAGTGGCTACGGTGGCACAGCCACGTGGCACCCGAAAAATCCGAAACCTTCCTACATATCTACAGATCATTTAGCAACACCCTAGTGTAATTTTAGAACTCCGAATTACATAGGTTGGGACTATTCAGCAAAAAAGTGAAAAAATAACGCATTTTTTAAGTGGCTCCACAGAAGCCACCTGGTGGCACAAAAATTTAAAAGTTGTATTTTTGGGTTGCACAGACCCTATCGAACAACTGTAGAAAGTTACAGCGTTTCGAATTACAAAACCGGACGTACGGAAGTATGGACGTATGGCCGTACGGACGGAGATCATGACAATATCCCCGCATTTTTTAAAAGCGGGGATAATTAACTACCATGACAAAATGCCAGTAAGGTAAAACTCCACTCGAAGACAAAATTTCAAAACCTATACACAAAAGTTAAAAACCTGCAGAGAAAAGTCAAAAACCTGTACACAAAAGTCCAAATTCAAGTAACAAAGCATGGAAAGGGTTGAATAAAATATTACTATCCCTGAAAAGCATGCTGACATAAAAAAAAAAAAAAAAAATCAAAACCCGCACACAAAAGTTCTAAATGAATGAATCCGGACGCCGACATGAGGGCTGTGCCATAGGCTCACACAACTATCGTTGGTGAGCCAAAAATCATTACAAAGATGTTATATGTCAGTTTTGAAATAATTTAGATCACTGGTTCATAAGGAAGACAATTTAAAGTTGTCTGTTAAACTTCTCAACACTGATGGTGAAAACTCTATATTTCAGTCTGCAAAACTTTTCAATGATGCAATTTGGAATTTCAAATGAGTAAATTGGTTAAATACTAACTACATAATGGACAAAATCTGCAGCTTGAAAATTAATTATTTTGAACTCAGCATGCTTGGGATTTATACTACACTCCCTAAACATGACACCAGTGGCTTGATTTTAATAATACTTGTAAACAGTCATTAGAGAGATCTCATATGGCCCTCCTCACCTGAGGAAGAAAATAATAATAATAACCGACCAACCAAGGAAAGACCATCAGAAACCGACTCCCTGGAACTCTTCCTCTGCTGCAACCTACCATAATGATGATGATCTGCAGGACGACAAAATTCCAAAATATCAGAGTAGAGTTGAAAGGGGCTTGCCCCAAACTGTCCCTGTGCATGAAACTATTAATCTTGCTTTCATATGGCCTACATATTACCCGCAGTGTGTTTATCCAATAGTGAGGCACATTGCTTAGTAGGTAGAGGTGCAGGCTGCAAGCCGAGAGGTCCTCGTTTTGAATCCCATCTGCGGCAACTGCATTGTGTCCTTGGGCAAGACACTTCAGCCCTACTGCCCATGTGGGGGGCACGGTGGCATTGTGTACTAAGGTGCACTGCACTTCGATGGTGCACTTCAACCAGTGCTAACTCTGCTTGTGTGGAGTTAGTATATTGGGGAGCCTGACAGTTGCTCGCCATCGCTTGATGGTTCTCTCCGGGTACCCCGGCTTCCTCCACCCGTAAAACTGTCCAACACAAGGTGACCCTGGCTGTCGAAAGTGTCATTAAAACTCCAATAAATAAATAAATAAATAATTGGGTTGGTGGGGGAGGGGGTGAATAACCCAAGGAGCTTGATTTGAACAAACTTGTAATTTGTTATCTTGTGAAAGATAAAAAACTTGTTATATGTAAACATGGAAGCTTTTAAAGAAGTGGTTTGGGAGAAGATGCCTTTTTAAAAATGTTTTTCCAAAAACACACACTGTTAAATATTACTTCCAGCCACCTATGACATCAATAAAATATGACACTAGGGGCCTCATATCAACAAAAACTTGAAAACAGTCATTACAGAAATCTCATACACCAAGCATGAGCAGATTTGGAGCAGTGGTTTGGGGGAACATTTTTTAAACATGGAACCATTTGGCCTGTTCATTTGTGAGAAGATTTTTAAAATATAAATCCACAAGACATCCAGTGTTAAAACAAGGAATTCCATAAAGAAACATTGTTTTAGAATAAGGGTTAATAACGTCCTTAAATCTAGAATGCAACGTCATTACTTCATGCATATTCACCCCACCATAGTGTTAACTCTTAAACCGCAGAGTACTCTCAAGATACTTTTCATCAAATCTATTCTGTTAACTCTTAAACCGCGGAGTATTTTCAAGATACTTTTCATCAAATCTATTTATTTTGCTGCTGTGAAGCAGCCATGACTAGATTTAATGAAAAATTCATCTAAATGTAACGTAAGATATCATTGGGGAAAAAATTCATTCAACTCAGAGAGAAAAATGGATAAAATATGCCCAAAATATACTTATTTCAGTTGCCAGCAAAATCCTGTCCAGGGCAGGAATATCCACCAGCAGCAGGAAGAAGTTAATGTATACCAAGTTTGGCCAAAATACATTTAGAACTGTAGGAGATGTGATGATTTGTCGGCAGCCAGACACACATAGTGATTTTTATAACAATAACTAGCTGAATGTTACTGTGGCTATGCCATGGGCTTTAGCATAGAACACCCACAATACAGAAGGTTCTTTCTCTCAACCTGTCCAACATATACATTTTTTTTTATATATATATATATATATATATATATATATATATATATATATATATATATATATATATATATATATATATATATATATATATATATATACATTGGGGTTCAATGACACTTTCGACAGCCAGGGTCTCCTTGTGTCAGAAAGTTTTACGGGTGGAGGAAGCTGGAGTACAAGAGCAGTGGCGAGCAACTGTCGGACTCCCCACACAAGCAGGGTTAGTTAGCACTGGTTGAAGACAAGTGCACCGTCGACATGCAGTATGACTCAGTACACAGCACCACTGTGTCCCCACAATTGGGATGAAGTGCCTTGCTGAAGGACACAATGCAGTTACCCCTGGTAGAGATTAACTGTGAACCTTTCGGTTTGAAATCCAATGCCATAGCCACTGAGCCACCATGCTCACTTCCAACATACACAAAGAGTTCAGTAAAACATGCAGGACAAACTCACAAGATAGGCTCCTGCCCTGTTTAATTTTTAAGATTCCCACCATATGTGAACAGCAAGAGTTTGAACGCTGAATGGTTTGCAGAGGATGCTACATTCACCCAAACTGTGAGAATTCAAATGAAGACAGTGAGATAGTACACAAGACACATTTAAGGTTGAATCTTGTATCAAAATGGAAGAGAAGTGCTGTTTGTTAATTGCATGACAGATTGTAGACAAACAGGCCCAGAAGCAAAACATACAGCTTTTGCAAACAAAAGTAACCTAAAAACTCACGGATGACGGATACCGGAGACCACAGAATTCTTTGGCAGTTATGTAATTGATACTGTGTGATATTCAGTGTTGAAAAAGGGTTTGTAAAAAAAACAAAAACATGACTTTCAAGGACTTTTTCACAGAATTCCCAGGCAATTTCCTAAACCTGTTTCCAACAAGACAAACTGTAACCAGCTGGTCACAGATGCAACCAAACACAAAGTAATGGCAGAAACGAACTTGTGATGCACAACACACCTTCCCTTTGTCTTTTATTCATGTGTGAGGTTTTGTGAAAATCCACCTATTATGACTAAGAAACAATTTCCAGATGTGAAGACAAAATTTGGACAAATGGACGGCACTCTGATTTCAATTCTTTGAAACCGAGAGGCTGCTTTTTCAGCATAGGAACATGATACGCCATCATTTCATTGTGTAGGATGGCTGCTAAGTGAATTTGTGGGTACACCTATCAAAATTTTCAATATGCAGACCAAAGGCAACACACTGAAAATATTAATTGGTCTACCTCCAAATAATGAATATAGACTCTTCCAATTACTGCCTTTGAACTGACATGGAAGATACCACCAGGTTTCAAAGGGTAAAGATGCCTTTCAGGAACATAAAAATAGTCTTTGACATCTTTATACATACATGCACCAGTCAACAGATTTATAAATTGTATTCAAACCCAATAATATCTGAACCTGACACTGATCCTTTGGACACGTTCTCAGAGAGCTTTCCAGTAATCAGATGCAGGTGTAAAAAACAAGATGGTTAAAAATGCCATTTACACACTAAACACACAATGATCACACACCAGAGCTTAAAAGTAGACATTTTGGGCAATAAATATATATTTCAAGATATTCCAAGACTTTTTGAACAAAATTCTGATTTTCAAGCACCGTCAAGGAATTTCAGTTTTAATTCTTTACCTGCCGAGTATTATTCAAAATATTTTTATCAAATCTTGTCATGGCTGCTTAACAGCAGCCGTGACTAGATTTGATGAAAAAGATGTGAAAACATAACTCAAAGAAATCACCGATTATTTATTTATTGGTGTTTAAGGTCACATACTTATGCACAATGGCTAATCATGATGTGACAGTTTTACGGGTGGAGGAAGGCGGAGTACCCGGAGAGAACCACCAAGCAATCACGAGCAGCTGCCAGCTCCCCAACATCGTAACTCCGCACTGCAAAACAGGCAGGGTTAGATTGGTTGAAGACATGCGCACCATCGACGTGCAGTACGCCTTAGTACATGGCGACATCATGCCCCCATGTGGACAATCAGGATTAAGTGCCTTGCCCAACCGTTTAAATTTTTCAAGGAAAAATTTGTCTGAAAGGGACAAATATTTTTTATTCTAGTTGCAAGGGTTTGCTGTCCTTGACAGGAATTTCTACCAGCAGCAGGTAAGGAGTTAAAACACAGCCACTTTAAATACTCTGAAAGACCAAAATCAACCAAGTGATACCTATAACTCATTCACATAAAGCATCTTTGGACCATATTGGTCAGAGAGTAGTCCGCCATATATTCAAGGACAAAACTGTGGTGACTTGGTTACATCTTTATGCTAAAGATCCCCCAACATCTAGTAGAAGGAATGCAAAGGTACCTGAATGTAGCAGTGAATGTTTTGGAGGTCGTACCTGAATCTGGTGTTAGCTAAATTTTCTGCAAATTTTGAGCATGTCTTTAGATGGCATCATCAAATACAGTACAGTGATCGTAAAAGTGGATACAGAATTTTGATAGGATCATGACTGGGTTGAGGTCTGATCAAAATTCTCTAGTCTGCTTTTAGAGATGAGACGATTAATCGGTGTAACATCGGCACTTGGCTGATAAGCGCCCATCGGTTCACCATCGGCACTTGATGGTTCAACATCGGCCATCGTCGATTGTCTGAAACTCAGTGAAAGTGTTATGGATGATCTCTAATGAACTTTCTTCCCCTTCGTGGGACAACCAGTGGCAAGCGATCGGTACGTCACTCGTCTGTTACTGATATGAGGTAAGTGATGGTTCGTGAAAGAAAAGGCAGAATATTATATTAAAGATTTTGATTGTGTAACTGTGTACTGAGTTGTTTTTTATCCATCATGTGAATACAGACGCTCTTCACTGCCCAAACTGTACTGCATTCTGCAAAATGTTGCAATATTTCTTTCAACCACGCTCATCGTCTCATTAAATATATAATGGCATTCTTTATTCCCATATTGGACACATAATTCCTCCATATTAGTAATCCATGTTAACTGTGAGAGGTTTGGGTGTAATAAGTTTAACATCGGGCCATTCACGGTTGGATTTATCAACACGAAGCCACTGAATTTTTCTCATGTTGAAATGTGTGGAGAACGTGATAAAAATTGATAATGCAGTGCAACGTCATGACTCGTGTGACACAATCCCATATATGGGTTTACCGAAAAGAAACTCCCAGTTCAAAAAGTGTGGTTCCAACGATGGCTTTTGATTTTCACACAACATTTTCTTCCAAATATATTTATATCCATTCAAGGGTGAAAAACTGCTATCATGTAAATATAAATTTTCAGTCTGCCTATTTTTCAATTTTAGGCACACAGGAAATGTGGTACTGACATTAATTCGGAAAAAACAAAACACTCTTGTGTTCTTTGTTCTCTATTTTTTTTTCAGATTCGTTTTGAATGCCTTTGATAATTAACTTCAAAGACTGTTTGTCTGTGATAGTCGATTTCAAAGCACATGTAGGGGGGCGATTCAGCAAAGACCCGACTTTGAAATGATTTGCTGCCAGTGTTGATGTAAACCGCATCAAAGTTCAGAACACAATTTATCGTGACGATGCATATGATGAGTTCTTGACTCAGTTGTTAGCTCTTTACTTTAAATCGAAAATATACTGCACTGATGATGCTTCATTGACATAAAATGAACCCTTTAATGTCTGTTATTTAACTTATTTAAGTGAGTATTGAAAGTGTATTATCTTCCGGGTTGATGGGGATTAATGGTGCATAAATTAAATTCTGATTACTGTAAATCAGCCAGCTTCTGCAGTAAGCTTGAATAATGAAGAAACCATCTGACATCGGCATTCGGTATCTGCCGATTGTTGTCTAAAATAATCGGCATTTGTCTGATGGTGCATTTTACTCATCTCTATCTGCTTTCCTGCTCACATCACTGCAGAATCTCTCATGTTGAGAAAAAAGCAAATATATTTCATCTCAGATGCTACTTTCATCTGTTCTTCTTTAATTGGTCCAAATCTCAAAATATTTTTATTTATTACATCTGGTTCCACTGTTGTAAATGTTTTGCAATATAGTACCGGATATAGTACTGTGACCTCTTATAATGATTTCAGTGAGGTGTCAGATCCATTGTTGAATTCCTTGTGTTTTTGTGAAAGTTCATGATTAAATCTACATGCCATCCTCTATTAACAGGGCAATCATGATGTGATTTTGTCTGTTCTTCATTATCTGTACCTCTTTTTATACAGGGGAAACGAAAGAAGACAGGTGTTTCAAGAAACTGTCATTGCCAACATATTCACTTTAGAAGTGCAACCCATTATAAACTGGCACCAGTATCTCTCTCTCCACAGAGAATTCTAGTGGTGTGAAACATAGAAAACTGCCATTCAATGTTTCTGGAGGGGGGTATAAAAGCTTGGTAACCAAGCTGTCATACCACGCAGTAATGATATGTCGAATGATATGCATTTAATTAATATAAGCAGGACATTTATGAAATGTACACTCATAAAATTGATACTTTTAAATAATGGTTTGTAAATTGCATGCCATGAGATTTTAGGGAACGTCTGTGATTTATACGTAGTTGTTCAGATGATTGGATGCAGGGAGGTGACTACAGGGGGTGCCCCCCCCCCCCCCCCCCCCCAAAAAAAAAAAAAAAGTGTCCAAAAATCAAGATAGTTGGAAATTTTTCAGGAAAAAATTATCAAATCTCGCATCACCTCATATTTGAGATGATTAATTAATAAATTATTGGTTAAATACTGTTTTTTTAGCATTCTCCATACTTGTACAATCATGTAATTGACACAATGCCAAATGAAGGCAGAAGGGGCCAACTTACAGACTACAGTACAACAAGAAATTGTCATTTGGAGCGATCTTAAAACCTCAAATTACGTATAATGTATATAGATATTTAGCTGCAGTCATTTATTTATTAATATTTATTTATTGGTGTTTAAGGTCACATACTTATGCACAATGGCTAATCGTGACCATGACAGATTTACGGGTGGAGGAAGCCAGAGTACACGGAGAGAACCACTGAGCATTGACGAGCAACTGTCAGCTCCTCAACATTCTAACTCTGTTCAAGCTCCGCTCACGCAGGGTTACAGAGGTTGAAGACATTTGCACCATCGACATGCAGTAAGCCTTAGTACACAGCGTCATTGTGCCCCCATGTAGGCAACTGGGATAAAGTGCCTTGCCCAAGGACACAACGCGGGTGGTCCTGGATGGGGATTGAACTTGGGACCTATAGCATAGAAGTCCAACAGTCTACCACTGAGCCACCGCGCTCCCAGCTGCAGTCATTAAAACTGCTTGGAAATATTCTCAGAATGCTCTAAAACCTACCGCTACACTCACTCAGAGTCAACATGTTGAAAAATTCCCCCATCCTCAGGGTGGGAGTAGGATGCACCCCTTTAAGTAACCATCCCTAGTTGGAATTTTCATAGATTTACGCAAGCCCCCCCCCCCCTCCCCCCACACCAAAAACCTCCTAGTTACTTCCTGACTCGATGGTAATAGTGCCTTAAACCTTGAGTCTTCAGATTAATGTTTTGCCAATAACTACTGTATATAAAAGTACACAAATGCAGAGGACGTAACTGGTGGAGTGCTGGATGCACATAATTGGGTTTTATTGTGAAGTGCAGTTACAATTCAAGGGGGCACGGTGTCATTGCAGTAACTGGTTCTCATCAGATCAGATCACCAAAGTTAAGCAACATCTAGTCTGTTCATCATTAGATGGGTGACAGTCAGAGCGATCAATTCAGACTCCCAAGTTGTGTTCTTAGGCAAGGCACATAACCCCGTTTGTCCACATGGGGGCACGATCACGCTGTGTACTAAGGCATACGGCACATCGATGCTGCGCATGTCTTCAACCAATCTAACCCTCTTTGCACTTCAATGCGGAGTTATGATGTTGGGGAGCTGGCAGCTGCTCGTTGTTGCTCGATGGTTTTCTCCAGGTACTCCGGCTTCCTCCACCCATAAAACTGTCACCAACATGATGTGACCTTGTTGTTAAAGTGTTGTTAAACCTTAATAAAAAAAAAAAAAAAAAAATAAATAAATAAACAAGAGCTCACGTACCGCTGAAGCAATACAATGTCCCCTACCGGACTAATGAGCATTAATAATTATACAAATGTTATAACCTAGATGTGATCAGCATGAATTCCGTTGAAGCGTTTCCAAAAAAAGACCGGAAAACTGATATTTTGGCGCTTTTCCATATTTCCAAGGGCCATAACTCACACAAGAATAATGCAATCAGCATGAAACTCAAACTTGATCTGTAAGTCATCGTTCTATAGTAGGTTACCAAAAATGAAATCATTCGGTTGAAGTATTTCCAAAAAAAGACCGGAAAACTAAAGTGTGACTGACATTTTCCATATTACCAAGGGCTATAACTCACACAAGAATAATGCAATCAGCATGAAACTCAAACTTGATCTGTAAATCATCGTTCTGTAGAAGGTTACCAAAAATGAAATCATTCAGTTGAAGCATTTCCAAAAAAAAAAGACTCGAAAACTAAAGTGTGACTGACAGACTGATTGACAGACTGATTGACAGACTGATAGATGGACAGAGTGCAAACCTATAGTCCCCTTCGGCGATGCTGGTAGGGGACTAATAATTCTTCATACTCTGTGGATGTGATTCATATTATCTTTGAAGTGAAATTATTTTAACTGAATGGATTTGCCTTGTTGCAATTTTTGGGAGAGTGCCTTTTAGCACTCTCCGATAAATTATTGCACCATGGCAAAGACCAGTGAATAAATTTTGTTGACCAGAAATAATTTAGCACTCTGCCAGTTAACAGTGTTTCAACATTACTGTTGGCTGCCTGCAGACAGCCAGCAATAATTTAAAAACACTGGAAAGATAAATGCATCCTACCATTAGAGTTGCCAAGGAAGAATGTACTTGGGATGTTTTCAGAGCAATATAAAAGGGGGTGTTTGAAGCTGTATGGAGACTTAAGGGCTGGCCAAATGAAACTATTATTTCAGTTTATAGGAGATCATTTTCCTATTATTCATGAATATCTATTTGGTTATAATATACATTAATTTTGAACAAACGTACAGTTTTGACCATAAGTGTAGGCTTCCTTGAAAATATTATGCAAACGCTGAAACCATAATCCATGACTTTTCTCAATGACGTTTTTTTCTAAATTTATGACTCTTTATTTGAAACCTAACACTCAACACTTTGATGATGAAAAATCAAAATCTCAAGCTACAAATTTTTCCCATACTGCAACTACAAACTCAACCAATTCAGTCTTGTTTGACAGAGCTCAATGTAGGTCTGTCAAACTAGAATGAAATACAGTGGAGCCCACTTAATTGGATATTCCTTAACTGAATAACCCTGTTAACTGAATATAATTTCCCAACACAAACCATTTACCATACCTCCAGTATAAATTTGACATGCACTGTGAATATTTGCAATGGATTGTGAATATTGCAATTGAATGAAGGTTATAGAGTAAACTCCTGTTAATTGAATAAAACAAGAGGCCCCACGGGGCCGGAGGCGCTCATCTTGTACAGAACACAATTTAAACAGAGTCCAAGAATGAGTGTTAAACAGAGTCCAAGAATGAGTCTACATTAAGCAAGCCATCTCCATAGGCTACACTGTCAATCCTTGAGTCCCTCAGGAGTGACAAAAATAATCTGGGCATCATGCCTTTTCTTCAGTTGATCATAAGTAAAATGTAGAGCTCCCCTATGAAGCCCCTTAATACAACCTATGTGGATTAATCTTAGTCCCTCTAGAGGGTACTGAATATAAAATTTTTAATTCTTCAGCAAAATGGCCAATTCCGGCTCCCATAGAGAGCCCAAATATTAATCCAGGCTCTTGATTTGAACACAGTTAAATCTGACTTCCCTAGAGATATTGTGTACCGAATATGAAAGCATTCTGACTGTTGGGTCTGAAGAAGAGAAATTGTAAAGAAATTTCTTCGAATTGCACTAAGTTCAAATTTGGGCTACCATAGCGAGCCCAAATATTAACATATGGATCCGATTTGAACAAACTTGAATCTGCCCCCCCCCCCCCCCCCCCCCCCCCCCTAGAGATGTTGTATACCAAATGTGAAAGCATTCTGACAAGTGAATCTGAAGAAGAAGATTTTTGAAGAAATTCCCTCATATTGTACTAAGTTAAATTTCATGTTCCAATATGGAGCCCAAATATTAACCAAGGCACTCAAATTGAACAACCTGGAATCTGATCCCCCTAGAGATGTTGTATACCAAATATAAAAGCATTCCGACTGGTGGATCTGAAGAAGATTTTTAAAGAAATTTCCTCATATTGCACTAAGTAAAAATTTGGGCTACCATAGTGAGCCCAAATGTATACCTAGGGATCTGATTTGAACAAACTTGAATCTGACCCCCATAGAGATGTTGCATACCAAATATCAAAGCATTCTGACTGATGGATCTGAAGAAGAAGATTTTTTTAAATTACCCTCCATATTGAACAAAGATAAACTTTGGGCTTCCGTAGGAAGCCCAAATATTAACCTAGGGACTTGGTTTGAACAATCTAGAATCTGACCCTCATAACAGTGATGTATACCAAATATTAAAAGATTCTGACTGGTGGTTCTGAAGAAAAAGATTTTTAAAGAATATTCCCCATATTACCCTATGTTAAAACTTCGGGCTCCTGTAGAGAGCCCAAATATGAACCAATGAGCTTTGTTTCAACAAACTTTTATCTGACCCCCCCTATGAATGCTGTATACCAAATATCAAAAGATTCTGATGATTGGTTCTGGAGAAAAGATTTTTTTTAATTTTTGCAAATATGCTGACTCAGCATTTTTTCGATGCCCATTACAGAACACCCTAACATAACCGATGGCAATTTTTTTTTACCACTCAATTCTACTGGTCATAAGGATACTTCATACCAAATAAAAGCTCCCTGTTCTGTGGGGTTTGTGAAATATAGGCGTTTGAAAATATTTCTATTTTTAGCTCCCAGGGTTCCCATGGGATGCCGGAATTTTTTTTTTTGCATGGGTCAAGTACTTATGACCCATTACTACCACAAACCAAATTTGGTTCATACCGGACCATCGGTTCAGAAAATAGAAATTTTGGGCGGGGCCAAAAATCTTACCCCTCCTATTACAAAGCCAAATATTACTTCACGAACTTCGTTTGAACAAACTTGATTCTACACCTCATATGGAAGCTCCATAGCAAATATCAAGTCATTGCACACACTGGTTCTTGAGAAGAAGATTTTAAAAATATTTTGGAGCATTTTCCCCCACTCCCTCCCTATGGGGCTGGGCATGCCGAGTTGAACAAAAATGAAATGCCCCTTTGGGACCATCACTCACACAAACTTTCACTTGAATTGGCCCAGTGGCTTTGGAGGAGAAGACCAAAACATGGTGTTGACGGACGACGGACGAGAGACGACGGACGGAGAGCAATGAGATTAGCTCAGCTTGACTTTGTCAAGATGAGCTAAAAACTTGTAACCTGTCAAGAAATTACCCTGACTCTCCACAGTTTTCCTTTCTTTATAGACCTATTTGGCCTCAATACATCCAATACAGGCATTTAATATAGTATATCTTGTTTGACAGAGCTCATGGAGCTCTGTCAAACAAAATAGAATAAATGCACAGTTTATCTCTAGAATACAGGAAAGTGACACAATCTCAGTTAACTGAATACTCCCGTTAACTGAATAATTTTCATTGGCAAGGGGGCGTGGTGGCGTTGCGGTAACCAGGCCTGAAAATAAGCAGTTTGACATTTGCAGAATGAGGTCCCCAGAAGGTGATGAATTTGATGATGCTATCCCATACAGTGGGCAAATTTATTCTCTGGGTCCCTCTTTCGGTTTAGTTTCGAGACCCTGATTCAGATTGATGTTCACAGAGACTAAATTTAGTGATGCTACCCTGCTGTGCAGGGTAGCATCACTAAATTCACCCTCTGAGGACCTCATTTTGCAGTTGACAGTCTGCTTATTTTCTGACTTGGCGGTAACCAGTTCTCGTCAGATCACAGAAGTTAAGCAACGTCAAGCCCGGTTAATCCTCGGATGGGTGACTGTCTGAGCGATCGATTTGGACTCCCGTGTTGTGTCCTTGGACACGGCACTTAACCCCGATTGTCCACATGGGGGCACGATGTCGCCGTGTTCTTAGGCGTACTGCACATCGCTGGTGCACATGTCTTCAACCAATCTAACCCTGCCTGTGCTGCAGTGCAGAGTTACGATGCTGGGGAGCTGGCAGCTCCTCTTTGTTGCTCGATGGTTCTCTCCGGGTACTCCGGCTTCCTCCACCCGTAAAACTGTCACGGTCATGATCAGCCATTGCGCATAAGTATGTGACCTTAAACACCAATAAATAAATAATAAGTCATTGGCAAAGTGGCTATTCAATTAACAGGGTTCCACTGTAGTTTAATTCCTTCAGGCATTATGGGAAAAATGTGAGCACTACTTGAAATTTTGACATCAGAGTGCAGAGGGTTAATATACAAGAGTTTGAGGACATTTTGAGTAGTTTATCTCTTTAACTGATGTAACAGCCATAATATTTGGCCATTGATACTCACAATGAAAGTGCCAATGACACTGTAGCTTAACTTGTGTGTTGTGTTTGATGAAAAGGATAATGTTCAATGTTTATGAAAGGATTGTGAAATAAGACAAGAATTGGGAATATGTTCATTTCTGTTCCTTGTATGCTATGTTTTTGATAAAAATAATGTGAGGTGTACACTATACTAAAGAGCTGAGGGGTTAACCCGGGTTAATGTGACCTCACAGTTAATGTATGTGGCCCTCACAGTTAATGTATATCAACGAAAGTTACCAAGTTACAGTGAAATTATTCCAAAACGAGTCATCCTATCAAGTAACATTGAAATCCCTTCATAAATATGGCCTGTAGACTGTGCTAAAGGGCTTCGGGCCCCTGTAGCCGTCAGTTTCCCAATTACGTCCAAAGGGGACGTTCTCATCTAGACATTATATGAAGTCAACCAAGTTACAATGAAATCCCTTCATAAATATGACCTGTAGACTGTGCTAAAGGTTTTGGGGCTTTGGGCTCGGGCAGCCATCATGGTTGAATGATCGCAACCAAAAGGGGAATTCTCATCTGGAGTGATCCTACGAAGTTACAATGAAATCCCTTCATAAATATGACCTGTAGACTGTGCTCAAGGTTTTCGGGCTTCGGGCCCCTGAAGCCGTCACAGCTGACCAATCACGACCAAAAGGGGATGTCATCATCTAGGCATTATATGGAGTCAAACTTACAGGTTACAATGAAATCCTTCCATAAATATGATCTATAGACTATGCTAAAGGTTTTGGGGTTTTGGGCTCGGGCAGCCATTAAGGCTGAATGATCACGACCAAAAGGGGACGTTCTCATCTAGACATTATTTGGAGTCATCCTACCAAGGTACAATGAAATTCCTTCATAAATATCACCTGTAGACTGTGCTAAAGGTTTTCAGGCTTGAGGCCCCTGTAGCCGTCACAGTTGCCTAATGGTGTCCAAAAGGGGCTGTTCTCATCTAGACATTATATGAAGTCAACCTACCAAGTTACAATGAAATCCCTTCATTAATATGACCTGTAGACTGTGCTAAAGGTTTTTGGGCTTTGGACTCGGGCAGCCATCATGGTTGAATGATCGCAACCAAAGGGGACAAACTCATCTGGGCATCATCTGGAGTGATCCTACGAAGTTACAATGAAATCCCTTCATAAATATGACCTGTAGACTGTGCTCAAGGTTTTTGGGCTTCGGGCACTTGTAGCCATCACAGTTGACCAATTACGACCAAAAAGGGGATGTCATCATCTAGGCATTATATGAAGTCAACCTAACAGGTTACAATGAAATCCTTCCATAAATATGACCTTTTGCCTATGCTAAAGGTTTTTGGGCTCGGGCACCCATCAAGGCTGAATGATTGCGAGCAAAATGGGACGTTCTCATCTAGACATTATTTGGAGTCATCCTACCAAGTTACAATGAAATCCCTTCATAAATATGACCTGTAGACTGTGCTAAAGGTTTTTGGGCTTCGGGCCCCTGTAGCCATCGCAGTTGCCCAATCATGACCAAAAGGGGACTTTCTCACCTAGACATTATATGAAATCAACCCACCAAGTTACAATGAAATTCCTCAATAAATATGACGTGTAGACTGTGCTAAAGGTTTTCGGGTTTTGGGCTCGGGCAGTCGTCACGGTTGGCAGATCACGCCCAAAGACTGTGCTAAAGGTTTTCAGGTTTGGGGCTTGGGCAGTCGTCATGGTTGGCAGATCAACCCCAAATGGGGAAATTCTCATCTAGACATCATAAGGAGTCATCCTACCAAGTTACAATGAAATCCCTCCATTTTAAACATGACCTGCAGACTGTGCTAAAAGTTTTTGGGTTTCGGGCTTGGGCAGCCATCACGGTTGACAGATCATGCCCAAAAGGGGATGTTGTCTTCTAGGCATTATACAGAGGCATCCTACCAAGTTACAATGAAATCCCTTCATAAATACGGCCTGTAGGCTGTGCTAATGGTTTTCGGGTTTTGGGCTCGGCAGCCATACCGGTTGACCGATCGCGACCAAAAGGGGACGTTCTCATCTCGACATAACCCCAAACCTGCATATGAAATTTCGTGACGATCAGACAAGAACTGCGGGGTGTAGCCCGTGCTAAAGAAAAATGTGAACAGACTCAGACTAACAGACTTCTGCATGCATGACGGCAATAGCTTATCTTGACTTTGTCAAGTTGAGCTAAAAATGGCCATCAACATTTTCTACCATATGGTAGTTTATGACCCAATGAGCTTGTTTCAAAAAGGGGTTGTAAACTATGTTTTGAAGGCAAAATGAAATAATTTAGCTGTACAAGAATTTTTGTACAACGTTTATCAGACATTTAAGTTAGGTAAAGGGTTAATGCCATACAAGAATGCAGAAACAATATGATGCAAGAGAAATGGTGTGTTTCAGCATTTGATATTGATAAATTTACCTTGCCCACAAAAGTTATGTTAGGATGAAAATCAACTCAAATCAATCATCTCATTGTTTACTACAAGAAAAAGTTCACAAAGAAAGATCAGCTCCATTGATGGAACCTTTGAAAAGCTAGTACAAAGGAAGGTGTTCATAATTACACTGGACTGTCTAGAACCAGGTTTCAATTCATTTACCCTTTACAGAGCTCTCTTCAAGACAAGCACAGGTGATGTGTTGATTTTGAGACATACCAAATCCATTTAAATTTAAAAAACATTCATTATTCATCACGTGTGAAAACTCCATATATTTTCATTTTTGGCCTCAAACACAGAGCATAAGATCTGTCATTGAAACATGGTCCTTGGGTCATAAAGTAAGTTTTCAAGGAAACAAATGCAAAAAATTATAAAATTTGAATGGCAAATTTTGTGTATAGTTCTTGCTGGATATGGCAGTTATAGGAGAGCCAATATCAAAGTGTACTGTTAGGTGATATTCTTTGGTTAAAAATGCCATATTTGCACCTTATAATGGCAATATTCCTATAGCATTTGGGTGGTGTCATCCCAAAAATATGAATCCCAACAAGATGTATGGGTAAAATATCCCAACAAGACGAACATTTTTTTTCTCATCAAATATGGGGTAAATTTATTTTAAAAAGAACATGTACATTACAATGTATGCTATTTGAAGTATTTTGGGGTTTTGTTTTATACGTGTGTTTTGGAGTTCTGTCGATTTATTTATTTATTGGTGTTTAAGGTCACCTATTTTTGCACAATGGCTAATCATGACCACAACATGGGTATCAACTCAAGACCGGGGTGAGCGTCAATAAGCCATGTTGCCCATTTTAGAGAGGGTTTGCACCTCCCAAGCATTGGTGACTGGGTCCTATTTTACCAGTAAAACAGAGCCTGAGTTTTGTTGATAAAAAAGATACAAAAAAACTGTAGCATATAGCGTCTTGTAACAAAGCATGGCACCTCTGTTAAGTGGTAGCATGCTAAGTTTTTTGGGGTTGTCAAAATTTTGTTCACATATTACCTTGTTACAAGTAATGGGAGAGTGCCTGTAGGCACTCTCCCATTAATTGTAACAGGGCAAATCCACCTCTGTTAAGTGGTAGCGTGCTAAGTTTTTTGGGGTTGTCAAAATTTTGTTCACATATTACCTTGTTACAAGTAATGGGAGAGTGCCTATAGGCACTCTCCCATTAATTGTAACAGGGCAAATCCACCCAGACTTAATGATATCACATCAAAAATTAATTGAAGTACAGAATATGAAGCCTTTAGCTCTGGTACCCACACTTCAGGATAAAGCCCCAAAATGGGCTTCCAGCACTCAATCAGTTATTTGAAATCTCTATGTCCAAAAGTAAGCCGTGTTAGCAGTTTATGATGGAAACCTCAAAATAAATGGGTAAAATAGTCATTTTACGGGTGGAGGAAGCTGGAGTACCCGGAGAGAACCACTGAGCATCGACGAGCAACTGTCAGCTCCTCAACATTCTCTTTTCAAGCTCGGCTCAAGCAGGCAGGGTTACAGCGGTTGAAGACATTTGCACCATCGATGTGCAGTGCGCCTTAGTACACAGCGTCATCGTGCCCCCATGTAGGCAACTGGGATAAATTGCCTTGTCCAAGAACACAACGTGGGTCATCCTGGACCGGGATCGAACTTGGGACCTCTAGCATAGAAGTCAAACAGTCTACCACTGAGCCACCGTTATCCCAGATGTTAAGGAAATAAAATAAGAGAAAAATCCAAATTAATCTTTAAAAGTAGGAGACCAGCCTTATTGTTATTTTGTACGCTGTTTAAACTTTTATTCATAGTTTCACCTTGCCCAATGTGTCACCACTTCGATCGATGAAACACTGTGAAAATTGAAATACAACTTTCCATCTCTTTAGACCTCAATTTTATAGCACAAATTTTGAGTGGCTGATGTAATCCTCACCAAAAAGTTACCAAATTTCACAACAAACAATAGATCTAAAGTTGGAAAAATACTTCAATGAGAAATAATAAAAACTTGCATGTTTATCTTACTTCCAAGAAGCTGTTGTTATTCAAATGATTGACTGACAGCTTAAGATTTTAGTCAAAATTACTGTTGTCATTGTCGATTCATTCCACGTAAATTAATTTTATATCTTTATTGTCCAAGAGAAATGATTGTATTATTCACAATGCCCCCTCATAATTTATTCAAGTCCGTATAATAGACTTTAACAGAGGTACAGAATCCATACAAATTCCAATGAATATCAACATGCAATCATTTGACACACACAATTTTGTATTTAGATTTTTGGTGATCTAAAAACTTGCTTGCATGACATCATTCATTCGAAGTGATGTCACTCAAGGAAAATTCAGATTCTATCTGCATTGTTCTTAGTTTGAATTGCATGTCTGTGATTGCCATGTCATATTCTAACCCATATTGTCATTCAATCAATATTCAGTATTTGAAAAATAAATAAAATAAAATTAAATTAGAAAGTTTCTTCTCATGCTCGGATGTATAGTACCTGAGTCTCCACGGAAATAACAGAAACTTAGATGCTAGATTGCTAACATCTATGTTACAACATCAAAATAAATGGTTCATTGCAATTTAGTACATGGATAACAAATACAGACAAATTTTATGTGTACATTAACCTTTAAAATGTCGATTTCTACAATATATTTTGAAAAACTGAAAACCGAGTTTTTGTACAAAACCAAAACAGAACCGAACTGCAAATTTCAAAACCGCCCAGTCCTAATACATTCTAGAATGTTGTGAACAAACCTTAATTTTTGATAGATGTGTAATAATTTCACAATCATAGTTTGTAAATTAAAAGTTGAAAATCACTGTGGTGCACGTTTTCCTTACACTTCAACTGTTGTACCACAAGCATACACACAATATTGGATGTTGATATGCTTTGTGAAGAGCAAGCATCACATTAACAACTTCAGAGGCCAAATTGCAAGATGACCGATACCTTTCAGAGGGTGAAATTTTGACAGTCTATCACAATATTCAAGTAAAATATCACATAATTAGGCACTAATAGTGCGTGTGGGTTACCACTTTATTGTAGGCTGTACTGTACATTATGTAAACGGTAAAATTAAAAAAAATTAAATTTGGTACTGACTGTTGCCAAAGCTGATAAAAAGACTCCCAATACGACTACCAACATACACATACACCTTCTTGAGTACTTTTAAGCACCTTACAGGTTTAGAAGCCATGTTCCAAGTATTTTCAGGGCCAGGCTTGCAAATAAGCATCTTGTTATGGTCAACTGATAGATTCAATTTGTATATTTTATACACACTAATTCACTGGTGCCAGGCATGATGATCACTACAATCTTGTGGAACTGAATATAAATCTGTTTCTTAACAAGGGGCCCCATGGGGCCTGAGACACTCACCTGACAAGTTGTTTAAAGTAGTATTCAATTAGCATGTACAGGCAGTCAACACTATAGAGGAGCCCAAATATTAACTGGTGTTCTTGATTTGAACAAGTTGAAATTGACCTCCATAATGAGGTTGTATACCAAATATCAAAAGATTCTGACTGAAGGATCTGAAGAAGAAAAGTTTTTAAAAATTATTCCCCATATTGCACTAAGTTAAAAAGTTAAAATTCAGGCTCCCATAAAAAGATCAAATATTAACCGAGGGACTTGATTTCAACAAATTTGAATCAAACCCCTGTATTGATGCAGTATACCATATGTCAAGAGATTCTGACTAGTGGTTCTGGAAAAGAAAATTTTAGAAGATTATTTCTCAAACTGGACTAAGTTAAAATTCAGGCTCCAATAGGGAGCCCAAATAATAACCTAGGGAGTTGCTTTTTACAAACTTGAATCTGATTCCACTGAGGATTGTGTCTACTATATATGAAAATATTCTGATTGGGGGGTTCATGAGAAAATTTGTTTTAAAGAATATTCCTCATATTGCACCAAGTCAAAATTCAGGCTCCAAAAGGAAGCCCAAATAATAATCAAGTAACTTGCTTTGAACAAACTTTAATCTGTATACCAAACACCAAAGATTCTGACTGATGGATATGAAGAAGATTTTTAAAGATTATATTCCCCATATTGCACTAAGTTAAAATTCGAGCTTCCATGAAGAGACCAATTATTAACCCATGGCTTGATTTGAACATACTTGAATCCAACCTCTGTAAGGATTCTGTATGCCATATATCAAAAGATTATGACTAGTGGTTCTGGGGAAAAAGAGTTTCAAAGATTATCCCTCATATTGGACTAAGTTAAAATTCAGGCTCCAACAGGGAGTCCAAGTATTAAAACTGGGACTTAGTTTGAACAAACTTAGATCTGACCTCACTGAGGATGCTGTATACCAAACATCAAAGGATTCTGAATAGTGAATCTGAAGATGTTTAAAGATTATTCCCCATATTCCACAAAGTTAAAATTTGGCCTCCCATAGAGAGTTCAATTATTAACCAATAGGCTTCATTTGGATCGAGTTCAATCTGACCTCAGTACGAATTCTGTATACCCTATATCAAAAGATTCTGACTAGCGGTTCTAGAGATGAAGAGTTTTAAATATTTTTCCTAATATTTAAGTTAAAATTGCAATAGTGGGCCCAAATATTAACAAGGAGACTAGATTTGAACACCTCCCCCCCCCCCCCCCTCCACACCTCCCCAAGGATGGTGTATACCAAATGTCCTAAGATTCTGACTAGTTCTCATGTTACACAAAGTTATCATTCAGGCCCCCATAGAGAGCCCTAATATTAACTGGGGCACTTGATTTGAACAAATGTGAATTTGACCTCTGTTATGATGTTGTAAACCAAATATTAAAACATTCCAACTGGTGGTTCTGGAGAAGATTCTTTTAACAGAACTTTTCATATTGAACAAAGTTAAAATTTGAGCTCCTGTATTGAGCCCAAATATGAATCAAGGGGCTTAATTTTGACAAAATGGTATCTGAGCCCACTATGGATGCTGTATACCAAATATCAAAAGATTCTGATCAGTGTTTCTGGAGAAAAACACTTTTTTAATTTCTGCAAATATGCCGACTCAGAATTTCTTCGATTCCTTTTACAGTACACTCTGACATAACCAATGCCAATTTTTTTTTTTATCATTCTGTTCTACTGGTCCTAAGGATGCTCCAAAACAAATAACAGATCTCTGTTCCTTGTGGTTTGGGAAATATGGGGGTTTGAAAATATTTCTATTTTTAGCTCCTGGGGTTCCCATGAGGATGCAGGAATCTTTTTTTGCATGTCATGTACTTGTAACTTTAATAGTACCACAAAGCAATTTTGGTTCAAATTGGCTCATCGGTTCAGAAAATAGAAATTTTGGGCGAGCCCAAAAATCTTGCCCCCGCAATAACAAATGCAAATATTGCTCCACGAACTTGAATTTATTTATTTATTGGTGTTTAAGGTCACATATTTCTGCACAATGGCTAATCATGACCACGACAGTTTTACGGGTGGAGGAAGCCGGAGTACCCGGAGAGAACCACTGAGCAATGGCGAGCAACTGTCAGCTCCCCAACATACCAACTCCACACAAGCAGGGTTAGCATTGGTTGAAGACAGGTGCACCATCAACGTGCAGTATGCCTTAGTGCACTGCGTCACCGTGCCCCCACATGGACAATGGGGATGAAGTGTCTTGCCCAAGGACACAATGCGGTTGCCGCAGGTGGGATTCGAACCGAGGACCTCTCGGCTGGCAGCCTGCACCTCTACCTACTGAGCCACCGCACGAACTTGAATAAGAATAAACTTGATTCTACACCTCAAAAGGAAATGCAGTTCCAAATACCAAGTCCTTGTACCTTATGGTTAATGAGAAGATTTTTTTTTAAAATCGCGACATCGACGCCGCAGCTGCGACGGGTGGTGCAATCTCACAGAATTCTAAGTTCATCAAGGGCCATAACTCCAAGAAAAATATTTGGAACAACACGTGCATTGAACAGTGGCTAGACATCAATAAGTCATTCCATCCAGTATTTCAAAAGTGATTGAGTTTTGAAACTCACTGGTCACAGACAGACCGACATTGCCACTTATTGAGCTGCTAGTCGCAGCTAAAAATTTGGGAGCATTTTCCCCCAGCCCCTCCCAATGGGGCTGGGCAAGTTGATTTGAACAAAAACAAACTTTGAGGTCAGAACAAACAAGCACCTGAAATTTAACTGAAATCGGTCCAGTGGTTTTGGAGTTGCTGGTTTGCAGTCGATACCAGACATGTTCAATAAACTGCTAGAAGAAATGAAGAAATCTATCAACACATTATCTTATGGCTTTGTAACATGCAAATTTCTTATTATCTTCTTGTGCTGGCATTAAAAGAAAAAGTCGGTTACCCTCTCAAAATGGCAGGGTACGCATCTGATTTGCATATAGAATTTTTTCCATTGTGTACCACTTCTTGGAGACCTCTGCAGCTCTGGTGTGAAAGTCTCAGTCCAAAGCAGTAGTCTGATAAGCCTACTAGTAGTAGCATGTATAGAAAATTTAGAACTTCCCTGAGACAAAATATGAGGTTGTACAAAGGTTTTATGCTGTACAGATGTTTGTAAACAGACATGTGAAACATCATGGTTGAAAGCCTTTTGAATTATTTGGAATTTGCAGTTCTTGTTGGAAATGTTAATTATTCTTAGACAACAGAAACATGGAATGAAAACTTTTATTCCCAGGGTATTCTTCTACTTGGTATTTATCAGTGATGAAAATCATAGAATTTCAGTGGTCATTGAGTAATGTATGTAAAATTATTACTGGTATAGTTGAGTATATGTTCATTATCGATAAAGTCCAGGCAACAAAAAGCTTGGGAACAGAGGGAAAAACTCATTTATTGTATTATTTACATTGTGTTAGCTGTTTTCCATACCAAAAATTAATCAAAATCTGAATCTACATTTGGACCTTATTGCTGACAAAGTTATTGGAAACAAATATACCCAACAGCAGCCATCTTTGATGGCTATCAAAACCCCAAATATCCTCTTCCACTTGTCACTGCTTCCGTCAGCAAATTGTGGAAAACAATTTTTGTCTAATTCGTCCCTCAAATGACACAAATTTGATTTCTTTAAAAGGGCTGTCTTAAAAATGTCAACTTATTTGGTAGCAGCCAAAAGATTGAAATGGAAGTGGGAATTTCTGTGACAAATATAGTGCAGCCTTCAATTAAATAATATGTTGGTACAAACACAATTGTGAGATAACTGAGCAAATTGATTTGAATATATTTTTGTTTTCAAACCTAATTATCCCTGTGTATTATCCCTGTGTATATTTTACATATTGACAACAACAAAACTAAAATGGTGCCAATTGTGCGCAAAGCACTCTAGGGTGTATCCCTGCATTTTCAGTTTCCATCATGATGGTCACAAATCAATTCATATACAACCAAAGTGTTATCCTCCAGGAGCCTTTTGCCAGAAACTGCCTATTTAATGACAAAAGTGGTGCTATGGCACTACATGGGGCTGAATCAAAAATCCCAAACCTTTATGCACATCTAGAGACCCTACCTGAACATATGAACACACTTTTAGCATTTCAAATTAAAACTACTAGGAGCCTTTCGCCGGAAACCAATCTCTAACAACAAAAGTGGTACTACAGGCGCCACATGGGGCAGAATTAAAAAGCTGAAACCTATATGCACATTAGGAGACCCTACCTGAACATATGAACACACTTTAAACAACCAAAATTACATATCCTAGGAGCCTTTTCGTTGGAGAGCAGTATTTTAGCTCAGTCTTTATGTGGAGCCACCAGCACCACCTGGTGACAAAAATTCAAACTAAACCTATTTTTGTCAACTGTATACCATACTTAAAAAGTAAAATTTCAAAATTATAGCTAAAAAAACGGACGTACAGAAGTATATGAATGGAGATCATCACTACGGTATATCTCCACATTTATGAAAATGCAGGGATAATTATAACATTCAACAAGAGGCCCCACGTGGCCTTAATCGCTCACCTGACAAAGTGACTCTAAGAAGTATTTTAGGTCACCTTCACCATGTCATGCCTCATCAACATTAACTGGTTGAGTGATAGATTTTGTTTGAAGTTCAACATTTGTTACCTAAAATTAGTTTTATTTAAAATCATTGGTGTGTGGCCAATCTCCAATGATTTTTAATAAAGCAAATTTATCTCTGCAGACAAACTGGTTTAGCATGAAGCACAAACAAGGAATGTGAAGAGATAGCCTTGGACATCTCTCCCCAACTGTGGATATCTTCCATGTGCTACATGTATATATTTGCATGCAAGAAAACAAAAATTTTCATAAATTTTCCAAAATATTAGTTTTTTTTATCATCATTGGAACAAGCTCAAACAGCTTATTCCAATAGGGGTATGGGAAGATCAGGTATATTTTTGAGACAGAAATGTGAATATATAAATAATGGTGTTTTTTTTGTGAATGATGCTGGAGAATTTTGCGTAAAGATATGGTAAATGGTTTGTTCTAGATACAGAATGATGCAAAAGTATTTAAATTTGATTAGGCAAGTTGTTCCTATAATGCATTTAAAAATTGAAGTAACTGTTGTTTTGCTGACGAACTTTTAGATGTGTGTGTCTGTGTTTGTGTGTGTGTGTGTGTGTGGGGGGGGGGGGGGGGGGGGGGGGGTTAAGAGTGTTCTTGCAAACAAAATTCCTGAATAAATGGAAAATTTTATTTTTTGTGTGAAAGACATAGTGCGTGAATGTTGATTGGAACAAGCTTAGAGAGCTCATTTTAATGTGAAGTCATAAAGCTGTGTTTTACGTACGAAATTCTGGAATAACTAAAAAATTGCTTTTTTGACTCAAAAAGCATGGTGTGCGACCTCTCATTGGAATGAGCTCAAAAAGCTCATTCCAATGGGGCATTTACAAGCGATAAGTACATGTATGTTTAAGAGACAAAAATTAAAATTTGAATAGCGATTTTTGCGAAGAATGCTGACAAGTTTTGGCAGTTATGCTGGTAAAAAGGTAAGATATGCAAAGTGGTTGTTTTTTAGAGGCGACATTTAATTAAGGGGAATTAACCCTTGATTACTGAGGTAACTTCTAAAAGTACTGAAATTTCATGAAGCAATGTGAATAACAGACAACAGTTGCCTAAAAATTTCATGAATAACTAAAATTTTTATTCTTTTGTCTCGAAAACATGGCATATGACCTTTGTTGGAATGAGCTGAATGCGTGTGTTCCAATGAGGGGTCATAAAATTTGAACGGAGATTTGTGTGAATAATGCATTAGTACTGCTAGATTTGGATAAACGGTTCACCCTGGATACCACCCCTTCTATAGTAGATCTTTTCTGCAAATTTTGTCTAAGATTCTATCAACATTACAAATAAATACGTTCATGAATCACAATCAGATCCACCCCACAATGTTGCATACCAAATATCAAAAGATTCTGCCTGCTGGATCTGGAGAAGAAGATTTTTTAAGAAATATGCCTGAAATGCACTAAGTTAAAATTTGGGCTCCTATACGGAGCCCAAATATAAACCCAGGGGGCCGATTTGAACAAACTTGAATCAGATCCACCCCACAATGTTGCTTACCAAATATGAAAAGATTCTGAAGCTGGATCTGGAGAAGAAGATTTTTTAAGAAATTTGCCTGAAATGCACTAAGTTCGAATTCGAGCTTCTATAGTGAGCCCAAATATGAAACTAGGAAGCCGATTTGAACAAACTTGAATCAGATCCACCCCACAATGTTGCATACTAAATATCAAAAGATTCTGCCTGCTGGATCTGGAGAAGAAGATTTTTTAATAAATTTGCCCGAAATGCACTAAGTGCGAATTCGGGCTTCTATATTAAGCCCAAATATGAATCCAGGGGGCCGATTTGAACAAACTTGAATCAGATCCACCCCGCAATGTTGCATACCAAATATCAAAAGATTCTGCCTGCTGGATCTGGAGAAGAAGATTTTTGAAGAAATTTGCCCGAAATGCACTAAGTTTGAATTCGAGCTTCTATAGTGAGCCCAAATATGAATCCAGGGGGCCGATTTGAACAAACTTGAATCAGATCCACCCCGCAATGTTGCATACCAAATATCAAAAGATTCTGCCTGCTGGATCTGGAGAAGATGATTTTTTAAGAAATTTGCCTGAAATGCACTAAGTTCGAATTCGAGATTCTATAGTAAGCCCAAATATGAATCTAGGGAGCCGATTTGCATCAGATCCATCCCACAATGTTGCATACCAAATATCAAAAGATTCTGCCTGCTGGATCTGGAGAAGAAAATTTTTTAAGAAATTTGCCTGAAATGCACTAAGATCGAATTCGAGCTTCTATAGTGAGCCCAAATATGAATCTAGGAAGCCGATTTGAACAAACTTGAATCAGATCCATCCCACAATGTTGCATACCAAATATCAAAAGATTCTGCCTGCTGGATCTGGAGAAGAAGATTTTTTAATAAATTTGCTTGAAATGCACTAAGTTCAAATTTGGGCTCCTATACTGAGCCCAAATATAAACCCAGGGGGCCGATTTGAACAAACTTGAATCAGATCCACTCCACAATGTTGCTTACCAAATATGAAAAGATTCTGCCTGCTGGATCTGGAGAAGATTTTTTAAGAAATTTGCATGAAATGCACTAAGTTCAAATTCGAGCTTCTATAGTGAGCCCAAATATGAATCTAGGAAGCCGATTTGAACAAACTTGAATCAGATCCACCCCACAATGTTGCATACCAAATATCAAAAGATTCTGCCTGCTGGATCTAGAGAAGAAGATTTTTTAAGAAATTTGCCTGAAATGCACTAAGTTCGAAATCGGGCTCCTATACTGAGCCCAAATATTAACCCAGGGATCCGATTTGAACAAACTTGAATCAGATCCACCCCCACAATGTTGCTTACCAAATATGAAAAGATTCTGCCTGCTGGATCTGGAGAAGAAGATTTTTTAAGAAATTTGCCTGAAATGCACTAAGTTCGAATTCGGGCTTCTATAGTAAGCCCAAATATGAATCCAGGGGGCCGATTTGAACAAACTTGAATCAGATCTACCCCGCAACGTTGCATACCAAATATCAAAAGATTCTGCCTGCTGGATCTGGAGAAGAAGATTTTTTAATAAATTTGCCTGAAATGCACTAAGTTCGAATTTGAGCTTCTATAGTGAGCCCAAATATGAATCCAGGGGGCTGATTTGAACAAACTTGAATCAGATCTACCCCGCAACGTTGCATACCAAATATCAAAAGATTCTGTCTGCTGGATCTGGAGAAGAAGATTTTTGAAGAAATTTGCCTGAAATGCACTAAGTTCGAATTCGAGCTCCTATAGTGAGCTCAAATATGAATCTAGGGAGACGATTTGAACAAACTTGAATCAGATCCACCCTACAATGTTGCATGCCAAATATCAAAAGATTCTGCCTGCTGGATCTGGAGAAGAAGATTTTCAAAGAAATTTGCCTGAAATGCAGTAAGTTCAAATTTGGGCTCCTATACTGAGCCCAAATATAAACCCAGGGGGCCGATTTGAACAAACTTGAATCAGATCCACCCCACAATGTTGCATACCAAATATCAAAAGAGTCTGCCTGCTGGATCTGGAGAAGAAGATTTTTTAAGAAATTTGCCTGAAATGCACTAAGTTCGAAATCGGGCTCCTATACTGAGCCCAAATATGAACCCAGGGGGCCGATTTGAACAAACTTGAATCAGATCCACCCTACAATGTTGCATACCAAATATCAAAAGATTCTGCCTGCTGGATCTGGAGAAGAGATTTTTTAATGTTTTTCCCATTGCCTACAGTGTTAAAAAGTGCTGACTCAGCACTTTTTCAAAGTCCCGACTCAGCACTTTTTCAAAGTCCCGAAACTGTACCCTATGATAAAACCGATGGCAATTTTTTTTTACCAATCCTTTCTGTTGGTCCTAAGGAAGCTGCACACCAAATAAAAATTCTCAATGCCGTGCAGTTTTGGAGATATGGGCGTTTTAAATTTTTTCTATTTTTAGCTCCTGCGGTTCCCACGGGGCTGCGGGGAATTTTTTTTTTTGCATAAATCAAGTACTCATGACCCAATAAGTCCTCAAAAAAAATTTGGTTCAAATCGATCTCGATTCAAAAAATAGAAATTTAGGGGTGGAGCGTCAGCCAATCAGAAGCTGTGGCAGCCATGTTGGATGGCGGGCGGACAAACCGAACACAATTCTGAGAGAGGACCACCCACTGGTTATCTCCAGCAAATTTTATTCAAATTGATCCAGCGGTTCTGAAGAAGAAGATTTTAATGTGTTTTTGCCAATCAGCAGCCAAGGCAGCCATATTAGATGGGCGACGGAGATTTCGAACACAATTCTTCGAGTGTTCCACCCAATGATCAATCCCACAAAATTTTATTAAAATTGGCCTAGTGGTTTGGGAGGAGATGATTGTTGACGCCCAACGACGACGGACGACGACGACGGATGGAAAGTGATCAGTAAAGCTCATCCTGAGCTTTGCTCAGGTGAGCTAAAAACAGAGATATAGTGATCCATTTCTAACAAGAAGGATGCCAACGCCCTATAGCTCACCAACATTCCTCTTTGACAGTAACTTTGGCAAACACAAGAACTGTATCAAACAGGCTCATAGCATGTGACAAAGCTGACCTAAACACAACCTTTTAAAAATAAAACACAGAAACTGACATAAACACTAAGTTAAACATGAAATTCTGAGCTAAACCGAAAACTAAACGTAAGTAAAAAATAAATAAAAAAGTTAAGAGAATGGTTTAAAACACATAGGGTGAGGGTTAAATAAATAGTGATAGAATGATAATAAGCACCATATAGAAGCAATATAAAGGCCATGGGATAAAAGAGTGTTGGCAGCTGCCCTGAATAGAAACGTTAACACACTGAAAATGTCTAAGTGTGAGCTAAACAGAAAACTCAACGTTCAAAAGTTGAAGAGAAATTTGAATTGAAATTCAGTGGACAAGGGTGAAACCATGGTACAATGATAATGAAGAACATATATGAGGAATATAAGCACCATGGGAAGAGGAGGAACACAGCAGGTGACCTAAACACTAAGTTAAACATGAAATTCTGAGCTACACAGAAAAGTAAACGCAACTAAAAAATGTTAAGAAAAAAGTTTAAAATGCATTGGGTGAGAATGAAATAATAGTAGAATGATAATAAGCACCATATGGAAGCAATATAAAGGCCATGGGATGAAAAGGGTGTCGGCAGCTGACCTAAACAAAAACTTTAACACACTGAAAATGTCTAAGTGTGAGGTAAACAGGAAACTTAACATTAAAAATGGGATGAAAAATTTGAAGAAATTCACTGGACAAGGGTTAAATGATGCTAGAATGATAATGTGGAACATGTATGACGTAACTAAAAATGGTATGAAAAAGGTTTAAAACACACTGGGTGAGGGTTAAATAGTGGTAGAATGATAATAAGCATTATAAAGGCCATGGGATGAAAAGGGTGTCAGCAGTTGATGTAAACAAAAAATTTAACCCACTGAAAATGTCGAAGTGTGAGTTAAACAGAAAATTAAACGTTCAAGATTTGGAAGAAAAATTTTACGAAATTCACTGGACAAGAGTTAAACCATGGTAGAATGATAATGAAGAAGATGTGTGATGAATACAAGCACCATGGGAAGAGAAGCAACACAGCAGGTGAGCTAAACACTAAGTTAAACATGAAATTCTGAGCTAAACAGAAAACTAAACGCAACTAAAAATGTCAAGAAAAATGTTTAAAATGCAGAGGAACAAGTATGATGAATTTAAGTGCCATGGGAAGAGAAGGAGCACAGCAGCTGACTAAAACACTAAGTTAAACATGAAATTCTGCGCTAAACAGAAAAGTAAATGCAACTAAATAATGTTAAGAAAAAGGTTTAAAACACAATGGGTGAGGGTTAAATAGTGGTAGAATGATAATAAGCATGGGATGAAAAGGGTGTCAGCAGTTGATATAAACACAAAATTTAACCCATAGAAAATGTCGAAGTGTGAGCTAAACAGAAAACTAAACGTTCAAAATTGGAAGAAAATTTTAAGAAATTCACCGGACAAGGGTTAAACCATGGTAGAATGATAATGAAGAAGATGTATGATGAATGTAACCACCATGAGAACAGAAGGAACACAGCAGGTGAGCTAAACACTATGTTAAACATGAAATTCAGAGCTAAACAGAAAACTAAACGCAACTAAAAATGTCAAGAAAAATGTTTAAAATGCAAAGCTGAGAGGTTAAATCATGGTAGAATGATAATAATCATCATAAAGCAGCATTATAAAGGCCATAATATGGAAATAGGGCGAGTAAGTGACCTAAACAGAAACTTTAACATTACTGGACACGTACGCTGACGCTGATGCCGACGCCGACCGATCGAGCCATGCCATAAGCTCACACAACTAAAGTTGGTGAGCTAAAAACGTAATTAATGCAGATGAAACTGGAAAAGTTGTTGCAATTAAACTTTATCTTGCAGTTATGACATTGTCAATGCAAGTTTTACCTGTCAATGTACTTAGTGTTTTCAATTACATCACTTTGCAGATTTGAAAAGAGTGAGCATTGAGCACATTTCTGCAGTTTTTAGATCTTGGGGAAACAATATTTTGCCTAAGTTACAAGGTTTGCCTTATATGGTTATGTAGTATCATATGACTGAATCCATCATGGTATTGGCATTGTCAAATGTATGCATATTTCTTTTCATACTTTTACTTCAGAGAGTTTTTAACACATCAGAGACACTTGGAGTTCTTTTATTTGAAACCAAGACATCAGAATTACTGATCTGTCCATGGTTATTCTGGTTGGTTAAAGGAGGAGGGGGGGGGGGGGGGATTAAAGAAGTCAAATTTTCTTTCTGCGCACAATCGCTCCAAATCCTTCAAAATGCACATTGTGGTACAAAAGATGAAAGTGTCAATGACACTGTAGCTCAACTTGTGTACAACATGTCCATGTATAGTATGTGACACAGCAATGACACACATCTAGGTAATGACTTGATAACAAAGGTACATGTAAAGAATTATAAAGGTCTGTACATAAATACTGACTGTAGCCTGTAAAAATGTACAGGTAAAGTATTGTAAAGGTGGGTGACAGTTAAATACCCTTAGCCAGAGCTGTATTGAAATGTGCACTTACTGTGTATAAGTATCACTGAATAAATCAAAGTTTGTCTAATTGGCCGCCGATGGCCATCTTGAAATTTCGGACCGCATCCAAAAACACTCGTTCTCATCCCAAGGTGATAACAAAGGTACCCAAGAAGTTTTGTGAAGATCGGATCATAAATACAGCCTCTTGCCCGAGTCGTATTGACATGTATACTAACTGTGCATGAGTAGCATTGAATAAATCAAAGTTCATCTAATTTGCATAATTTATGCTCGAGGAAAAAAACCTGTATTATATGTGATGTATTTCATGTTACTAAGCATTCAATCAAACATTCATTCAAATCAGAACTTTCATACAGAAGTTCTGTACAAAAAGCTGATTGTACTAATTTCGGTACAAAATGGCTTCCGGTGGCCATCTTGAATTTTGGACTGCACTCAAAAACACTCGTTCTTGTCCCATGGTGATAACAAAGGTAGCCAAGAAGTTTTGTAAAGATTGGTTCATAAATACGACCTCTAGTCCAAGCCGTATTGAATTGTTGATGGATGGACAGATGGATGGTGGATGACGGACCATGACAAAACCTCAAATTTGACTACATCAAAGTTGAGCTAAAAACAAAAGACCCACGGGGCCTGAAGCACTCACCTTGAACAGAACCTGATATAAACCGAGGCCATGAATGAATCTACATTAACCCCTTGCATGCTGCTGGCAGATATTCCTGCCCAAGACATGATTTCCCTTGCCACTGAAATACATATAATTTGAGTTCATTTATTCAAATTTTCCCCCTGTAAATTGCATGGAGTTTTTCACCTATGATTCCTAGAGTCTAATTTAGATGATTTTTTTTTATAAAATCTAGTCATGGCTGCTTCATAGCATCCATGACTAAAGTTGATGAAAAATATTTTAAAAGTATTTAGCAGGTTAAGAGTTAAGCAATCCATCTCCATAGGATCCATTATCTGTCCTGAGTCCCTCATGCCTTTTCTTCAGTTAGTCATAATGTACAAAGTGGAGCTCCCCTATGGAGCCCCTTGATATATAACCTGTTTGGATTAATCTTAGTTATACACCTCTAGAGGGTACTTAATAAACAGGGATCCTTATAGAATTAACTTGGAATTGTTTCTATTTTTAGCACACATCGAGTCCCACATAGCTAGGGTTAATTTTTTTCATTTAATTCAAATAGCTGTTCCCCACTGATGCTGCATATCAAATTTAGTTAAAATTGGACTAAGAGTTCTGAGTAGAAAACTAGAGATGTTGTATACCAAATATGAAAGGATTCTGACTGGTGGATCTGAAGAAGAAGATTTTTAACACACTTGAATTTGATCCCCCTAGAGATGTTGTATACCAACTATGAAAGGATTCTGACTGGTGTATCTGAAAAAGAAGAGTTTTAAAGAAATTTCCTCATATTGCACTAAATTAAAATTGGGGGGGGGGGGGGGGGGGGGGGGGGCTTGGGGGAGATGGGGGCATAGGAAGCCCAAATATCAATCCAGGAACCCGATTTGAACAAACCTAATTCTAACCTCCCTAGAGATGTTGTATACCAAATATGAAAGGATTCTGACTGGTGGATCTGAAGAAGAAAATTTTTAAAGAAATTTGATCATATTGCACTAAGTTGAAATTTTGAGCTACAATAGAGAGCCCAAATATGAACTCGGAGACCTGATTTGAACAAATTTCAATCTGACCCCCCTAGAAATGTTATGTACCAAATATCAAAGCATTTTGACTGGTGGGTCTGAAAAAGAAGATTTTTAAAGATTATTCCCCATATTGCCCTGAGTTAAAAATTTGGGCTCCTGTCTTGAACCAAAATATGAACGAACCGAGGGGCTTCATTTTAACAAACTTATACCTGACCCCCTATGGATGCTGCATACCAAATATCAAAAGATTCTGATCATTGATTCTGGAGAAAATGTTTTTAAAAATAGTTTTTGGAGTCAAACCATGACCTAATTTGAACTTAACCTTCATTTTGGTATATCTGAAGCAGAGTGGTCACGATTAGCCATTGTGCAAAAGTATGTGACCTTAAACCCCAATAAATAAATAAATAAATAAATAAATCTGAAGCAGAAAGCAAGTTTGGTCCTGATCTGTGAATCCAAACAAAAGTTATCATCCGGAAACCAAAATGTTGATGGTTATGAGAAAGTCGAAAAGGCTCATAACTCATGTAAAAATAATTGGACTGAACCCATATTCAAACTTGGTCTCTATTACTATCTGGGTAATATGCATACCACCTTTGGTTGAGATCAAATTATATCAAATAATTATCAGTCGGAAACCGGAAACCAAAAATGTTAATAGAAGGTCAAGTCGAACAAGAGGTCCCAAGGGGTCTTAATCACTCACCTGACAAAGTGGTTCAAAGCAGGGCTGGGAGGAGTTAAAATTTTCCTTAACACGAAATAATTCTGCGTTAACGAGTTAAATAATGTTAAATATTAAAATGAACAAAATTTTAATAACTTTGGCCATTTTTATTGATTTGAATTTGAATATAATTGAACTTATGCACAGTAACTAAAGACAGTTCTCTCAGGTTATCGTAAATTCTAACATTCAGCGATATTTTCATTTAAGAATACAATCGCTGCGGCCGTATTCTTAGAAAGAGACATCCACCGTTGCTCGAATACCAGTCCTTATGTGGTAAATAGGCGTTCGGATGAACCTGATATTGCTGTATCGACAAATATCGGTGGGCCAACTTCGCCAAAGTTGGTAGTAGGGCTACGGACATCTAAATTATTCGTGTTCTTCAATTTCGTCAAATGGTGCAAAATTCGACGTCATCAGCACACGCGATCCGGCTTGGGTAAACACAAGATAACGACGCAATGCTACATTTTATACAATTATAATCTTCAAAGTTAAACGTTATTAACTTGGTTAAATTTCTTTAACGTTGTTAAAATAATTTAACACGTTAACGTTTGAAATGTTAACTGCTCCCAGCCCTGGTTCAAAGAACTATTTTAGGTCACAGTCAGTTAGTCACGGTTCATCAACACTACAGAGGAATGATGTCATGAAATTATTCATAACTCTAGTGTCCATGTCAGAGAATTATTATCCTGGGTCTTCCCGACTGCTTCCAATTCTATCAGCTGTACACAAGCACTGCAAAACTTCTAAGGGCTGTTATGTCACTGCCCCTCCCCCACAAAATAGAGCCCAAATATTAACCCAGGGACCCAATTTGAACAAACTTGAATCTGAGATGCACACACACACCATAACACCACCCACACCCCTGCCCACAACTCCACCTCCCTCCCTCCCCCAATCCACTTCATTTAGTCTGGCTGCACCCATAAATCCCACGTGAAGTACTTGAGCAAATACATACATCAAGGTGAGTGTTATAACATCACTTTATGTGAAGTAGACTGTCCTGAGAACCTTGAGGGTTGACAAAAATTGTGCAATGGTTCAGTTTATTTCATTTATTTATTGGAGTTTAATGGGGATGCGGTGGCATTGCGGTAACCGGTTCTCGTCAGATCACCGAAGTTAAGCAACGTTGAGCCCGGTTAGTCCTCGGATGGGTGACCTTCTAAGCACTCGATTCGGACTCCCGTGTTGTGTCCTTGGGCAAGGCACTTAACCCCGATTGTCCACATGGGGGCACAATGACTCCGTGTACTAAGGCATACTGCACGCCGATGGTGCGCATGTCTTCAACCAATGTAACCCTGCCTGTGCTGCAGTGCGGAGTTACGATGTTGGGGAGCCGGCAGCTGCTCGTCATTGCTCGGTGGTTCTCTCCGGGTACTCCGGCTTCCTCCACCCATAAAACTGTCACGGTCATGATTAGCCATTGTGCATAAGTATGTGACCTTAAACACCAATAAATAATAATAATATTGGAGTTTATCAACACTTTTGACAGCCAGGGTCAACTCGTGTCAGACAGTTTTATGGGTGGTGGAAGCCGGAGTACCTGGAGAGAACCACCGAGCAATGGCGAGCAAATGTCCCCAATGTACCAACTCCACACAAGCAGGGTTAGCATTGGTTGAAGACAAGTGCACCATTGTTATGCACTACGCTTTAGTACACAATATCACCATGCCCTCACGTGGGCAATTGGGATTAAGTGTCTTGCACAAGGACACAATGTGGTTGCAACGTGGGATTTGAACTGAGAATCTCTTGGCTTGCAGCCTGCTTCTCTACCTACTAAGCCACCATGCTCCCCCAAATGGTTGTTTGAGCATGGCCTGAAATTGGATAAGGAAACGGTAATCTAGCAGGAAACACAGATTCAGCAAAATGCCTAAGATGTGGGAATATGAATAATCTCACTTTCTCTCTTACTTTTTGTGAGGATCAAGTTATCAGAGAGTGTGTTACATAAGCAGCAAATTCTTTTGTGTAAAAGGTATCAACAAAAAACATCAACAAAAACTTGAATGCATTCCAAAGTCTAAAGCACAAGCATAATAGTGTAATAGGCCATTAGACTTAATTGTTTTTCCCATAGCTAAACATTGTGGTTCCAATCAATAAAGTATGAAATCCTGCCAATGGGGCAATGCAATCACACTGCGAAAGAAATTCTGTGCTCTACATCAAGACAGGCATCAAAACTGAATGAGTTATTGAAAAAATATATTGGCAGTATCAGGTTTGTTCTATCTTTAGCTTACATCCACTTAGTTTAAGGCAGGACAAATTTATTCTTTGCTTCCATTGTTTTTCATTAATTTTATAAGGCCAAAAAACCCCAAGTGGCCTTAATCACTCACCTGATAAAATTGTTTAAAGAAGGATTTATGGTCCCATTCGGCATCTACATGTTACTATAGTTAATCTAATTCAGCTAGGGAGGTGGTGTTGACAGGAGAAGGGTCTGTTGTTTTGGGGGTTTTTTTTGCACAAAATCACTCAAACCCCTTTAAAACTCATTTTAAAGCCCCCAAAAAGTTACCCAATTGATCCAACCCCTATCTCCCCCCCCCCCCCCCCCCCCCATCCCCCCATCACCATCATGAAGGGTGAAAGGGTTTTTTTTCTTTCGATCAATGGAAATTCTCCTCATCTTGTTCTCAAGCAAAAAAAAATATTCCTCATGCTGCGCAAAGTTAAAATTTGGGAGCCCAAGAATTTGATTTGAACAAACTTGAACCTCACCATACATACAATGGGTGTTAATAGTATGTAAAAAAAGAATCGTGAATGTGAAGAAGATTTTTAAAGAACAGTCCATATATTGCACTAAGTTAAAAGTTGGAATACCACAGAGCTAAAAAATGACCCAAAGAGTCTTGGTCTGAACAAACTGAAATCTCAACCACAAAATATTGCTGCATTTCAAATGTCAAAAGATTCTGACTGGTGGAAGTGAAGGAGATTTTTGAATTATATGTTTATTTATTTATGGGTATTTAAAGTCACATATTTCTGCACGATAATAATAATAATTTTATATTATTTATTTATTTATTGTTGTTTAAGGCCACATATTTCTGCACAATTGCTAATCATGACCACGGCAGTTTTACGGGTGGAGGAAGCCGGAGTACCCGGAGAGAACCACTGAGCAACGGCGAGCAACTGTCAGCTCCCCAACATACTAACTCCACACAATCAGGGTTAGCATTGGTTGAAGACAGGTGCACCATCGACATGAAGTACGCCTTAATGCACAGCGTCACCGTGCCCCCACATGGGCAATGGGGGGGGGGGGGGGGGGGGGGGGGGTGGGGGGGGGGGGGTGAAGTGTCTTGCCCAAGGACACAACGCAGTTGCCGCAGGTGGGATTCGAACCGAGGACCTCTCGGCTTGCAGCCTGCACTGCTACCTACAGAGCCACCGCGCCCCCAAAATAATAATTTTAAAGCCTAGAATCCACACACAGTGCTCAATAGCTGTACAATAATTGCATGCATACATATACACACATACACGTTCATTCTCTCACAGATACATTGATACATGGATCACTATTATCATTTGTTGGTGCCCAATGCCACATCAGCAACCAAGGCTGTATCGTGGCGATAAGTGACAGAACCTAAATGAAAAAGGGCATTGAATTAAAACAAAATAAAAACAAACTACAACTTTATCAAAACAAGTATGTGAGTGTGACTTGACGAGTAACAAGGCAATCCTCACTGACTCGGTCACACTCGTACACCCGGTACAATCGTGACTGCAACATGGCACAATGGCTAATCGTGACTGCAACATGGATATAAAGTCAAGTCCAGCCAATTGTTTATACCCATATTGCCCATTCTAGAGGGCTTCCACCCCACTGGTGACCGGGGTCTATTTTACCAGTAAAACAGAACTTGTTTATCACAGTAAACAGGCACTGCTTTATTTTCCAGGGTTCCCATAGGGAGAGATTTTTGAAGGAATTTCCCCATATTGCACTAAGTTAAAATTTAGGTTGCCACAGGGAGCACAAATATGAATCCAGGGACTTGATTGGAACAAACTGGAATCGGACCCCACTAAGAAGACTGCAAACCAAATATCAAAAGATTCTGACTGGGCGATCTGAAAAAGGTTTTTAAAGAATATTGCACAGCTCAAATATGACCCCAGTCTGAACCTCCTAAGGCTACTGCACATCAAAACATTCTGAAAGGTAAATCTGAAGAAGAAGATTGTTAAAGAATATTCCTCATATGGCACTAAGTTAAAAGTCTGAGTTCCTATAGGGAGCCCAAATATTACCCCAGGGACTTGATTTGAACAAACTTAAATCAGGATGCTACATACCAATCATCAAAAGATTCTGACTGGTGGGTCTGAAGAAGATTTTGAAACCTTTTCTTCTCATATTACAAAAAGTTAAAACTCGGGATCCAAAAAGGGGCCCAAATATCACTACAGGGACTTAATTTATGTGAATCTGAACCTCATAAGGATGTTGCAATTCAAAAAATTCTGACCAGTAGATCTGAAGAAGATTTTTAAAGAATCTTCCTCATATTGCATTCCAAAGAGAGCCCCAATATGACCCCAGAGACTTAATTTGAACAAATTTTAATGCACCCCATCCCCCTGGATGTTCTATACCATTCATCAAAAGATTCTGACTAGTGGATCCAAAAGAAGAAGATTTTAAAAACTTTTTTTTCAAATCACCCAGTTCCCACAGGGAACCCAAATATCACTCCAGTGACTTGATTTAAACTAGAGGCTCAAGAGAGCAAAAAAACCCCCACCTGGACCAAGTTGCCCTAAACTGTAAGGGTTATGGGTATGGAGAAAATGTAATTTGAATGAACCATATGACAGATTCGCCAGCAATTTTTGTGTCCAATTGTTTCAACTGCTCAGAAGAAAGCTTCATACAAAATACATAATCTCTCTTTTTTCTATTTTTAGCGCCAGATGTTCCCACGCAAAAACATTTGGGTGCATGAATGAAGTACTTAGGGTCAACTAATGCCACGTATAAAATTTGGTTCAAATTGCTCCACTGATTCTTGAAATAGAAATTTTCAGGGGAGCTCAAAAGTGAGCCCATCCCCTGGAGAGCCCAAATATGGACCTATCAACTTTCTTTTAACAATTTTTAATCTTGAACACCAGAGGAAGTTTCATACCAAATATCAAAGCATTCCCACTTGTGGTTCATGAGAAGAAGATTTTTAAAGAATTTCATCATATTTGGGCATAAGACCACGCCCAAAAAGGGCAGAGACCCCATTTGAACAAAACTAAAACAGAATACCCCCAAGATGATGTGGCCCATATATGTTTCAATTTGGGTCATTGGTTTGTGAGAAGATTGTTTTTTACATTGGCCTCTCAATTCGGGAAATAAAAATTTTGTGTGGGACACAAAATTTGGATCTTCCCGTGGTGAGTTCAAATATTGATCTAGAAACTTTCGTTGGACAAATTGGAATTTTGGGTACCAAAAGAGGTAAGGGTACATACAGAAATGGATTGGAGGAGTCCCTAATTTGATGGATAAAGGGTTAATATCTCCAGATCTAAATTTACATAAATGAAAGTGTCAATGACACTGTAGCTCAACTTGTCAAGACAAAGACATGTACATGTATAGTATGTACATGTATAGTATGTGACACAGCAATGACAAACATCTAGGTAATGACCTGATAACAAAGGTACATATAAAGTATTGTAACGGTCTGTACATAAATACTGACTGTTGCCTGTAACAAATGTATAGGTAAAGTATTGTAAAGGTGGGTGACAGTCAGATGCTAAACTAGAAAAGAAATCTTTGAGTCCCAGAGTGGGTCTGACTGAACCCCAAAATATTTGTTCTCATAGCACAGTGATAACAAAGGCACCCCAAAACACACTCATTCCTGTCCCAAGGTGAAAACAAAGGTACCCAAGAAGTTTCGAGAAGATCAGTTCACAAATATGAGCTGTGTAGAAGTTGTGACAAGAAACTGATTGGACCTAATTTCGGTACAAAATGGCCACTGGCAGCCATCTTGAATTTTGGACCGCACCCAGAAACACTCGTTCTCGTCCCAAGGTGATAACAAAGGTACCCAAGAAGTTTTGTGAAGATCGGTTCATAAATACAGCTTCTAGCCCGAGCCGTATTGACATGTGCACTTACAGTGTATAAGTAGCACTGAATAAATCAAAGTTATCTAATTTGCATAATTTCTGCACGAGAAAAAAACCTGTACTATATGTGATGTATTCCATGTTACTAAACATTCATACAAAAATTTATTCAAATCAGAACTTTCATACAGAAGTTCTGTACAAAAGACTGATTGCACTAATTTTGGTACAAAATGGCTGCTGGTGGCCATCTTGAATTTCGGACCACACCCAAAAACACTCGTTCTCATCCCACAGTGATAACAAAGGTACCCAAGAAGTTTCGTAAAGATCGGTTCATAAATACGTCCTTTAGCCTGAGCTGTATAGAAGTTGTGTACAAAAAACTGGTTGGACCTGATTTCAGTACAAAATGGCCACTGGCAGCCATCTTAAATTTTGGACCACACCCACAAACACTCGTTCTCGTCCCATGGTGATAACAAAGGTACCCAAGACATTTCGTGCAGATCGGTTCATAAATACAGACTCTAGCACAAGCCGTATTAACATGTGTACTTACTGTGTGTAAGTAGCACTGAAAAAATCAAAGTTCATCTAATTTGCATAATTTCTGCACGAGAAAAAAACCTGTATTATATGTGATGTATCCCATGGTACTAAACATTCACACAAAAAATTATTCAAATCAGCGCTTTCATATGGAAGTTCTGTGCAAAAATCTGATTGCACCAAATTTTGTACAAAATGGCTGCCATCGGCTATCTTGAATTTCGGACCGGACCCCAAAACACTCGTTCTCGTCCCACGGTGATAACAAAGGTACCCAAGGAGTTTCGTAAAGATCGGTTCATAAATACGGCCTCTAGCCCAAGCCGTATTGGCATTTGCACTCACAGTGCTGAAAGTAACACCAAAAAACATCAAAGTTAGTCTAATATGCATAATTTACGCACAAGAAAAAAAACCTGTATTATATGTGATGTATCCCATGGTACTAAACATTCATACAAAAAATTATTCAAATCAGAGCTTTCATATGGAAGTTCTGTACAAAAAAAACAGATTTCTGCATCGTCGGTACAAAATGGTGGCTGGCAGCCATCTTGAATTTCGGACCGCACCCAAAAACCATTGTTCTCGTCCCACGGTCATAACAAAGGTACCCAAGAAGTTTTGTAAAGATTGGTTCATAAATACGGCCTCTAGCCCGAGCCGTATCCAATTGTTGACGGACAGACGGACGACGCGCCATGGCATAAGCTCAAATTTGGCTTCGCCAAAGTTGAGCTAAAAACTATACAGCACAGCATATCTGTAACCTGAATACATATATAAAGTAACCTGATAATCTGATTAATATTTATTGAGTTATCGCATGCCGAAGAAATGGTTTGGAGGAGTTCTCAATATGAAGGATAAAGGGTTAATATCCCAGGATCAAATTATCAGATTTACACCAAAAACTATACAGCTCGGCACATTAGTAACCTGAATACATATATGAAGTAACATGACAAACGGATTGATATTTTTTGAGTTATCTCATGCCAAAGGGATTGGAGGAATTTTCAATTTGAAAGATAAAGGGTTAATATCTCAAGATCAAATTATCAGATGTACACCAAAAACTATACAGCTCGGCACATCAGTAACCTGAACACAAATATAAAGTAACTTGATAATCCAAGCAATATTTTTCAAGTTATCGAATGCCAAAAGGATTGGAGGAATTTTCAATTTGAAGGATAAAGGGTTAATATCTCAGGATCAAATTATCAGATTTACACCAAAAACTATACAGCTCGGCACATCAGTAACCTGAACACAAATATAAAGTAACTTGACAATCCAAGCAATATTTTTCAAGTTATCGAATGCCAAAGGGAATGGAGGAATTTTCAAATTGAAGGATAAAGGGTTAATATCTCAGGATCAAAATAACAGATTTACACCAAAAACTATACAGCTCGGGCCGTATTGACATCCACCCCCCCCCCCCCCCCCCCACCCACACCCCACACCCCAAGGATGCTGCACACCAAATATCAAAACATTCCGACTGCTGGATCTGTGTAAGAAGATTTTTTAAGAAAATTCCTCATTTTGAACTAAGTTAGAATTCGAGCTCCCACAGTGAGCCCAAATATGGACCTAAGGACATGGCTTAAACAAACTTGAATCTCACCCCCCCCTAAGGATGCTGCATACCAAATATCAAAACATTCTGCCTGCTGGATCTTGAGAAGAAGATTTTTAAAGAAATTTGCCTGAAATGCACTAAGTTCAAATTTGGGCTCCTATACTGAGCCCAAATATGAACCCAGGGGGCCGATGTGTATAAACTTGAATCAGATCTACCCCACAATGTTGAATACCAAATATCAAAAGATTCTGCCTGCTGGATCTGGAGAAGAAGATTGTTTAAGAAATTTGCCTGAAATGCACTAAGTTCAAATTCGGGCTTCTATTGTGAGCCCAAATATGAATCCAGGGGGCTGATTTGAACAAACTTGAATCTGACTGACCCCCCCCCCCCCCCCCCCCCCCCCCCCCCTCCCCCCGCCTAGAGATGATGTATACCAAATAGGAAAGAATTCTGCCTGGTGAATCTGAAGAAGAAGATTTTTTTGAATTTTGGAAAGAAATTCATGGGTGCTATCAGAGTTATGCCCTTTGTGGTGCCCCTTGTGGGTGCGGCAAGTTTATTTGTACAAGTTTGAATTGACATATGATGGGGAACATGCACAACAAATTTGGTTCAATTTGATCTAGTAGTTTGTGAGGAGTAGTCAATGATGTAAAGTTCACGACGGACGGCAAGTGATAACTTAAGCTCCCTTCGGTGAGCTAAAAATTGAGGCATTTTGGCCCCACCCCCTCCTCAATATGAGCAGAAACCTAATCTGAAGAAAAACCCAAATGCCCCTATATAACCACTACTCATGTGAAATTAGCTTTCAGTCAGGTGAGCTAAAAAAAACTTTAAGCTCACAATCTCTCCCCACCCCCACCCTCCCTAAATATGCAGTATACTAAAAATTAAGAAATTTTGACTGGAAGATCAGAAGAAAAAGATTTTTAAATAAATTTCCTCATATTGCACATAGTTAAAATCCAGGTTCCCACAGGGAGCCCAAATATGAAAACAGGGACTTGATTTGAACAAACTTGATTCTGAACCTGACAAGGATACTGCATATCAAATATAAAAAGATTATGACAGGTAGATCTGAAGAAGATTTTTAAATAATATTCCTCATATTGCACTATGTTAAAGTTAGAGTTCCCATAGGGAGACCAAATATGACCCCAGACTTAATTTGAACAAACTTGAATCTGACCCCACTAAGGATACTCGTATACCAATCATCAAAAGATTCAGAGAGATGGATCTGAAGAAAATTGTCATATTGGACTGAGTTAAAATTCGGATTAGGGAGACCAAATATGACCCCAGACTTAATTTGAACAAACTTGAATCTGACCCCACTAAGGATACTCGTATACCAATCATCAAAAGATTCGGAGAGATGGATCTGAAGAAAATTGTCATATTGGACTGAGTTAAAATTCGGATTCCCATAGGGAGCCCAAATATGATCCCAGGGACATGATTTGAACAGACCTGAATGTCACCTCACTGAAGATGCTACATGTCCAATATCAAAAAATTCTGACTGATGGATCTGACAAACAAGATTTTTAAAGAATATTCCTCATATTACACCAATTTAAATTTTGGGTTCCTATGGGGAGTCAAACTATGTTTCCATGGACTTGATTTGAACAAATTACAAGCTAACCCTCCTAAAGATGCAGTACACCAAATATCAAGAGATTCTGACTGGAAGATCTGAAGAAGATTTTTATATACATTTCCTCATATTGCACCAAGTTAAAATTCAGGTTTCCAAGGGGGGCCAAATATGAACCAAGGGACTTGTATAAAAGAAACCTGAATCTGACCCCCTTTAAAGATGTTGTGTACCAAGTATCAAAAGATTCTGATAGCTTGTTTTGGAGAAGATACTTAAATTTTAAAAAATAATAATAATAATTTTGTGGGGTGCTTACAGAATTATGTTCCTTTTGGGGCCCATTGTGGGCATGGCAACTTCATTTGAACAAACTTGAATTGATAAGGAACATGCATATCAAAATTAGTTCAATTCGGCCCTGTGGTTAATGAGAAGTTGATAAAATAAAGTCCACACCGGATGGATGGAAGGAAGGACAGATGGGTGTCAGACAGAAAGTGCTCACTTTAGCTCCCCCCCCCCCCCCCCCCCGACTTTTAGTCAGGTCAGCTAAAATAAAATTGGTGTGTTTCCCCATCTCAGATTCTCCCTACCTACCCTAAAAAAAATTGCAACACTAGCTGGTGCTGATTTTTAGCAAATAACATGCATTCAAAAGAATGTTATTTATTCTATATTTGCTTCCCACTCAAAATATTCAGCACACAGCCTTCCTTGAATGCAAATTTGTGCTGGAAAGTGGTAAAAAAATTATATTTCTTTTATTTTTTTTCTTGGGAGGTGGGGGGGAGGGGGAGGTAGAGGGAAATGAAAGCTAGATTATTGTACATTCTCTTTTCTTCCTTTTGTCTGACATTTTGCATAACCCTCTGCATAAACACTGAAATTTCAAGTAGATAACTTTTCCCATTCTCAGACCTGTTAACTCTCCCGGAATGCACGGGAAAATCACGAAATTTCAGTGTAGTTCCCAGCCTCCTGCACGGGAATCAGTTTTGGACCAAAAATCCTGGAAAACAACAGTTGAATATTTATTTCCCATTATAACTTATGTAATTCGTTCGGAGTCAAATCACATGCATTTCAAACTCTGGTAAAAACTCACGAAGCAGTAAAATACGGAATTAAGTTAAATTTATTTACGAAAAGGGTATTTTATGATATGTATTTCAACTGTGTTCATGTTTATTTCTGTTTTTTACTTCGGAATCGGAGATTCGTGATCAATGTGCGAGTTTCGAAGTGAAAATAGATGACTTACTTTCAAAAAATTGAAAACTCTACCTTCAATGCAGTTTTTTGGTAAATAAAAATATATGAAAAGGAATTAAATAATATATATAATATGTATGGGCCATACTGCAACTGGGAATTGAACCAATTCAATTTTGTTTGACAAGATTGCAACAACCTCTTTCAAACTAGAAAGAATTGGTTAAATTTCAAGTTGCAGTATGGGAAAATATTTGACTTTTCAGTGTGTAATATTGCTTGTTTGTTTACTTCTTTGGTATTTTTACACTTTCAGTAGTTAGGGTTGTACCATATAAGAATGTTGTATGAGTATAGAGAACTGGCATACTAACAAAGAACAACAAATTTTTGGGCAACAGTCAATGGCCAACTGGACAAGTTAGGGTTCGTAAACAAATGTAAGAAAAACAAGAGGTCCCAAGGGGCCTCAATCGCTCACCCGACAAAGTGGTTCAAAGAAGTATTTTGGGTCACATTCAGTTAGTCATGGTTCATCAACACAACAGAGGAATGGAGTCATGAAATTATTCATAACTCTACCAGTGTCCATGTCAGATGATTATTATCATAGGTCTTCCTGCCTGCTTCCAATTCTATCAGCTGTAGACAAGCACTGCCAAACTTCCAAGGGTTGTTATGTCACTGCAGTTTGAAAGGCAAATTTTATGGAAAAATACTAAGGAATGGATTTGAACAACCTTCAACTTAACCCCCACCACAGAGAGAGCCCAAATATTAAGCCAGGAACTTGATTTGAACAAACATGAATCTGACCTCCCTCAGATTTGTTATATACCAAATATGATCGGATTCTGACTGGTGGATCTGAAGAAGATTAAAAAACAAATCCCCTCATATTGCACTAAGTTACACTTCGGGCAGCAACAGAGCTCAAATATAAACCCAGGGACCCGAGTTGAACAAACTTCAATCTGAGGTGGTCAAGAGTCTAATAATAGCTGCATTGAGATTTAAGATGGCAATTACTCTCCTTGGTAAACTGAAGAGGGGCAATTATTTGTACTCCCATACTTTCTAGAATGCCAGACCTGGTGTCATGTGTTGTATCTTTATACATCTTTCTCATACCAATTACAATGTATTTTGATAATCAGTCTCTAACACTTCTTATGAGCACGATTGGGAGGGGAGTAATAACTAATAATTGATAAAGGAGTGATGAAAACTCATAATCGTCGATCTTGAAACTGCAGTTGATTATGAGCATTTCTGATGATAAGTCGACTTCTTGATTAATCATGATAGGCCTAGATGTAACAATACAATGAACACAACTGCATGGGAGCTTGGTGATTATTATTTTTAGCTATAAGCATCATGCAGGCAAGGTTTGGTGAAATTCAAGGCTATTTAACTTTAAGAGTGCTGAAAGCCCATATTTGGACTTTTCTTTGAAGCACAGGTATCACAACATAAAGGCTTCATATTCTGTGGATGTGTTTCTTATTATCTTTGGAGTGTAATTATTGACGGCACTCTCTCATCAAATGTACCAAGGCAAAAACATTCAACAAATTTTGATTACCAAAAATAATTCAGCACTCAACCAGTTAAGGCCGATTCTCAACATTTTTCAACATTTTCAAAGCCCCATAAAAGATTCAAGGATTTTCACTAGTCCCATCCAGGTCCCTCTGGTCCTTACACCTTCTCCCACTTCCCTTTAAGGGAAGTGGGAGAAGGCACAGGACCAGAGGCTCCTAATCAGGATTATGAATCAAGAAGCTGTGGCATATAAACTATATATTTATGATCAAGTACTTTGTCAGAGTTTTTATTTTGTGATTATTCAAGGCTTTTCAAGTTCCCCTAGCCTGTTTTCCAGGACTTCAAGGCCTTAAAAGGCTCCACATCAAATTCAAGGCCATTCCCTTAATCTCAGGCCATGCAGGAACCCTGGTGCTATTAATGTTGGCATAGACTTATTTTGATGTGTTGGTAACACTCTGTGATTTGATAATACCTCCGGTAATTTATTTACTTATTGGTGTTTAAGGTCACATACATATGCACACTGGCTAATCATGACCTTGAAAGTTTTACGGGTGGAGGAAGCCGGAGTACCCAGAGAGAACCACAGAGCAACAACAAGCAGCTGCCAGCTCCCTAACATCGTAACTCTGCACTGCAGCACAGGCAGAGTTAGATTGGTTGAAGACATGCATACCATCGACGTGCAGTACGTCTTAGTACACAGCGTCATCATGCCCCCATGAGGACAATCAGGGTTAAGTGCCTTGCCCAAGGACACAACGCGAGAGTCCGAATCAATCACTCAGACGGTCACCCATCCGAAGATTAACCGGGCTCGACGTTGCTTAACTTCGGTGATCATCTGACGAGAACCGGTTACCGCAACGCCACCCTCCCCCCCTCCAGTAATAAAAGTTACAGACCTTGCCAATCTTTGTGAAACAGATCAGCTTGAATTAAAAAGGTTTGTGACAAGATGACACCAGACATTCAATCTTATGGAGAGTTATTTCACTTGGCTTGGGCCTAGATGAAATAGTGAATCAAACTTCATAAACTACTTATTTATTACTGGTGTTTAAGGTCACTTTCAGCATCTATAGCTATATCATGACTGCAACACAAGTATGAAGTCACGAGTAGCCAATCATTTAAACCTGTGTTTCCCACTTTTGAGAGGACTTCCACCCCTGGAATTGGAGACCGGGTCCTATTTTATCAGTAAAGCAGAACTTATTTACCATCTGCTTTACTGATAAAATGGTAAACAAGTTCTGCTTTATTGATAAAATAGGACCTAGTCACCTTTGCCAGGGATGGAAGTCTACTTAGAGTGGGCAGCACAGGTATAAAGGATTGGCTACACTTGACTCCATACTTGTGTTGCAGTCATGATATAGCTACCATACTAAACAAGCACCACACTACCTTCCAGGGTGCCCATAGGGATTATACTGGTTACGAGAAAAAGCCTGTTAACTGCATATCATGTCAAACACTGGACCATTTTCCATACCATACTAAACATTTACTGGATAAGTCTCATACTTTTCTTATAAACTGGGGATGAGCTCAAGATGATATTTCTTTATCCATAACCCGATAAAAGGTGCCTAAATGGAATGAGAAACAAATAGTGCTTTGCTTTCTGAAAAGGGTGGGGTGAAAACGTTCAGGTTTGAAGTTGTAATTATCCATTCAGAAATTTGTGCACTGTTCATAGAGAGTTGTAGCAGATGGATCAGACCTGGAGAATCTCTCGGCCATTTTTTTTAAAAGGTTCAATCATGGAAGACCTTGGGCCTTTGTTCTGATACACTTTCATCCCTTGACTTGAATATCTCCTTTGCTTCCAAAACATTGCTTAACCCTCTGCACACTGATGTAAATATATATATATATATATAAAAGTGGCAAATATTTCCATTAATGCAACTAGGAATATTAACCAATTCAATCTCATTTGAGCAAAGCTCAATGAGCTTTGTCAAACAAGATTGAACTGGCTAAATTCCAAATTGCATTATGTGAAAAGTTTCAGGCTGAAATTTTGAAATCAGTGTGCAAAGGATTAAGATCCCTTAATGGAACAACCCCACTGAGCTTGTTGCAAAAAAAAAAACGTTGAAAATAACACAGGCATTTGCCACTGATAATTTGATGTAATAAAAATGCTGAGAGAAAATACCCCATGGGGCATTTTCTCTCCGTTTTGTATTACCTTAAATGACCAGCAGAAAATGCCAACAGGATCACCGATCCAATGTCGAGTTGTGACGGCACAAAAGTCGGTTTAATCATTATCAACTTATCGTCCGGAAACCAATTGTTTACAATTTACTATGTGAAGGGTCAGTGTGACCTTGACCTTTGACCTAGTGATTCCAAAATAAATAGGGCTCTTTCTTGAACTAATGCCAACCTACCTATGAAGTTTCATGAACATAGGTGGAACCATTGTCAAATTATCATCTGGAAACTAATTGTTTATGATTTTTTATGTTCAAGGTCACTGTGACCTTGGCCTTTGACCTAGTGAGTCTAAAATAAATAGGGGTCTTCCACTCACCTCGGCCAACCTACCTATGAAGTTTCATGAATGTGGGTCAAACCATTATCAAGTTATTGTCCGGAAACCAATTGTTTACGATTTACTATGCTGCAGGTCACTGTGACCTTGACCTTTCACCTAGCAAGTCCAAAATAAATAGGTTCTTCCTCTCACTGATGCCAACCTACCTATTACGTTTCATGAACATGGGTCGAAACATAATCAAGTTGTCATCCGGAAACCAATTGTTTACGATTTACTATGTTGAAGGTCACTGTGACCTTGACCTTTCACCTAGCGAGTCCAAAATAAATAGAGTTCTTCCTCTCACTAATGCCAACCTAACTATGAAGTTTCATGAACATGGGTCGAACCAACATCAAGTTATCATCTGGAAACCAATTGTTTTGATTTACTATGTTCAGGGTCACTGTGACCTTGACCTTTGACCTAGTGAGTCCAAAATAAATAGGATTCTTCCTCTCACAAAGGCCAACCTACATATGAAGTTTCATGAATGTGGGTTGAACCGTAGTCAAGTTATCATCTGGAAACCAATTGTTTACAATTTACAATGTTCAAGGTCACTGTGACCTTGACCTTTGACTAAGCAAGTCCAAAATTAATAGGGTTCTTCCTCTCACCGATACCAACCTACCTATGAAGTTTCATGAACATGGGTTGAACCATTATCAAGTTATCATCCAGCAACCAATTGTTTACGCCCGCCATTCATCAAACTGTAAGTCGAGTCTGACTTTGTCAAAACTTGACTAAAAATGCCCTTGGAAATAAGTATTGCACATTCTTTTTGTTGGGCATTTTGAGTTAATGGTCTGTTGTAGGAACTATTTGTAGCTACTGGCAGGAGAATTTTTGAATTCCCCACACCGAAAGTTCAGTATTTTGAGATTTCCTTGGTATGGTAAATCAATAGACATGATACTGATACCACACGGTATATATGGTGTTGCACCAAGCTCTGATAACAGGTAGTGTGTAACTGCAAAGTTGTTTGCCAAGTCCTGGGACTCAAGTTTCTATTGCACTAGCAATAGGCCACAAAGTATGCTAAATCCATCTGTGTGTGCTCTGCAATACTCTCTGAATATGGTGGTTATCTTGAGCAGAAAATGGGAAAATCAAAATGGAAAATAAAATAAAGGAGAAGTATGATAATTAACCAGCTTTATTACAGTCTGTAAATAAAGGCTGTCACTATATATATACAACAGCTGAAACTCTTATACCTTCTTTCAGCTTCACACACCCATTCCTGAAGATTTTGTTTATCAAGATAAAATATCTCCAACATAACAGACCAGCATAATATTCAACTCAATACAAAAAAAAATGAAAACATTTTTTAACATTTTTTTTAGGGAATCCCAGTTTAATTAATAAAATATTGTAACATACTGATGGTCAAGTTTTTAAAAACAGATTTAAAAAATGATATGAGGAGTTCTCATTAGACAATAAAAAAAGACTGTACCTCAATCTTTTACATAACAAATTTTACCAAACTCTATTCCAAAAGCAGTTTTAAAATTCTTATTTTTGTCTTGAAAAGCAGAGCATGAGAATTGATTATTGGTCACCTGTCATACCTGTAATTAGGCCTAAAACAAAAAAATTCTTGTTTCTCAGGCAATTTTTCGCAATTTTATGATGAGGGATAGGTTTTTTTTTTGTTTTTCTTGAAAATTTAACTCCTCACACTATCACATGGAAAAACTAATGTTTTCAGCAGTAAAAATTTCCCATAATGCAGCTACAAATTTAACCAACTATATGTTGTTTAGCAGAGCTCAGTCAGCTCTGTCAAACAAGATAGAGCCAGTTCAATTTTAAGTCCTGCAAGCGAAAAATAGCATCATCGAACAGATTTCCAAGTGAAAAAAAAGTGATAAGGCAGAATTCAAGGATGAGGGAGGTTCCTGAAGAATGAGGATTTGGGGTATTTATTTGTTTACTGATGTTTAACCCTTTCAAAACTGGTGAAATTTGAAATTTATACTATTTATACATTAATGTATATACTTGGTTTCTTCTCTTAACCCTTAGGGGCCTAATTCCGACTTTGATAATTTTTTTTAATGCAAAGGAACAAGTGCCCCAACATACATTGTTTGGGTAAACTCAAAACTTGTTTTCTAAGTACCTTGTCAGTTGATTGTAGGCAAATCTTGGCTGCCTCTGTAGGCAGCCAAGACTTGACTGGAAACAACTGCAAAGCCACTGGAGGTAGACTTTCAAAAGTATAGCAAAAATGATTAAAAATCTCCAGGCCTTTAAGGGTTAAAGTAATGATGGAAGGTGTACATACATAACCATACATTTTCCAAATGCTCTCTCAATATAAGCCACAAGACGAAAAAATTCTTACCAAAAAGTTTGATGACTATTTTATTTCCCTATTTCTGTGATACTCTATCACAAATGGGGAACAGGAAGATTTTGTTTCCCTTGGTCATGCGATACTGTATCACAAACGGGAACAAGTGACCACAAAGAAAAAAACAACAAATGTGATCTTGTGGAGCAGCACCAATGTAATTGCAGATAACAGATCATATTTTGTGTAACTTGGATGTCCTTTGAGAATTTCTCTGTGGAAACCATCCCAGGCCGAAGGGGACCCACTTCCACACAGGCATCTGTTATATTCCAGCAGCATGTCAAGCTGGGACCCTCCAAATAGAGATTCCTGTGCCTGCTTCTAATTCCCCATCAAATTCATGATCCGAATCCAAAATTGCATCTACTGCTTCATCAGAATCCATAAATTTGTGGTTTGTAACCATTACAGGTCACCTATTTATTTATTGGTGTTTATTTATTTATTGGTGTTTAAGGTCACATACTTTTGCACAATGGCTAATCATGACCTCAACATGGAGATAAAGTCAAGGTCAGTCAATCATTTATACCCCTTGTTGCCTATTTTAGAGGACTCGCACCCCAAGCATTAGTGTCTGGGTCCTATTTTACCAGTGAAACAGAGCTTGTTTACCACAGTAAACAAGCACTGCTTCACTTCCCAGGTTTCCCATGGGGGTACAGGTCACCTCTATGATACTATTATCATAAATGTTGCAATGCAAGAAATAACAATCGATGATTTCTTCCTGTGTAAACTTAGGTACTGAGTAGTTTTCTCTCTCAGATCACACAGCTTACGATATATAAATATATCAGCATGCCTAAACAAATTTCACCAGCCAAATAGGGTCTCCCTGTCATTAGTCATTTTCAGAATCTATGGCTTTATCATAACAGATGTATGAAGGTATGAAGTCAAGTTTAGCAAACTGTTGTTCTGCTCAATGCAGAGAACATCCACCACATGTGTTAGTAACTGGATCCTATTGTGCCAGTAAAACAAACCGTAGTAAATAAGAATTTCTCCATATCCTGTAGGAATACCTATATCTGTTAGCCCCTTAAGAACAGAAGAACCCAACTAGAAAAGTTTAAACTTTGAGACCATACAATGGTACATTATCAGCAGATTTTATTATGGGTTCTCAAGTTTCAATTGGACCAGAAAGTTAGCTTACAAGTTGATACCCACAAGTTCAAAATCATTCTGGGCATAATGTATACCCATTCATTGGAACAAGCTTAATATCTTGTTTTATGTTGGGTCATAAACTGTACTTTGAATGAAATAGACAAAAAAAAAACTTTCCAAAAATGTCAGCACACAGACAGCCCTATGTACCCTGCCAGTATTGCAAGTACTCTAAGCTGTAGGCTATGTCCCCTGTCAAAGACCTAAACAGTGAATTTGTCATGGTGGAAGGCAACTGTGAACACATTAAAAATAACAATATTTCAAAATGTTTGGAGTGCATGATTTTATAAAATGAGCTTGCTTTCTTCCTTGCAAGTTAGAGTAAACAAGTATGTCTTCAGGTCACTATTCAGAATAAAATTTGAAGATGACTTCCTACTTTTTGGCACTCAACACTTGCAAAAGGTTTTAGCTGCAGTGTTTTTATTACTTTTGTGTTTGCCAGCACTGAATTTGGTCGTATGATTAGCAAATCTTTTATGTACACTTGATTTTTTGCATTTCAAAGTTAATGTTACTTTATTTTTAGACGTAATTGCCTTCCTAGTGCTATTTTAAGCACTTAATCACAAAGACCATCATATGCTTTTATGTACCCCGGCAAACAAAATGGAACACGGCTGTAGGTACCTTGGCAAAGTGACCAATTACAAAGAGACAAGTGTTTTTTTGCAGTGTGACAAATACTGTTGGACAGATCTGACCACTTTGTTGAGTAAATGAATAGTTCCCTTTAATACTCAATGACAAACCAACAAACACTATTTTGTTTGCCTGTTCATTAGTTTTAGATACTTTGAAAGCCATGAAATATTTTGTGAGGTTAGAAATATGATTGGAGGGAACTAAAATACTTAGGAGTGAACCACTACAGTGGTAAGTAAGTTTGAAACATTTTAATTTGTTTTGGCTTTAGCAAGGTTTGCACACCCTGGATGAAAAAAAGACAAAATAGAACTTTCAAGAATTTTCACAAGCTCTCTAGCCACCTGTCAAGTTCTGTAAGAAATTTCAGGCTGTTATGGCCTTGAACCAGTCTGCTCTTAAATAGTCAATTGCATATGTTTGGAGTCACTCGTTTGAAATATTTCAGTTGGTTGGAAAAGCCTTTTTCCTTTTTCCAACTTATTGAAATATTCCGAATGACTGATTCAAAAACATACCATAAAGATTCTTTTCTTTGAATCAGCGCAAGAAATATTTCTGAATGGACACTTGATTTGGCAAAATCTTAATCCTTTACCCAACATAACGGCCAAAAGCGGCCAGCGCTATTCTAAAAAATTGCGAATTAATTTTCATTGTATTTTCATTTTTTGTCTCAAAAACATAGGTTATGACCCCCTCATTGGAACAAGCTAGGGTCATAACCTATGTTTTTGAGACAAAAAATGAAAAAAAATTAGTTATTCAAGAATTGTTTTTGCAAGTGTCGTCTGCTTTTCATGTTAGGTAAAGGGTTAAATGACTTTATCAATATTATTAGATATGTTTGTTCACTAAGAAATTATGAATGAAGACTCATTTCAGTTGTAATTTTTTTATGATTACACTGCATAGTTCCACAAATTGAGTTAATACCTTGAGGTTTTCAAGGCAAATTAAATACTTTTTGATTGGAATATCCATAACAGGAGCACGAATGTGTATCTGGATATCTTTTCGAGTAAAGGGACACCACATTACATCAATGGAAGTGTGCACACAAACTTCATGAAAAGTAGGAAAACAAATGGTGCGTAACAACATTATTCCTTACTGAATTTGAATGGTGGCCAGAGAGCTGGGAATTTTCTAGGGCATTTTCAAGTACTTTCCAGGACATACCAGTTATCAATTCATATACACGCATAACAATTCGCAAAACCAATAATAACTGTACTTGATACTGACTTGTGAGAAGATCTCGTAAGAAAGCTCTCCAAGAATCAGTGAGATCAGAGGATAATGTTACGGCATATACAGTTGTGAAGAGGTGACTATTTGAAGATACAATATTCTGCAAATCTCAAATATTTTCATTAACCCTTAAGGACCTGGACATGTGTCTTGAATTCCCACCGATCTCTGCATGTCTAATGGATTAGCTGTGTACCCTTAACTAACAATACATATTTTTATAAAGGTCTGTCCAAAAATACCAAATGATAAAGAAAATATGGCTCAGACAAACAGTATGTTGACAATGAATAGATTCTTATATCCCAGAAATGCTGTCCCCCTGACCTTGACCTTGGAATTTCAGAACTTGTTTTGATACATGACACAACATCTGCTCATAATACAGATTTTCAAAGTTTTTGTTGAAAAATATTCAAATCATCAAGAAATTATGTCTTGGACAAACAAAATGTAGGATTCTTGTAGCTCAAAAACAAACTTCTGTCCTGTGACCTTTACCTTAGGGGTACAGATTTTATGACACATGGCACAATGTCTACTCATAATACGCATGCTAATAACATTTTGTTGAAAATTATTCAGTGGTCAACAAATTATGACCAGATAAAGAAAGGGTTGGATTCTTATAGTCCCAAGAAACAAACTATTGTCCTCAAACCCTGATATTGTGGGTATAGGCCTTATTGTGACACACAACATACTGTCTACTTGTAATACACAATGTTTACACAAGTTTCTGTTGAATAAATTCCAAGGGTTTAGTTATTATACGCCAGGCAAACAAAATGTTGACGATAGACAAATGACTGAGGAGTGACATACAAAGTGGTATCACAAAAGTCCCCCTGACTTTGTCAGATCTGATATAAAAAATAAATGTGCTTGTGTTACCAGAAACTACGCAGCAACATTACTGGTGTACTATGTTATTTTCATAGACAAACCTCCACATAGTAATGTGGAAATATCAAAAATTTCAAACTACAAATTTTTCCCATAATTCAACTTGGGAGTTTTAACCAATTCAATCCTGTGTGACAGAGCTCGATCTGTCAAACAAAACTGAATTAGTTAAATTTCTGGTTGGTTATTTATTAATTTACTAGTGTTTAAGGCAACTTACAGCATCTTCAGCAATATCATGACTGCAACACGAGAATAAAGTCAAGTTTCACCAAGCATTAAAACTTTGCTAACAACTTTTACAGGACTTCCATCCTAGGCATATTACCAGTAAAGTGGACCCTGTTTACATCAGTCAAAAAATAGCACCGCTTCAGGGGTTCCTACGGGTGAACCTAATTAGTACAGTGAAAAGTCTTAAAGTTACTTATTGCTACTCAGAGGTTCTATTAACTTCATTCAACCTAAAAATGTCCAACTGAAAAGCAAATAGTGTGTAATCCCCACAGGTTTGGACATCAAAACCCTTCACCCACCATCACCTTCTGATTATAAGATGAGGAGTCAATTGAAAAGACATATTAACCTTTAGAGTGCTGGAAGCCCATATTTGGGCTTTATATGTGCAAGTACCACAATTTAAATGCTTCATATTTTGTGGATGTGAAATCATTTCATCTGTATGAATTTGCATTGCTACAATTTATGGGGTAGTGCCTTTTGGCACCCCCCATAAATTGTCACAAGGCATAGACATGTGAAAAAATTTTGATGGCCAAATTTAACTTAGCACTCGACCAGTTAAACAGAGTGAACGCATCAATGATGTGAGCGAGAATACGGTCTTTTACGAAAGAAATAAAAATGCTTTCCAGCATCTGCACAGTTGGGCAGACAAGGATGTGATACAAATATAAATCTAAAATTTGCTCTGAAGCTTTAAAAAGATTACAGTTTTATTACTATCTGTATTACGAAAACTCTACTTTTTTAAAATCTTTTTGAACTCAAGATTTTTTTCTCATTACTGGAATGTTAAACAGGGCACATTTTGACAATATGGAAGCGAAAAATATGAAATAAAACAAAACATTAAAAGGAAAGGGTTGTGCATCTGGATATTGCTGCATTATTTGACCCTGTAAATTTTCAAATACAATATCTAATGGCAAAAAAAATGATTTCTTCCGCCATCCTAGCTCACATTTTTACTTGAAGCTGTAATTGTACTCAAATAAATATAATGATAAATTAACATAGACAAAACATAGAAAACAATAACAAATCAGAAATAATAATATACAGCAAAATAAAAATAAATGAAACTATGGAATTCTGGACACAGAAATGGAATTGAGTTCTTGAACATTATAATCCTCGAAGGTTGTGATGATAAATCCAATGTTAATTGTCTTGTGTTGAGCAATGAACGATACTGTGCCTGTGTTACAAAAGTCAGACAAAATTGTCAAACGAACGCCCTCGTTTGCAATTCAAACATTAACCACTTCAGTGCCATATGCATGATTTTCTCTTTATTTCGATGTTTTTTCAAATTCTCTCATTTTCAAAATACTTGAAGGTTCAACAAATTTCACATTAATATTTTCAACATTTGGTCAGTGAACGAACTATAATCTGTCAACATGAGACAAACAAATGTTTTGAAACAGGCAGAAATGAAATTTGTAGGGATCTATTTTAGTGCTGAGAATGATTCCTGACTGTTAAAAACCATTGTGACACACTGTTGGATGGAAACAACTCTCTGAGCCCCTTCATTTAAATAAACGAAATACATGGAATAAGCCACAATATCTAGTCAATCCTGTTGAGACTGGAATTGCCCCTTCATCCAATGCCACCAATATCAAAATTTTTTATTTTTGTTATTTTTGTTTCACATTTTTCATAAAAATTAAACAAAATCATAACATGTGACCCCTCATTGGAATGAGCTCATTCCAATAAGGGGTCACATGATCTGGTTTCATTTTAAAAACAATTTGTTCCAACTCCTCAGTTTGTAGATTACGAGGACAGATGCGGCCGATTCGTTAGGTAAAGGGCTAAAAGCTTAAAAAAGCTTCCAAAACATGGATTATGTTCTCTAATTGGAATAAGCACAATGAGCTTATTCCAATGAAGAGTCGTAAACTATTTTTAGGAAGTGAATATTCAACAAAAATAATGATTTCCCTGTATGATCCAAGCCATGTTTGTCCGATTCAAAATGTATCACAAAACAGTATTCAATCAGCAATGGTGAAGACTAACCAATGTACCCTCATTCTAAAATAAAGCAAAGGAAAGAAACTGCACATCATTTGTGACAGACTCGGGACAACAAATTCCATTTGGGAGATAATAGTTTTTATAATTGAGTTTCATGTTCAAAAAGTCAGGGGCTATATGTTGAGAGAGAGTAAAAAAAAAATCAATTTCAGCTATATATATATATATATCCCTATGGCTAACTATGCACTTTGAGCCCTCAAAAGTAATCATTAGAAACTAATTTCCAGAGAAAACTGAAAATCCCCCCACAATCCCTCTCATTTTCAAATTAAATAAATTAAGATTAAACAAAAAATCAAGATCTTTAGGTCTGTTTAGCTAAACATAGAAAATAAATTTATTTGAATCCTTAGGGATTAAATATTGCACATACTTTTAAACAGTTTAAAATATTAACGGTTCTGTAGGTGATGAACAAGACACTTAGCCACCTGTTTGAAGTTTCAAAGCAATTTCACAGACAGTCTGATTTACAAAACAGCAATTTTGATGTGATTACAATCCATGGCATTGATAATTTTATTCACCTTACAAAATAACATTAACCCTTTTCCCAATGCAGACAGTATCAAAATTCATTATTTTAAATATTATATTATATGACCCCTCACTGGAATGAGCTTGTTCCAATGAGGGGGTCACATGATACGGTTTTGTTGAAATTTTTTAAAACAATGTTTTTTTTGGAGAGGTCATTACCACTAAAACATCTATGGGACAGAGATTACAACTAAACAACAACAACTCTAAAATCCCATGAAAAAGCACAAGAAGGACAAGTAAACCTTGGTGTTCAACCCACAGACTAAAACTATGTATGAACTTACACCTATTTAGGAAACTTGAATTTTTATCCTGTGTGAAGTATTCTACAGACCTGCTTTTCTGAAAAAAACAGAAGGGTCAAAATAGCCACCCCTGATTGGCCCAGACAAGCTTTTTTAATTCTCCTGAAGTCTGAAATTATTTTTGTTTGAAGAGGAGTCTTGTAGCACATAGAATATATTACTCTACTGAAAATAATGTCAGGTGGGTGATGGCAAGTGGGGGCAATTGCTCTTATCAGGAAATCAGGCCTGATACTATTAATAATCCACCCTCCAAGAACTATACTTGATACACTTCCCTGAAAAAGTGTAATTTCCTTCTTTCAAAACTATCTTATGCCTCATTATAACAAGTACATAAGGCCCCATAAAGTAGATCTTCTATTTCTCAGGCCATTTTTTGTAAAATTGCATGTGGGTGGGCGGTTTTTTATTTATTTTTTATTTTTGTAATTATTTCCTTTCCATCAAAAGTTCATGTTCTTGGTTTGTTTTAGGCCTCATAATCTACAGAATAGCATGGTGGTGTATTTTGTCCCTTGAGTGCAAGAAGGCTTTGCAAAGCCACCTTGCACTCAAGGGACAAATTTTAAATTTATCAATTTATTAACTTGGGTAAAATATCAGACATAAAGCATTTAATTTTTATTTTTTTAAGTTTGCATTGGTTATAAAAAGAGAGCATATGGCAGCCAAAGGGACCATGTGGGAGGGCCTGAGAAACAGGTTTTTAACTTTTTTAGGCCTAAGAAAAAGGTTTTAGAAGAAAGGGATTTCAAAAAGCCGTGAGATGTATTTTGTTTATATTATACTTGATATGTATGATTAGTTATTGCACATAACACAGTGGATACTACATACTTGGATACTATTTAACACAATAAACTACTTAATTACGTGTAACTTTTCACCTTGCAAGGCCCAATTTTGACTTTGAAAAGTGGTTTCTAGAAAGGTTTTGGCTGTCTGTATAGTGAGTTAAGACCTGACCAGAAGCCACTACTGCTAAGCCACATGACTCAATCGTAGTAATTTATTTATATATTTATTTATTAAGGTTTAACATCAAATTAACAGCCAAGGTCATATCATGTCGGTGACAGTTTTACGGGTGGTGGAAGCTGGAGTACCCAGAGAGAACCACCAAGCAATGACAAGCAGCTTCCAGCTCCCCAACATCGTAACTCTGCACTGCAGCACAGGCAAGGTTAGATTGGTTGAAGACATGTGCACCATCGACGTGCAGTACGCCCTAGCACATGGCGTCATTGTGCCCCAAGTGGACAACCGGGGTTAAGTACCTTGCCCAAGGACACAACGCAGGAGTCCGAATCGATCGCTCAGAAGGTCACCCATCCAAGGACTAACCAGGCTCGACGTTGCTTAACCTTGGTGATCTGATGAGAACTGGTTACTGCAATGCCATCGTGTGCCCACAATGATAGTAGTATGGTAGGATTCCCGAAAAATTGTCCAGGCACTTTAGGGGGTCATCCATAATTTTGGTCAATTTCAGGAAATTTTCTCCAAAGTCCAAAAATGGCCAGAAAGAAGAAATAACCCCAATAACTTAAATGCCAAAATGTTTGGAAAGAAACATAGAACATATTGGAACTGATGCCATGGAACTGCTGTCATGTGGTTGGGAGCACTGACTGAAAGTCTACTATGGCATAAGTAAGAGACCAAAATTTTGACAATAAAATACCTTAAAATTACTGAATAGTTGCATTTTGCAATCCTTCTTGTCATTTGTCTTGTTTTTATTTCCATGGAGAAAGTTCAGCAGGGGTCAACTCCATACAGTTCAAGGGGAACAGGTGTGGAGGCACAAATGACTTCATCAATGAAAGATGAAGAATGTATAATGTGAACATTTTGCAGTAATTATACCTCATAATTCTGTTAAAGATTGTTTAATGTTATTGTTAAATTCACTAAAATGATTTCATTGATAAACTAAGGGAAAAAAAACTACCATAATTTATTTATTTGGTATCATGTGTGTCACACAGTGAACTATGGAAACAAATATTGGAAAAACCATCAAAACTAACAGTCCCACATTTAGAAAATTTGTATCAACCAATTGATTTGGTTTAGAGTGCGAGAATATTCATTCTATGTTTTACTTTGTATACTTTGTTTTGAAACTTTTGTCTTCCTGTAGTAAGTTTCTGGGAAAGTTTACTATTACCAGAACCACCATAGTTTACAACAATAATAGCTGATTTGTTGACTGAATCCAATATGATAGACAGCTAATGAAAGGCATGAACAAAAGCCCGATTATTTTGGTTAATTAGCTAATCTATCTGTAATTTCATAAGTGTTAGGGCCTCATTTTGGTAATCTAACTACGAGGGAATGTTTATGTTGTTAATACATGTTGACATACAATTTTTGTGGAATCAATTTCATAATACAAAGTTTTTGATGCCACAGCGATAAGATTGATATAGAACAATTTGATACCGAATATATTATGATGTTCCAAAATTTCACTGCAGATGGACAGCTCAAAGTGTCTTCAATAAACTATTTCAAACTCATTTGGTTGTAGACAAAACATGGAACTTGAATACTCAAAGTTCTGTGATAAATATAGTTCAGCCTTCAATCAAATGATATTTGTGTACAAACACAATATTGCTGATTACCATTGTTTGTGTGGATATATTTTTGTTCTCAAACCTAATTATCTGGTTTTATATTTTACATATCGACAACAACAAAATTATAATATTACAAAACAGTGGCGTCATGATCCATTTCTAAAAATGGCATCCCTGGATAAGGAAAGAGAATAGTTGTCCTGCAATTTTGACTTTATCGTGCAATAATGGCACTGTCAATGCAACTTTCCCCTGAGAATGTACTGAGTGTTTTCAATTCCATCGCTTTGCAGATTTAGAGTGTGATCGTTTCTGCAGTTCTTAGATCACTGAAAATGATATTTTGCCAAAGTTCACGATTTACCTTATATAGTTACAAACCATGATGTGACTGATTTCCCACACAGTGTTTTCAAATCGAAGCTTTTTTTGTGTATTTTCTTCGAGGCATTTATAACACATCAGAGACGAAATGGTAAAATCTACTTTCTCAGAGTCTGCAGTTCGATATCTTTTATTTGAAATCAAGACACTGAAATTACCAATATGTTCATGATTTTTGCAACTGGTTATTTATGCCACTGGAAGCACGTCGGTCATCAAACTCATAATTTTTTTTTTTTTTGTGGGGGAGGGGGGGGGGGGGGGGGGGGGGAGGTAAAAAAGTGAATATATTCCATTTCCTTGTTCTCTAGTCATTATTTTGATATATAATATACCTTTATTTACTTCTTTTATCAGTATTTTGGACACTGGAGAAAATTTAAACAATTTTCCAAAAGTTTTCTTGGATGACTCCTTAAGATTGAAAACCACACCTAGTTACCATTTCTTCAGTACACAAATGACCCATTAATTGTACACAGTTTCTTCAAGAAAACCCTGTTAAACTGAATACCAAAATTTCGAAACCTGCTGATAAATTATTATTCACCTTTTACAGCAAACAAACAGGTACCCCAACATGCAATTTTGATAAGTTCCATTCTGAGTACCATTGCAGTTGTTTCAAGGCAAGTCTTGGCTACCTTTGTAGGCAGCCAAGACTTGCCTACAAACAAATGCAAAGCTACAGGATGCAGACAGTAAGGTTCATTTCCACCAGACCAATTCCCTTTAGAGCAATTCCCACGAGGCCAATTCCCAAAAGACCAATTCCCCTTAGATCAGCTGATGTGTTCTACTTTTAAAATAATTCTATATCAATAATTTGATATATTTATAAATATTTATAAATGTATTTAATGTTATTGATATTCAAGCCTGAAAATACGCAGTCTGTCATTTGCAGAATGAGGTCCCCAGAGGGTGAATTTCCTGATGCTATCCCATACAGTGGGCCAGTTTATCCTCTGGGTACCTCTTTCTGTTTATGTTTGAGACCTTGATTCAGGTTGAGGTTCACAGAGGGTAAATCTAGTGATGCTACCCTGCTGTGCAGGGTAGCATCACCAAATTCACCCTCTGGGGACCTCATTTTTCAGATGATAAGGCTGTGATTATTTTTATTATTTTTTTATCAAATAAAGTGCTTATCAATAAATAAATGTTTTCTTAATTATCCTTAATCAATAACAGTGTGTAGTTGGTCTAAGGGGAATTGGTCTTTTGGGAATTGGCCTAAAGGAAATTGGTCTAGTGGGAAGACACCAACAGAAAAAATGTAGCAGAGGTCAAATTTCCAGGTCATTTAGGGGTTAATATAAACACTTAATTTAGCTCCGTCAAACAATCTACAATAGAATAAACACTCAATTTATCACCTGAGCAGAGATTGCCGCCAATTTTTTTTAACTGATATTTTTTGGTAATCAAATATTTTCATTGACAAAGTGCCTATTCAATTAACCGAGATTCACTGCCATGGGATTTTTAGGTCTTCACAACCAAAAATACTACCCTAACATACTAGACATATTAAGGGGGTTGTGAAAAAAAGATATCTGCATGCTTTGATTTTCAGCACACTGTTTCATTGATATTTTTGTATAATATCTGTACTATTTGGCCTTTGTTTTCTCAAGAACACCACTTCCAAAGCATCATGTAAGTCTCATGTAAAATAGACTGAGAAGGTGGTAACATGTTGTTCCTATATAATGCTACAGACAAGCATATTGATCCAAGAAGAACTCTATGTATTGCAACTGACAACCATGACAGGGACTTGTACACAATGGCAGCTGAGGGTAGTGTTTTTGTTTAAAGGATCTAAAAACAGTACAATTCTAATTACGTATAACTGGCAATTGCTGGTATTATTTGTAATACATGAGCAAATTGCATATTACACATAATGCATGAAGGTTTCAGTTATTACACACACAGCGAGAAATTACATATATTATGAATAATGACTGTTGGATCAATTTAGTCATGTTATTAAATACAGTGGAGCCCACTTAGTTGTACATCTTTTGATTGGATAACTCTGTTAATTGAATATTCTGGTGCACTTCTAAACACAAGACCACTAATTAATTGCATATAGGTTATAGAGTAAACTCTTGTTAATGGAATAAAATATCTTGTAAAATGTTGAGAAATTACTCTGATGATTACCAAACTCTCCTTATCTATAGACCTGTACGATCTCAGTACATCCAACACAGGGATTTAAACTATTATATACTGTTTAACAGGATTTCAAGAGTCCTGGCAAACAAGATATACACAGATCGACATGCATGTGTGAATGGGCTAATTGATATGGCACGAGTGCCAGCACAGAAGGACAGAACGAGACATCGCAGGCCTGGAGTTTTATGCTTCTGCGATGGCACAAGTGCCATATCGATTAACCCATTCACACACGCGTGTTGTTCTGTGTTTATTACATGCCTTCACCTCTATAAAAAAAATAGAAGGACACTCAGCAATTCATTTGACAACTATCAACAAAAAGAACACATTTTATCGCCAAGGGGATACTATTTCGTCCCCTGAGTTCCAATGTGTTCTATATGCCTACTGGCACATAGAACACATTGGAACTCGAGGGACGATTTTCAGGTATCGCTAGCAATTCAAATTGTAATTGAGTTACACGATTTGTAGAAAATTCCAGTGAAATTTCGCTTCTCTTTAGAAGTAGTCCATCAATGATTTCCATTCCGCACATATGTGCAGAACAGATTTTCATTTTCTGCACGGTTCAATGTTGCTGTAGATGGGGGTTACATAGAACAGGCATGTAATAAATGTAAGTGTGATATGCACATTGTGCTTTTACAGAATCTTTTATTGTGATGAGACTAGTTTTTGGGGGTGTATACCTACGAGTCGTGCTTCCATGATGAGTAGCTATACTTCCCCCAAAACAAGTGGAGTTGCGATAAAAGATTGTATACAAGCACAATTAGCACATAACCTTTATCTACCCTTCAGTCAACAAAACCCATAACTATGACTTCTCAAAGAAGCTGTTAACAACGATATTTCTATTTATTTTATTGGTGTTTAAGGTCATATACTTATGCACAATGGCTAATCATGACCGTGACAGTTTTACGGGTGGAGGAAGCCGGAGTACCCGGAAAGAACCACCGAGCAATGACGAGCAGCTGCCAGCTCCCCAACATGTAACTCCGCACTACAGCACAGGCAGGGTTAGATTGGTTGAAGACATGCGTACCATCGACATGCAGTACGCCTTAGTCATCGTGCCCCCATGTGGACAATCGGGGTTAAGTGCCTTGCTCAAGGACACAATGCGGGAGTCCGAATTGATCGCCAGACGGTCACCCATTCGAGGATTAACCGGGCTCGACATTGCTTAACTTCGGTGATCTGACGAGAACCGGTTACGGCAATGCCACTGCGCCCCCAATGATATTTCTAACCAAATTCAATTCACTTCATGAGGCCACCCAAGGGATAGATTGGTGGTTTGCGAAAACAAGTATGGAATTATATTCTTGTAGCTCTTTAAATACAATTTCACTTCACACATAATTTTAGAAGTGTGCAAACCACAATGAAATTGACATTACATTTCAAAATTTTCTTGCTGTAACTTTCAATTTTTGTAATTCTCCTTCATCTTTTTTGTTTTGGTGTTTCGTATGGTAGATTGCTTATGTACTGGATCGTGTAATACCCTGCAACATGAAATATATGTTGAGGCAAACTAGATGCATCATTTATTGTTTTGCAGAATTACAAATTTTTTAAGGAAATGACCTGTGATTACCAGTATCACTGAAATAGTCCATCAGATGTGCATCAGTTTGTTTCTCACGACTTTTATCACTAATACAATAGTGATACAAGATCTTTTATTGAAGATTTTTTATCGCTACTGATATCGCTATATCTGATTGCATTGTTTGGTAAATGGTAGATAAAATAGAACAAATTCTTAGTTTATATCTAGAATACAGGATAGTGACCAAACCTCTGTTAAAAGAATGCAGTTTCATGGGCAAAGTGGTTATTCAATTATCAGGCTTCCACCATACTTAGAACTTAATCTCATTTTTCAGTATGTGTAACTATGTTATGAAGGCAACGCAAACATAAACTCCTGTTGTAATGGAAATGTGCTAGTCATAAAAGAGTGGTATCATGTTAAGAGGATAGCCACTTTGCCAGTGAAAATGATTCAATTAACAGGAATATTCAATTAACAGGGATTTGGTCACTTTTCTGCATTTTAGAGATAAACTGAGCATTTATTCTGTTATATTTTGTTTCACAGAGCTCTTGGAGCTCTGTCAAATAAGACATAACAGATTAAATGTCTGTATTGGATGGTCTCCGGACAAACTGGTATATAAACAAGAGAAATTTGGTGATTGTCAGGGTAATTTCTCAATATATTACAAAATTGTCTATTAAATTAACAAGAGTTTAATCTATAACCTGTATGCAATTAGCAGGTCAAATTTGTACTGAAGGTGTGGTAAATATGTTAAGTTTTATTCATTCAATTAACAGAGTTATTCAATAAAGAATATGCAATTAGGTGGGTTCCACTGTATCAGTAGTCTAAATCTGATTGTAAAAACTGTTTCGTTGCAATTTATTGGAAATTGCCCATTGGCACTCTCTGATGAAGTGTAATAAAAAGGAATCAATGAGAATAAAATATATTTCATTTTGAATATGAAGTACATACGCAAATTTAATTTGCTGCTTTTATCACCTTAGCGGTATTTTGCAATTGAGCCCTCAAAGTGGGTTCCAGAACTGAGAGTTAACCAATTTTTTATATTTCTATTTCTGTCTTAGAGGATCTTTACCTCAGGAATAAGTTAATAACTTCTGTTTTTGCAAATATAATCCTGTTAACTAAATAGCCACCTTGCAAATGAAAATTATTTAATTAACAAGAGTATTCAATTAACCAGTATGTGGTCATTTTTCTACATTCTTGTGATTTATTTATCAGTGTTTAATGTCACTTTTAGCCTCTGTGACTATGTCATGACTGCAACACAAATATGAAATCAACTTCATTCAATTATTTATACCTATGTTAACCACTTCAAAGGACTTCCACCCCAGGCATTGGTTTCAGGTTGTATTTTAACTGTGAAACAGAACTTGCTTACCATAGCAAACAAGCACTGTTCCACTTCTGGGGGTTTGTATATGGATATATTCTGGTGAAAACCATGCATTTATTCTATTCTATCTTGTTAAACAGAGCTTGTGTATAACAATCTAGAATAGACTGAATGCTTATTTTGAAAGTACAAAGGTCAAAGAGGCCTGAAATGCAGGTGAATGCAGGTGATTTTAAGGTATGGCAGAAAACTTTTAGGACAGATTACATTAGTTTTATTCAATTAATTGGTTGAGTGCTAGAAGCCACTATAAGGACTTTCAGAAAAATAAGGGTAACAGGGAGCAAAAGCAAACATTTTCCTTGCTCATGTTTCATATTCAGTCAAACCCAAATAATATTTAGTTTATACAAATTTGTTCTATTACAAATTACGATAGGCACTCTCCAATAATTTGTAGTGGAATAAATTTTGAATAACAAATTCAAACCACCAAAAATAATCTAGCCCATAAACAGTTAAGAAGGATTTATTCTATAACAATATATGTATTTAATAGATCAGATTTGAACGAAAGGTACGCTAAATGGTTTGGTGTTTCCAAATTATATGCAATCAACAGGGTTATTCGATAAGACAAAATGCAATCATGTGGCCTTTACTGTAATACTAGAACTGATTTATTTGATAAAGGATAAGGTGCATGTCAGAAGCCTTGATTCAAGCTTAATGGTTTCATAAAAATTATAGTATTAAGAAAATCTAGACACAGCTTCTTATTGTTTGCCAATAACAGCTCATTAATTTCAGTGAATTACATTTTCAAAATAGATTGGTAAAAACGATGTCTCTTTTAAAAATGAATTAATAACATTCTTCAGTGAGATTTTATCTTGAGGAAATATCTCTTCCCCTTCCACTCAATGCCCCTCTCCAAACCCACCCCTAAAAATTTATGTTTGTGATTTTAACTTATGTCTTGGCTGCTATATTTATTTATAATTTATTTATTTATAGGTGACATATTTCTGCACAATGGCTAATCATGACCATGACCATTTTATGGGTGGAGGAAGCTGGAGTACCCGGAGAGAATCACTGAGCAACGGCAAGCAACTGTCAGCTCCCCAACATACTAACTTCACACAAGTAGGGTTACTGGTAGCATTGGTTAAAGACAAGTGCACCATTGACATGCAAACACCTCAGTGCACAATGCCACTGTGCCCCCTCATGGGCAATGGGGGTGAAGTGTCTTGCCCAAGGATACAATGCGGTAGCCACTGGTGGGATTCGAACCGAGGACCTCTCGGTTTGCAGCCTGCACCTCTACCTACTGAGCCACCACCCCATCCCCCATCTTGGCTACTGAGACACCACATGCAATTACATATGGTGGAAAGAGAATGATTCGAAAATTATCAAAAATTGTTTAACCTTCAAGTATTAAAAGTATAAATCAATCCAACGTGATCTTCCTTAGTACCTTAATGAATTTGTCAGATGTGTGATAGATGAAAACTACATGGATAAAACGAGTTCACACAACCAAAATTTGATTGTATCAATTAATGTGCCATTAAGGATGAAAGGTATTTCTTGGCACAAAATGTAAGAAGAACCTGAACATGAATTTAACAATTTAACATCAGAGTGTGGAAGATTGATGAAGCTTGAGATTGTCACAGTGTTTATTGAAAGATAAAAACACACATTTTTTAGAGTTTTTACAAAATGACAAGCTCTGGCAACACTACTGATCTCTATACAACTGGATTGCTGGAATAATCATAGGTCACATATAAAATAAATTCTCAACTGCTGCAATTCTGGGGAGGGGGTGTTGCAATACATAAATGATGCTCAAGAAAATTTTTTTTTTCAATTTTCTCACAATCCCCAATCACTTTTTAAAGACTACCAGTATACTTTAATGTCTGTGAAAAATGAATATGTTGATGACATTTCTGTGGCAACACAAATGGAGTATTTACAACATATTTTAGTTATTAACCCTTTACCTAACATAGCGGGGAAAAATGCCCCAAAAATTAACCAGAATAAACCTACCACAGCCTAAAATATCTCAGAAGTTTCTCAATAAAACAATACAAATATGGATATTATTAGAACAAGCTCATTGAGCTGGTTCTAATGATATCCATATTTCTATGGTTTTACTGAAAAATTGTGAAATTTGTTTTCGAAAAATGTGAAACTTAATTTATTTTTTACAATACTGTGTTAGGTAAAGGGTTAATGATAAAAAAAAGTGCCAAGTCTGGAAATTTGATACAGTGTGGTTAATTTTCATGATAGGTAGACACTATGATGTGTGATGAAGTGAAAGCTGTTACACTGTGACTACCGTCACAGCTGCAACAACATCAAATGTCATAGATCGTGAAGAGTTACCACATTGATTGATCTGGCACCATCTGAAGAGGTCTGGGGTGGGGGGAGGCAGATTTAGTAGCAATGCTTTTCGTTGATGTTCAATCAATCCAGTTGCCCAGAGAGAGAGATCAGTGAGCAACATCAATTTCCAATGCGATCATATAGTTTTGCCATCATAGTTGGAAGACCACTGATTTTCTCACTGAAACAGTATACTCAGTTTTAAAATTATGAAGAAAATCATTCCTGGCACAGGACTGGTTAAAAAAAACTGACTAGATTTATTCTAAACACATGCAATGTATGTCATGGCAAGTCATGTTATAGCAAGTCTTGTCCGCTGTATAAATCTGAAGTCATATCTATCAGCATACGTCAAACCGAGCATACATGGACACGAACGAACGTTGTATATATATAGATAATATATCATTCCATTCACATGCACATAGTATAGCTGTTAGCTGTTACACACTTAAGTAGTTACCTCACATTTAAAAAGTGCAGTCAGGAAATCACATGACCTCATGTGACCTCCAAGAAATCAGGAAATCAGCTATTGAAACTTCCATAACTTACCATGCTCGGTTCACTCTCAGAACTTTCACCTCCAGAGTTTTTTCCTGATGCACTGGGCAATTCACCACTACCACTGTTAGTCCGTATATCCACATCTCCTTCTTGTATGTCACTTGTCCTAATATCATTTTTAGATTTTTTCCTAGCATTGCGAAATCCATCAAGCAAGTTTTTCTTCGGTTTTGGCGAACCCGAGTTATTACCTTTCTGCCTTTCTAAACTATTTCCTTTCTGTTTTTCTAACATAGCGTCTATAGGTGAGTTTGGACATGAATACTTCTGTTTGTCTGTTTTTTCTGACTCCTCTTCCACTGGCATTGGCCCGGGTACACTACAACAACGTGAATGCTTGGGAGACCCTGTATTATTTCGATGGTTTTTATTTCCAGCATGCAATGGTAGAGTACAGAATCCTGGAGAAGCTGACTGGGGATGTGACTGTGTTTTCCTCAGGGCAGCATCTTTATTCATCTGTCCAATATCAGGAGCAGATCTAAAAATCAGAGAATGATATTTTAAACATATCATCAACAAGACATTCAAAAGTAAGTCATAATATACTGGCAATTATTATTGCTGGAATGAATTTTTGCAAGCCACACTGATTGAGGGCTAATACAGTTGTTGGAATTACTTTTTGCATGATATATTTAACCTGCTTTTCAGAATGTCTACTTTTGAGACAAAAAAAAACAACATGGATGTAGGAACTGGGAGCAACGTCCCCTTTTTCCAGAGAGAGATAGAGAGAGAGAGAGAGAGAGGGAGAGAGAGAGAGAGAGGGAGAGAGGGGAGAGGGAGAGAGGGGGGAGAGAGAGAGAGAGAGGAGAGAGAGAGAGATTTTTATTGATTCACTTTTACACCATAACACCACCTCCAGAGAATCCAGGTTCCCTCATCCTCCTCTGAAACTTGATTTCTCTTTTGGGTTTCCATAATCTTATTGGAAATTTATTTATTTTTTGGTGTTTAAGGTCACTTTCAACATTTTTAGCTATATCATGACCACAACATGGGTATGGAGTCAAGTTTAGCCAATCGTTTAGCCACCTCCCAGGGTTCTCATTGGGGAAATAGATTATTACTGAAACACTAATGGGTGTCTTGTCATTATGGGTATTGGGAATTAACAGGAAGGGGGTTCAAAAACACTTTACTCTGCGGATGTGACTAAAGATTGCGTTGTATTATCTGTCACTTCTTTGACCTTTAAAGCTGAGAATCGTGCTCATTTTGGCACGGGACCTGGTGGGAAAATTAGTTAAATATGGAGCAAAAACTTCTGTCAATATAGTGATGCATTTGTACCAATCATAGTTTTGTGCATTGTATTCCTATCTTGCCATTAAGGCACATGGGTGACCACTGACAAATATCAGTGTGTGGTGCCTTTCTATGGGTCTACCCCCACAAATCTGAAATACTTCCTACAGTTCTAGGAAAACAATATAGACAGAATTGATTATGTTTAGGTTTTTTTTAATGATTCATCAGTATCTATAGCCATATCATGAACAAAAAATGGGTATGAAATCAAGTTTACCCAATCTTTGATACCTATGCTGTCGACCTTAGAAGACTTCCACTCCATACATTGGTTACCAGGTCCTATTTTACTAGTAAATCAGAACTTGTTTACTACAGTAAACAAGCACTGCTCCACTTCCCCAGGTTTCCAGTGTATTGTCCAACAACTGTTACTTACAATTTTTGACTGACAAAATTTACATACAAAGCTAATAACAAAAATTCTTGTTTCACTTTCTCAGACAACTTCCTCATCATTGAAAACTGGCGTCATCACTCCTTTTTTTACCTGGAAGTCTCTTCAATAATACTATTTTGCACTTGTAGGACTAAACATTTAACCAACTATATTTTGTTTGACAAAGCTCACTGAGTTCTGTTAAGCAAGATATAGTTGTTTAAATTTGCAATAGCATTATGGGAAATTTTCACTGAAATAGATTCGAGAGTTCTGTGAAACAACACAAAATTGGTTAAAATCATTTGTGACGTATAGGAAATTTACTGTTGAAAACATTGGTTTTTCCACAGAATAATGTAATGAGTTAAATTAATAATTCCAACGATCTTCAAGACTGTTCTGTGGATTAACAAAAAAAAAAAAGAAAAGAAAAAATGCTACCTTTCCTCCTCATAAATATGAGGGAAATTTCTCTCCAAAACAAGAAATTATTTCATAGCCCCATAGTACAGCTTAAATTGCAAGGAGGAGCAGTGCAGCATGAACTCCAAAATAACCCACAATAATATGAATTGAGAACACAGTTGATTTGTTCTTAAAATACCTCGGTTCGAATCCCACCTGCGGCAACCGCGTTGTGTCCTTGGGCAAGACACTTCACCCCCATTGCCCACGTGGGGGCACGGTGACGCTGTGTACTAAGGCGTACTGCACGTCGATGGTGCACCTGTCTTCAACCAATGCTAACCCTGCTTGTGTGGAGTTGGTATGTTGGGGAGCTGACAGTTGCTCGCCGTTGCTCGGTGGTTCTCGCCGGGTACTCCAGCTTCCTCCACCCGTAAAACTGTCATGGTCATGGTTAGCTATTGTGCAGAAATATGTGACCTTAAACACCAATAAATAAATAATCATTAAAATACTGTTTTACAAGTGTAAATTCAAAGTTAAATCAGCTGTTTGTACAGTGAATCCTAGTCCACCTGATATCTCTTAACCCTTTACCTAATGTAACGGGCAAAACCAACCAGCACTATTCACAAAAATCACCCTTCAATTTTCAATATTTTTTTCATTTTTTGACTCTGAAACATAGCTTATGGCAGCTTATAAGCTATATTTTTGACACAAAAAATAAAAAAAAAATAGTTATTAATTCAAGAATTTGTTTGCAAGTGTTGTCTGTTGTTTGTGTTAGGTAAAGGGTTAAACAAATTACCCTGTGAATTGCATATGTCAAGAGTTTTCCATCATGGGTCTTCCAAGCAGCCATGACTAGATTTGAAGGAAAATAGTAAGCAAGCATGATTCTCCTTTCCAGGGTTCCCAAGGTGGAGTTTAATTCCTTTCTTGCTGCTGGCAGATAGTCCTGCCCAGGACAGAAAACCTCTTGCCACTAAAATAAGTATAATTTGGGAACTTTTTGCCCTGTAAATTGTAACAATATAATTTGTCCAGTGATTTCTCAAGTTAAATTAAACTGTCATGAATTTTTCATTAAATCTAATTCATGGCTGCTCAGAAGAGCAACCATGACTATATTTGATGGAAAATAGTTTTAAAGTACTCAGTGGATTAAGAATTAAAGTATGGTAAATGGTTTGGTGTTTTACAATTATATGCAAACAGGAATAATTTCCTGAAATGAATTTGGAAAAAAAAATTTCAGGGCAGAATCACCTTCCAAATCAACTTTAGTTTTAGCAACCCTAACAAAGGAAACTCTGATCATATTATAATTCTGAAATATTTATACGTACAATTCTTTTGTGATTTCCTTCTGGTAAGCGATTGGTGATTGGAGGGCTGAAATGAAAGCAAAATAAATTATTATTAGCAACCGATGTAATTTTGTACAACCAAAAAGATCCCTAATTGTGAGGACTGACATTTTGACACCATTTTTGGTTTAAGAGTTTCAAAAACAAGAGGCCGCAGGGGCCCTGTGGGTGCTCACCTGACAAGGTAGACTAAATATCAACCCATGGAATTGATTTCAACAAGTTGCATCTGCCCCTCCTAAGTAAAGCTTATACCAAATATCCAAAGATTCTGACCAGTGGATCTAAAAAAAAAAGATTTTTAAAGAATACTCCTCATATTGAACTAAGTTATAATTCGAGCTCCCACAATGAGCCCAAATATAAACCTAGGTACATGGCTTGAACGAACTTGAATCTCACCAACCTAAGGATGCTGCACACCAAATATCAAAACATTCCGACTGCTGGATCTGAAGAAGAAGGTTTTTTAAGAAAATTCCTCATTTTGAACTAAGTTACAATTCGGGCTCCCACAGTGACCCCCCCCCCTGGGTTGCTGCATACCAAATATCAAAACATTCCAACTTCTGGATCTGAAGAAGAAGATTTTTAAAGAAAATTCCTCATTTTGAACTAAGTTATAATTCGGGCTCCCACAGTGAGCCCAAATATGAACCCAGGGACTTGGCTTGAACAAACTTGAATCTCACCCCCTAAGCATGCTGCATACCAAATATCAAAAGATTCTGATTGGTAGATCTGAAGAAGATTTTTAAAGAATATTCCTCAAACTGCACTAATTTAAAGGTTTGGGCTCCCATAGAGAGGACCCAGGGATTTGATTTCAATAAACATGTGAAACAATCTTCCAAAGATGCTATATGTGAAATTTGAAAGCTTTTCGAGCAGTAGCTTGGGAGAAAAGTAGTCTTAAATGTTTTTCCCATTACCCACAGTGTTAAAAAATGCTGACTCAGCACTTTTTCAAAGTCCCAAAAAAGTACCCCATGATAAAACCGATAGCAATTTTGTTTGACCATTCCATTCTGTTGGTCCTAAGAAAGCTTCACACCAAATAAGAATTCTCAGTGCCGTGTAGTTTTGGAGATAGGGGCATTTGATTTTGTTTTCTATTTTTAGCTCCTGCGGTTCCCATGGGGCGATGGGAAAAACAATTTGGGCATAAGTTAAGTACTTATGACCCAATAAGCCCTCATATCAAATTTGGTTCAAATCTGCCTCTCGGTTTTGAAAATAGAAATTTTGGGCGGGGCAAAAATTTTTGCCCCTCCCAAAACGAAGGCAAATATAGCTCCTCGAACTTCTCTTGAACAAATCTGAGTCTCCACCTGAAAAGGAAGCTGCACACTAAATATCAAGTCTCTTCTACTGCTGGTTCATGAGAAGAAGATTTTTTAAGATTTAAGTACACTTTGTGGGCGTGGACCTACCGAGGGGCGAGGCAATTTAATTTGAACAAAATCAAATTGTGATGTTCTAACAAACTATTATCTCAAATATCAATTAAATTGGTTCAGCGGTTTGGGAGGAGAAGACGCAAACACCATGTTCACGGACGACGGACGGTGAGTGATCACGATAGCTCTCCTGACTGAAAGTCAGGTGAGCTAAAAATACTCTCAAAACTTTAAGTTTACTTAGAATTGAATAATTAGAGGTTCAAGTGAGCCTAAAATGCGCACCTGGCTCAAGTTGCCAAAAGAGATGAGTGTGTCAGTAACTGATAGACAGCAAGAGCAATTTTTTGATTTGCCATGACACAACCAAAAGCAATTTTTTGGGCAATCCGTTTATGCTGGTCCTAGGAAAGCTTCTCAGGCAAAAACAAACCTCTGTTCTGTGAAGTCTCAAAAAAGTGTCCGTACAGAATTTTGTTTGTTTTTAACTTCTGTGGTTCGCTCCACCACACCACCAAAAAATTTTCAGGCATAAACCAAGTACTTATGACCCAGTTATAGTACATGACAAATTTGGTTCAAATCAGCCCATTGGCTCTAGAAACAGAAATTCTGAGTGGAGCCCAAAGTGGGCATTCTCAACACAGGGAGCCCATATTTTGACCTACTGAGTTCCCATGAAAAAAACTTGAATCTGCATCACTGAGGTAAGTACCATACCAGAAATCTAAGCATTATTACGATAAGATGATTTTTGAAGCATTTTAGGCTTATGGAGCATTAACCCCACCCCAAGGGGCATAGAAACTTTGGGGGCAAAAATGCAGAAGAGTAAACTCCACCAAGCTGCTTTGTACCAAATTAGTTTAGCCTTTGACTAAATGTTATGAAGAAGAATACTAAGTTGATGGAGCACAAGAAAGATAATGACTTGGCAGCATTTTCCCATTCCCAACAGTGTTAAAATGGGTATCCCCATACAGCACACTATAACAAAATAGAGAGCAATTTTTTTGGTCCATCTGATTCCACAGGTCCTAAGGAGGCTTCATACCAAAAACATTATTCTGGTCCATGCAGTTTTTGAAATATGGGCATTTGAATCATTTTTTCTATTTTAGCTCTTGGGGGTTCCCACTGGGCTGTATATAGAGAATCTCTCATGAGTCCCCGATAAGTATGTAAAATATGAGTCCACTAAATTCGATTCGGACCGAGCTTTAGTGGACGAGGTTCATATTTTACATACTTATCGGGGATGAGTTTGAGATTCTTTTTATCTCTGACAGAATTTGGTAAGCCTCTTTAACCCAAATCCACATTGCTACAGTGTTTCGGCTTCCTTTGAATGCACTCGTAACCCAATCACATTACTGAGGGCCAGCCACTTTCTGGTTGAAATATAGACCCGGTAAGGTTTATGTACATCGGGTATCAATGACTAAAGGTTATTCATGTCTGATTTTCATGAGTTAGTAATAACAATATGAACAATATTTAATGATGATAATATTACAGCACCATGCACATGACTTTATAAGAGACATTCGAAAAAGAAATGCTACCTTTTCTTTGGAATGTCGCGTGCTGGAGCCAGCAAAGGAAAGTTACGCCACGGTCTCAATCATTGTCTGAATCAGTGTAAACAATTATCCTTCGTCGTTTCGCCTCAGGTTTAGCTGGGCTTTTATTCTCATGGACATGGATTTTGAAATTACCACCATAAATATTCCCTGAAAACATTGTGAACATTTTGCCGGTAGTGGCCGTGTGTTTTGCACCAACAGTACATACAAATGTGTTATTTGTGGAATTGTATCCTGAGGTTAAGCTTGAAGTTGAAGGCATTGTCATCGGCAATGGCAGCTGAGCCTGACAGTAAGACTGGGATCGACAGTCGGATTCAACATGGCATTCATTCGTACTTGAGAGATTATTAATTAAGTTCACTGGAAGTGTTACTTAAAATACGGGAAATGTTTTTGTGCTGATTTTCATTTATGTGGCTATAATTATTGATGAAAGCAATGTTCTTATGCCCTGTTATCTGCATTATGTGATGGGCTGGAATTTCTGATTCACTCAACTTTTGGACCAAGTGTTTTCTAACACTGTGATTTGTGAGGCGTTTTTGAATGGAAAGTCCACCAATCGTTGCCATACGCTTCATTATAGAGGTAAGTTTGTTTTTGCCTATTGCCTGCCTCTTGAACCATTGATCTCCAGATTTCATGTTCAATTGATTTGTGTGGGTTGCAATATAAAATGGATCACTTGGTTTTGAAAAACAGGAAGGTCGTAATTTTGCATAATGTTTATATACAACAACAGGGCAGCGATCTGTTCTATTCAAATTTGCCCACATCCTTGGCTTTACAATTCTTACGGACTTGGCTTGAACAAACTTGAATCTCACCTCCCTAAGGATGCTGTATTCCAAATATCAAAAGATTCTGACTACTGGATCTGAAGAAAAATATTTAAAAAAAATATTCCTCATGCTGAACTAAGTTATAAGGAGCCCAAATATGAACCCAGAGACTTGGCTTTAACAAATTTGAATCTCACCTCCCCAAAAATACAGTATACCAAATATCAAAAGATTCTCTGGTGGATGTGAAGAAGAAGACTTTTAAAGAATTTTCCTCATATTGAATTAAGTTACAATTCGGTCTCCCACAGGGAGCCCAAATATGGACTCAGAGACTTGGCTTGAACAAACTTGAATCACACCTCCCTAAGAATGCTATATACCTAATATCAAAACAAAATTTTTTTTGCATCAATCAACTACTTATGACCCATTATCATCTCATATCAAATTTGGTTCAAATCGAACTCATGGTTCTGAAAATAGAAATTTTAGGCGTGGCCAAAATTTTTGCCCCTCCCATAATGAAGGCAATTAATGCCCGACAAACTTCTCTTGGACAAACTTGATTCTAAACCTCAAAAGGACTCTGTATACCACATATCAAGTCTCTGCTACTGGTGGTTCATTAGAAGATTTTCAAAAAATTTGGCCATATTTTCCCCACACCTCTGCTCAATATGAGCTGAAACCTAATTTGGATAAAAATCAAAATGCCCTTATATAACCCCTACTCAAATGAAATTTCATTAATATGCAGCCAGTGGTTTGGGAGAAAAAGGCCCAAACACCACCTTCTCGACGGACGACGGACGAAAAGTGGTCAGAAAAGCTCACCCTGACTTTCAGTCGGGTGAGCTAATAATGGCGTCTGTATTAGAAGTAACAATGCGTTACAGTCGGGGCAATTTGGATTGTTACATTGGACATTATCGGAATATGACGACAAAAATTTCAATTTTAGTTTTCTTTTAAATTCATTGCGGTTACTCAAGTTATGAAATTCGTCACCCAGATCATTCCATAACCTCGGGTACGCATACATGGGTAACTTATCCAACGACCTTGTCAGTGTTTTGCTTATCCGTAATTGCCCCATTTGTCTGGTGTTCATATATGTTGGGTTGTGAACAATGCTGAAGTAATTATTCAGGGACTGGGTGAGTTTGTTTTGTTTATAGTCAAATATAAAAAGGCAGGCCTGGTAAACAAACATGTCGTTCACTTTAACAATCTTGTCTTTCAAGAAAAGAGGGTCTGTGTGTGAATTATATTTTTTATTATTTACAATTCGGAGTGAACGTTTCCGTAGTTTGAAAAGTTTCCTTACAGTTCTTGAAGAGCCCCAAATATGATACCATATTCCAGATAGCAATGGACTAGAGCATAATATAAGGTTTTTAGAGCTTCATGTGGTAATATCTTTTTTACTTTGTTTAGTGCGTAGTTTGCCCATCTTATTTTGGAGCTGACTTTAGATACGTGGGCTTGGTAAAAAACATTTTCGTCGAGGTGTATACCCAGAAATTTCAAAGTTTGTTCTTCCTCATGGGGACCTACTCTTTCAATTTTTTTGTTGTTTATAGAAATTTCAGGATTGACGGTATTCCTGTTATTAGGTGTAGGGTTTATCAACATATATTTTGTTTCAGTTGCATTTAGAACTAACTGGTTGGCTGAGCACCACTCGAACACTTTGATGAGTTCATCATTGGTACGTGCCGCAAGAAGCTCAACGTTCGATGACGATTCATACATAGAAGTATTGTCCGCAAATGAAAGAAGATTTAACGATGTTGTGGTACTGATATCATTAATATACAACAAAAATAGTATGGGACCAAGTATTGATCCTTGTGGAACACCACACGTATTTCAGTCGAATCAGATTTTTTGTCACCATATTGGACGTATTGGTACCTGTTGGATAGGTAGCTCCTAAACCAGTTATTACTAATGCCTCTGAATCCATATTTTTTCAGTTTGCACAACAAAATGTTGTGATTTATAGTGTCAAAGGCCTTAGAGAGATCTATAAATGTTGCTAAGGAAGCTTTCTTAGTGTTCTTATTGTTTTCCGATTCTATATGCTTAAGAAGTTGCATCACAGGATGTTCAGTTGAGTGAAACTTTCTGAATCCGTATTGATGCTTGTAGAGAATGTTGAATGAATCTAAGTATTTTGTTATTCTATTTGACATAAGTTTTTCACTTTGGAGAAGGCTGGCAAGATACTAATTGGTCTGTAATTATTAAATTTATGCTCATCGCCTGCTTTGAAAATAGGGATTACTTTACCTATCTTCATTTTGTTCGGGACTATCCCATGGGCAAAAGAATTGTTAATTATAGGAGTCAGAGGTTCTACGATCTTATCAAATGTATGTTTAAGAAGGCATGTTGTCATACCTTCACAATCCTCACTATTTTTCGATTTCATTACATTTATAACATTTCTAACTTCTGTCGGTGTTGTGGGTGTTAAAAATAAGTCATGTGAATAATTATTATCCATGTAATCTAGAAAATGTTTTTGGGGGTTGATTATTTGTTCACTCGTAATTTTTCCTATATTTGAAAAATAATTGTTGAATTCCTGGGCAATTTCATTGAGATTGTTTGTTTATTTCCTTATTATCCTCCTTTTTTAAGGATAATGGCAAAGAGGAAACGCATTTGGTCCTGTGTATAGTTTCATTTAAAATTTGCCTTGTTTTTCATAAATTGTCTTTGTTTTCCATGAGTATTTCTTTGTAGTACATTGCTTTTCTTTGTTTTTTTTATCTTGTTGAATATCCTACAGTAGTTTTTGTAGTTTTTAATATTCTATTCTGTTGGCACGTGTTAGTTTTTTATTGTAAAATTTTGATTTATTACGTGATGAAGTAAGGAGCCCTTTAGACATCCACAGATTTTGTTTTATGAGTTTTTTGCTTATTGACGTACATGTACAACTCAATGGGAATGCCTTTTCAAAAGCTGATGAAAATATGTTAGAGAATATATCATATGCTAAATTAGAGCAATTAGCCTCAAATACTGGTGAAAAATCAGTTTGGGATAAGAGTGTTTTAAAGATTGCTACACTGTGCTTATTTATCTTACGCTTCAGCATGCTCGTTAGGAAATCTTTAGATTTTGGGTGAGTTTCTGCATAAAAGGTGGCAAAGTGATCCGATACATCTGTAATAATGATACCTGATAGGGATGTACATACGTTATTTGAAAAAAATGTGATCAATTTAAAGTAGCTGAGTGACAGGTTACTCGCATTGGTTTTGTGATGTGAGAAGAAAGCCATGGCTCATCATCATATCGATATACTTGGCGGTATTACTGTGAGTGCCAGCTTTCAAAAGGTCAATGTTAAAACCACCCATAATATAAGCTTTTTTATTCTCATTATTTAGTTTATATACTAACTCATTTAATTTGGACAGGAAGAGATCTATATATGCTTTCGATTGAGTATAGGGCCTATATATTACCCCACTGTTTTAGTACATTTATTAAATTGAATTTCAATAAAAAAAGGATTCAAAGACATGCGGAATGAAAACTGAAAGGTCATGGCGTATTTTGAAGGCTATATCCTCCTTGATATAGATTCCAACACCACCGCATCCATCGTCACCAGTGGGCCTTGTGTTTTTAATGAGGCTGTGGTAACTGTTTAACTGATATGACATATTAGGGGGAATTTGGAAGATTTCTGTAAGACCAATAATTTCAAACTGATTGTGAGAATCCTGTACTTCGCAGAGAAGCCCTTTAAGTGGATCCCAGTGTGCTTTGAGACTTTGACAACTGAGATGGAGTAATGAAAATCCTCCTTCTTGAATATTGAAGTTTTCTGGGATTTCGTTTGGTGAGTAGTACTGGCATTCGTTCAGGAGTTGTTCTGAAGGGGTAGCCGGTCTTCATCCAAGTTTGGGTGTATGTGATTACATATTTATCTAAAGTCGTATTCTTTCTTTCTCTGGATCTTACCTATTGCACTTTAGACCATTTGAACCCCGGGGTGAAGTTGGATAACCAGAGGGTATCAATAGACCCATCAGCTCTGTTCACTCGATTGATAGCTATTGCTCAGAGGGAGTGTGACGTGGCAGTTCTTCGAGTATGAACTGACTGCGATGCCAACAGCCCTCTTCAAAGACTTCTTTCTCAGAAAAGCAAACAAGGCAGACCTACTAGCTGCTATAACAGATCGAGTAGCACTTTCGAAGCTGCCATCTGATTCTGTGTACGTGCTTGACGGAGGGGCTCTCCTCCACAGAGTCAAATGGAATGCGAAGGCTACCTACTCGGAAGTAGCCCATCAGTATGTTGGATATGTGGCCAACAAATATGGGCAGAATTGCTGTGTCGTCTTCTATGGTTATGGACAGCGACCCAACACGAAGAGTCATGAGCACAGAAGGAGAGTTATGAATGTGTGTGCTGATATGCGTTTGATAGACACCATGACTGCACACAAGAACCAGAATAACAAAATGCAGTTCATAAGACTGCAGCCCACATTACTGAGAGCGGGTGGACATACTGTTAACTGCAGTTTGTTGATACCCTGATTGTTGAAAGTGCCATCCAACTTTCAATTCAAGGGAATTCAGTTGTCATTGCTGAAGATGATACTGATGTACTAGTGCTATCCGTTCACCATTGGAATCATACTTCGGCTGATGTTTATTTCCAATCAGAAGCACAGAAGTCACATAGGGATGGGGAGGCATGGAAGATCGCAGATATAATAGCAAAGATCGGAGAAACAACTAAGCGACACCTCCTGTTCATACATGCATGGAGTGGGTGTGATGTTACTTCAGCAACGTGTGGCCATGGAAAAACACAGCTTCTCAAGAGGTTAGAAAAGTCAAGGGAGATTCAGAAGATATAAGCAACAAAGCACGACAGCGCCGTATCTCAAGCAGAAATTGGAAGAATCGGCGCTGAACTGTTTGTAATGCTGTACTCTGGCAAGCAGTGAGACACATTGAATGGCTTGAGATACTCAAATTTCATGACAATGGTCACTTCCAGCAAGACAGGAATCGGACCTCAGAAACTACCTCCAACTGAATGCGCGGCATACTTTCACAGCCTGTGAGTCCACCTGCAAACGGTGGAACGGAAGCAATTGGATATTGATATCCCAGATCCTCAGAAATGGGGCTGGGAAATTCTCGAAAATGTGTTGATATCCGTGATGACTGACCTGGATGCGCCTGAAGCTCTCCGGAAATTTATACGTTGCAAATGCAAAATGACCTCCAAACACCCCTGCGGAATGAATATATGCTCTTGTAGAAAGAACGCAATCAAATGTGTCTCTGCTTGTGGAGACTGTCGAGGGGAGAATTGCCTTAACTCCGAGCCGGTTGAGATTGGAGACGAAACTGGCGACAGCAGAGTGCCTTGAGGAATACCGGCATGATTTCAGTCAGATCTCATCTCGGGATTTAAAAATTGTGAAGAAAGTTGATCGATATCATTCTTTGCCATCTCGGGAGTTATGAAAAACATCGGCAGCAGAATTATAGCTCGTTTTTTTCTGTTCTATTCAGACTCAACTACGTATGGGTGTGAAAATTGAAGAAAACGGTATTTTGGGGCCATTTCCCTAACAATTGTGAATTTTCTCATTCATTTTTCCACTTTATGGGATTGGCATTCGTGCTTAAAGTACGAATGACGCACAAATCTTCTCCAGATCTCACACAAAATATCAAGACTATTGAGAAATTGATGCCACTAAAGATTTTTTTTTTTCTATGAAACCCCTCCTTGCGGCCATATTGCATGAAAACTTAAAGAGTCTTAAATGTTTTCCCCATTATCCAGCGTTAAAAATGCGGACTCAGCATTTGTTCAAAAGTCCCGAAAAAAGAACCCTATGATAAAACCGATAGGACATTTTTTGGACCATTCCATTCTGTTGGTCCTAAGGAAGCTTCACATCAAATAAGATAGTTTTGGAGATATGGACGTTAGAAACTTTTTCTACTGTTACCTCCTGTAGTTCCCACGGGGCATTTCTAAAAAATGTTTTTGCATAAATCAAGTACTTTTGACCCATCAATACTTCAGATCAAAGTTGGTTCAAATGGAAAATAGAAATTTTGGGCAGGGCAAAAATTCTTTCCCCTCCCGTAACGACAAATATTGCCCTTCAAACTTCTCTTGAAGAAACCTGAGTCTACACCTCAAAAGGAAGCTGTATACCAAATATCAAGTCTCTGCTACAGCTGGTTCATGAGAGGAAGATTTTTTTTAAACAAGAGGCCCCACGTGGCCTTAATCGCTCACCTGACAAAGTGACTCTAAGAAGTATTTTAGGTCACCTTCACCATGTCATGCCTCATCAACATTAACTGGTTGAGTGATAGATTTTGTTTGAAGTTCAACATTTGTTACCTAAAATTAGTTTTATTTAAAATCATTGGTGTGTGGCCAATCTCCAATGATTTTTAATAAAGCAAATTTATCTCTGCAGACAAACTGGTTTAGCATGAAGCACAAACAAGGAATGTGAAGAGATAGCCTTGGACATCTCTCCCCAACTGTGGATATCTTCCATGTGCTACATGTACATATTTGCATGCAAGAAAACAAAAATTTTCACAAATTTTCCAAAATATTAGTTTTTTTTATCATCATTGGAACAAGCTCAAACAGCTTATTCCAATAGGGGTATGGGAAGATCAGGTATATTTTTGAGACAGAAATGTGAATATATAAATAATGGTGTTTTTTTGTGAATGATGCTGGAGAATTTTGCGTAAAGATATGGTAAATGGTTTGTTCTAGATACAGAATGATGCAAAAGTATTTAAATTTGATTAGGCAAGTTGTTCCTATAATGCATTTAAAAATTGAAGTAACTTTTTTTTTTGCTGCCGAACTTTTAGATGTGTGTGTCTGTGTTTGTGTGTGTGTGTGTGGGGGGGGGGGGGGGGGGGGGGGGGGGGGGGGGGGGGGGGGTAAGAGTGTTCTTGCAAACAAAATTCCTGAATAAATGGAAAATTTTATTTTTTGTGTGAAAGACATAGTGCGTGAATGTTGATTGGAACAAGCTTAGAGAGCTCATTTTAATGTGAAGTCATAAGGCTGTGTTTTACGTACGAAATTCTGGAATAACTAAAAAATTGCTTTTTTGACTCAAAAAGCATGGTGTGCAACCTCTCATTGGAATGAGCTCAAAAAGCTCATTCCAATGGGGTATTTACAAGCGATAAGTACATGTATGTTTAAGAGACAAAAATTAAAATTTGAATAGCGATTTTTGCGAAGAATGCTGACAAGTTTTGGCAGTTATGCTGGTAAAAAGGTAAGATATGCAAAGTGGTTGTTTTTTAGAGGCGAGATTTAATTAAGGGGAATTAACCCTTGGTTACTGAGGTAACTTCTAAAAGTACTGAAATTTCATGAAGCAATGTGAATAACAGACAACAGTTGCCTAAAAATTTCATGAATAACTAAAATTTTTATTCTTTTGTCTCGAAAACATGGCATATGACCTTTGTTGGAATGAGCTGAATGCGTGTGTTCCAATGAGGGGTCATAAAATTTGAACGGAGATTTGTGTGAAGAATGCATTAGTACTGCTAGATTTGGGTAAACGGTTCACCCTGGATACCACCCCTTCTATAGTAGATCTTTTCTGCAAATTTTGTCTAAGATTCTATCAACTTTACAAATAAATACGTTCATGAATCACAATCAGATCCACCCCACAATGTTGCATACCAAATATCAAAAGATTCTGCCTGCTGGATCTGGAGAAGAAGATTTTTTAAGAAATATGCCTGAAATGCACTAAGTTAAAATTTGGGCTCCTATACGGAGCCCAAATATAAACCCAGGGGGCCGATTTGAACAAACTTGAATCAGATCCACCCCACAATGTTGCTTACCAAATATGAAAAGATTCTGAAGCTGGATCTGGAGAAGAAGATTTTTTAAGAAATTTGCCTGAAATGCACTAAGTTCGAATTCGAGCTTCTATAGTGAGCCCAAATATGAAACTAGGAAGCCGATTTGAACAAACTTGAATCAGATCCACCCCACAATGTTGCATACCAAATATCAAAAGATTCTGCCTGCTGGATCTGGAGAAGAAGATTTTTTAATAAATTTGCCCGAAATGCACTAAGTGCGAATTCAGGCTTCTATATTAAGCCCAAATATGAATCCAGGGGGCCGATTTGAACAAACTTGAATCAGATCCACCCCGCAATGTTGCATACCAAATATCAAAGATTCTGCCTGCTGGATCTGGAGAAGAAGATTTTTGAAGAAATTTGCCCGAAATGCACTAAGTTTGAATTCGAGCTTCTATAGTGAGCCCAAATATGAATCCAGGGGGCCGATTTGAACAAACTTGAATCAGATCCGCCCCGCAATGTTGCATACCAAATATCAAAAGATTCTGCCTGCTGGATCTGGAGAAGATGATTTTTTAAGAAATTTGCCTGAAATGCACTAAGTTCGAATTCGAGCTTCTATAGTAAGCCCAAATGTGAATCTAAGGAGCCGATTTGAATAAATTTGCATCAGATCCATCCCACAATGTTGCATACCAAATATCAAAAGATTCTGCCTGCTGGATCTGGAGAAGAAAATTTTTTAAGAAATGCACTAAGTTCGAATTCGAGCTTCAAAAGTGAGCCCAAATATGAATCTAGGAAGCCGATTTGAACAAACTTGAATCAGATCCATCCCACAATGTTGCATACCAAATATCAAAAGATTCTGCCTGCTGGATCTGGAGAAGAAGATTTTTTAATAAATTTGCTTGAAATGCACTAAGTTCAAATTTGGGCTCCTATACTGAGCCCAAATATAAACCCAGGGGGCCGATTTGAACAAACTTGAATCAGATCCACCCCGCAATGTTGCTTACCAAATATGAAAAGATTCTGCCTGCTGGATCTGGAGAAGAAGATTTTTTAAGAAATTTGCATGAAATGCACTAAGTTCAAATTCGAGCTTCTATAGTGAGCCCAAATATGAATCTAGGAAGTCGATTTGAACAAACTTGAATCAGATACACCCCACAATGTTGCATACCAAATATCAAAAGATTCTGCCTGCTGGATCTGGACAAGAAGATTTTTTAAGAAATTTGCCTAAATGCACTAAGTTCAAAATCGGGCTTCTATACTGAGCCCAAATATGAACCCAGGGGGCCGATTTGAACAAACTTGAATCAGATCCACCCTACAATGTTGCATACCAAATATCAAAAGATTCTGCCTGCTGGATCTGGAGAAGAAGATTTTTTAATAAATTTGCCCGAAATGCACTAAGTGCGAATTCAGGCTTCTATATTAAGCCCAAATATGAATCCAGGGGGCCGATTTGAACAAACTTGAATCAGATCCACCCCGCAATGTTGCATACCAAATATCAAAAGATTCTGCCTGCTGGATCTGGAGAAGAAGATTTTTGAAGAAATTTGCCCGAAATGCACTAAGTTTGAATTCGAGCTTCTATAGTGAGCCCAAATATGAATCCAGGGGGCCGATTTGAACAAACTTGAATCAGATCTGCCCCGCAATGTTGCATACCAAATATCAAAAGATTCTGCCTGCTGGATCTGGAGAAGATGATTTTTTAAGAAATTTGCCTGAAATGCACTAAGTTCGAATTCGAGCTTCTATAGTAAGCCCAAATATGAATCTAAGGAGCCGATTTGAACAAATTTGCATCAGATCCATCCCACAATGTTGCATACCAAATATCAAAAAGATTCTGCCTGCTGGATCTGGAGAAGAAAATTTTTTAAGAAATTTGCCTGAAATGCACTAAGTTCGAATTCGAGCTTCTATAGTGAGCCCAAATATGAATCTAGGAAGCCGATTTGAACAAACTTGAATCAGATCCATCCCACAATGTTGCATACCAAATATCAAAAGATTCTGCCTGCTGGATCTGGAGAAGAAGATTTTTTAATAAATTTGCTTGAAATGCACTAAGTTCAAATTTGGGCTCCTATACTGAGCCCAAATATAAACCCAGGGGGCCGATTTGAACAAACTTGAATCAGATCGATCCCACAATGTTGCATACCAAATATCAAAAGATTCTGCCTGCTGGATCTGGAGAAGAAGATTTTTTAAGAAATTTGCATGAAATGCACTAAGTTCAAATTCGAGCTTCTATAGTGAGCCCAAATATGAATCTAGGAAGTCGATTTGAACAAACTTGAATCAGATCCGCCCCACAATGTTGCATACCAAATATCAAAAGATTCTGCCTGCTGGATCTGGACAAGAAGATTTTTTAAGAAATTTGCCTAAATGCACTAAGTTCAAAATCGGGCTTCTATACTGAGCCCAAATATGAACCCAGGGGGCCGATTTGAACAAACTTGAATCAGATCCACCCTACAATGTTGCATACCAAATATCAAAAGATTCTGCCTGCTGGATCTGGAGAAGAAGATTTTTTAAGAAATTTGCCTGAAATGCACTAAGTTCGAAATTGGGCTCCTATACTGAGCCCAAATATTAACCCAGGGATCCGATTTGAACAAACTTGAATCAGATCCACCCCACAATGTTGCTTACCAAATATGAAAAGATTCTGCCTGCTGGATCTGGAGAAGAAGATTTTTTAAGAAATTTGCCTGAAATGCACTAAGTTCGAATTCGGGCTTCTATAGTAAGCCCAAATATGAATCCAGGGGGGCCGATTTGAACAAACTTGAATCAGATCTACCCCGCAACATTGCATACCAAATATCAAAAGATTCTGCCTGCTGGATCTGGAGAAGAAGATTTTTGAAGAAATGTGCCTGAAATGCACTAAGTTTGAATTCAAGCTCCTATAGTGAGCCCAAATATGAATCTAAGGAGCCGATTTGAACAAATTTGCATCAGATCCATCCCACAATGTTGCATACCAAATATCAAAAGATTCTGCCTGCTGGATCTGGAGAAGAAGATTTTTGAAGAAATGTGCCTGAAATGCACTAAGTTTGAATTCAAGCTCCTATAGTGAGCCCAAATATGAATCTAGGGAGCCGATTTGAACAAACTTGAATCAGATCCACCCTACAATGTTGCATGCCAAATATCAAAAGATTCTGCCTGCTGGATCTGGAGAAGAAGATTTTCAAAGAAATTTGCCTGAAATGCAGTAAGTTCAAATTTGGGCTCCTATACTGAGCCCAAATATAAACCCAGAGGGCCGATTTGAACAAACTTGAATCAGATCCACCCCACAATGTTGCATACCAAATATCAAAAGATTCTGCCTGCTGGATCTGGAGAAGAAGATTTTTTAAGAAATTTGCCTGAAATACACTAAGTTCGAAATCGGGCTCCTATACTGAGCCCAAATATGAACCCAGGGGGCCGATTTGAACAAACTTGAATCAGATCCACCCTACAATGTTGCATACCAAATATCAAAAGATTCTGCCTGCTGGATCTGGAGAAGAAGATTTTTTAATGTTTTTCCCACTGCCTACAGTGTTAAAAAGTGCTGACTCAGCACTTTTTCAAAGTCCCGAAACTGTACCCTATGATAAAACCGATGGCAATTTTTTTTTACCAATCCTTTCTGTTGGTCCTAAGGAAGCTGCACACCAAATAAAAATTCTCAGTGCCGTGCAGTTTTGGAGATATGGGCGTTTTAAATTTTTTCTATTTTTAGCTCCTGCGGTTCCCACGGGGCTGCGGGAAAATTTTTTTTTGCATAAATCAAGTACTCATGACCCAATAAGCCCTCACATAAAATTTGGTTCAAATCAGCCTCTCGGTTTGGAAAATAGAAATTTTGGGCGGGGCAAAAAATTTTGCCCCTCCCATAACGACGCCAAGTATAGCCCCACAAACTTCTCTTGAACAAATCTGAGTCTACACCTCAAAAGGAAGCTGCACACCAAATATCAAGTCTCTGCTACTGCTGGTTCATGAGAAGAAGATTTACAAAGATTTTGGTGCCCCTTGGGGGCGTGGCACCACCCAGGAGGAGGGGCAACTTCATTTGAACAAATCTGAATTGGCATTAGGTAATAAACATTTAGCCAACATTTGAATAAAATTGGGCTAGTGGTTTAGGAGGAGAAGTCGATAATGTAAAGTTAACGCCGGACGGACGACGACGGACGCCGGACAGAAAGTGATTAGTAAAGCTCCCCTTGAGCTTCGCTCAGGTGAGCTAAAAATGGGGCATTTTGTCCCCCACCCCCTCTTCAATATGAGCAGAAACCCAATTTGAAGAAAAACCAAAATGCCCCTATATAACCACTACTCATGTGGCCAGTGGTTTGGAGGAAAAAGACCCAAACACCACCTTCACGATGGACGACAGACAAAAAGTGATCAGAATAGCTCGCCCTGACTTTCAGTAAGGTGAGCTAAAACTAGAGGTGTGACTGTCCCAGATGTGCCTGTCCATACTCTCTGCTGCCATTATTCTACGATGCAACGGGGCATAACTCTAGCCAAAAAAATCTGATCGAAATTATAATCGCAAGTGCACAGGTTCCCATGGTAGTGAACATCCATACAGAGTTTCAAAGGAATCAACCCAAAAACATCTGAGAAAATCTCTGGACAAAATGAATGCATTTCTAAGGTGAAAAGAGGCATAACTCTGGCAAAAAAAAGTCCGATCGAAACTATAATTGCAAGTCCACAGATTCCTATGGTAGTGAACATCCATACCAAGTTTCAAAGGAATCGACCCATAAACATCAGACAAAATCTTTGGACAAAATGCGCACATTCTAAGATGAAAAAAGGCGTAACTCTGGCAAAAAAGGTCTGATCAAAATATAATCGCAAGTGCAAAGGTTCCCATGGTAGTAAACATCCATACCAAGTTTCAAAGAAATCGACCCATAAATGTCAGAGAAAATCTCCGGACAAAATTCTATGCAATTCAGGCATTCGAAGATGAAAGGGGGCATAACTCTGTCAAAAATAGTCCCATAGAAATTATAATCGCAGGTGCAAAGGATCCCATGGTAGTAAATATCCATAAGTTTCAAAGAAATCGACCCATTAACATCTGAGAAAATCTCCGGGCAAAATTCACGCATTCTGAGATGAAAAGGGTCATAACTTAGGCAAAAAATGTCCAATCAAAACAATAATCACAGGTGCACAGGTTCCCATGGTAGTAAACATCCATCCCAAGTTTTAAAGGAATCGACCCTGCTATTTGAAGTTGAAAAGGGGCATAATTCTGAAAAAATAATCTGACCAGAACAAAATCGCAGGTGCACAGGTTCCCATGGTAGTGAACATTCATACCAATTTTAGAGCAGATTGGTCCATGAACGTATGAGAAAATCTCTGGACAAAATTATGTCTATGGATGGATGGGCGGATTGACAGACAGATGGACAAGGTGATTCCAGAATACCCCCCCCCCCCCCCCCCCTCGTTGTGGGGGTATAAAAATAGTCAGGTTACAAATCACCATTGAACAATAATTCAGCACTCTACCAGTTAAGAGGGCTCCAGTTAAGAGAGATCCACTGTATTCCAATCGCAGTATGCCAGGTAACTGAAGTGTTAAGTATACTACTCAAAGTTTGCTAAGCACCAAGTATATCCAACTACCTGTTTTACGTTTTAGTTGAAATATTGTTATGAAAAGTGTATATATTTTTTATTTAATTTTATCTTCAATGATTTAGGCACAGAAATTAAGGTTTTGTTTGTGTTTGACATTATTTTTTTTAGTTTTTGAATACGATAACCATGGAAAATGGATGTTATTGGTAAAAGAGGAAATCAAATTTGCCAAAAAGTTGATGGAGCGAACTGATATGGGTTCTATATCGAGAATGAGACCCATTATTGTTAATTACAGCTTGACAACACCTTCTCATGCTCCCAATCTGGTTCCAGATGGTCCTTTGTGGGATGTTGTTCTATTTTTGGACCAGCATGGCACCAAGCTCCTAGACACTTCTTGGTTGGACTGGACGGACTGAAATTGCAAGCTGCAACTCATTCCAGACATGTTCGATTAGATTGAGGTCAGGGGATCTTGCTGGCCAGTTCATACGCTCAATCCCCTCCCTGTGTCGGTACTCCTGGACAGCATGGGCAACATGAGGACGGGCATTATCGTCCATCAGAATGAATCTATCACCCACTGCACCTGCATATAATCTGACGTGGGCATCCAGGATCTCATCAATATACCGCTGTGCAGTCAATGTAACTCGGTCAAGGACACAAAGCTCTGTACGTCCATCCCAGCTGATGCCGCCCCAGACCATTATTGACCCTCCACCATAGCGGTCATGCTCAGCAATGTTAGCTGCATGGAATCGCTCTCCTGGTCTTCTCCATACCCTAGAACACCTATCTGATGTTGTCTAGGCAATACCTTGACTCATCTGTAAAAAGGACAGGTAGCCAGTCTTCTCTGGTCTATCCAACGTGATCCACGGCTCATTCATATCGTGCATGGTGGTGGTTCTGGGTAAGCTGAAGGCGCATACATGGTCTTCTCGATCGGAGACCACCTTCTTGCAATCTTGCTCGGATTGTCTGCATCGAAACATTTACCCTGGATGCATTCTGAAGGTCACTGCGAAGCTGGGTTGCTGTGTCAAAGCGGTTCCTACAGGCCTAAATGATCAAAAACGGTCTTCAGCTGCAGATGTTGCCCCGTCTCTGCCACCACCATGTTGTCTGACTGGTATGCCATACTGCTGAAATCTTGCCCAGGCTCTGGTGATCACCATATGGTGCACAACAAGGGCTTCACCAACCTGATTATGGGTAGCCCCTTGTTCTCCCATCCTTACAGCCCGCCACACTTCTGCTTCAGACAAATGTCTTCTTACATTTGCATTTGCCATATTCAATCATTAAATCACAAGGGTTTGTGTTGAAATGAAGACTGAATGCCCTACACATCTCATTACATGTCAACAGTACACAAAAGCATCATGAAAATCAGGGGTTACTTTCTTTCCATGACTGTCACGAAAAGTCTGCCTATCAAGTAGTGCTCAAACGACTAGTGAATTCCAAAGTCGACTGGTCTATACCCAAAAGTCAAGTCGACTTCGACTAGTCATTGGTGATAACTTGTCTCCTTATAACAGTGTTGGTGTTCCGGTAGAGTGCTGAAGGTCCAAATTTGGCTTCACTTGGGCATTCATATAAAGCAACTTACTGGAACGTTATTCTGTTAATGTGCTTCTAATTATGCTAAGAGTGAAATTATATAGTCTTATTTAATTTGCCTTGTTGCGATTTATGGGAGAGTGCCTATAGGCACTCTCCCATAAAATGCAACAAGGCAAATTAATAACAGATCTTGATAGCCCAAAATATTTCAGCACTCTACTAGTACCAGTTAAAACAAACTACTGTCACTACTATTAGATGGCAATAGATGTATACAATGATTGCCCAATATTGCTGTTCAAACTGTCTGACAGTGGCACAGAAGGGATACTATTTACCTAAATGCTTGAACTCCTCCGACTAGTCAACTGCACAATTGAGAGTCGACTACTGGTTTGCCCAGAGTCGACATCGACTAATCGTTTGAGTACTACTGTCAAGAGAGCTAATGTAAACACTGGCGACCATCTCAATACATTCCTCAATCATATCCACCAAAAAAATCGCAAATCTGTCACAAGAACATTTCACAATGATGTGTCGAATATGTGGTGCTTAGCAAACTTTGAGTAGTACATGTACAGAGCTTAGTGAATTTTTATCAGTTTTTGACAGAGCTGATTCAGTTCTGTCAAACAAAATATTATAGCTTAAATGGCTGTATTGGATGTGTTGAAGCCAAATGGGTATATGAACAAGGGGAATTCAATGATTGTCAGGGTAATTTAATGATATATTACAATTATTTTACTCAATTACGGAAACTTTGCTCTGTAATCTATATGTATTTTACAGGTCAAGTTTATGAATGAGAAATGCTGTATATGTTTAAGAGTTATTACATATAAAGATAATGATATACAGTTTTCTATCTTAAATATTATGTTTTTGTAATTAAATTCTTTATGTGAAGAGGGCATTCCAGGAGGTGCACAATAATCCCAGGGGTAATATACCTCTGATGTTACAAATTGCTCACTGAAAAAACTGAAAACAAAAAAAAATATCATTATCATTTACAACAGTTCATGAACTTAAGAACTTTTTTAAAACCTTTTACAAAGTGATCAGCTGTATCCATGGAAGCTTTGAAGCCCAAAATATATGTTATTTTTGTAGCTGTCTATATGTTTACAAACTGACTACAACATTTTTTATTCAAATGACTGGAATTTATACTGCAATCTACATACAATTAACTGATAGAGTACTATTTATTGATTGGCGTTTAAGATCACATGTTTCTGCACAATGGTTAATCATGACCACAACTGTTTTATGGGTGGAGGAAGCTGAAGAGAACCACTGAGCAATGGCAAGCAACTGTCAGTTCCTCAACATACTAACTCCAAACAAGCAGGTTTAGCATTGGTTGAAGACAGGTGCACCATTGACGTGAAGTATGCCTTGGTACACAATGCCACCATGCCCCCACGTGGGTAATGGGGGTGAGGTGTCTCGCCCAAGGACACAACGTGGTTATCGCAGGTGGAAGTCGAACCGAGGACTTCTCGGCTTGCAGCCTGCACCTCTACCTACTGAGCCACTGCACCCCCTAGATAGTAGAGTACTAGAAGTCATTATCATGGCTCTACTTAAAAGTGCCGAAAGCCCCTATAGTAGCTTCAAAGTGTATTCAACAGCTTGATGTTTGCTCAGCAGCAGAAAAAAATGTTTATATAAAATTGTTTTGTTACAATTTATTGGAGAATGCCTTTTGGCACTGCTAACCCAAAGCTTCCCCTTGTTAGTAGCAAAAGATTCTTTACAAACAGGGGGGAGGAGGGCAATGCCCCAGGGCAAACAATAGCCTATTTTTGTGTATTCAAAGAACCACAACTCACAGAAAAAATATTCCAACAGCAAAACGGCTGATGCTACTTAAAGACCTCATAATAGTGAACATATGTTTGAAATTTCATCGAAATCTGAGCAGTAATGTTGAAGTTATAATGCAAACAGACATCTGAGTGCGGACGGACAGTCTTATGGACGGATGCACAGATGGATGCATGGATGCACTCACAGGCACAATCCGGTCTACCCCACTTTTTAAAAAAAATGTGGGGGTATAAAAATAATCATGTTACAAATCACCTTTGAAAAGAAATTCAGAGCTATACAAGTTAAAGATAAATTCTGTACTAGAGGCTTGTTAAGTAATTACAGGGTCAACTATAACTTTGCCAGAATTTTGCAGTCATGAATGTAACCAGTTTTATTGCTGGTCATCTTTAAATGGTCTTGACAATATTTAATAACCAACTACACCATAGCATTATCTGTAAGTCTAGATGCTTGGCAGTGATTTATAATCATGTCATGACTGCATATATAATATATATATACATACATGTGATCACTACCAGTAAGTCTGATGATTTTCCTAAAGACCTTCTTAAATTCTGGAAGACCTCCCTCCTTATGAGTGCTTGTTATGGTACATGTTCTAAGATCACAAAGTTTGAATTAGGTCTTTAAGATCTTAATGCTATAAAAACTATACATGTCTGTCTCAATGGGACGAAGAATACCCCATGTATTTCACATGAAGTAGAATGCAAAAATACACCAAGTTGAAAAAGGGAATCCAACAAACCTCAAAATGTTCCCATGCTGGTTACCTTAAGCGCCATGTTTTCAAAAAATTCATTGGAAAACTAGACTTTATGATTCTGGAGAATCATGGCTTTTCCCGATGAGATTCCATGATTTTTCATGACCCCACAGTGTCTGATGAATTGTTTTTAACTGCCTCACTGAAGTTCCTTCATTGATGTTATGAGAAAAGTGAAGATAGTAGTCTCAAATGACACAGTTTGATAAAAAATTGTTTAGGTAAAAACCATCATTAACGGTGGAGTGAGTTAAGGTCAATATCGTCGTCCAACAAGTCAATGACCGACAAAAGGAGTTATGTTTGTTTGACACATACTCACTGAGTGCTGTGTCAATTTAAAAATGGTCCATTTTATCTCAAATGTATCCAAAATATTGATGTCTGGCAGCTTGTATAGGGTTAACAAGTGCCAACAGGAATATTTATTCATGCAACTTGTAATGTCACACCAAGAACTGTGAATGGCTATTTTTTCTTTAAAATCTACAAGATGTTTTCAGAGAAATCCAGGGAGAACAGGAATTTTAAGCTTTTGATGGGTATCATTGTTTTTCCAGCCCAAAACGGGATAAGTGTTGTTTTTGGAATACTCTTATTACTTCCAAAAATAATTCTCAGTGAATTCTACTTCCACTTATTTTGATCTCTCCTCCCAACTTCAGGTGCTGTGGGTACGCAAACACAGCCTATTTTATCAACATTTTGATGTTTGAGAACCTGCATAGGGTTAACAAATGTTTACAGGAATATTCTGTACATGCAACTTGTAATGTTACACTAAGATATGAGAATGGCCATTTTTTCCTGAAAATCTACGGGATGTTTTTAAAGAAATCCTCAGATAACATGAATTTTTAACCTTTTGAGGGGTGTCTCTCTTTAACCAGCTCTAAAGGGTTAATGCTTGGTTTTGTGAATATCTTCATTACTTACAAAAATGATCGACGGTGAATTCCACTTCCAATGAAGGAGGTTATGTTTATCTCGTAGGTACACATTTGGTGTTATGGTTGCCCAAGAACAGCCCATTTTCTCCAAATGTCAATGCTTGGCAGCCTCTGGGGGGTTAACAAATGGTTACCGGAACATTTTGTTCATGCAACTTGTAATGTCACTCGAAGACCTGCGAATGGTTAATTGCTCTTGAATTTTTTTTTTTGAGAAATCCACAGAAAACTGGAATTTTAAGCTTTTAAGGGGTATATCTCCTTAACCAGTTAAAAATGGGTTAAGACCTCGATTTTTGAATACATTTACTACTTACAAAAATGTTTCACTGTCAGTTTTGCGCCCGGTAAAAGAAGTTACGTTTCTCTGTTGTATTCCCATTTGATGTTGTTGTTGTTCAAAAACAGACTATTTTTTCAAAATTTTGACATTTAGCAGCCCATGGAGGGTTAACAAATGCTTACCGGAATAATTTATCCAATCAATTGGTAATGTGACACCATGACCTATCAATGGCCATTTTCTCTTGAAAACCCTACCAGATGTTTGTAAAGAAATCCAGGGAAAACATAAATTTTTAAGCCTTTGATGGGTATCACTATTAACAACCACAAAATGGGTTAACGATTGATTTTTTGAATACCCTTATTACTTACAAAAATGGTCTTTGGTGAATTCCACTTCCAACAAAGGAGATTATGTTTATTTCTCAGGTACACGTTGGGTGATGTGCGTGCCTGAAAACATCCCATTTCAACAAAATTACGATGCTTGGCAGCCTCTAGAGGGTTAATAAACGCTCACCGGAATATTTTGTCCATGCAACTTGAAATATCACACAAAGACCTGCGAGTAGTCAATTTTTCTTGAAAACCTACAGAATGTTTTTAGAGAAATCCACAGAAAATGGGAATTTTAAGATTTTAAGGGGTCTCTCTCTTTAGCCTGTCCAAAATGGGTTAAGACTTCGACTTTTGAATACCCTTACTACTTACAAAAATGTTTGCGTATAGATTGTGCGCTCGATAAAAGAAAGCACGTTTCTTTGAGGCGTACCCATTGGGTGCTGTTGGCGTCCAAAAACAGCCCATTTTATCACAATTTTGACTTTTAGCAGCCCGCGGAGGGTTAACAAATGCTCACCGCAGTATTTTGTCCATGCAGCTTCTATTGTCACACCAAGGCCTGGGAGTGACTGATTTTTCTTGAAAATCTACAAGACTCGTTTAGAGAAATCCATGGAAAATACAAATTTTTGAGCTTTATGGGGGTATTGCTGTTTAACCAGCCCAAAACGGGTTAACGCTTGGTTTTTTGAACACCCTTATTACTGACAAAAATGATCCTCGGTGAATTCCACTCCCAGCAAAGAAAGTTATATTTATCTCTCGTGTATTGTTTGGGTGCGGTGGGGGCCTGAAACTGGCCTATTTCATCAAAATTTCGATGTTTGGCAGCCTGTGGAGGGTTACCATATGCATCGCCTGATATGTCGTGGGTATCAAAGGGCGTGTCACAGACAGGTCTAGCAATGACAAATGTATAAAAAAAATCTACAAGACGTGTTTCGAGAAAGTGCCGATAAACCCCAATTTTGGCAGTTTTTTGCCAATTCTGAGAAAATAAGGGTTAAATCGAAAATTCCGCTTGGGTACATTTTTAGATTTTGTGCCCCTCTATGCGTGTGCAAAATTTCGTGAAGATCGGTTCGAAAATGGCTTCTGAATCGTACGGACAAAATGTGTGGAAAAAAAAAAAAAAAAAAACCCAAAAAAACCCCCCCCCAAAAAAAAAAAAAAAAAAAAAAAAAAAAAAATAATAATCCGTAGAAAAACAATAGTCTTTTCCAGAGGGAAAAGCCTAATTAAGGCATGAAAGCTTGGACATAGTTGTCCATGGACAACAAATTCTAAGTTGAACTAGAGGCTCTAAAGAGCCTGTAATTGCTCACCTGGCAGAACAGGTGAAAATGTGATTTCCCATAGGATTTCTACGGTAACTATAAACTGCAAATGTGGCCATGTTTGCAACCCAATAAACACTGCATGAGGATTGTTGGTAGAGGGAGTCCCAGTCATCAATCATGTGAAGTTTCAAAACATTTGGCCTTGCAGTTTCAGAGGAGAAGATTTTTCAAAATCAACAAAATCAGAATAAAAGAATGCCTCTGGCAGCCATGTTTTTCATCCAACGGGAACAAAATGAGGATCATTTGTGGAGTACATCCCATAGACCATTCCTGCCAAGTTTGGTTCACATCGGCTCAGTAGTTCCAGAGAAGAAGATGAAAACATGATTTCCCATAGGTTTCTATGGTAACTATAAGCTGCAATTGCAGCCATGTTTGCAACCCAATCACCATTAAATGAGGAATGTTGGTAGAGGGTGTCCCAGTCAACAACCATGTGAATTTTCAAAACATTTGGCCTTGTGGTTTCAGAAGAGAAGATTTTTCAAAATCCACCAATCAGAATCAAAGAATGTCTCTCTGGCAGCCATGTTTTCCATCCGACGGGAACAAAATGAGGATCGTTTGTAGAGGACCTCACATAGACCATTCCTGCCAGGTTTGGCTCACCTTGGCTCAGTAGTTCCAGAGAAGAAGATGAAAATGTGATTTCCCATGTTTATAAACCGATCAACATTAAATGAGGATTGTTGGTAGAGGGGGGTCCCAGTGATTGATCATGCAAAGTTTCAAAACATTTGGACTTGTAGTTTCAGAGGAGAACATTTTTAAAAAATCCACCAACCAAAACCAAAGAATGCCTCTGGTGGCCATGTTTTTCATCCACAAATGAGGATCATTTGTAGAGGACCTCCAATAGATCATTCCTGCCAAGTTTGGTTCACACCGGCTCAGCAGTTCCAGAGAAGAAAATAGGCCGATGAAATCGTCAGATGTGTACCCATATGCGCAACTAGTAGAAAGCAGTATGATGGAGGGCCACCATGGATGCCAACATTATGTACACCATACACCATACAAGGTATGGGTACATACAGAAATGGATTGGAGGAATTTTCAATTTGAAGGATAAAGGGTTAATATCTCAGGATCAAAATAACAGATTTACACCAAAAACTATACAGCTCGGTACATCAGTAACCTGAACACAAATATAAAGTGACTTGACAATCCAAGCAATATTTTTCAAGTTATCGAATGCCAAAGGGATTGGAGGAATTTTAAATTTGAAGGATAAAGGGTTAATATCTCAGGATTAAATTATCAGATTTACACCAAAAACTATACAGCTTGGCACATCAGTAACCTGAACACAAATATAAAGTAACTAGACAATCCAAGCAATATTTTTCAAGTTATCGAATGCCAAAGGGATTGGAGGAATTTTCAATTTGAAGGATAAAGGGTTAATATCTCAGGATCAAATTATCCGATTTACACCAAAAACTATACAGCTCGGCACATCAGTAACCTGAACACAAATATAAAGTAACTTGACAATCCAAGCAATATTTTTCAAGTTATCGAATGCCAAAGAAATGGATATGGATGCCGGATGGACAGACGGACCGACGGACAGACAAAGGATGGACGAACGACGGATGGTCACCCCGGATGCCGGCATTATGTGTACCATACATAGTATGGGTACACATAAAAATGAAAATGTGAAAAGTTTATGGACACCGGGCGACAGACACTGGATGACGGCGGATGCCAAGTGTTGGCAAAAGCTCACATGGCCTTTTAGGCCAGGTGAGCTAAAAAGGCAGTAACTGCCAAAATGAGTCTGGCCAATCTAAAAATAGCAGGAGCAGAGGTTCCCATGCTGGTTACTCTCTGTGCCATGTTTAAAAACATTATAAAAGTATACAAGCATGGATAAAGGTGTGTCCATGGTGGACAAATTCTTAGTCAAGAAGTGCAATAACACCGCCAATAACACTCAAACCTCTTCTCAAAATCAGGTGCAGAGGTTCCCATGTTTGGTAAACTCTGTGCCAAGTTGTAAAATAAAACAAGAGGCCCCATGGGGCCTGAAGTGCTCACCTTAAACAGAACATAATATAAACAGAGTCTAAAGAATGAATCTACATTATTAAGCAATCCATCCCCATAGGATACATTGTCAATCCTTGAGCCCCTCAGGAGTGACTAAAACAATCCAAGCATCATGTCTTTTCTTCAGTTGATCATAATGTAAAAAGTGGACCTCACCTCCCCTCCCCTTGATACAACCTATGTGGATTAATCTTAGTTACACACCTCTAGAGGGTACTGAATACAAAATTTCAATTCTTCAGCTAAATGGCCAATTCCGGTTCCCATAGGGAGCCCAAATATTAACCCAGAGACTCAATTTGAACAAAGTTGAATCTGACCCTCATAACAATGATGTATTTCAAACATTAAAAGATTCTGACTGGTTGTTCTGAAGAAGATTTTTTAAAGAATATTCCCCATATTGCCCTGAGTTAAAAATTCGGGCTCCTGTATTGGGCCCAAATATGAACCAATGGGCTTCATTGTAACAAACTTGTATCAGAAAATGAAGGAATAGTATCTCAGACAAAGCTGTGTCCATGGGTGACAAATTTGAGGTAAAAGTAGCAGAAACTCCACGTCCGACAAATCTTAAAATCGCAGGTGAACAAGTCCCCATGGTAGTTAACTGATATACCACTTATAAACAAAAGGCCCCAGGGGGCCTGAGGGTGCTCACCTAACATGGTAACCTAAATATCAACCCAGGAAATTGATTTGAACAAGTTGCATCTGCCCCTTCTAAGAAAAGCTATACCAAATATCCAAAGATTCTGACCAGTGGATCTAATTAACAAATTTGAATGTCACCTCCCTAACGATACAGTATACCAAATATCAAAAGATTCTCTGGTGGATGTAAGAAGGAGACTTTTAAAGAATTTTCCTCATACTGAATTAAGTTACAATTCGGTCTCCCACAGGGAGCCCAAATAGGGACTGAGAGACTTGACTTGAACAAACTTGAATCACACCTCCCTAAGAATGCTATATAACTAATATCAAAAAATTCTGACTGCCGGATCTGAACAAGAAGATTTTTAAAGAATATTCCTCATATTGAACTAAGTAATAATTCAATATGAACCCAGGGACTTGGCTTGAACAAACTTAAATCTCACCTCCATAAGGATGCTGTATACCAAATATTAAAAGATTCTGACTAGTGGATCTGAAGAAAAATATCTTTAAAGAATATTCCTCATACTGAACTAAGTTATAATTCCCAAAGGGAGCCCAAATATGAACCCAGGGACTTGGCTTGAACAAACTTGAATCTCACCCCGATGAGGATGCTGCAGACCAAATATCAAAAGAATCTAACGGTGGATCGGAAGAAGATTTTTAAAGAATACTCCAAATATTGCACTAATCGGAAAATTTGGGCTCCCACAGAGAGCCCAAATATACACCCTGGGATTTGATTTCAACAAACATGTGAATGAATCTTCCAAAGATGTTATATGTGAAAAATAAAAGCATTTGGAGCAATGGTATGGGGGAAGAAGATTCTTTAATGTTTTTCTCATCACTCACAGTGTTAAAAAAAATGCTGACTCAGCACATTTTCAAAGTCCTGGAAAAGTACCCTATGATAAAACCCTATGATAAAACCGATCAATTTTTTTTAGACCATTCCTTTCTGCTGTTCCTAAGGAAGCTTCACACAAAATAAAATATTCTCAGTGCTCATATCAAATTTGGTTCAAATCAGCCTCACGATTTGGAAAATAGAAATTTTGGGCTGGGAGAAAATTCATGCCTCACCCATAACGATGGCAAATACAGCTCCTCGAACTTCTCTTGAACAAATCTGAGTCTACACCTCAAAAGAAAGCTGCACACCAAATATCAAGTCTCTGCTACTGCTGGTTCATGAGAAGATTTAAGAATTAAGCACACTATTTGGGCGTGGCTCTACCGAGGTGCAAGGCAACTTGATTTGAACAAAAGCAAAATGTGATGCCATATCAAACTATTATCTCAAATTTCACTTAAATTGGTTCAGCGGTTTTGGAGGAGAAGATGCAAACACCATGTTCAGGGATGACGGATGGTGAGTGATCACTATAGCTCCCCTGACTGAAAGTCAGGCAAGCTAAAAAGATTGATTCAAAAATGAACCAAAAAAGCTCCAGATAAAATTGTGTCCCTAGACAGATGTCTGTATGGACGGGTGGACAATCTTATTCCAGAATACTGAACCCAACTTTGCAATGGGGATACAAAAATAAATAATATTAAAGATTTGAACCATATTATTTATTTAACACTTTGAACTCTCATGGTATCTTCCATGCCAGTTCAACAGCAGCAATTTGGAGAGTCCATATTAATTATTTGGGGTAGACCAATCAATATTTTCAAAGTGCAGCCCCGAGGCTGCACATTGAAAATATTGATTGGTCTACCCCACCCATTTATTGAACAGTCATTCTATATAATGACATTATGACGTACCATGTTCCTGGCTGGAAAAGGGGCTGCTAGTGTTCAAAGGGTTAACTATAATAATGTTACAACATTACTGATAACTTCTTTGTAAGAAGTATGGTTTAGATGTACAAATATCGTACCTCGTAGGAAATCACCTTGCATATCAAGAATTGACTTTACTTCTGCTACCCATGCAGACTTTATTTCTTCGGTGGCAGCTTGAATGATGTACTTGATATCAGAGCATGGAGTTCTATCGATTATCATAAAACGTAAGGGCTCATTTTCTACTCTGTCTGTCATGGACATTTTATTGACCTGAAAAGAACAAGAAAAGAAGAATAAGTAATGTATTGTCAACAGTGACATTTTATAAATAATCATTATCCATTTGGCATTTTATTGACTGGTTACTTTTCAGATTTTATTGTACAACAACTGCCAATATTGCCATTATGTTTTGCTATCATTGTTGTTTTGTGTCGTGCAACAATTTATTTATTCATTCATTTTATTTATTGATGTTTAAGGTCTTTTCTAACATTGATGGCTACATCATGACCACAACATAAATATTAAGACAAGTGTAGCTAAACATTATAGCCTGTGCTGCCAATTTTAGATGGCTCACAGTCCAGACATTAAGTACTTCTATGCCAGAAAAATGTAACCTGTTTTCCACCAAAATGAAGATTTGCTCCACTTCCCCAAGTTCTCCCTGAGATCTGACTGGGAATCGTGCAATGCTCAGTTTCAACAGCATGATCATATTGTATCAAACCGATTCAAGAAATGAGATGAAGGGAAATGTAGGAGTGAAGCATTCTTTTTTCAACTCTTTAGTGCTGAGTAGTTTTTTGAATTTTTTCTTAAAATCCAGACATAGTGCTGTGAAACAGTTATGGCTGAATTTGATTAACCCTTTACCCAACATAACAAACCAAAACCGGTTTCTGTCAAGTTGTCAAAAGTTAATAAATGAAAGTGTCAATGACACTGTAGCTTAACTTGTGTGTTGTGTTTGATGAAAAGGATAATGTTCAATGTTTATGAAAGGATTATGAAATAAGACAAGAATTGTGATAATTGGGAATATGTTCATTTCTGTTCCCTGCATGCTGTTTTTGATAAAAATAATATGAGGTGTACGCTGTACTAAAGAGCTGAGGGGTGGGTTAATATGACCTCACAGTTAATGTAAGTGGCCCTCACAGTTAACGTATATCAACGAAAGTTACCAAGTTACAGCGAAATTATTCCAAAACGAGTCATCCTATCAAGTTACATTGAAATCCCTTCATAAATATGGCCTGTAGACTGTGCTAAAGGTTTTCGGGCTTCAGGCCCCTGTAGCCGTCAATTTCCCAATTGCGTCCAAAGGGGACGTTCTCATCTAGACATTATATGAAGTCAACCTACCAAGTTACAATGAAATCCCTTCATAAATATGACCTGTTGACTGTGTTAAAGGTTTTTGGGTTTTGGGCTCGGGCAGCCATCGTGGTTGAATGATTGCAACCAAAAGGGGACATTCTCATCTGGGCATCATCTGAAGTGATCCTACGAAGTTACAATGAAATGCCTTCATAAATATGACCTGTAGACTGTGCTCAAGGTTTTCGGGCTTCGGGCCCCTGAAGCCGTCACAGTTGACCTATCACGACCAAAAGGGGACGTCATCATCTAGGCATTATATGGAGTCAAACTAACAGGTTACAATGAAATCCTTCCATAAATATGACCTTTTGCCTATGCTAAAGGTTTTTGGGCTCGGGCACCCATCAAGGCTGAATGATCGGGATCAAAATAGGACATTCTCATCTAGTCATTATTTGGAGTCATCCTACCAAGTTACAATGAAATCCCTTCATAAATATGACCTGTAGACTGTGCTAAAGGTTTTCAGGCTTCGGGCCACTGTTGCCATCACAGTTGCCCAATCACGTCCAAAAGGGGACTTTCTTTCTCATCTAGACATTATATGAAGTCAACCCACCAAGTTACAATGAAATTCCTCAATAAATATGACCTGTAGACTGTGCTAAAGGTTTTCTGGTTTTGGGCTCGGGCAGACGTCACGGTTGGCAGATCACGCCCAAATGGGAAAATTCTCATCTAGACATCATAAGGAGTCATCCTACCAAGTTACAATGAAATCCCTCCATATTAAACATGACCTGCAGACTGTGCTAAAAGTTTTTGGGTTTCGGGCTTGGGCAGCCATCACGGTTGACAGATCATGCCCAAAAGGGGATGTTCTCATCTAGGCATTATACAGAAGTATCCTACCAAGTTACAATGAAATCCCTTCATAAATATGACCTGTAGTCTGTGCTAATGGTTTTTGGGTTTTCAGGCTTCGGGCCCCTGCAGCCATCAAAGTTGACCAATCACAACCAAAAGGGGACGTTCTCATCTAGACATGACCCCAAACCAGCATATGAAATTTTGTGACGATCAGACAAGAACTGCGGGGTGTAGCCCGTGCTAAAGGAAAATGTGAATAGACTCACAGACTAACAGACTTCCGCACGCGTGATGGCAATAGCTTATCTTGACTTTGTCAAGTTAAGCTAAAAATTAAAATAAATGTAACCAAATTACAGTGATATATTTCAATCAGAGGTGGAATTATCCCTATTCAGATTGCTGACCTGGCATGAATGTCTGCCAGCAGCATATAAATAGTCAATGTCAGTTCCATCATTGGTTACATGAAGAGAGGTATCAAGTCAAATTTAGCTAACCTTCAATAACTGTGAGGTGAACACAGGCAGTTCACAATAAGTAGAGGCAGTCACTTTGACAGAAGAAATTTGGATAGTTCTCCATCAAACGTCTGATATCTTCCATGATGGCATCACATTCCATGTATGATTTTCATATTTACCTCCTGCACAATAATGTTGAATATCAAAATTCCAAGCTACACATTTTCCCCATAATACAACAAGGAATTTAACCAATTCAATCTTGTTTGACAGAGCTCATTGAGCTCTGTCAAACAAAACTGATTTAGTTGAAATCCTATTTACAGTATGAGAAAAATTGCAACTTGAAATTTCAGTATTTTGACATTGGTAAGCAGGGGATTAACTGATGGATTGATAAATATTTTAAAAACTTTTCATAAAATTAAGTCATGGCAGTTGTAAAGCATCCACAATCTGATTTAATGAAAGTTCGATGGAGTTTGGAATCAAAAAATCATTTATAAGGGGTGTACTCTGATTTAGAAAAGTACAGTTCATTAAAAATATTCTGGAACATACATCAATTTGATAACAAAGTATTTTTGCAGTGGGCAGGAAAATATAGCTGCAGAAGGCCAAGAGTTGAAAAGAAAACTGAGGTTCAGATAATGTTTGCTGTAACAATCTATTGGGACATGCGCTCAGAAACTGCCCAACTACTGGGTAATCCTACTACTGGGTAATCCTACTGGACTATCATCCTTCCTTGAGGACCACAATTTTGACAAAGTCAACTCCAAGCCATGCAATATTTATAATATATGCAACTGAGTGTGACTCACAGACAATATAATGCTCATTATTGTGTAACTCAAACTGATGAGTTTGCAAAAGAATGCTTTTTCTCACTATGAAAATATTATCACAACTTCATGAGAGAAGTTTAGTTTCTATCTATGAAAATAATTATCTTGTGTTTCAGGACAAAAACTTTGGGTTTTAGGAACATTTGAGATAAAAGTTACAAATTGTACTTGCCGAATACATCAAATGATAACTATAAAATATATTTTTCAAAGGTTAATTTTTTTTAATATTATCAACTTGTGAAAAAATGGACACTGAACATCTGCGTATCTCTATCTTTTTGATAGACAGATATAAAAAGCCAAAAAAACAAGGAAATGATGAATGTAGATGGAAGCTTTCCAAGATAACACTCTGTAACTGTTGTATGGTGATGAAATAGTCAAGTGTGGGATAATTACATTTATATTCCTGTAGATGATAACATTTGTGATGCTGAAAGTATTTTTTAACATTAAATTCAATCCAGTTTTTTGTACCGAGTATAACTTATTGCTTTGGGTTCAGTGTTAGTTCTGAGAAATGTGACTATTTATTTATTATTATTTATTTATTGGTGTTTAAGGTCACATACTTATGCACAATGGCTAATCATAACCATGACAGTTTTACAGGTGGAGGAAGCCGGAGAATCACTGAGCAATGATGAGCAGCTGCCAGCTCCCAACATCGTAACTCTGCACTGCAGCACAGGCAGGGCTAGATTGGTTGAAGACATGCGCACCATCAACGTGCAATATGCCTTAGTACACAGCATCATCGTGCCCCCATGTGAACATTGGGGGTTAAGTGCCTTGCCCAAGGACACAGTGTGGGAGTCCGAATCGATCGCTCAGACGGTCACCCATCTGAGGACTAACGAGGCTCGATGTCGCTTACTTCGGTGATCTGACGAGAACCGGTTACCGCAATGCCACCGCACCCCCGAGAAATGTGACTACCGGTAATATCATGAAAATTTAAAAAGAGTTTGTTTATTGGGGTTTTAACAACATTTTCATTATCAAAGGTTACATCGTGTTGGGCAGCTTTATGGGTCAAGGAAGCTGGAGTACCCGGAGTGAACCACCAGACAGCAGTGAGCAACTCTCAGACTTTCTAACATACTAACTCAGCACAAGCAGAGTTAGCCACAATTGAAGGCAAGTCCCCTAACAAGGGCAACTGTGATTAAGTGTCTTGCTCAAGGACACAATACAGTTATCACTGGTCATGATATAACCATCAACCTTTTGGTTTAAAGTCCAATGCTCTAACCAGTTAGCCATCATGCTCCCTCACAGGAGTTACATCTCAGGTTTCTTCTACAAAATCTTATTTTAAACTGAATTAGATAGCTGATGATGGAGTTGGTCCACAAAAGTTTCTGATTCCAAAAAAAACAAACTCAAGATACCAGGGTCATTGCAAGGAAATTTCCTTCAATTCTGAACACAAGCCAGAAAATAAGCTGACTGACATCTGCAAAATGAGGTCCCCAGAGGATGAATTAGCATCACTAAATATTTACCCTCTGTGAACCTCAATCTGAATCAAGGTTTCAAATGTAAACAGAAAGAGGCACCCAGAGGATACATTGGCACTGTATGAGATAGTATCAGCACATTCACCCTCTGTGGACCCCATTCTGCAAATGACAGATTGCTCATTTTCAGGCTTGTCTGAACATCTATGGATATTATGAAATTAGAGTTATTATTTATTGAATATGATTTTCTTTACCAGAATTGCCCAGAATCAAGCTTGGCTGATATGATGCCAATCGCAGCCAATATGAACCAAGCCAGAGTTGTTCCCTTGATGTATTACTAGGTACAGCCATTTGGTTTACATTTACAGCATAATTTTTCACCGTTATTCACCGAAAGCAAGGAATCAAAAAATAAAAAGTGGCATTACCAGTCAAAAGGGAGTAGTTTTTTGTGGTGAGGAATCAATGATGGCAATATGTAAGGATTAGATGAATGAAGAAACAAAAGAAGAGAGTTGCACACAAAATTTAATGAAAACTAAGATTCTGAGCCGTCAGCAGGGATTTGTCGAAGTGAGAGAAGAAATAGTTTGGCTATCCGAACGTTGTGGCTACCCCACTGGGGAAGCCACAACGTTTGGATAGCTGCACTAGAGGAAGAAGAAGTAGAGGCAGTCACTTTGACAGAAGGAATTTGCATAGTTCTCCATCAAACGTCTGATATCTTCTTTGAGGGCATCACATTCCATGTATGATTTTCATATTAACCTCCTGCACAATGATGTTGAATATCAAAATTCCAAGCTACACATTTCCCCCATAATACAACAAGGAATTTAACCAATTCAATCTTGATTGACAGAGCTCATTGATCTCTGTCAAACAAAACTGAATTGGTTGAAATTCTGATTTCAGTAGAGAAAAATTGCAACTTCAAATTACAGTATTTTGAAAAGAATGAGAAACCATAACACTGTCAGAAAACTGAAACATATCCGAGTACATTTTGTAATTACTTGTTTTGGTTTTATAAATAAATAGGTTATGACTTGGTTAATTTCATATTGGCCAAGATATCACCCCTTGGTAACTTCACATCACGTTTCGAACTTCCGTCTCAGATGATATGAAGTTACCTCGGGATGATATCTCGGCCAAGTAATTACCTCTAAATATCATTTTCAAAAGTTGAAAACAAAGGGAGTGATCATATTGGTTACTTTCCTATCTTCTTGTGCAAAATAAATTGAGCATTTATCTATTATATCTTGATGGATAGACCTCACTGGCCTCTAAATGCCTGTATTTGAATTATTGAATTCAGAGGTTACCAGAGCAATTCTTGACAGATTACAAGATTTTTTGTTTAATCAACAGGAGTTTACTCTATACCCCATATACAATTAACAAGAAAAAATCCAAGATGGCCAGTGATGGCTATCTTTTTCAACGGTGTGCAGAAAAATTTGAAAACTCCCATCTGGACATCATTCCAAAATTACATCATAAAATTTGAAAAAGATCGGGTGAGAAGTATGGCCTGTAGGGTCTGCTAATGGAATTGTTCACAATTTATATGCCAATTCCAAGATGGCCACTGCAGGCCATGTTTTTCAACAAAATTCAGAAAAATTTGATAGCTCCCATCTTGATATCACACCAAAACTACATCTCAAATTTGAAAAAGATTGGGGGAGAGATGCGGCCTGCAGGGTGTGCTAATGGATTTGTTGACAATTCATACGCCAATCCAAGATGGCTGCTGGCGGCCATATTTTTGAACGAAATACCTCCAAAAAATTTGAGAGCTCCCATCTGGACATCATACCAAGAGGTATGAAATTAAAAATTAAAATTTCATATTAAAAAATTTTAATATGAAATTAAAAAAAAAATCAGGTGAGAGATGCGCCCTATAGGGTGTGGTAATGGAATTGTTGACAATTTATATCCGAAATTGAGATGCCTGCTGGCGGCCATGTTTTTCAACAAAATTCAGAAATATTCGATAGCTCCTATCAAGACATCACACCAAAGCTGGAACTGATCGGGTAAGAGCTGAAGCCTGTTGGGTGTGCTAAAGGAATTGTGGACGGGCAGGCGTACGGATGCACGACAGATGATAACCCATCCCAACAGCTTGTCAACGTTGTCAAGTTGAGCTAAAGATGATTCGAGTCGACATTCATTAATTATTGGATGGAAACCAAATTCAATATGTCTGCCATAATGGCCATACTGAATTGATTAGCTGGACCAAAATCGAAAGGAAGCTTCCTCTAGACACCAATAATGCATAACCAAAAACCAAAATTGATTAGAGTCAGTATTCTCTAGTTACTTGGCGGAAACCAAATTCAAAATGGCCACCACAGAAGCCATAATGGCAGCCATCTTGGATCAGCTGACTGGTCCAAAAATCGAAAGGAAGCTTCCTCTAGTCACCGACAATGCATAATTAAAATGAAAGAGTCAATTGGATATGACAGGAATTAGTACTTGCTGTGACCAAGACAATTGAATAATGAATATGACAGGAATTAGTATTTGTTTTGGCCCAGTCAACAATAATAAAAGAATTACAAGGTGACTGTAATGGACTACAGATTAAGACCAATCATTGTAGATTATTATTTTTGTGTGGAAATTTTCAGTCCCAAACAAAATATTTTCAGACTAAAATTTTTTCTTCTTCTTCTTAAAATTGACCAAAATGCATAAAAAACAAAAAAACTAATTTCCGGATTTTGGTCCAAAATTTTCTAAGTCCCACCCGGACCCCTAATTTGCATAATTTATTCACGAGAAAAACTCTGTATTATATGTAATGTATCCCATGGTACTAAATATTCATACAAAAATTTATTCAAATCAGATCTTTCATTTGGAAGTTCTGCGCAAAAATCTGATTGCACTTAATTTTGAACAAAATGGCTGCTAGCGGCCATCTTGAATTTCAGACTGGACCCAAAAACACTCCTTCTCGTCCCACAGTGATAACAAAGGTACCCAATAAGTTTCGTGAAGATCGGTTCATAAATACGGCCTCTAGCCCGAGCCGTATTGGGATTTGCACTCACAGTGCTGAAAGTAACACTAAATAAATCAAAGTTAGCCTAATTTGCATAATTTACGCACAAGAAAAAAACCTGTAATATATGTAATGTATCCCATGGTACTAAACATTCATACAAAAAATTATTCAAATCAGAGCTTTCATATGGAAGTTCTGTACAAAAAACAGATTTCGGCATCGTCAGTACAAAATGGCTGCTGGCAGCCATCTGGAATTTGGGACTGCACCCAAAAACACTCGTTCTCGTCCCACGGTCATAACAAAGGTACCCAAGAAGTTTCGTAAAGATTGGTTCATAAATACGGCCTCTAGCCCGAGCCATAGCAGCTTGGCACTTACAGCTCTGAAAGTAACACTAAATAAATCAAAGTTAGTCTAATTTGCATAATTTACGCACGAGAAAAAAACCCGTATTATATGTGATGTATCCCATTGTACTATACATTTATACAAAACTTTATTCAAATCAGAACTTTCATACAAAAGTTCTGTACAAAAAACTGATTTTTGCATCATCGGTACAAAATGGCCACTGGCAGCCATCTTGAATTTTGGACCACACCCAAAAACACTCGTTCCCGTCCCAGGGTCATAACAAAGGTACCCAAGAAGTTTCGTAAAGATTGGTTCATAAATACGGCCTCTAGCCCGAGCCATAGCAGCTTGGCACTTACAGCTCTGAAAGTAACACTAAATAAATCAAAGTCAGTCTAATTTGCATAATTTACGCACGAGAAAAAAACCCGTATTATATGTGATGTATCCCATGGTACTAAACATTTATACAAAACTTTATTCAAATCAGAACTTTCATACAGAAGTTCTGTACAAAAAACTGATTTTTGCATCATCGGTACAAAATGGCCGCTGGCAGCCATCTTGAATTTCGGACCACACCTAAAAACACTCGTTCCTGTCCCAGGGTCATAACAAAGGTACACAAGAAGTTTCGTAAAGATCGGTTCATAAATACGACCTCTAGCCCGAGCCATAGCCAATTGTTGATGTACGGACAGACGGACAGACGGACGGATGGACGGACAGACGGACGACGGGCCATGACAATAGCTCAAATTTGACTTCGTCAAAGTTGAGCTAAAAATGCCGATAGGATCACTGATCCAATGTCGAGTTGTGACAGCACAAAAGTGGGTTTAACCATTATCAACTTATCGTCCGGAAAGCAGTTGTTTACAATTTACTATGTGATGGGCCACTGTGACCTTGACCTAGTGATTCCAAAATAAATAGGGCTCTTTCTTGCACCAATGCCAACCTACCTATGAAGTTTCATGAATGTGGGTGGAACCATTATCAAGTTATCATCCGGAAACCAATTGTTTACGATTTATTATGTTCAAGGTCACTGTGACCTTGACCTTTGACCTAGCAAGTCCAAAATAAATAGGGGTCTTCCACTCACCTAGGCCAACCTACCTATGACGTTTCATGAATGTGGGTCAAACCATTATCAAGTTATTATCCGGAAACCAATTGTTTACGATTTACTATGTTGAAGGTCACTGTGACCTTGACCTATCACCTTGCAAGTCCAAAATAAAATAGGGTTCTTCCTCTCAAGAAGGCCACCCTACATATGAAGTTTCATAAATTTGGGTTGAACCATAGTCAAGTTATCATCCGGAAACAATTGTTTATGATTGACTATGTTCAAGGTCAATGTGACCTTGACCTTTGACAAAGCGAGTCCAAAATAAATAGGGTTCTTCCTCTCACTGATGCCAACCTACATATGAAGTTTCATGAACGTGGGCCACACAATTATCAATTTATCGGCGGGAAACCAATTGTTTACATATTTACTATGTTGACGGCCACTGTGACCTTGACCTTTCACCTAGAAAGTCCAAAATAAATAGGGTTCTTCCTCTCACTGCTGCCAACCTACCTATGAAGTTTTATGAACATGGATCAAACCATTATCAAGTTATCATCCGGAAACCAAGTGTTTTACTATGTTCAGAGTCACTGTGACATTGACCTTTGACCTAGCGAGTCCAACATATATAGGGTTCTTCTTCTCACGAAGGCCAACCTACATATGAAGTTTCATGAATGTGGGTTCAACCATAGTCAAGTTATCATCCAGAAACCAATCGTTTATGATTTAGTATGTTCAAGGTCACTGTGACCTTCACCACTGACCTAGTGAGTCCAAAATAAATAGGGTTCTTCCTATCACCGAGCCCAACCTACATACGAAGTTTCATGAATGTGGGTCAAAACCATTATCAAGTTATCATCCGGAAACCAAATGTTTACGCCCACCTGCCCGGCCAACCGCCCGCCTTCCATTCATCAAACTATACTCTCCCAAAAAAGAAAGTGTGCATGCTAAAAAATAACACTAAAAAAGATATATATCATTTTCATTCATGGAAATTTTATTCAATCACAGATGAATCAATTTGTGATCAACACGAGAAATTTCATTACGCTACGACGAATACTCTTGGTGCCAGGGAGAGTCAAAGACACTAAGGGTCAAACACAAAAGTCACACACTCAATATCTGGTATGACCTCCGTCTGCATCGACTACTGCTGTGCATCTACGCCTCATGGAAGCGAACAAGTTAGCATGGAAGTGTTGTGGGATGTTGTTCCATATTCTGATAAGGTGTCTTTGGAGTTCCACAAGCGTTGACGGTGCATGGGGAAGCCGGCGTAGCTGACGTTTCATGTCGTCCCATACATGCTCAATGGGTGAGATATCGGGCGAATTTGCGGGCCAGGGAAGAACATCCACTTGCTGTTGCTGCAGGTACTGTTGAACAACACGAGCTGCGTGGGGTCGGGCGTTTTCCTGCTGTAGAATGACGCCGGGGCCGTGACGTTGCAGAAATGGGACAACAGGTGTAAGCACTTCATCACGATATCTGGCTGCATTGAGATTGCCATCAATAATGACCAGCTCAGTTCTGTTACGGGCAGTGATGCCACCCCACACCATGAGAGACCCTCCCCCATAACGGTTTCGCTCCACGACACATGGATCTGCGTAGCATTCGTTTCGACGTCTGTACACTCTCTGGTGGCCATCTGATGATGAAAGATGGAAACGACATTCATCTGTGAATAAAACACGTCGCCACCAGTGTAAGGGATGCCTGAGATGTTGTCTACACCACTGCAGTCGAGCACGACGATGACGTAACGTCAAAATCGGACGAATTGCAGGTCTTCGAGGACGTAAGCCATATTCTCTCAGCCGGTTGATTACTGTTTGAGGATGTATCCGTCTCAGGTTAGGGATGTTCCTGGCTGTCATCGTTGCTGTTTGTTGCTGGTTCCGGAGATGGACGACACGGATATACCGATCTTGTGCAGGGGTGGTAACTCGGGGTCTCCCGGAGGGAGGGGTCGATCTCGAACGTCATCATGTTGTGCATGTCGATGGACTAGCCTGTCTACAGTGTTACGGTGGCAGTTCAAATGCTGGGCAACCTCTCTGTGTGTTCTGCCAGCTCTAATCATACTATAACCAGTTACAAAAATTCAGTGTGTCCAGTTGGAGAAAATAATATCATTTATTTTCTGTTGCTTGGCACACTCTTTTCCTTGTAGCTGTATAATTTTAAAATGTTCCTAATGTTGAGCCCACCTGCTTCCCCCCAGGCTATTTGTATGGTAGTATCTCTTAACTGGTAGAGTGCTGGAAGCCCATATTTGGGCTTTACTCTGAGGTGAAGGTACTGTAACTTGAAGGCTTCATACTCAATGGATGTGCTTCGTATTATCTTTGAATTAATATTATTTAGTCTGTATGGACTTGTCTTGTTACAATTTATGGGAGAGTGCCTGTAGGCACTCTCCCATAAATTGTAACAAGGCAAAGACATGTAGCACTCTACCAGTTAAAACAATTTATAAAACAAATTAGGTGATTGGAAATCTACCCTGCTAGGATTATGTGTTTCATTTCCTGTAAAATTGTGTAATGAGACACCCTATCTTCAACTGAAATCTTTCAAGTAAAAGACAACAGCTTTTCTTTATCTAAGGTCTGTCATTTAAATTGACCATAACAAATTCACAAGATGGCTGTTTTCCTGTCCAGGGTAACTGGGTAGAACTGTCAGTCTAGGCCAATCAAAGACAGCTGGGTGGGATTATAGGTGGAGCATACATTGCCTGTCACCTGCAGATAGATGATGAAACCTTTTTGATACAAAAAAGAGATTGGCAAGCTCTGCAGAGAAGAGAGTGTAGGGCAGTCAATGAGTCAACAAATAAGTTATCAAGTCACACAGTTTTCAAGTCGCTTTATTGTTAAGTTAGAGTATTGAATATGTTGCCAGTCAGTCAGTTAGCAGACCGCCATTTTTAGCAGCACCAGTTATTAGTTACCATGTTATACCAAAGTAGACATAGGCTGATCCAAGAATGTACTTTACCATGTTTATGTTAATGCAGCCGATTATGATGTAAATATTTGATGGACCATTAATAAAAGTTCATAAACTGAGCAAAGATGTAATTTACTACCTCTCGCAGCCAAGCCCGCTGAGCAGCAGCCATGCCTTAGAGACCTGCAACCCCAGCAAGGTCATAATACCCAGGGCAAGGGGACGTTGATTCATTGTCAATCTTGGCATGCTAAGGTGGAGTCGTTTTAACAGCAGCGCAAGTTTGAATGTGAACGATAGGAAGGCCTTACTTTAGTGTTTAAATACCCAAGGATTCACACTGCTGCATAAATTTTCAGACTCTCCACGTGCAAAACATGCCTTTTCACAAACGTGCAGCACGTCATTTAACGTTAATTCAATTTTAACGGAGAAAGCTGTTTTTGTGTTCAATATAACTTATTCATGAACAGGTTAACACTCTTTACACCTACAAAATTATTTTTGTGGAGTTTGATCAATTTCTGCAATGCACACTTTCTTTTTTGGGCGAGTATATAAGTCGAGTTTGACTTCGTCACAACTCGACTAAAAATTGTATTGAAAAGTGGTAAATGGTTTGAATGTTATATGCAATTAACAGAGATATTCAATTAGGAGACATCCAATTAAGTACAATCTCAGGTGTTACCTTTTCAAGTATAGGATGGACAACTTTGTATCTCTGTGTATCAAAAGAGTTATTCAGTGTCAATCATAGAGATCTTGGTGCAAGAACAGTTAAGTCTTCACCTGGTAAGTATTTTCTTGAATTCCATGAAATGACCATGATATGATTTAACCTTGAAGTCACCATAAAACCACAAACTGCCCCTTTTATATCACTTTGAAAAAAAAAGTTGCCCACAAGTGTAAGGTTGTGGTTTTGATGACATGTTTTTGAGGAATCACTTTTTTCTTCAATTGCTTATTTATTTATTTATTTATTTATTGGGGGCGCGGTGGCTCAGTTGGTAGAGGTGCAGGCTGCAAGCCGAGAGGTCCTCGGTTCGAATCCCATCTGCGGCAACCGTGTTGTGTCCTTGGGCAAGACACTTCACATCAATTGAACACATGGGGGTACGGTGACGCTGTGTACTAAGGCGTGCACCTGTCTTCAACCAATGCTAACCCTGCTTGTGTGGAGTTGGTATGTTGGGGAGCAGACGGTTGCTCGCCATTGCTCGGTGGTTCTCTCTGGGTACTCCGGCTTCCTCCACCCGTAAAACTGTCACGGTCATGGTTAGCCATTGTGCAGAAATATGTGACCTTAAACACCAATAAATAAATTACCACAACAGGGATTTTAAGTAAAGTCAAGACAATCGGTTATACCCATGTTGCCCATTTCCAAAGACTTCCACTCCAGGCATTGGTTACCGGTTGATATTTTATCAGTTAATCAGAGCTTGTTTACCAAAGTAAACAAGCACTGCTTCACTTCCTGGGGTTCCTATGGGGACCTTCAACTGCTTAATTTGTGGATTGTGCAGGTGGGTAAGGTTGATTTGTTGGATAGAGGATTAACCATTTACCCACCGCAGACTATATCAAAATTTATTATTTTAATTATTGATTTTTAAAATGTTTACAAAAATTTCAATGAAACCACATCATGTGACCCCTCATTGGAACGAGCTCAACGAGCATGTTCCAATGAGGGTCACATGATGTGATTTTGTTGAAATTTTTTGAAAAATGTATTTTTTTTTCGACTGCTTAATTTTTAAATTACGAGGGTGGATATGGCGGATTAGTTAGGTAAAGGGTTAAATGGATAGAAATTTGGGGAATTTCTTTTGACAAATACTCATAAAAGGATTGTCAAATGTTAAAAAGTAAAAGAAGAAAATAGGGTAAATCGTGAAACCTGAACCATTCCATTCAAATATATATATTTATATATGACAAATTGTGTATTATTTTATCATTTTCTTTAAGTAACCTTTGTTCTCAGTATTTTTGTTTATTCCAGTGTTATAGTTACACCAGAAAATTAATCATTAATTAGGCTTTCCCAAACCCAGTTTGGGAAAGACTCTTGTTATTCTTCTTTTTTCAAAATTTTTCTTCTCCATATTTTTTTTTTTTTCCTCGAATTTTGTCTGTTGAACTGCTCAAAAACAAGCTGTAGGATTTTAACCAAATTTGACATACTTATGTAATGTCATAAAATCTAGTGAAATGTGGTATCGTCATGTCTGTGAAAATGCGTATTTTCAAAATATTCTGCCAAAACCATCAAAATTTCACCATTTTTCAAATATCTCAAAATTGTTTACAGTTATTTAGCTCAAATTTTCTACACATTTAGAGGATAATATAATACATCACAAACACCACTCAAATCTTTCAACTTTAACCCCCATTGGCCAAAAATGACATGAATATAGATTTTTTCGTCAAAATTGACCAACTTCAAGAGCAAATTTCTCTAATTACAAGGTTGTTGTATCAATTATTTTGGTATGGATAGATGCAACAATGATTGCAGAAGAAAGTTACTGTTTACTTTTCAATCTCAGATTTAACCTTCAAGCACAATGAGGGCGGGAATAAGAGTACCGTTTGAAAATGCCAAAATTAGCCAACTTTGTTTGCTTTTTCTATCATTTTGGAAAGGGTTAATTTCAAACAATTTCATGTACATATTCAAAATTGACTACCAAACATATTTGCTGACATAAGTTTGGTTGAAAAGTTTAGCCCTATCCCATTCTGGATGCATAAAAGTAGGTATCGTAAAAAAAAATCTAATTTGTTTCAGAATTTGGTTAGTTTAGGTGACGATTTACTCCATTTTTAATTGATTGAGATCTGAATGTTTTCCATAGCTGCATGCAGCAGTCACAGTATGACAAATTTTGTTCTATATGTTATTATTAAAAGTTTAACCCTTGGCAGATTTGAGACTTCCTATAAGGGTACTGTCGGAATAATTGTTATTTTAGCCAAAATTTACATGCAATTTCTCAGCACTGGAGCCATATTTTCTCAAAACGTTTCCCGTGAGAAGATAGGACATTCATCCAAGAACAATTTTGCTGTTATATGTTTTATTCCAAGTTTTAACCCTCATCCAGTTGTTGTGCCTTGACATGAAGTACCCTCAACTTGTACATGTTCATTGAAATACCAAGATTCAACAAGATTCCGCCATGTCTCTTATCAGACACTCAGTCTGTGGTTGATCTTCACACATTTAGAGCATAATATGATACACTAAAATCACCACACAAATATTTTGAAATTAACCCCTATTGTCCACAAATGATAGTAATATAGCATTCTATTTCGAGATTGACTAACTTCAAGCGCTAATTTCTCTAATTTCAATGTTGTTGTAACAATTATTTTTGTATGCATAGATGCAACAATGCTTGCAGAAGAAAGTTACTGTTTAGTTTTTAATCTTATCTTTAACCCTCAGGCACATTGAGGGTAAGATTCCCATTCATATATGCTAAAATTAGCTAACTTCGGTTACATTTTACTGTCATTTTGGAAAGGGTTAATTTTAGATACTTTGTTTTGCTACAGGTAGAGATGCTTAATGAACAAATCCGCTGCTGTAAGTTATGCTTTGGGGCATAACCCACCATATGCTTTGGCCACGTAAAGAATAGTATTGGCTGACAAAAATTGATTTTCAGTGAATTTTGCAAACATCTGTACTCATTTCCTCTAATTGCAATGTTGTTTTAGCAATTATTTTGGTATGGATAGATGTAACAATGACTGCAGAAGAAAGTTACTGTTTACTTTTTAATCTCAAGATTTGACCCCCAAGCAAAATGAGGGCGCGAATAAGAGAACCATGAGAGAAAGCCAAAAACAGCCAACTTTGGATGCTTTTTGTCTATCATTTTGGAAATGGATAATTTCAAGCACTTTGCTTTGCTATATGTAGTCTGCATTTTCACATTAGAAAGTTGGGAAAGCCCGTAATTTGTTCAACAAATTACAATTCTCCAGTTTTATTCTGAAAATTGACTTCATTTGATTGAAAATTCTCCTCAAGGATCATAATTAGGTATTCTATACTACTCAAAGTTTGCTAAGCACCAAATATTTGACACATAATTGTGAAATTTGCTTGTGACATGTTTGCGTTATTTTTAGTGGATATGATTGAGGAATGTATTGAGATGGTCCCCAGTGTTTACATTAGCTCTCTTGACAAGCAGACTTTTCATGACAATCATGGAAAGCATGTACCCCTTGATTTTCATGATGATTTCGTGTACTGTCTACATGTACATGAGATGTGTAGGGTATTCAGTCTTCATTTAAACACAAACCCTTGTGATTTAATGATTGAATATGGCAAATGCAAATGTAAGAAGACATTTGCCTGAAGCAGATATTTGGTGAGCTGTGGGATGGTGGAGCAAGGGGCTACCCATCGTCACGTTTGTGAAGCCCTTGGTGTGCACCATACGGTGATCACCAGAGCCTAGGCAAGATTTCAGCAGTATGGCACACCAGTAAGACGGCATGGTGGTGGCAGAGACAGGGCAACATTTGCAGCTGAAGACCGGTTTTTGATCATTCAGGCCCGTAGGAACTGCTTTGCCACAGCAACCCAGCTTCGCAGTGGCCTTCAAAATGCATCCGGGGTAAATGTTTCGACGCAGACTATCCGGGCAAGGTTGCACAAAGGTGGTCTCCGATTGAGAAGACCATGTATTTGCATTCCGCTGTCCCAGAACCACTGCCAGGCATGATATGAATGGGCCATGGACCACGTTGGATGGACCAGAGAAGATTGATGACCTGTCCTTTTTACAGATGAGTCGAGGTACTGCCTAGATCACACAGATAGGCGTTCTAGGGCATGGGGAAGACCAGGAGAGTGATTCCATGCAGCCAACATTGCTGAGCATGACCGCTATGGTGGAGGGTCAATCATGGTCTGGGGCGGCATCAGCTGGGATGGACGTACAGAGCTCTGTGTTTTTGAACGTGGTACATTGACTGCACAATGGTACATTAATGAGATCCTGGATGTCCACGTCAGATTGTATGCAGATGCAGTGGGTGATAATTCTGATGGACGATAATGCCTGTCCTCATGTTGCCTGAGCTGTTGGGGAGTACTGGCAAAGGGAGGGGATTGAGCATATGGACTGGTCAGCAAGATCCCCTGACCTCAATCCAATCGAACATGTCTGGAATGAGTTGCAGCTTGCAATTTCAGCCCGTCCAGTCCAGCCAAGAAGTGTCCAGGAGCCTGGTGCCATGCTGGTCCAAGAATGGAACAATATCCCACAAAGGACCACCAGGAACCTTATTGGGAGCATGAGAAGGTGTTGTCAAGCTGTAATTAACAGTAATGGGTCTAATACTCGATATTGAAGCCATACAAGTTCGCTCCGTCAACTTCTTGGCATATTGAAAAATTTCCTCTTTTACCAATAACATCCATTTTCCATGGTTATCATATTCAAAAGCTAAAAAATAATGTCAAACACAAATAAAATCTTAATTTCTGTACTTAAATCATTAAAGATATAATTAAATAAAAAAATATATACACTTTTCATTACAATATTTCAACTAAAACGTAAAACAGGTAGTTGGATGTACTTGGTGCTTAGCAAACTTTGAGTAGTATATTTATTTATTGGTGTTTAAAGGGGTGCAGTGGCATTGTGGTAACCGATCTCGCCCGATCACCGAAGTTAAGCAACGTCGAGCCCGGTTAGTCCTAGGATGGGTGACCATCTGTGTAATCGATTCAGACTCCTGCATTGTGTCTTTGGGCAAGGCACTTAACCCCGATTGTCCTCATGGGGGCATGGTGATATATATATATCTAGTATAGTCTATTAACCCTCTGCACTCTGATATCAAAATTGCAAAGTTTTCAGCAGCAAATATTTCCCATAATGCAGTTTGATATTTCACCAAATATACCTTGTTTGACAGAGTGCTAGTGGTTGTACTACCAGAGTGCTAGGGGTTAACATCCCTCTACTAGATAGCAGAGAGTTTTAGTTGTGGTTTGGGAAATCCACATACAGTCATAGGCAAAGGGTTAAAATATTTTGCGTATTATCATTGTGGAGAGTAAGAACTCTATTGCTATTCATTCCCCATATCCCAAAGATTATATGCTTGTTTTATAAGAAATATTTACAATGCTGATGGTATCCAATTATGTACACATGCATGAACCTAGCATTTTGATGATGCTTATCGATGTGACTTGGTATTCACCCTGACATCTTACCTAGAGGACTAGTTAATCAATCTTGTAATAAAACAAAGGTTTCTGATAGGAGAAAACACTTACTAATGGTTACACTCTAGATGATATATGCAACTGATATAATATATTTGGATTCTGTTCATTAATAGACAAAATATAAGCAGCAAATGTAATTCACACCTGTATTTGCACAGCTTTTACCACTAACTGCAACATTTATGTTTACTAGTGTTTCAAGTCAGTCTCAGCTTCTGTGGCTCTATTGGGGCTCTTAACACAAGTTTAAGGTCAAGACTTGCAAATATTTAATACTAATGCTGTCTGTCCACTCTAGACAAGAGGCCCCATGGGTTCTGAGGTGCTCACCTGACCCAAGTTGTTTAAATAAGGATTTTATTAACATCTATGGCCAGTTAACACTACAGAGGAATGAAGTCATTAAATATTTATAACTCTGTTGTCAATGATGGATGATTTTTTTTTCTAGTATTGGGATGCTACCACAGAAAGAATGCCCAGATTTCCAGTAATGCAAAACTAGAGAGCCAAAATATCAATCTTGGTACCTAACTTGAACAAACATGAATCCCCATAGAGAGCCCAAATATGAATCCCCACAGGAAGTGTTGGCAATAAACTACTAATCAAAAGTACTTGACTCAAATGGATGCTAATTATCAAAATATTCCTGTTAAATGCTCAGCTTTGTCCTGCACCAAAACATTTACTATACATTCAGAAGACATTATTTATTTATTTATTGGTGTTTTAAGGTCACATATTTATGCACAATGACTAATTATGACTGCGACAGTTTTACGGGTGGTGGAAGCCGGAGTACCCGGAGAGAACCACCGAGCAACTGTCAGCTCCCCAACATATGAACTCCACACAAACAGGGCTATCATTGGTTGAAGACAAGTGCACCATCGCTGTGCAGTATGCCTTAGTACACAACGCCACCGTGCCCCCACGCGGGCAATGGAGATGAAGTGTCTTGCCCAAGAACACAACGCGGTTGCTGCATGTGGGATTCGAATCGAGGACCTCTCGGCTTGCAGCCTGCACTTCTACCAACTGAGCCACCGTGCTCCCTCAGAAGACATTTGACCTGTTACTTGCATTTTTGTTATAAGCAAGAATCGCGGTTAACGGGTTTGTAGTTAATTCTGGAAAATTGTGGAGAAAATATCAAAATATACACAGAAACAACATACTCGTGTGAAAGGGTTAATCGATATGACATGAGTGCCAGTGAGGAAGGATAAAACAAGCGGCCATTATCCTTCTGTGATGGCACAAGTGCCATTTCGATTAACCCATTCACACGCGAGTGTTGCTCTGTGTTTATTACATGTCTTCATGTGATGTCACACCTTTACATCTATAAAGCAATTATGCGAAGGACACTCAGAAATTCATTTGACAACTATCAACAAAAACAACACATTTTATCGCCAACCAAATTTGCGATAGGAACCCATGTTACTATTATGCCCCCTGAGTTCCAACGTGTTCTATGTGCCTACTCAGAGGATGATTTTCAGCTATCGCTAGCGATTCAAATTGTAATTGCGTTGCACGATTTTTAGAAAATGCCTCTTGAAATTTCGCTTCTGTTTAAAAATAGTCCATTAATGATTTCCATTCTGCACATATGTCCGGAACAGATTTTCATTTTTTTCATTTTCTACATGGTTTAGTGTTGCTGTAGATGAGGATTTCATAGAACAGAATGCTTCCTACAAGAAGAGTTCTCAGGGAAGAATATTCTTAGGACTACTTTTTTAGAGCAATAAAAAAGGGGCAGTTTGTGGCTGCATGGGGCCTAAGTGTTAATGAACACTGGTGTATTTATTTATTTATTTCATTACTTTTTTCCATTTACAAGGAGTAAAGTACAAATGAATACTATTTCAATATACATGAGTTTATGTTACATGTACCTACTTCATCAAACTGTTTGCTTATTCAGACTTAATGATGCTTGCAACAGACCAGAAATAACTAGAACTATCACTGAAGGTGATTAATACCCCCGCTTTGGGTTTTAAGAGGAATGCACTTCTGATCATGTAGGCGAAGGCCATAAGGAAATGTATACATAAAGATCATTTTTTGTTGTTGAAATTTGTATTTGCATGTGGCCTTCCACAAAACAGCACTGAATACTTAAAGAGCCCACACATATATGGTTTACATTTGGAAAAACACATTTACAATGTGCAACATGTATTCAAAATCGGTTCATTAATGTAGGAGGAGTTGCACACACAAGAATCCCATTTGAAAACCCATAATAAATCCAAGTTAAAGGGAGATAACCTGGTTAAAATTGTCGCAGATCAAAAATTTGGGAATATGCGTATGTTCACTTAGTTGTGATAATGTTTGAAAGGTTTCGTCAAAATTGATTGATAAATGTAGGAGGAGTTGCACGCACAAGAATTTCATGTAGAAACCCATAATAAATCTAAGTTAAAGGGAGATAACCTAGTTAAAATTGCCACAGCTCAAAAATTTTGGAATAGGCGCATGTTCACTTAGTAGTGATGATGTCTGTAAACTTTCGTCCAAATTGACTGATAAATGTAGGAGGAGTTGCGCACACAAGAATTTCATGCAGAAACCCATATTAAATCAAAGTTCAAGAGAGATAACCTGGTTAAAATTGTCGCAGATCAAAAAGTTTGGAATATGCACATGTTCACTTAGTAGAGATGATGTTTGAAAGGTTTCATCAAAATCGGTTCATTAATGTAGGAGGAGTTGCGCACACAAGAATTTGTTCGAACGGAAAGACATAACAAATCTAAGTCAAAGGGAGATAACCTGGTTAAAATTGTCGCAGATCAAAAATCTTGGAATATGCGCATGTTCACTTAGTAGTGATGATGTCTGAACAGTTTTGTCCAAATTGATTGATAAATGTAGGAGGAGTTGCGCACACAAGAATTTCATGTAGAAACCCATATTAAATCAAAGTTCAAGAGAGATAACCTGGTTAAAATTGTCGCAGATTAAAAAGTTTGGAATATGCACATGTTCACTTAGTAGAGATGATGTTTGAAAGGTTTCATCAAAATCGGTTCATTAATGTAGGAGGAGTTGCGCACACAAGAATTTGTTCGGATGGAAAGACACAATAAATCTAAGTCAAAGGGAGATAACCTGGTTAAAATTGTCGCAGATCAAAAATCTTGGAATATGCGCATGTTCACTTAGTAGTGATGATGTCTGAAAAGTTTTGTCCAAATTGATTGATAAATGTAGGAGGAGTTGCGCACACAAGAATTTCATATAGAAACCCATATTAAATCAAAGTTCAAGAGAGATAACCTGGTTAAAATTGTCGCAGATCAAAAAGTTTGGAATATGCACATGTTCACTTAGTAGAGATGAAGGTTTCATCAAAATCGGTTCATTAATGTAGGAGGAGTTGCGCACACAAGAATTTGTTCGGATGGAAAGACACAACAATAAATCTAAGTCAAAGGGAGATAACCTGGTTAAAATTGTCGCAGATCAAAAATCTTGGAATATGCGCATGTTCACTTAGTAGTGATGATGTCTGAGAAGTTTTGTCCAAATTGATTGATAAATGTAGGAGGAGTTGCGCACACAAGAATTTCATATAGAAACCCATATTAAATCAAAGTTCAAGAGAGATAACCTGGTTAAAATTGTCGCAGATCAAAAAGTTTGGAATATGCACATGTTCACTTAGTAGAGATGAAGGTTTCATCAAAATCGGTTCATTAATGTAGGAGGAGTTGCGCACACAAGAATTTGTCCGGACGGAAAGACGTACAGACGGACGGATGGATGGACATACAGGGCGATTCCTATATAGCCCCCACTTCTTCGAAGCGGGGGTATAACAAGTTAAACAGTTTCACCAGTAGAGGAAGACAGAGTACACAGAGAAAGCCAGTGAGTAGTGGTGAGTAACTGTCAGACCACAGTTACTGGAAGTTGTGGCTGCAACCACTTTTTTTCACCGATAACAATGAATGCACCACGTCAGTCCTGACCTGTGTTACACATATAGTAGTCTATATAATAGACAAGTAATGAAGCCTATTTTGCCCTGACCGATACCCCCCTTCCCTGTTCATTTGTGAATTCGTTCATTGAACCAAGATTCATCAACATAGTTTTGTTGAACAGCTATCCACAAGGTATTTAACTTCATGTTTATCATAAATTAATAATCAAATCATCATACTACGGCTTCTTTATGTGATAAAAAAAACCTCTCCGTTCGACTTTTTTGCCTGTGACTCGACGCCATTGGAACAACAATGATGACGAAACTTTTCTAATGTCTAAAAATACCGTCTAAAAATGATTGCAGAATATTGAAATGGATCAAGTTAGTGTCATCTGCGTTACAGTGATAGTCGGTGAATTTTTAGACTGCAGTCGTATCTTTTCTGCTATTTATGATAAGAAATATGATAAGAAAAAGGAAATACTCAGAAGCTGGACATATCTGCAGCAGTATCTGCGTGTGCAGAAAATGTGCAGCTGATGTTTACGGTTAGTTCAAAGGAAAAATTTAAATGAATAAATAAAGTCTACCCCATTTATACACCTCATTATTATTGCTTATTTCGTTCTCATAGGTTGACTTTGGAAATGCGCCGCAATCTAGGGGGTGCGCCCAACATTCCCCCGATGTAGACATATGACCCCCACCCTCTGGTCTTGACAATTTGTTTATTTATTGGTGTTTAAGGTCACATAATTTTGCACAATGGCTAATCATGCCCACAACATGAGTATCAACTCAACACCAGGGGTGAGCGTTAATGAGCCATGTTGCCCGTTTTAGAGAGGGTTTGCACCTCCCAAGCATTGGTGACTGGTCCTATTTTACCAGTAAAACAGAGCCCGTTTACCGCAGTGAACAGGCACTGCTTCACTTCACGGGGTTCCCACAGGCAGGGGTCTGGAAATCCCCGGGCCGACCATGGTTTGGACAGATGTGTTTAATTTTTGTTTTGGGGAAAAGTCACAATAGGCTTATCCATGAATCTAGAGGCAAGAAAGCCAGTAACTGCGAGCAGCCAAGTTAACATAAACTACAGATTCTGAAGATATCTTCCAATAATATAACAATACCATGAGTTTGGAGGGCCTTGCGGTTTATTACCGGCCCGAGAGTCGAGGGCCATTAATAAGGCAGAGGGCTGTTGATCTTCATCCACCAAGCGCCGCATCTGAAAGTCTGTGCCTACAAGATCCCCTTCCCCCCTCCCATTCACCGGCTTCTAGTTTTACGTTTCATTCATCATGCAAGTAACAGGTAATTTTTGATGTAGCCGATTCAAGTTAGGCAATTGAGGAGGAAGAACGTTTGCAGCAGCAAGTAGAAGGGACCAAGGGGAACGGTGTTCCCCCAAAAGCATCACTGGCCTTGCCTCCCCACAGACTTCCAAACGCACGCACAAATGCCCGAAGTGGGTTTTCTTGAAAGGTTTTTCTTTTTTTTTTAAAAAAAAAGTCTCCGGGAAAGATTTTGTCGAGACCCAGAGATATCTTAATCGGCCAAATGTTTCGTCTGAATAATATGTGCCTACAACAAGCCTCGCCGCTCCCCCCCCCCCCCCCCCCCCCCCCCACACACACACACGTTTCAACCAGCATGTAGTGGGCCTAATAGCCAACACTTTTATAAAATGTTGTTCAGCATTAAATCTAAATGGTGTCAATGTCACGATTCCTAACTGGCATTGTAAAAAAGAGTTTAGAATTTCCATTTTTACATAGGCCATGAGATCACTCTCACCCCTCCCTGTCTGTCATATAGGCCTATAGCCTAAATCTAATAACCCTTTCCGCCCGCCAATACATATTCCTTTTAAAGCTTCCTGCATTTTCAACTTCTGACAACAAGGTAGCGCTGTCTTAAATTAACCACCGGTTTTTTTAATTTAAGTTCGGACAAGTTGGTTGTGCCTTGACAATAAATGGAACTCGAGGACAGGGGTGCAACAATTGTTTTGCAGGAAGACTCTTACATTATAGCCCACATCCATTCTTCTGCTCTGTCGTCTGCAGCACAAGAACAATGCAGTGCGTAGTTTCGCTTTCTGGGTTAACTTTTGTACAACCTAGCAACGAAATGTCACGCCATCATTGTTGTTCCAATGGCGTCGAGTCGCGGTCAAAAAAGTCAAAAGGAGAGTTTTTTTTATCAAATAAAGAAGCCGTAGTATGATTATTTGATTATTAATTTATGATAAACATGAAGTTAAATACCTTGTGGATAGCTGTATAAGAAAACTGTTTTGATGAATCTTGGTTCAATGAACGAATTCACAAATGAACTGGGAAGGGGTATCGGTCAGGGCAAAATAGGCTTTCATTACTTGTCTATTATATAGACTACTGTATGTGTTACACAGGTCAGGACTGACGTGGTGCATTCATTATTATCGGTGAAAAAAAGTGCTTGCAGCCACAACTTCCAGTAACTGTGGTCAGACCCTTTGACTTGCTATTCCAACAAAAAAGGGCTAGCTTTGGTTGAAGGCAATTGAACCATCATCATCATGTTCACACTTGTTTTGATTAAGGTCACAATGCAGATAATGCAGGTGTTTTTGTTTCAGGGTAAAACAATTGATTTCAGAGTGTGCTTGACATTGTTACACATATTTAGCCAATGCACAGGATATCAAAATTTATTATTTTAATTATTGTTTTTTAAATTAAAAAAAAAAAATTCAATGTAACCATATCATGTGACAATTCAATGGAATGATTTCAATGGACTAGTTCCAATGAGGGGTACCAAAAGTGTTTTTGTTGAAACGTTTTGAAAAATATAATTTTTTAAACTAAATTTGAAAATTATGCAAGCAGATGTGGCTGATTCGTTAGGTAAAGGGTTAAATCAGCTAGCTTTACTGACTTAGTAAGTATTACCAAAAGCAGTGAACTCAACATGTGTGCAAAGGTTACCCCCACACTTTCAGGAACCATATTCAAGGAATTTCAAGGTTCTTTTGGGGTTCAATTCAAGGATTTTCAAGGACCACATTGCACGAAATTCAAGGACTTTCCAAGACCTTCAGTATAAGAATTACAAGATTTGGGTACATGTACTGTACCAGCAAAAATAAGTTGCAGGATAACCACTAGAATCTTTTTCTCTAATTTGTACTTTGTGCTAATAAAGTTGTTCCTGGAAAGGATTCAGAGTACTGGCTAACCACAAACATTTTCAAGTACTTTTAAGAACCTTTGGGGTTTTTGTGCCCATTTTCAAGTACTTACAAGGTCTTGAAAATAATTTCCGAAATCAAGAACCTTCAGGAAATTTCAAGAACCTGTAGCTACCATGAAAATTTAAGGATTTTATCACTTTTGTGAGTGTGCATACAGCTTCGGAGATTTGCTTTCCTTATTATGCATTTGTGTGGAGTGTTGCTACCCTCAATACAGATAGTATTTCATCTTGACATTTTTACATGTATTGGAGACAATCCAGGCTTGTTGTAAAATAAACAAGATGCCTCTCAGCCTAGACAGCTCTGCCCAGGGTCACTGCTTTTAGAGGAAGCTGAATATAAGACAAGAATCCAAGTGTTACAGCTTGGGACCTTAACCTTCATATGACAATGGGTCAAGGTCATGACACAATGTTAGGTTATGGGTAACAAATGTTTGAAGTATGAACAAGATCTGTCAGTAGATTCAATTATACAGACCAGAAAAGGGCTCTATAATAATATAAAAGTTTTGTTGTCTGTGACCTTGACCTTGATGATATGACCTTGGAGCAAAGTCGCGATACATCTTTGAGTCACAAGCAATAACTGAAACAACTATGAATAACAGCTGTCAATAATACCAAGTTATATGGACTGGACAAGAGCTGTAAAACAATATAAAAGTTTTGCTACCTGTGACCTTGACCTTGAGGATATGACCTTGGATCAAAGTCGCGACACACCTTTGAGTCATGAGCAATAATTGTACCAACTATGAATAAGATCTGTCAATCATACCAAGTTATATGGAACGGATAAGGGCTGTAAAACAATATCAAAGTTCTGCTGTCTGTGACTTTGAACTTGATATGACCTTGAATCAAAGTCACGACAAACCTTTGAGTCATGAGCAATATTGTACCAAGTATAAATAAGATCTGCCAATCATATGAAGTTATATGTACCGGACAGGGCTGTATAACAATATCAAAATTTTACTGTCTGTGACCTTGACCTTGATAATATGACCTTAGATCAAAGTCGCGACATACTTTTAAGTCATGAGCAATAATTGTACCAAGTATGAACCAGATTGCAAATTAGATAAAATTATATGGACCGGACAAAAATGATAGGAAAAAGTAAAATATCAAAGTTTTCTGGGCTGTTATCTGATCTACGGGGGCCTTCACCTTGAGGGTACAGACCTCATTATTACTGATGACACAATGTCTCCTAGCGACAACACATATGGTTACAAAGTTTTGTTTAAAAATATTCAGTGATGACAGATGCACAGACAGATGAATGGACAGACAAGTTACCATAAAAAATGAAAGTGTCAATGACACTGTAGCTCAACTTGTCAAGACAAAGACATGTACATGTATAGTATGTGACACAGCAATGACAAACATCTAGGTAATGACCGGATAACAAAGGTACATATAAAGTATTGTAACGGTCTGTACATAAATACTGACCGTTGCCTGTAACAAATGTATAGGTAAAGTATTGTAAAGGTGGGTGACAGTCAGAAGCTAAACTAGAAAAGAAATCTTTGAGTCCCAGAGTGGGTCTGACTGAACCCCAAAATATTTGTTCTCATAGCACAGTGATAACAAAGGCACCCCAAAACACACTTGTTCCTGTCCCAAGGTGAAAACAAAGGTACCCAAGAAGTTTTGTGAAGATCAGTTCATAAATACGAGCTGTATAGAACTTGTGACAAAACAAGAGGCCCCACGGGGCCTGAAGCGCTCATCTTGTACAGAACACAATTTAAACAGAGTCCAAGAATGAGTCTACATTAAGCAAGCCATCTCCATAGGCTACACTGTCAATCCTTGAGTCCCTCAGGAGTGACAAAAATAATCTGGGCATCATGCCTTTTCTTCAGTTGATCATAAGTAAAATGCAGAGCTCCCCTATGAAGCCCCTTGATACAACCTATGTGGATTAATCTTAGTACCTCTAGAGGGAACTGAATACAAAATTTTTAATTCTTCAGCAAAATGGCCAATTCCGGCTCTCATAGAGAGCCCAAATATTAACCCAGGCTCTTGATTTGAACACAGTTAAATCAGACTTCCCTAGTCTAAGAGATGTTGTGTACCAAATATGAAAGCATTCTGACTGTTGGATCTGAAGAAGAGAAATTGTAAAGAAATTTCTTCGAATTGCACTAAGTTCAAATTTGGGCTACCATAGCGAGCCCAAATATTGACCTATGGATCCGATTTGAACAAACTTGAATCTGAACTCCCTAGAGATGTTGTATACCAAATGTGAAAGCATTCTGACAAGTGAATCTGAAGAAGAAGATTTTTGAAGAAATTCCCTCATATTGTACTAAGTTAAATTTCATGTTCCCATCTGGAGCCCAAATATTAACCTAGGCACTCGAATTGAACAACCTGGAATCTGACCCCCCTAGAGATGTTGTATACCAAATATAAAAGCATTCCGACTGGTGGATCTGAAGAAGAAGATTTTTAAAGAAATTTTCTCATATTGCACTAAGTAAAAATTTGGGCTACCATAGTGAGCCCAAATATATACCTAGGGATTTGATTTGAACAAACTTGAATCTGACCCCCATAGAGATGTTGCATACCAAATATCAAAGCATTCTGACTGATGGATCTGAAGAAGAAGATTTTTTTTAAATTACCCTCCATATTGAACAAAGATAAAATTTGGGCTTCCGTAGGAAGCCCAAATATTAACCTAGGGACTTGGTTTGAACAATCTAGAATCTGACTCTCATAACAATGATGTATACCAAATATTAAAAGATTCTGACTGGTGGTTCTGAAGAAGAAGATTTTTAAAGAATATTCCCCATATTACCCTATGTTAAAACTTCGGGCTCCTGTAGAGAGCCCAAATATGAACCAATGAGCTTTATTTCAACAAACTTTTATCTGACCCCCCTATGAATGCTGTATACCAAATATCAAAAGATTCTGATGATTGGTTCTGGAGAAAAGATTTTTTTAAATTTTTGCAAATATGCTGACTCCGCATTTTTTCGATGCCCATTACAGAACACCCTAACATAACCGATGGCAATTTTTTTTTACCATTCAATTCTACTGGTCATAAGGATACTTCATACCAAATAAAAGCTCTCTGTTCCGTGGGGTTTGGGAAATATGGGCATTTGAAAATATTTCTATTTTTAGCTCCCAGGGTTCCCATGGGGATGCGGGAATTTTTTTTTTTGCATGGGTCAAGTACTTATGACCCAATACTACCACAAACCAAATTTGGTTCATACCAGACCATCGGTTCAGAAAATAGAAATTTTGGGCGGGGCCAAAAATCTTACCCCTCCTATTACAACGCCAAATATTACTTTACGAACTTCGTTTGAACAAACTTGATTCTACACCTCATATAGAAGCTCCATAGCAAATATCAAGTCATTGCACACACTGGTTCTTGAGAAGAAGATTTTTAAAATATTTTGGAGCATTTTCCCCCACTCCCTCCCTATGGGGCCGGGCATACTGAGTTGAACAAAAATGAAATGCCCCTTTGGGACCATCACTCACACAAACTTTCACTTGAATTGGCCCAGTGGCTTTGGAGGAGAAGACCAAAACATGGTGTTGACGGACGACGGACGGGAAGCGATTAGATTAGCTCAACTTGACTTTGTCAAGATGAGCTAACAAGGGTGTGGAATTTCAGTTTTAAAATTCATGCTATTTTATGCACACTCTATGAACCCAGACAGATCTATTTTTCACAATTAAATCCAGTATCAGTACTTAGTCTACTCTATCTTGACAAACATCAATGAGCCTGGGAAACAAGACATAACAAAATAAATGCTCAGTTTATCTCTAGAATGCAGGAAAATGACGAAATTCCTTTTAAATGAACAATTCTGATGACTGAATATTTTTCACTAGCAAACTGGACATTCAATTAACTGGTAGAATGCTAAATTATTTTTCAAAAGTGATTTGTAACTCGAGTATTTTGTTTTCAAAGACACCATGCTCCCAGCAAAGCGGGCCTTAGTTTAGCAAGATGTTGTTCATAAATATTTATTTTGTTACCATTTATTGGAGAGTGCCTATTGGCACTCAACCAGTTAAATAGGGTTCTACGACATAACATCGATATACCTTTCACAAAATACAAAACAAAAAGTTTTCAAGGGAAAGCAATCCCAGGAGGTACATAACACAGTACCAGTCCCTTCAGTACAAGTTGCTACTGAGTACAGCAGTACTAATACCACTTTGGGATTTCTTCCAGCAATTTCAGGGACAAAAAAGACCATCAAAAGTTTAAAATATAAAAACAGCAGGTGCTCAGTGGCAGACAGTGATTTACTAATTTATACAAACCAAAATACATTAAAATTTTGTCCACATGACACAAGTATTGGGAAAATTATTTAAGACAGTTAGAAGATATTTTTATCTAGAAATCAGGTAAATGAGATCTTTTGCAAACTACAGAAATAGAAACCAAACTAAGAAATTCTGCAGTTGTTGTCAACATCATACACATGGAAGATGTTTACTTCATAAAATATTGATTTATTCAAAAAAATATCAAAATCAAATATAGAAAGAAAATAATATTGATATTTGTTATGATAAGAAGCCTGTAAAATCAATCAAATGCATGCAGACTCAATCCTTCATCTGAGAGAAAGTTTGATTAGTTTTGGACATCAGAATTTTTTCATTGTTAATTATTTTTTAACGAAACATTGTAGAGTGCTTCCAGACATCCTTTCAAATGGTATCCATAACTTTTTTCCACAAATAAAAATCCACTGTTCAATGGCGAGACAACACAAAAAATGATGAACTGAAAGGAGGATCAATAATAATTTAATCATACAGCCCTACAAGGCTGGAGTTGTTGGATTAAATATTACTGAAACTTCTTTCAGTTTTGTATTATGAAACAGATTGAGCCATGTAAGGCTACTGAAAACAAGAGGCTCCACGGGGCCTGAAGTGCTCACCTTGAACAGATCACAATATAAACAGAGTCCAAGAATGAGTCCACATTAAGCAATCCATCTCCATAGGATACACTGTCAATCCTGGAGTCCCTCAGGAGTGACAAAAATAATCCGGGCATCATGCCTTTTCTTCAGTTGATCATAATGTAAAATGTAGAGCTCCCCTATGAAGCCCCTTGATACAACCTATGTGGATTAATCTTAGTTACACACCTCTAGAGGGTACTGAATACAAAATTTTTAATTCTTCAGCAACACTGGACAATTCCGGCTCCAAAAGGGAGCCCAAATATTATCCCAGGCTCTTGATTTGAACAAAGTTGAATCTGACTTCCCTAGAGATGTTGCATGCCAAATATGAAAGCATTCTGACTGTTGGATCTGAAGAAGAGAAATTTTAAAGAAATTTCTTCATATTGCACTAAGTTAAAATTTGGGCTACCACAGCGAGCCCAAATATTAACCTACAGATCCGATTTGAACAAACTTGAATCTGACCCCTCTAGAGATGTTGTATACCAAATATGAAAGCATTCTGACTAATGAATCTGAAGAAGAATTTTGAAGAAATTCCCTCATATTGTACTATGTTAAATTTCAGGTTCCCATATGGAGCCCAAATATTAACCCAGGCACTCGACTTGAACAAACTTGAATCTGCCCCCCCCCCCCCCCCCCCCCCCCCCTAGAGATGTTGTATACCAAATCTGAAGGCATTCCGACTTGTGGATCTGAAGAAAATTTCCTCATATCGCACTTAGTAAAAATTTGGGCTACCATAGCAAACCCAAATATAAATCTAGGGATCCGATTTGAACAAACTTGAATCTGACCCCTATAGAGATGTTGCATACCAAATATGAAAGCATTTTGACTGGTGGATTTGATGAAGAAGTTTTTAAAAATTATCTCCCATACTGAACAAAGTTAAAATTTGGGCTTCCGTAGGAAGCCCAAATATTAACCTAGGGACTTGGTTTGGACAATCTTGAATCTGACCCTCATAACAATGATGTATACCAAACATTAAAAGATTCTGACTGGTGGTTCTGAAGAAGATTTTTAAAGAATATTCCCCATATTACCCTAAGTTAAACATTCGGGCTCCTGAATTGAGTCCAAATATGAACCAATGGGCTTTACTTTAACAAACTTGTATCTGACCCCCCTATGAATGCTGTATTCCGAATATCAAAAGATTCTGATGATTGGTTCTGGAGAAAAGAGTTTTGCAAATATGCTGACTCAGCATTTTTTCGATGCCCATTACAGAACACTCTAACAAAACCGACGGCAATTTTTTTTCCATTCAATTCTACTCGTTCTAAGGATGCTTCATACCAAAACAAGTGCAATGCCGATCGCAGGCGATCAGACTCTTGTCCCCCACGGTGGATGGTCTGTTCTATAAAACATGCAAAATATTTTTAGACCTATTGGGCATTTAAACAAGAGGCCCCACGTGGCCTTAATCGCTCACCTGACAAAGTGACTCTAAGAAGTATTTTAGGTCACCTTCACCATGTCATGCCTCATCAACATTAACTGGTTGAGTGATAGATTTTGTTTGAAGTTCAACATTTGTTACCTAAAATTAGTTTTATTTAAAATCATTGGTGTGTGGCCAATCTCCAATGATTTTTAATAAAGCAAATTTATCTCTGCAGACAAACTGGTTTAGCTTGAAGCACAAACAAGGAATATGAAGAGATAGCCTTGGACATCTCTCCCCAACTGTGGATATCTTCCATGTGCTACATGTACATATTTGCATGCAAGAAAACAAAAATTTTCACAAATTTTCCAAAATATTAGTTTTTTTTATCATCATTGGAACAAGCTCAAATAGCTTATTCCAATAGGGGTATGGGAAGATCAGGTATATTTTTGAGACAGAAATGTGAATATATAAATAATGGTGTTTTTTTGTGAATGATGCTGGAGAATTTTGCGTAAAGATATGGTAAATGGTTTGTTCTAGATACAGAATGATGGAAAAGTATTTAAATTTGATTAGGCAAGTTGTTCCTATAATGCATTTAAAAATTGAAGTAACTGTTTTTTTGCTGCCCGAACTTTTAGATGTGTGTGTCTGTGTTTGTGTGTGTGTGTGTGTGTGGGGGGGGGGGGGGGGGGGGGGGGGGGGGGGGGGAGGGGGGGGTAAGAGTGTTCTTGCAAACAAAATTCCTGAATAAATGGAAAATTTTATTTTTTGTGTGAAAGACATAGTGCGTGAATGTTGATTGGAACAAGCTTAGAGAGCTCATTTTAATGTGAAGTCATAAAGCTGTGTTTTACGTACGAAATTCTGGAATAACTAAAAAATTGCTTTTTTGACTCAAAAAGCATGGTGTGCGACCTCTCATTGGAATGAGCTCAAAAAGCTCATTCCAATGGGGTATTTACAAGCGATAAGTACATGTATGTTTAAGAGACAAAAATTAAAATTTAAATAGCGATTTTTGCGAAGAATGCTGACAAGTTTTGGCAGTTATGCTGGTAAAAAGGTAAGATATGCAAAGTGGTTGTTTTTTAGAGGCGACATTTAATTAAGGGGATTTAACCCTTGATTACTGAGGTAACTTCTAAAAGTACTGAAATTTCATGAAGCAATGTGAATAACAGACAACAGTTGCCTAAAAATTTCATGAATAACTAAAATTTTTATTCTTTTGTCTTGAAAACATGGCATATGACCTTTGTTGGAATGAGCTGAATGCGTGTGTTCCAATGAGGGGTCATAAAATTTGAACGGAGATTTGTGTGAATAATGCATTAGTACTGCTAGATTTGGGTAAACGGTTCACCCTGGATACCACCCCTTCTATAGTAGATCTTTTCTGCAAATTTTGTCTAAGATTCTATCAACTTTACAAATAAATACGTTCATGAATCACAATCAGATCCACCGCACAATGTTGCATACCAAATATCAAAAGATTCTGCCTGCTGGATCTGGAGAAGAAGATTTTTTAAGAAATATGCCTGAAATGCACTAAGTTAAAATTGGGGCTCCTATACGGAGCCCAAATATAAACCCAGGGGGCCAATTTGAACAAACTTGAATCAGATCCACCCCACAATGTTGCTTACCAAATATGAAAAGATTCTGAAGCTGGATCTGGAGAAGAAGATTTTTTAAGAAATTTGCCTGAAATGCACTAAGTTCGAATTCGAGCTTCTATAGTGAGCCCAAATATGAAACTAGGAAGCCGATTTGAACAAACTTGAATCAGATCCACCCCACAATGTTGCATACCAAATATCAAAAGATTCTGCCTGCTGGATCTGGAGAAGAAGATTTTTTAATAAATTTGCCCGAAATGCACTAAGTGCGAATTCAGGCTTCTATATTAAGCCCAAATATGAATCCAGGGGGCCGATTTGAACAAACTTGAATCAGATCCACCCCGCAATGTTGCATACTAAATATCAAAAGATTCTGCCTGCTGGATCTGGAGAAGAAGATTTTTGAAGAAATTTGCCCGAAATGCACTAAGTTTGAATTCGAGCTTCTATAGTGAGCCCAAATATGAATCCAGGGGGCCGATTTGAACAAACTTGAATCAGATCCACCCCGCAATGTTGCATACCAAATATCAAAAGATTCTGCCTGCTGGATCTGGAGAAGATGATTTTTTAAGAAATTTGCCTGAAATGCACTAAGTTCGAATTCGAGCTTCTATAGTAAGCCCAAATATGAATCTAAGGAGCCGATTTGAACAAATTTGCATCAGATCCATCCCACAATGTTGCATACCAAATATCAAAAGATTCTGCCTGCTGGATCTGGAGAAGAAAATTTTTTAAGAAATTTGCCTGAAATGCACTAAGTTCGAATTCGAGCTTCTATAGTGAGCCCAAATATGAATCTAGGAAGCCGATTTGAACAAACTTGAATCAGATCCATCCCACAATGTTGCATACCAAATATCAAAAGATTCTGCCTGCTGGATCTGGAGAAGAAGATTTTTAATAAATTTGCTTGAAATGCACTAAGTTCAAATTTGGGCTCCTATACTGAGCCCAAATATAAACCCAGGGGGCCGATTTGAACAAACTTGAATCAGATCCACCCCACAATGTTGCTTACCAAATATGAAAAGATTCTGCCTGCTGGATCTGGAGAAGAAGATTTTTTAAGAAATTTGCATGAAATGCACTAAGTTCAAATTCGAGCTTCTATAGTGAGCCCAAATATGAATCTAGGAAGCCGATTTGAACAAACTTGAATCAGATCCACCCCACAATGTTGCATACCAAATATCAAAAGATTCTGCCTGCTGGATCTGGAGAAGAAGATTTTTTAAGAAATTTGCCTAAATGCACTAAGTTCGAAATCGGGCTTCTATACTGAACCCAAATATGAACCCAGGGGGCCGATTTGAACAAACTTGAATCAGATCCACCCTACAATGTTGCATACCAAATATCAAAAGATTCTGCCTGCTGGATCTGGAGAAGAAGATTTTTTAAGAAATTTGCCTGAAATGCACTAAGTTCGAATTCGGGCTTCTATAGTAAGCCCAAATATGAATCCAGGGGGCCGATTTGAACAAACTTGAATCAGATCTACCCCGCAACGTTGCATACCAAATATCAAAAGATTCTGCCTGCTGGATCTGGAGAAGAAGATTTTTGAAGAAATGTGCCTGAAATGCACTAAGTTCGAATTCAAGCTCCTATAGTGAGCCCAAATATGAATCTAGGGAGCCGATTTGAACAAACTTGAATCAGATCCACCCTACAATGTTGCATGCCAAATATCAAAAGATTCTGCCTGCTGGATCTGGAGAAGAAGATTTTCAAAGAAATTTGCCTGAAATGCAGTAAGTTCAAATTTGGGCTCCTATACTGAGCCCAAATATAAACCCAGAGGGCCGATTTGAACAAACTTGAATCAGATCCACCCCACAATGTTGCATACCAAATATCAAAAGATTCTGCCTGCTGGATCTGGAGAAGAAGATTTTTTAATGTTTTTCCCATTGCCTACAGTGTTAAAAAGTGCTGACTCAGCACTTTTTCAAAGTCCCGAAACTGTACCCTATGATAAAACCGATGGCAATTTTTTTTACCAATCCTTTCTGTTGGTCCTAAGGAAGCTGCACACCAAATAAAAATTCTCAGTGCCGTGCAGTTTTGGAGATATGGGCATTTTAAATTTTTTCTATTTTTAGCTCCTGCGGTTCCCACGGGGCTGCGGGAAAATTTTTTTTTTTTGCATAAATCAAGTACTCATGACCCAATAAGCCCTCACATAAAATTTCGTTCAAATCAGCCTCTCGGTTTGGAAAATAGAAATTTTGGGCGGGGCAAAAAATTTTGCCCCTCCCATAACGACGCCAAGTATAGCCCCACAAACTTCTCTTGAACAAATCTGGGTCTACACCTCAAAAGGAAGCTGCACACCAAATATCAAGTCTCTGCTACTGCTGGTTCATGAGAAGAAGATTTACAAAGATTTTGGTGCCCCTTGGGGGCGTGGCACCACCCAGGAGGAGGGGCAACTTCATTTGAACAAATCTGAATTGGCATTAGGTAATAAACATTTAGCCAACATTTGAATAAAATTGGGCTAGTGGTTTAGGAGGAGAAGTCGATAATGTAAAGTTAACGCCGGACGGACGACGACGGACAGAAAGTGATTAGTAAAGCTCCCCTTGAGCTTCGCTCAGGTGAGCTAAAAATAAGTTGCACGTTATGAAATGGATAAAAGATTTCAACAGCAAGTGGGAATTGAAGTCCTCTCTCTCCCATCCTGTATCTGTTCTCAGGCACCTACCATTTAACAACAGGAACAACAATGTAATCATTCCATATTGCATTTTTATTCAAAAATTATTGACGTGCATCATCCCCTACTATGTGTCACCAATGGTATAAATATGAAAGTACAGTCTTGAAGCATCTATCTATTAGACACAGGTGGTAACCGTAAAATAGGAACACAAAAAAATCAATGAAAATGGTCGTCCTACGGCCATTCTAAATATTTTTTCCAAAAAATGTTGACGTGCATCATCCTCCTAGCATCTCTGACCAATGTTAGAAATCATCCTAGTGATGTGCATCATCCTCCTAGCATCTCTACCAATGTTAGAAATCCTCCTAGCATCTCTGACAAATGTTAGAAATCAGAAAGTAATAGCTTGAAACATGTCTAAGATACAGGTGATAACATCAAATATGGCAAAAAAAATGACAACAAAAAAGTCTTGTCATTCAGCCATCTTAAATTTTTTTTCAAAAGATTTCGGCCATCTTTAATTTTTTTCAAAACATTTTGACGTGCATCACCCTTCTAGCATCTCTGACCAATGTTAGAAATCTGAAAGTAATAGCTCAAACTATGTCTAAGATACAGATGGTAATGTCAAATATGGCAAAAAAATAACAACAAAAATGGCTGCCATTCGGCCATCTTGAAATTTTTTTTCAAAAGATTTTGGCATGCATCATTTTCCTATGGAGTCTGACAAATGTTGAAAATTTAAAACTAATATCTCAAAACATCTCCAAGATATGGGTGATAACGTAACTTGAGAATGCAAAAAATGAACAAACATGGCCCGGCCATCTTGAATTTTTTTTTTCCAAAAAATTTTGACGTGTATCATCCTTATAGCATCCATGAACAATGTTAGAAACTTGAAACAAATATATTAAAACATGTCTAAGGTACACGTGTAACATCCGATGAAGCAAAAAATGTTGACAAAAATGGCCGCCGGTCGGCCATCTTGAATTTTTTTTCAAAAAGTTTTGACGTGCATTGTCCTCCTATTATGTGTCACCAATGGCATAAAAATGAAAGTACAGTGTCGAAGCATATTAAAACATGTCTAAGATACAGGTGGTAATATCAAATGAAGCAAAAAATGATGACAAAAATGGCCGCCGGTCGGCCATCTTGAATTTTTTTTCAAAACGTTTTGACATGCATTGTCCTCCTATTATGTGTCACTAATGGCATAAAAGTGAAAGTACAGTATCGAAGCATCTATGAAATACAGGTGGTAACATAAACGATACTGGTGGTAACGTCAAATATAGCAAAAAAATGAAAGTGTCAATGACACTGTAGCTCAACTTGTCAAGACAAAGACATGCACATGTATAGTATGTGACACAACAATGACAAACATCTAGGTAATGACCTGATAACAAAGGTACATATAACGTATTGTAATGGTCTGTACATAAATACTGACCGTTGCCTGTAACAAATGTATAGGTAAAGTATTGTAAAGGTGGGTGACAGTCAGATGCTAAACTAGAAAAGAAAACTTTGAGTCCCAGAGTGGGTCTGACTGAACCCCAAAATATTTGTTCTCATAGCACAGTGATAACAAAGGCACCCCAAAACACACTCGTTCCTGTCCCAAGGTGAAAACAAAGGTACCCAAGAAGTTTTGTGAAGATCAATTCATAAATACGAGCTGTATAGAACTTGTGACAAAAAACTGATTGGACCTAATTTTGGTACAAAATGGCCACTGGCAGCCATCTTGAATTTTGGACCGTACCCAGAAACACTCATTCTCATCCCAAGGTGATAACAAAGGTACCCAAGAAGTTTTGTGAAGATCGGTTCATAAATACAGCCTCTACCCTGAGCCGTATTGACATGTGTGCTCACATTGTGCAAGTAGCACTGAATAAGTCAAAGTTCATCTAATTTGCATAATTTCTGCACGAAAAAAAACCCCTTAGAATATGTGATGTATTCCATGTTACTAAACATTCATACAAAAATTTATTCAAATCAGAACTTTCATACAGAAGTTCTGTACAAAAGACTGATTGCACTAATTTTGGTACAAAATGGCTGCTGGTGGCCATCTTGAATTTCGGACCACACCCAAAAACACTCGCTCTCATCCCACGGTGATAACAAAGGTACCCAACAAGGTTCGTAAAGATTGGTTCATAAATATGGCCTCTAGTATGAGCTGTATAGAAGTTGTGTACAAAAAACTGATTAGACCTAATTTCGGTACAAAATGGCCACTGGCAGCCATCTTGAATTTTAGACCGCACCCAGAAACACTCGTTCTCGTCCCAAGGTGATAACAAAGGTACCCAAGACATTTCGTGAAGATCAGTTCATAAATACAGACTCAAGTCTGAGCCGTATTGACATGTGTACTTAATGTGTGTAAGTCGCACTGAAATATCAAAGTTCATCTAATTTGCATAATTTCTGCACGAGAAAAAAACCCGTATTATATGTGATGTATCCCATGGTACTAAACATTCACACAAAAAATTATTCAAATCAGCGCTTTCATATGGAAGTTCTGTGCAAAAATCTGATTGCACCTAATTTTGTACAAAATGGCTGCCATCGGCCATCTTGAATTTCGGACCGGACCCCAAAACACTCGTTCTCGTCCCACGGTGATACCAAAGGTACCCAAGAAGTTTCGTAAAGATCGGTTCATAAATACGGCCTCTAGCCCGAGCCGTATTGGCATTTGCACTTACAGTGCTGAAATTAACACCAAAAAACATCAAAATTAGTCTAATTTGCACAATTTACGCACGAGAAAAAAACCCGTATTATATGTGATGTACCCCATGGTACTAAACATTCATACAAAAAATTATTCAAATCAGAGCTTTCATATGGAAGTTCTGTCCAAAAAACAGATTTCTGCATCATCGGTACAAAATGGTGGCTGGCAGCCATCTTGAATTTCGGACCGCACCCAAAAACACTCGTTCTCGTCCCACGGTCATAACAAAGGTACCCAAGAAGTTTCGTAAAGATCGGTTCATAAATACGACCTCTAGCCCGAGCCATAGCCAATTGTTGACGTACGGACAGACGGCCAGACGGACGGACGGACAGACGGACGACGGGCCATGACAATAGCTCAAATTTGACTTCCTCAAAGTTGAGCTAATGACAACAACAATGGCTGCCATTCGGCCATCTTAAATTTTTTTTTCAAAAGATTTTGGCATGCATCTTCCTCCTATGATGTCTGACAAATGTTGATAATTTAAAACTAATATCTCACAACATATCTAAGGTACGGGTGATAACTTAACTTGAGAATGCAAAAAATGAACAATGAAAGTGTCAATGACACTGTAGCTCAACTTGTCAAGACAAAGACATGTACATGTATAGTATGTGACACAGCAATGACAAACATCTAGGTAATGACCTGATAACAAAGGTACATATAAAGTATTGTAACGGTCTGTACATAAATACTGACCGTTGCCTGTAACAAATGTATAGGTAAAGTATTGTAAAGGTGGGTGACAGTCAGATGCTGAACTAGAAAAAATCTTTGAGTCCCAGAGTGGGTCTGACTGAACCCCAAAATATTTGTTCTCATAGCACAGTGATAACAAAGGCACCCCAAAACACACTCGTTCCTGTCCCAAGGTGAAAACAAAAGTACTCAAGAAGTTTTGTGAAGATCAGTTCATAAATACGAGCTGTATAGAACTTGTGACAAAAAACTGATTGGACCTAATTTCGGTACAAAATGGCCACTGGCAGCCATCTTGAATTTTGGACCGTACCCAGAAACACTCATTCTCATCCCAAGGAGATAACAAAGGTACCCAAGAAGTTTTGTGAAGATCGGTTCATAAATACAGCCTCTACCCTGAGCCGTATCGACATGTGTGCTTACACTGTGTAAGTAGCACTGAATAAATCAAAGTTCATCTAATTTGCATAATTTCTGCACGAAAAAAAATCCCTTACAATATGTGATGTATTCCATGTTACTAAACATTCATACAAAAATTTATTCAAATCAGAACTTTCATACAGAAATTCTATACAAAAGACTGATTGCACTAATTTTGGTACAAAATGGCTGCTGGTGGCCATCTTGAATTTCGGACCACACCCAAAAACACTCGCTCTCATCCCAGGGTGATAACAAAGGTACCCAAGACGTTTCGTAAAGATTGGTTCATAAATATGGCCTCTAGTCTGAGCTGTATAGAAGATGTGTACAAAAAACTGATTAGACCTAATTTCGGTACAAAATGGCCACTGGCAGCCATCTTGAATTTTAGACCGCACCCAGAAACACTCGTTCTCGTCCCAAGGTGATAACAAAGGTACCCAAGACATTTCGTGAAGATCAGTTCATAAATACAGACTCTAGTCTGAGCCGTATTGACATGTGTACTTACTGTGTGTAAGTCGCACTGAAAAAATCAAAGTTCATCTAATTTGCATAATTTCTGCACGAGAAAAAAACCCGTATTATATGTGATGCATCCCATGGTACTAAACATTCACACAAAAAAAATTATTCAAATCAGGGCTTTCATATGGAAGTTCTGTGCAAAAATCTGATTGCACCTAATTTTGTACAAAATGGCTGCCATCGGCCATCTTGAATTTAGGACCGGACCCCAATACACTCGTTCTCGTCCCACGGTAATACCAAAGGTACCCAAGAAGTTTCGTAAAGATCGGTTCATAAATACGGCCTCTAGCCCGAGCCGTATTGGCATTTGCACTTACAGTGCTGAAAGTAACCCCAAAAAACATCAAAATTAGTCTAATTTGCACAATTTACGTACGAGAAAAAAACCCGTATTATATGTGATGTATCCCATGGTACTAAACATTCATACAAAACTTTATTGAAATCAGAACTTTCATATAGAAGTTCTGTACAAAAAACTTATTTTTGCATCATCGGTACAAAATGGCCACTGGCAGCCATCTTGAATTTCGGACCACACCTAAAAACACTCGTTCCCGTCCCAGGGTCATAACAAAGGTACACAAGAAGTTTCGTAAAGATCAGTTCATAAATACGACCTCTAGCCCGAGCCATAGCCAATTGTTGACGTACGGACAGACGGACAGACGGCCAGATGGACAGACGGACGGACGGACAGACGGACGACGGACCATGACAATAGCTCAAATTTGACTTCGTCAAAGTTGAGCTAAAAATGGACGTCATTCGGCCATCTTGAATTTTTTTTTTCAAACAATTTTGATGTGCATCATCCTCATAGCATCTATGAACAATGTTAGAAACCTGAAGCAAATATATCAAAACATGTCTAAGATGCAGGTGGTAACATCAAATGAAGCGAAAAATGATGACAAAAATGGCCGCCAGTCGGCCATCTTGAATTCTTTTTCAAAAATTTTTGACATACATCATCCTATTATGTGTCACCAATGGTATAAAAATGAAAGTACAGCATCGAAGCATATATGAGATACAGGTGCTAACATAAATGAGAATAGACAGACAGACAGACAGACAGACAGACAGACAGACAGACAGACAGACAGACAGACAAGCAGACAGCAGACAGCAGGCAGGCAGGCAAGCAGGCAGGCAGGCAGGCAGGCAGGCAGGCAGGCAGATGCGAAATATGGGTGTTTGAAAATATTTATATTTTTAGCTCCCATGGTTCCTATGGGGATGCAGGAATTTTTTTTTTTGCATGAGTCAAGTACTTATGACCAAATAATACCAAATATCAAATTTGGTTCAAACCGGACCATCGGTTCAGAAAATAGAAATTTTGGGTTGGGCCAAAATTTTACCCCTCCAATTACAAAGCCAAATATTTACTTGACGAACTTTGTTTGAACAAAATTGATTCTACACCTCAAAAGGAAGCTCCATAACAAATATAAAGTCATTGTACACACTGGTTCCTGAGAAAAAGATTTAAAAAATATTTTGGAGCATTTTCCCCCACTCCCTTCCTATGGGGCTGGGCATGTTGAGTGGAATGAAAGTGTCAATGACACTGTAACTCAACTTGTCAAGACAAAGACATGTACATGTATAGTATGTGACACAGCAATGACAAACATCTAGGTAATGACCTAATAACAAAGGTACATATAAAGTATTGTAACGGTCTGTACATAAATACTGACCGTTGCCTGTAACAAATGTATAGGTAAAGTATTGTAAAGGTGGGTGACAGTCAGATGCTGAACTAGAAAAAATCTTTTGAGTCCCAGAGTGGGTCTGACTGAACCCCCAAAATATTTGTTCTCATAGCACAGTGATAACAAAGGCACCCCAAAACACACTCGTTCCTGTCCCAAGGTGAAAACAAAAGTACTCAAGAAGTTTTGTGAAGATCAGTTCATAAATACGAGCTGTATAGAACTTGTGACAAAAAACTGATTGGACCTAATTTCGGTACAAAATGGCCACTGGCAGCCATCTTGAATTTTGGACCATACCCAGAAACACTCATTCTAATCCCAAGGAGATAACAAAGGTACCCAAGAAGTTTTGTGAAGATCGGTTCATAAATACAAATACAGCCTCTACCCTGAGCCGTATTGACATGTGTGCTTACATTGTGTAAGTAGCACTGAATAAATCAAAGTTCATCTAATTTGATTAATTTCTGCACGAAAAAAAACCCCTTACAATATGTGATGTATTCCATGTTACTAAACAGTCATACAAAAATTTATTCAAATCAGAACTTTCATACAGAAGTTGTATACAAAAGACTGATTACACTAATTTTGGTACAAAATGGCTGCTGGTGGCCATCTTGAATTTCGGACCACACCCAAAAACACTCGCTCTCATCCCACGGTGATAACAAAGGTACCCAAGAAGTTTCGTAAAGATTGGTTCATAAATATGGCCTCTAGTCTGAGCTGTATAGAAGATGTGTACAAAAAACTGATTAGACCTAATTTCGGTACAAAATGGCCACTGGCAGCCATCTTGAATTTTAGACCGCACCCAGAAACACTCGTTCTCGTCCCAAGGTGATAACAAAGGTACCCAAGACATTTCGTGAAGATCAGTTCATAAATACAGACTCTAGTCTGAGCCGTATTGACATGTGTACTTACTGTGTGTAAGTCGCACTGAAAAAATCAAAGTTCATCTAATTTGCATAATTTCTGCACGAGAAAAAAACCCGTATTATATGTGATGCATCCCATGGTACTAAACATTCACACAAAAAAATTATTCAAATCAGGGCTTTCATATGGAAGTTCTGTGCAAAAGTCTGATTGCACCTAATTTTGTACAAAATGGCTGCCATCGGCCATCTTGAATTTCGGACCGGACCCCAAAACACTCGTTCTCATCCCACGGTGATACCAAAGGTACCCAAGAAGTTTCGTAAAGATCGGTTCATAAATACGGCCTCTAGCCCGAGCCGTATTGGCATTTGCACTTACAGTGCTGAAAGTAACCCCAAAGAACATCAAAATTAGTCTAATTTGCACAATTTACGCACGAGAAAAAAACCCGTATTATATGTGATGTATCCCATGGTACTAAACATTCATACAAAAAATTATTCAAATTATAGCTTTCATATGGAAGTTCTGTACAAAAAACAGATTTCTGCATCGTCGATACAAAATGGCGGCTGGCAGCCATCTTGAATTTTGGACCGCACCCAAAAACACTCGTTCTCGTCCCACGGTCATAACAAAGGTACCCAAGAAGTTTCGTAAAGATCGGTTCATAAATACGGCCTCTAGCCCGAGCCATAGCAGCTTGGCACTTACAGCTCTGAAAGTAACACTAAATAAATCAAAGTCAGTCTAATTTGCATAATTTACGCATGAGAAAAAAACCCGTATTATATGTGATGTATCCCATGGTACTAAACATTTATACAAAACTTTATTCAAATCAGAACTTTCATACAGAAGTTCTGTACAAAAAACTGATTTTTGCATCATCGGTACAAAATGGCCACTGGCAGCCATCTTGAATTTCGGACCACACCTAAAAACACTCGTTCCCGTCCCAGGGTCATAACAAAGGTACACAAGAAGTTTCGTAAAGATCGGTTCATAAATACGACCTCTCGCCCGAGCCATAGCCAATTGTTGACGTACGGACAGACGGACAGACGGCCAGACGGACAGACGGACAGACGGACGGACGACGGACGACGGGCCATGACAATAGCTCAAATTTGACTTCGTCAAAGTTGAGCTAACAAAAATGCAATGCCCCTTTGGGACCATCACTCACACAAACTTTCACTTGAATTGGCCAAGTGGTTTTGGAGGAGAAGACCAAAACATGGTGTTGACGGACGATGGCAGACAGAGAGCGATGGGATTAGCTCAGCTTGACGTGTCAAGGTGAGCAAAAAATTCTGGTTTTCTAGGCACCTCCCTCATCATTGAAAATCAGCCTCTTCACTATTTTTTTCTACCTGGAAATCTCTTCAAGGATACTACTTAGTACTTAAAGTTCACTGAGCTCTGTCAAACAAGACTGAGTTGGTTAAATTCCCAGTTGCATTATGCAAAAAAGGGCCTACTTGAAATTTCAGTATTGTGACATCATTGTGGCGAGGGTTAAACACAAGAAATAAGCTAGAGTATTCTAGGATACTCACCCTCTGCACTAATGATGGTAATGATCAGTATTCTACTGCCTTTACCTTTTTTAACTCTCTGCAGACTGATGTAAAAATCTGAAAATTTCAAGCTGCAAATTTTCTGATAAGGCAACTAGCAATCTTACCAATTCAATTTTGTTTGACAGAGCTCAGTGAGCTCTGTCAAACAAGACTGAATTGCTTAAATTCAAAGTTGCTTTGTGGGGAAAAACTGGCTACTTTAAATTGTTGAGTGCCAGAAGCCACTATCAGAGCTTTCAAAATGAAAGTGTCAATGACACTGTAGCTTAACTTATCTGTGTGTTGTGTTTGATGAAAAGGATAATGTTCAATGTTTATGAAAGGATTATGAAATAAGACAAGAATTGTGATAATTGGAAATATGTTAATTTCTGTTCCCTGTATGCTATGTTTTCAATAAAAATAATATGAGGTGTAGACTGTACTAAAGAACTGAGGGGTGGATTAATGTGGCCCTCACAGTTAATGTATGTGGCCCTCAAAGTTAATGTATGTCAACAAAAGTTACCAAGTTACAGAGAAATTATTCCAAAACGAGTCATCCCTTCAGGTTACAATGAAATCCCTTCATAAATACGGCCAGTAGACTGTGCTAAAGGTTTTTTGGGCTTTGGGCCTGTGTACATGTAGCCATTACGGTTGACTGATCACAACCAAAAGGGGATGTCCTCATCTAAACATTATACTGAGTCATCCTACCAAGTTACAATGAAATCCCGTCATAAATATGACCTGTAGTCTGTGCTAAAGTTTTTTGGGTTTTGGGCTTGGGCAGCCGTCATGGTTGAATGATCGCTACCAAATGTGGACGTTCTCATCTAGGCATTATCTGGAGTCATCCTACCAAGTTACAATGAAATCCCTTCATAAATATGACCTGTAGACTATGCTAAAGGTTTTTGGGCTTCGGGCCCCTGCAGTCGTCATAGTTGACCAATCGCAACCAAAAGGGGATGTTACCATCTAGGCATTATATGGAGTCAGCCTACCAAGTTACAATGAAATCCCTCCATACATACGACCTATAGACTGTGCTAAAGGTTTTGGGGTTTTGGGCTCGGGCAGCCATCACGGCTGAATGATCGCAACCAATTGGGGACGTTCTCATCTAGGCATTATCTGGAGTCATCCTACCAAGTTACAATGAAATCCCTTCATAAGTATGACCTGTAGACTGTGCTAAAGGTTTTAAGGCTTGGGGCCCTGGTAGCCGTCACATTTGACAAATCGTGACCAAAAGGGGACCTTCTCATCTAGACATTATATGGAGTCAACCTACCAAGTTACAATGAAATCCCTCCATAAATACAACCTGTAGACTGTGCTAAAGGTTTTCAGGTTTTGGGCTTGGGCAATCGTTATGTCTGACAGATCACGACGAAATGGGGAAGTTCTCATCTAGACATCACACGGAGTCATCCTACCAAGTTACCATGAAATCCCTCCATATTAAATATGACCTGTAGCCTGTGCTAAAAGTTTTCGGGTTTTGGGCTTGTGCAGCCGTCACGGTTGACAGATCATGACCAAAAGGGGACGTTCTCATCTAGATATTATACAGAGGCATCCTACCAAGATACAATGAAATCCCTTCATAGATACGACCTGTAGACTATAATGGTTTTCGGGTTTTGGGCCTCGGGCAGCCATTGCGGTTGACCGATCGCAACCAAAAGGGGACATTCTCATCTGGACATGACCTCAAACCTGCATATGAAATTCTGTGATGATCAGACAAAAGCTATGGGGTGTAGCCTGTGCTAAAGGAAAATGTGAACAGACTTCCGCATCGTGATGGCAATAGCTTACATGACTTGGTCAAGTTAAGCTAGAAATGAGGGTACCAGATCAAAAGCCTATGTTTCATATTCACTCAAACGCAAATAATATCTTGTTTATATGAATTTGTTCTATTACAAATTAGTGGAGAGAACATGTGTGCACCCTTCAATAATTTGTAATAAAACAAATTTTGAATAACATATTCAGGCCACCAAAAATAATCTAGTTGTCAACCAATTAAATTTCTGTGTATTGACATCACATCAACGAGCAGAGGGTTAAAAATTTTAAAATGTTACCTGAAAAAGGTTTGCCTGAAAAATGTTACGTGACTTGTTTGCCTGAAAAATGTTATGTAACCTGTTTTCAGGTCCCCCTTAACCCTTTACTTAACCCAAAGTGCAGATAACACCTGCAAAATATATTTTTTAAAACTTAAATATTTTCATTTTTTGCCTTAAAAACCTAGTTTAAGACCACCTCAACTTTATAAGCTTGTTTCAATGAGAGGTCATAGGCTATGCTTTTGGATAAAAGTTTGAAAAAAAGATTTATATTCGAATCGCAATTTTCGTGAATAGCACTGGTCATCCTTGGGCATTATGTTAGGTAACTGCTTAATTTCTAATTTGCCTCTATAGTGGCTTGCTACACCAAGAGTTAACTCTGAGGAACTTCAGACTGAAGGTCATGAGTCTAAAAAAAACACATTTAATTTTTCATCCATCATGAACATGAAACACTCAATGTGCACTTCTCATATTTTGGCAACTAAACATTTTTTTTAGGTATCTTGTTCTAATGGCTTTTTGTAAAATGACTCAATGGAAGGTTTTCCAAAAATAGAATTTTCCTTTTCTAAGCCAGTGCTAACTTCATTTAAGTGAAAAACTATACAATTGCATCATAAATTATCTATTATATTTATTTATGTAGCAGCCATATTGAACCTACACATTATTTCAGTGTTTCTCATGCTCAAGGCAATTTGTTATAATTTAGTACATCGCATAATAAATTGCAGGATATTGATTGCTTAGGAAGAACATTTTATTCAGTCTGGTACAGTAGAACCCTGTTCATTAAATAGCCACTATGCCAATACGAGTCATTCAATTAACAAGAGTATTCAATTAATATGTTTTGTTTTTTTTAGTCATTTTCCTGTATATATTTATTTACTTATTTATTGGTGCTAAAGGTCACATATTTCTGCACAATGGCTAATAGTGACTGAAACATGCAGATGTCAAATTTAGTCAATTGTTTATACCCATCTTAGAGGACTTCCACCCCAAGCATTGGTGAATGGGTCATATTTTACCAGTAAAACAGAGCTTGTTTACCACAGTAAACAAGCACTGCTTCACTTCCCCGGGTTTCTACGGGGGAGGAAGCAGACAAAGAATTTCGATAAGATTGTGACCCTATCATGATCCAGTAAAAGTGTTTGCTTTTGTTATAACAGTACTGTACATTACTGAAAACTGTCATACAAATTTAGTTATTTTTCCATTTATTCCTATTTGGTGGTCGAAGTCATACAACAAGAGACAAACGCTCTGCTGGCAGTAGCATCATTATATGAACTTTATAGGACCCCACCACAGGCACTGGTTAGACCTTATTTTGCAGATGACAGTCTGCAATTTTTCAACAAAACGAAACTTATTTACCAAAGTAAAAAAGCACCAGTTCATGTTCCAGGGTTCCCAATGGAAGGTCAGATTTAATATTCCACCTCACAGATCTTGTGAGGTATCAATTTAGTATACATTCTGTGTAGTAAATTAAAACTGCAAATTCTGAAGAACCCCTCCCTCCCTCCCCCCCCCCCCCCCCCCCCAAAAAAACCCCAACATTTTCAATTGTAGTTTCCAGGTAATTCAAGGGGCACTTTTATTAAACTGAACATTTTTCTGGTTGTGACAAATTTCAACTAGGATTTAAAAATGTTTATTGAAACAAGAGGCCCCACGGGGCCTGAAGCGCCCATCTTGAACAGAACACAATATAAACAGAGTCCAAGAATAAGTCTACATGAAGCAATCCATTTCCATAGGATGTACTGTCAATCCTTGAGCCCCGCAGGAGTGACAAAAATAATCCGAGCATCATGCCTTTTCTTCAGTTGATCATAATGTAAAATGTAGAGCTCCCCTATGAAGCCCCTTGATACAACCTATGTGGATTAATCTTAGTTACACACCTCTAGAGGGTACTGAATACAAAATTTTCAATTCTTCAGTAACATGGCCAATTCCGGCTCCCATAGGGAACCCAAATATTAACCCAGACTCTGGATTTGAATACAGATGAATCTGACTTCCCTAGAGATGTTGTGTACCAAATATGAAGGTATTCTGACTGTTGGATCTGAAGAAGAGAAATTTTAAAGAAATTTCTTCATATTGCATTAAGTTAAAATTTGGGCTACCATATCAAGCCCAAATATTAACCTATGGATCCGATTTGAACAAACCTGAATCTGCCCCCCCTCCCCCCCCCCCACTCACCCCCCCTAAAGAGATGTTGTATACCAAATATGAAGGCATTCTGACTAGTGGATCTGAAGAAGAAGATTTTTGAAGAAATTCCCTCATATTGTATTCAGGTTCCCATATGGAGCCCAAATATTAACCCAGGCACTCGAATTGAACAAACTTGAATCAGACTCCCCTATAGATGTTGTATGCCAAATATGAAAGCATTCCAACTGGTGGATCTAAAGAAGAAGATTTTTAAAGAAATTTCCTCATATCGCACTAAGTAAAAATTTGGGCTATCATAGCGAGCCCAAATATATACCATGGGACCTGATTTGAACAAACTTGAATCTGATCCTCCTAGAGATGTTGCATACCAAATATGAAAGCATTCTGACTGGTGGAACTGATGAAGTTTTTAAAAATTATCCCCCATATTGAACAAAGTTAAAATTGGGCTTCCGTAGGAAGCCCAAATATTAACCTAGGGACTTGGTTTGAACAATCTTGAATCTGACCCTCATAACAATGATGTATACCAAACATAAAAAGATTCTGACTGGTGGTTCTGAAGAAGAAGATTTTTAAAGAATATTAACAAATGTTAAAAATTTGGGCTCCAGTAATGACCCCAAATATGAACGAATGTGCTTTATTTTAACAAACTTGTATCTGACCCCCCTATGAATGCTCTATACCGAATATCAAAAGATTCTGATGATTGGTTTACAGAGAAAAGATTTTTACAAATTTTTGCAAATATGCTGACTCAGCATTTTTTCGATGCCCAATACAGAACACCCTAACACAACCGATGGCAATTGTCTTTTACCATTCAATTCTACTGGTCCTAAGGATACTTCATACCAAATAACAGCTCTCTCTTCTCTGTGGTTTGGGAAATATGGGCGTTTGAAAATATTTCATTTTTTAGCCCCCAGGGTTCCCATTTTTTTTTGCATCAGTCAAGTACTTATGACCCAATAATATCACATACCAAATTTGGTTCAAACCAGACCATGGGTTCAGAAAATAGAAATTTTGGGCGGCGCCAAAAATTTTACCCCTCCCATTACAAAGCCAAATATTGCTTCACGAACTTTGTTTGAACAAACTTGATTCTACACCTCAAAAGGAAGCTCCTTAGCAAATATCAAGTCATTGTACACACTGGTTCATGAGAAGAAGATTTTAAAAATATTTTGGAGATTTTTCCCCACTCCCTTTCTAAGGGGCTGGGCATGCTGAGTTGAACAAAAATGCAATGCCCCTTCGGGACCATCACTCACACAAACTTTCACTTGAATTGGCCTAGTGGCTTTGGAGGAGTAGACCAAAACATGGTGTTGATGGACGACGGATGGACAGACAGCGATGGGATTAGCTCAGCTTGACTTTGTCAAGATGAGCTAAAAATAAAGGAATCTATTATGTGGTGAAATACTGGGCTGTAAGATATCAGAAAAATGTTGAAGTTGTAAAACTCAATATCTTCCAGGTGGGAGATATAAATGAAAGTGTCAATGACACTGTAGCTCAACTTGACAAACTTGAACTTGGTAAGTTATAAATGAAACGGCAAAATTGAAGATCATTGGTACCAATGTTATTTGATGAAATTTCAACATAACAGCATTGTGTGTGCACAACGTCTGAGTAATCCATGCATTTTTAAATGTAAACTGTAAAACTGTCTAAAGGAAGAATGTTGATACACAAATGCAGTATGTTCAGAGGTTATTGTAAATAGCAACACAGAAATGAATGCTAATCAATAGCTCTTATCTAAAGGTCTTGCCTAATGAGCACACCAAGTTCAAAAACAATCCTATGATAAATGTGGCCTGTAGGCCATGTCAAAGATTGTTGATGCACAAATGCAATAAATTCAAAGATTGTTGCTAACAGCAACAGTTTTTGATGGAAATGAAAAGAAAATCAATAGCTCCTATCTTTGTCACCCTGCATAAGCATACAAAGTTTCAAAACAACCTGATAATGAATGTGCCCTCTGAGGCATGCCAAAGGAAGATGTTAATGCACAAATGCACTAAGAAGAAGGTTATTGCTTGTAGCAATGGTTTTTTATTTGTTTTTTTTATGGAAATTCATAAATATACCCTGCAGAGAGTGCAAAAGGGATAAGTTGATGCACAAATGCAGTAAGTTCAAGGGCTGGTGATAACGACAAATTTTTTTTATGGAAATGAAAAAAAGCAATAGATCACATCTAGAGGTCACCCCGAACACACATACCAAGTTTCAATGTGATCCGATCATAAATGTGCCCTAAAGGGTGTGTTAAAGGGAAATATTGAGGTCTGACTAAACTAAGTTCAAAGGTCAGGGGCAACATTTTTTTACAGAAATGGAAGAGAATCGACAGCTCCCATATATATGTCACCCCACACAAGCACACCAAGTCTGCAAGCGATCCAATCATAAATGTGCCCTGCAGGGTGTGTCAAAGGGAAATATTGATGCTTAACTGCACTAAGTTTTTACTAAGTTCATCTAAGGTCATTGCCAGTGGCAACATTTTTTGACGGAAATCGAAGAAAATCGATAGCTCCCATCTCGAGGTAACCCCAAACAAGCATACAAAGTTTCAAACCGATCTGATCATAAATGTGCTCTGTAGGGTGTGCCAAAGGGAAATATTGAGGTCTGACTAAACTAAGTTCTAAGAACGTTCGGCGCGGCAACATTTTTCGACAGAAATGGAAGAAAATCGATAGCTCCCATCTAGAGGTCACCCCAATCAAGCATGCCAGGTTTCAAAGCAATCCAATCATAAATGTGCCCTATAAGGTGTGCCAAAGGGAAATATTGAGGTCTGACTAAACCAAGTTCTAAGAACGTTTGCCACGGCAACATGTTTTGACAGAAATTGAAGAAAATCGATAACTCCCATCTAGAGGTCACCCCAAACAAGCGTACCAAGTTTCAAAGTGATCTGATCATAAACGAGACCTGTGAGGTGTGCCAAAGGAAATTGTGGACGTAATATGTACGTATTAACGTACATACGTACGCCGATGGACGAGAAGTGATGGCAATAGCTCAGCTTGACTTTGTCAAATTGAGCTAAAAATTGATTTCATGGCAGCATGATGTTTTATCCTTTATCGAACAAATTGGCTGCATCACCTGTGTAATTTACGTACTGAGCAGTTGAAAAAAAAATTTTTTTTCCCAAATATTTAAAAAAAAACAAATCATGTAACCGACCCTTCACTGGAATGAGCTCTATGAGCTCATTCCAATGAGGGAGTCACATGATATTTTTTTCTTGAAGTTTTTAAAAAAAAAATAAAAAGTTTGATACTGTATGGGTTGGGTAAAGGGTTAATGTCCGAACACTTTTTTTTAGGTTCCGCTCCACAGTTTTCCAGGCATTTCCAAATATGACATGCCATACACTCTCTTCAAATGCAAATATTCTGTAGCTTAGTTATCTAACTCATAACATGTATTACATTTCCCAAATCCACGAAAAACATATAACACTATCCGACTAAGTAGAAATAAACAATCTGAATGTGGGTGGAATAATTTATTGTCAAAGGCCAGACTTCAACTTGAAAAATTGCATGAAAAAATGCCGAAACCAGTCATTTTCAGTCACCGAGCAGCCTCAAAAGCAGAATTTTCCCACCAACCCCACCTACCCACCCCTGGAACAGAGCATCCCCTGTTTCTAAAATGCACAAAATTTTTTATATGTTTCCGTCTCATTTTTTAGTTACCTGTCTGGTAACAAACCCGTGTAAAAATTGCATTTTAAAAAATAGCCAATTTTTAGAAGCCAGTGTTTCCCATAATTCATCTGGTAATGTACCCCTATGTATCAGAATCCAACTTTGGGACCAAAACTTCAAATTCTCTTGTCCAACAAAAAGCCTAATGCAATCATATATCTGATACTAAAAATATATCTCAATTTTACATGGCCTTAGTTTCAACATATGCCCCATGTTTAGAATTTCACCCCTGTGCAACAGTGTGGAACTGTGGAGCGGAACCTTAAAGAGAAAACAAGAGTGATCTCCCCTTGGATTTCACTCGGGCAAAAGAATCTGGAGTCTATCCTGAGTTGAATGAACAAAAACCACAAGTCTCTATTTTCAACCAGTAAAAAGATACAGCATGGCCTTTCTGACTGCCGAATAGCTTTTGCAGCCAGTTTTCGCCTGATTTTCACAACCACACCACACCACACCACACCACCTCAACCCTCACATTTCTCTGAGCCACTTCAGAGAGCATTTTTGTTATTACCACCAGCCACATTGACTAACCAGGTCCTGCCAATAGCACTGTTAAATACAATCAAAATGTAAAACAATAAGCAGTGATAACCATAGCTTTGGGGGGGGGGGGGGGTTGCTCTCTAGATATGAAAGCATTTAACAGCTTGACGGAAGGATGACACACAGACATGACACCAATGACCAAACTTAACTAGAGGATGGCCACCAAAGGGTGGCTGATTCCCCCGAAAAAAGCCTTGATAGCCATTCCAACCTTATTCGCGACACACCCTCTGGTTGTGGGCAATAATAATACCAAGTATCATTAATATCCTTGAAGGCTGTAAGAAGTTGTGGAGCGGACACGAATTCCGTCTACGCCCGGACGGACAGACAGACAGACGGACAGATGGACGACGTCACGGCTAGATTCCCCCGAATTTTTTTCGGGGGAATAAAAAGTAGACACCATGACTGCAAACCTCTGGTCAACAATAGCAACCAGGCTGTCCATAACTGCATATATTTGCCATGAATACAAGGCTCGGTATTTAGGAAAGGCAGTGCTCTTCCTTAATGTTTTCGAAATCTTGACGAAAATTCAAAACAAGTGCGAAATTAGGCTACATCAATATATTTCTCCAAATTTCGACTTATTTCCATCCAGTTGTGCTGAGATATCACTTGATGAATGTTAACTACTACTAACAATTGCACACAAATCAAAAATAATGAAAAGTTTTTTGAAAAACGGTGTATTTATAACTCAAACACAAATAAGGAACTTCCTGGTTCAAGCATTGACACCGACGGCAGAATGCTCTTTAAGGTTCCGCTCCACAGTTTTCCAGGCATTTCCAAATATGACATGCCATACACTCTCTTCAAATGCAAATATTCTGTAGCTTAGTTATCTAACTCATAACATGTATTACATTTCCCAAATCCACGAAAAACATATAACACTATCCGACTAAGTAGAAATAAACAATCTGAATGTGGGTGGAATAATTTATTGTCAAAGGCCAGACTTCAACTTGAAAAATTGCATGAAAAAATGCCGAAACCAGTCATTTTCAGCCACCGAGCAGCCTCAAAAGCAGAATTTTCCCACCAACCCCACCTACCCACCACTGGAACAGAGCATCCCCTGTTTCTAAAATGCAAAAAAAAATTTATATGTTTCCGTCTCATTATTTAGTTACCTGTCTGGTAACAAACCCGTGTAAAAATTACATTTTAAAAAATAGCCAATTTTTCGAAGCCACTGTTTCCTATAATTCATCTGGTAATTTACCCCTATGTATCAGAATCCAACTTTGGGACCAAAACTTCAAATTCTCTTGTCCAACAAAAAGCCTAATGTAATCATATATCTGATACTAAAAATATATCTCAATTTTACATGGCCTTAGTTTCAACATATGCCCCATGTTCAGAATTTCACCCCTGTGCAATAGTGCGAAACTGTGGAGCGGAACCTTATACTGTTCAGATTATCACCTATGAAAATTCTGTGATCTATAGTGTTTCTCAGCTTATATTAAATTCTCATCATCAAACAATTTTGATCCATTTGTGAATGTAGTGCAGGAAATACTAGAGAACTAAAATTTGATGCCTCAGTTAAATACACGACATAGCAGTGGAATGATTAGATGACTAGATGATTTGTTTGACCAATTCACCCATGGATCTATCATTTAGGTCTTTAATTTTTCTGAAGTGTGTATAATGAAAAAGGATCTAGTGTTCTTGTGAGAATAACAACAATGATCTGATTCATGAGCATGAGAAATTATTTAATTCCACTTGCAGCAAAAAGGCTCGCAGAAATACATAATTTTGGTGCCCACCTATCAGAACATTGATGGTATGCACGCAATAATACTAGATGGCCTCTGTATGTGCAATATAACAAGCTTAACCTGTTAAGGTTTATTTTTATTTTTCGCCCACAGAACAGGTACCTTTAAATGCCATAAAGAGGGAATGTTGTTCCTAGTAAAACCTTGTATGCCTGAAGAGGTAGCCAAGGCATGACTAGAAAGCACTGCTATGCCACTCAACATGTAAGAGGCGGTGATCAGGTGTGAATTCAAGACAATTGTCCAGGCCCTTAAGGGTTAAAAAAAGCAACATAAGTAAATAATATGCACAGGACTATATTGTAAATAAAACAATGAGCTTATTTAACCACTGAACTGTGTTCCAAAGCAAGGTACTTAACAAAGCTAATACAGTGAGACCCTGTTAAATGAATTAATAGGAGTATTCTGAACACAACCTGGGTAATTTTCTACCTTCTTGTTATAAACTGAGCATTTCTTCTATTATATCTTTACTTGACAAGAGCACATTGAACTCTGTCAAACAAGATATAGTGGACTAACCCTTAAGGCAGGGTTCCTGCAGCTAATCAGTAAGGGGATTCCATGCTTTTCAAGGCCATTTTCATGCCATATTCAAGGTTTTTCAAGGCTTCACAGAAGTGAAATTCAAGGTTTTTCAAGGTTATTGACTAAAAATTAAGAATACAGTACCGGCAGAAATAAGTTGTAGGATGACATTTTGACCTGCACATTTTACGAAAGCCAACCACAAAAAAGGTTTTTATATTTTGAAATATTGTTTTCTGAGCATGAAGGACAATACTGAAAACCAATTTTGATGATGGTTAGCAAATCCTGATGAAGTGAAAACTGTATATAAGTTCCCTGTCTCTCATGGATGAAGTAATAGGTAGGATGACTTACCTTGACACTATTCTTGTAAACATAATTTTGATTGGAAAAGTTTCCTCTTTTCTTTTCTATCATTTCACTAAATATAATGATCTGTTCAAATAAGAACACTCTTCTTTCCTGAAATTTCTGTGGACGACCAGAGACTACTTCGGACACAAGCATTGTCTCTTGTAGCAAAAATTTCCCTTGACCAGTAATTTTACCCTAAAAACAAGAATACAAATTAATATTTGCAAATAAGTAAATTATTTCATTCAATGTCCGACGAGGAACCAATTTCTTATCAACTGTTTAATGCCAACAATAGTTAAGTTTTACTATGAACCACACTTTGAAACTTGTTTGAAATGAACCAAATTTCAAATATTCTTGTCGCTTTTGTGAATGCTACACAAAAATTACAACTGAGACTGATGGATACAAGATGTGTGATTGAACTGTGTGGAAATTGTCAACTGCTGCACTTTTATTACAGCAGAACCCTATTGATTGAATAGCCACTTTGCCAGCAGGCCTGAAAAGAGGGTGAATATGATTATGTCATCCCATACAGTGGGCCAATTTATCCTCTGGGTACTTCCTTCTGTTTAGTTTTGAGACCCTGATTCAGATTAAGGTTCACAGAGCGTAAATTTAGTGATGCGCTACCCTGCTGTGCAGGGTGCCATCACTAAATTCACCCGCTGGGGACCTCATTTTGCAGATGACAGTCTGCTTATTTTCTGACTTGTTTGCCAGTGAGCATTATTCAATTAAAATGAGTATTCACAAATGGATTTGGTCACTTTCCTCTATCCCAGAAACAAACTTAGTATTTATTCTATTACATCTTGTCTGACAGAGCTCATGGAGCTCTGTCAGACAAGATATAATAGATTAACTCTTTGAACTCGCAAGACCGATTGTTTGGTCCAAGGCATAATTTTGGCCCATTTTTGTCTTATTATAAGAGATCTATACACATGGCATTGATGAAATGAAAGTGTCAATGACACTGTAGCTCAACTTGACAAACTTGAACTTGGTAAGTTATAAATGAAACAGCAAAATTGAAGATCATTAGTACCAATGTTATTTGATGAAATTTCAACCTAACAGCATTGTGTGTGCACGTCAGAGTAATCCATGCAATTTTAATTTTTAAATGTAAACAGTAAGACTGGATAAAGGAAGAATGTTGACACACAAATGCAGTATGTTCACAGGTTATTTATTGTAAATGGCAACTTTTTTCACAGAAATGAAAGCTAATCAATAGCTCTTATCTAAAGGTCTTGCCTAATGTGCACACCAAGTTCAAAAACAATCCTATGATAAATGTGGCCTGTAGGCCATGTCAAAGAATGTTGATACACAAATGCAATAAATTCAAAGAATGTTGCTAACAGCAACAGTTTTTGATGGAAATGAAAAGAAAATCTATAGTTCCTATCTTTGTCACCCTGCATAAGCATACAAAGTTTCAAAACAACCTGATAATGAATGTGCCCTCTGAGGAATGCCAAAGGAAGATGTTAATACACAAATGCACTAAGTAGAAGGTCATTGCTTGTGGCAATGTTTTTTTTTTTGGGGGGGGGGGGGGGGGGGGTGGGGGTATGGAAATTCATAAATATACCCTGCTGAGAGTTCAAAAGGGATAAGTTGATGCACAAATGCAGTAAGTTCAAAGGCTGGTGATAACAATAATTTTTTATGGAAATGAAAAAAAGCAATAGCTCACATCTAGAGGTCACCCCGAACACACAAACCAAGTTTCGAAGTGATCCGATCATAAATGTGCCCTGAAGGGTGTGTTACAGGGAAATGTTGAGGCCTGACTAAGTTCAAAGGTCAGCGGCAACATTTTTTGACAGAAATGGAAGAAAATCGACAGCTCCAATACAGATGTCACCCCTCACAAGCACATCAAGTTTGCAAGAGATCCAATCATAAATGTGCCCTGCAGGGTGTGTCAAAGGGAAATATTGATGCTTAACTGCACTAAGTTTTTACTTAGTTCATCGAAGGTCATTGCAACATTTTTTGATGGAAATCAAAGAAAATCGACAGCTCCCATCTAGAGGAAACCCCAAACAAACATACAAAGTTTCAAACCAATCTGATCATAAATGTGCCCTGTAGGGCATGCCGAAGGAATATATTGATACCTGTCTAAATTAAGTTCAAAGATCATTGCCATCGGCAACAATTTCTGACGGGCGGAAAAGGAAGAAAATCGATAGCTCCCATCTAGAGGTCACCCCAAACAAGCAGGTTTCAAAGCAATCTGATCATAAAAGTGCCCTGTAGGGTATGCCAAAGGGAAATATTGAGGTCTGACTAAACTAAGTTCTAAGAATGTTGGCCGCGGCAACATTTTTTGATGCAAATGGAACAAAATCGATAGCTCCCATCTAGAGGACACCCCAAACAAGCATACAAAGTTTCAAAGCAATCCAATCATAAATGTGCGCTGTAGGGTGTGCCAAAGGGAAATATTGAGGTCTGACTAAACTAAGTTCTAAGAACATTGGCCGTGGCAACATTTTTTGACGGAAATGGATGAAAGTTAAAAAATTTATAGTAATTTCTATATTTTTTATACTTACCAATGACCCAGACATAGCTGGTGCTAACTCTTAAAATATAGGGCCAAACACAAATTTTGCCCCCCACTCCCCAAAATTTGCATCTAAAACCAAAGAAAACATGTCCTGAATGGCCCTCCACACTTCACCTCTACTGCGCATGCGCAGTGTCAAGGACGTTCCGAAATTGGCGCCATTAATCATTCTAATAACCAGTGCCTGGTAAGCGCTATGTACTCAGCGGGGAGGCAAGAGTTCCCAACTCCTGGGAGGGCCATCCCCGTCTGGGTCATTGGTAAGTATAAAAAATATAGAAATTACTATAAATTTTTTAACATTTTTATACTGTACCAATGACCCAGACATAGCTGAATAGTAAAAAGGCTGGAGGGCCAAGGACATAGAGCAAGATGGAATACGCTCAATAATATAAAATAGAGTCATCCCCTCTAGGGAAAAAGAAGTAATAGGCCTTACATGTATCTTTCTTATTTATGACAAATTAGAAAGATACAACACCTTCCAAAATTGAGCATCATACATCCATGTACTCTATTAATATCCAATATAATCCTTATACTAATAATTTTTAAAGTAAGCCAATAAATAAAGTAAGTCTAGAGAATAGAGACTCTTATACTCCTTAAAAGTGTCTGAGGATTGCATAATCATGTCCGTTGACACGTGCTATATTCAAAAGCTATACTTTAATGAAACTGTCAATGACACTGTAGCTCAACTTAACAAACTTGAACTTGGTAAGTTATAAATGAAATGGCAAAATTGAAGATCATTGGTACCAATGTCATTTTTTTTGCCAGTGGCAACATTTTTTGACAGAAACCGAAAAAAATCGATAGCTCCCATCTAGAGGCCTCCCCAAACAAGCATGCCAGGTTTCAAAGCAATCCGATCATAAATGTGCCCTGTAGGGTGTACAAAAGGGAAATATTGTGGTCTGACTAGACTAAATTCTAAGAACGTTGGCCGTGGCAACATTTTTTGACAGAAATGGAAGAAAATCGATAGCTCCCATCTAGAGGTCACCGTAAATAAGCATACCAGGTTTCAAAGCAATCTAGTCATAAATGTTCCCTGTAGGCTGAGCCAAAGGGAAATATTGTGGTCTGACTAAACTAAGTTCTAAGAATGTTGGCTGCGGCAACATTTTTTGATGGAAATTGAAGAAAATCGATAACTCCCATCTAGAGGTCACCCCAAACAAGCACTCCAGGTTTCAAAGCAATCCGATCATAAATGTGCCCTGTAGGGTGTGCCAAAGGCAAATATTGAGTCTTCTGACCAAACTAAGTTCTAAGAACGTTGGCCGCGGCAACATTTTTTGACGGAAATTGAAGAAAATCGATAGCTCCCATCTAGAGGTCTCCCCAAACAAGCATGTCAGGTTTCAAAGCAATCTAGTCATAAATGTACCCTGTAGGGTGTGCCAAAGGGAAATATTGAGTCTTCTGACTAAACTAAGTTCTAAGAACGTTGGCCGCGGCAACATTTTTTGACAGAAATTGAAGAAAATCAATAGCTCCCATCTAGAGGTCTCCCCAAACAAGCAAACCAGGTTTCAAAGCAATCTGATCATAAATGGGCCCTGTAGGGTGTACCAAAGGGAAATATTGAGGTCTGACTAAACTAAGATCTACGAACGTTGGCCGTGGCAACATTTTTTGCCGGAAATTGAAGAAAATCGATAGCTCCCATCTAGAGGTCACCCTAAATAAGCATACCAGGTTTCAAAGCAATCAAATCATAAATGTGGCCTGTGGGGTGTGCCAAAGGGAAATATTGTGGTTTGACTAAACTAAGTTCTAAGAATATTGGCCGCGGCAACATTTTTTGACAGAAATTGAAGAAAATCGATAGCTCCCATCTAGAGGTCACCCCAAACAAGCATGCCAGGTTTCAAAGCAATCCGATTATAAATGTACCCTGTAGGGTGTGCCAAAGGGAAATATTGAGTCTTCTGACTAAACTAAGTTCTAAGAACGTTGGCCGCGGCAACATTTTTTGACAGAAATTGAAGAAAATCGATAGCTCCCATCTAGAGGTCTCCCCAAACAAGCATACCAGGTTTCAAAGCAATATGATCATAAATGGGCCCTGTAGGGTGTGCCAAAGGGAAATATTGAGGTCTGACTAAACTAAGTTCTACGAATGTTGGCCGTGGCAACATTTTTGGCCGGAAATTAAAGAAAATCGATAGCTCCCATCTAGAGGTCACCCTAAATAAGGATACCAGGTTTCAAAGCAATCAAATCATAAATGTGCCCTGTAGGGTGTGCCAAAGGGAAATATTGTGGTTTGACTAAACTAAGTTCTAAGAACGTTGGCCGTGGCAACATTTTTTGACGGAAATTGAAGAAAATCGATAGCTCCCATCTAGAGGTCACCCCAAACAAGCATACCAAGTTTCAAAGTAATCTGATCATAAATGCGACCTGTGAGGTGTGCCAAAGGAAATTGTGGACGTACGTACTAACGTACTAACGTACGTACGTACGCCGACGGACGAGAAGTGATGGCAATAGCTCAGCTTGACTTTGTCAGGTTGAGCTAAAAACTAAGACTTGAATGAATTTTTAAAACATAAACTTCTCACTAAACAACCATCCCAATAACAGCTCAGAATTACTAACTCCGGAGGAGGTATCCCCTTGTTTTCCTAGTAAAACAGGTGACCCAAGGGAACACCCTCCCCCCCCCCCCCCCTTTCTTGCCCTGGGTCAAATAGCCCAGAGCGAAGAGGGCAGCAGAACGGAGTCACTGCCGAAACAGACAGCCTACCTAGCTATAGTAGCAACTGTTAAGTGAATGACATTCTGAGCAGTAAATAATAGACCTAACAATAGAGGCCTCCAGAAATGGACTCGATATTTCTGAGATAAAAATTCATGAATGTGGATGGCTGAGCGCAATGAGCAGCCTTCAAAAATCTATAATAGCGACACTATTAATGTAAGCCGAAGATGTAGAAGAACTCTTACTTCATGAGCCGAAATCTTAAGCACAACTGCTGAGTCAATGATATACCATAAGCAGTACCGATAGTTAATTGAATCCATTAGCAATAGAATGGAGCGTAACGTCCTTCTATTAGGCATCAAAGACAGAAGAAGCTTATGCCCGTAGTAATAAACAGATATCTGTTTATAAATACATAAACTCTAACCGGACAGAGTAAAGGCCTATGCCCGTACGAAGACGGAAGGACCTTAATAACAATAGGTTCCGGAAATTAGGAGCCTAACTCTTATGCAAAAATCCAACCTAAATAGTAAAGGAAGTAGTGATTCCTAAACTACGAAAGTGAAAATCATCCATCGATAGTGCATGAAACTCACTGACTCTTCAGTAAAAGAGAAGCCAACAGAATTACTGTCTAAAAGGTCAGAATTTGAAAACTACTGTTTCCAGAGGCTCAAATGATTACTTAGCTAAATAAGAACCGAAGTTAAATTCCATATAGGAATTTAATCTAAAGATTCTAAGTCTATTTATCAAAAAGTTACTAACTGACTTAGATAAAGAGACATAAGACTCAATTGTAAACTATCATAGAGTGCATAGGTATGAGGTAACATAAACCTATGACCTTAATAATAAGAGGCTGCAGTAGATCTTGTCAAACAAGTATACTAAAAAGTTGCAATGAGTAGTATGGAGGGATCAACAATATGAACATAGTGATCCCTACACCAACGACGGAAGAGCCTCCACTTTAGCCGCATAGAATAGCGAAGAAGAGGATCTCCTATAGTAAGAAATCGCGTCCAAAGCTCGTCCAGTACAATGCTTACAATGCAATACGGACCACACAACGGAATACATGAAGGTTGCGACCTTGCGGGTTGTGATAAAGATGACACGATTTACCCAGCGAAAAAAGATCCTCTCATTGAGGAAGATTTCGCGTTAAGTCCCACAGTAGACATCAGAGTAAATTACCCACGGTCTCTGTGAAGATAGAGATGCTATCAACAGAAATGTATTGTGGTTGTTTATCTTAGCAATACCTGCTGAAACAACAGCGCCGGAGGATACGCGTATCCTATCATTCCGTCCTATTAGATCAATAGAGCGTTAACAACATTAGCTCAGAGATCCGGACAAGCCAACACATACGTCTGCAATTGATTAGCAAGCTGTGTCGTAAATAAATTATCATTGGGCGCTCCCATAGATAGCAAATCTGATTGAATACTTGTTTGTTGAGAGTCCATTCTGACGGCAACAAGCGACCCCTAAGTGAACGGGAGTCCGGTAAAACAATCAGACGACCCGGAATATGACGGACCGAAACAGAACTTGGTGTACTATAACCAACAAACGGATTCTTTCCATTAAATTGAATAACGGAAACGAATGAGTGCCTCCCTGGTTCCGGAGATACGCCACTACTGTCGAATTAACGGACAGGATTTGGACATGCGTTTCTGAATAATGTTCATGCAATGACATAAAGCAAGCCTAAAAAACATTATTCCGCGGAAGATAATTGCTTGCTTAGAGACTGCGGAACCCAAAGACCCTGGCACTTCGAATCCGTTGGGATCAATATTATATCCCAATCTGTTTGATTGGCAACCGTCATAACTATAACACTCGGATCCGGCAACTGCAGTGGCACTCTCTGAGTCAACCACCGAATGTTTGCCCCAGTCTGAATCTCTTGTAACACTAGATAGACAAGAGAACATGTAAATCGAGCAATTCATGGATTGCTGAAAAGTTGCCGTCGAAGAGAGGCTTCTCCGAGAACAAAGCGACTCTGAGAGAGTTCTTCACCTTACTATCCACGCGCGTGGATGTAGCTAGGGCTGCGTCACGTCTAACCAATTCCAATCAGCCACTGAAGGGCGGAGTTATACGTGAACAAACTACTGCCCTCAAAAGAAATCACATTGAGAATAATATCCCGTAAATCTTTTCTTGAAGACGTAATGATAATGCCTCAGTAAGGTGGATTACGTATGATAAAGCATCTAAGTTAAGTCTACTAGACATCATTGTCATTTCCAACATTGTGGTTGGAAAAGACATAGACGGCGAAAAAGAATATTTCCAGTCTTTAACCACGCCGTCTAGACGCATATGAACTCTCGGTATGCCCTGCTCTGCCAAAATAAATTATTCGTATAAATGATAAAACGGCAGAAATGAGCATTGCGGACAAGAAACTAAACTATCATGCTTGGTAGCAGGCTTATATGCATATATAGCGTCGAAAAATAAAACACTTGTTGTAATGACATTATTGGACTGCGTCGGTAAGTCAGGGACAATGTCCCTGAACCGATCCAAAATTCCGTGTCCAATGACGCTTTAAGTCTCTTATCCAACATCGCAGCAATGTTGTCCGAAATAACAATCACTGGAAGATAATGCCAGAAGATATGAATGGCAGCTTCCGATGCTACGAAAGGGAAAACTCGAAATCTTTCGAATCCCTTTCGCCATCCTGTCGGACCCTATAAAGCGTTCGGTCGTCCGTACCTTATGCAACCGCGGACCGCACCGACCCAGCGCCGTCAGATAATTCCTGATTCGAGTAAGAAACTGTCGATTGCTGGGATGCTGCGAAACAACTGTGCTAACTCGGATAGCACGTCCGTCACTGAGGCCTGAGGAGAAGAGGTCCTACAATGCATTGCCGCTGGAAGCTCCGTGATCTTTACCCCGTGCATACTACCAATATGCAAGCGAACGGAGTGTATAGGCCTCGTGTCCCTTGGCTACCGGATGGCGTGACCTATTCGCCGTGGAATCACTGAATGACGAAACTGATCGGATACTCGAGGTCACGTAGCCAATGTGCGGTCGTGTGCCCTGCTGTGAGGATGAGGAAGCATTATCGACAGTCTCTCGGACTGTCAATATAACGGAGCGTCCCGACCGACAGACATATGCTCCGAATGTAAAATATCTGAACCACAACATGCGGTCCTCTATGTTGTTGGACGAGAGAGGGACCTCTCTCGCTCACAGCCCGGACGGACCTGGACAAGCCAGGAACCGGACTAACAGGCTTCCTCCGATCTGTCCTCAATCTGCCGTCACTGGGTGAGTACTAAAGTAATTATAGTGCTCACCCAAATCTCCTTCCTAGACCGCAACGGACGAACCCGGCAGCCGAACCATTCGATGAATGCACGCTACACCGGGTGAGCTAGCGAATGTCACTCCGTCGATCCTACAAGGGATCTCTTAGGCGATAGACATATTCCATGAGCACTTATTGCCGCTAGCTCTTCATTAACTATGACGACAGAGGCACATTTTTGAAAGACATCTCCGTAACTTTGCGAACAACAAACCAGAAATGCTTGGTTATAGCAAGCATAAAATAATAATATATATAGCGTCGTTCAATAATTCGAAAGTTTGTGTGACATTATTGGACTATGTCGGAACTGAGGGATGACGTCCCTGAAGCGAACCAAAAATTTCTAAGTCCACCGACGCTATCAGTTTCTTATCCGGCATCGCAGCATTCTGGTCCGACGAAAGAAGCTGTAGAAGATCAAGTCAGATGACATACACAACAGCATATGTTGTTCCGAAAGGGGAAGCTCGAAATCCTCCAAATCCCTTTCGGTATCCCGTCGGACCGGATGAAATTTTCGGACGTCCGTACCCACTTCCATGGAGCGTCCCGACCCAGCATCGTCGGATAAAAAATATGCGACAGATTCAGTTGATGCTGGGATAAACTGTGCTATTTAGGAAAGCACGTCCGTTCCCGAGGCCTGTGCAGTAGCGGTCTTACGATGCATTGCCGCCGGAAGCTCCGTGTACGTTGACTCCCGCACACTTCCTATGCGAACGTCCAGAGTCTGCAGGCCTCGTGTCCCCGGCTACCGGATGGTGTGACCTGGTCGCCGATGATTCTCTGACTGGCGAAGCTGACTGGATATCCGAGGTCACGTAGCCAAGAGCGGTCGTGTGCGCTACGATGAGAATGAGGAAGCCTTATTGACAGTCTACTCCGGACTGACTATATGTCGGAGCGTCCCGAGCGACGGACGTATGCTCCGAATGCGAAACATTTTGTACCACAACATCTGGGGCCAGATGTTGTTGTACGAGAGAGGGGCCTCTCTCGCTCGCCGTCCGGATGGACCAGAACGAGCTATGAACCAGACTAAAAGGCTTCCTCCGTTCTCCCTCTAATCCGCCGTCACTGGGTGTGCATTTGGTTGATTTATAGTGCTCGCATCACCCCAAAACTCCTTCTAGACCGCAACGGACGAACCCGGCTGCCGAACCATTCGTCTCTTATATTCGATGAATGGACGCTACACCGGGCGAGCTAGCGGACGTCAAAGGCCGTCGAACCTACTAGGGTCCTCTTAGGCAATTGGCGTATTTACATGAGCACTTTTCCGCTAGCCCTTCATTAATTGTGACGACGGAGGCACACTGTTGGAAGACATCACAGATACATCACCCTAATCTTGATTGTCTGAAATAGAAATTGATAAAGTAGAGTGACCCTGCGGGGAAAGGACCGGAGTGTCCAATTCCCCACTAACATACCGTGACATACGCTTCCCATGTTGTCATCGAAATCATACGATACAGAACAGGAGTTAATGCGAGTACACTGACCACATATAGAATGATTATAAAAGTCAGAGGAAGACTTCCTCTTATTACAATTGATCAAAATCCTTTCAATGTGAAAAGAAAACAAGTCCTGGTACTCGCACCAACCCCTGGCAATCAAAATACATAATAATAATATGATCCATTAATATAGAAAAAATAATTGAAATCAAAATATTTTGAAAAAATATTTTTTCAGAACAGCCCAAGTTTCTGAAAAGTAACGTTGAGCCCCAATGGATCCCAAGCCTAAGTGTGGACAAAAATTTTAAAAATATTTTAAACAATTTATTCAACACTTACGAACAATAATAATGTATCTAGTTATGATTAAAATAACATCAAGATATTATTTTCAAGAAATTCCCCCCTCACACAGAGGGCTGTTGTAAATGTAAACAATGAATGTAAAAACACTAAAATAAGACTCCAGGCACCCAGGCCCGGAATCAGTTACCAAAAATACACTATCTGATGCAAAACAGAGACTTCCAGGGAAGAAACTGCAGAACATCATATGGTAGATGCAGAACACAATGCCTAACCACCCGTAGGTGAAGACGTAAACATGGGGAAAAGAACAGAATTCATTCTGTTATTCAGCTAAAACTCCCAAGAAAATTTAGTAATAATAATAACAAAAACTATGCCAAAAGCATGGGAGAATAGCAAGGGGGGACTTAAAGGACAGGGAGAGAGGAAAACACTGAAAAATCAGTGTAACTAAATAATCAGAATGACAACAAAATGGCTGCTGCCTCGAAAATAGGTAACTTAACGTAATTTCATTAAAAAATTTTAAGTTACAGCCCTGATAATATTCTGTCACACATTTTTCCTCTCCTCCTTCTCTATCCTCCTTAGAATCACCATTTCACTAATATTTATGTGCCTGGCATCATTTAAACTGAGATTTACAAGCACAAAGATCAGTCAGATGTTAACTGATGAAGGGCCAAACTTAGAATGATTAATGGCGCCAATTTCGGAACGTCCTTGACACTGCGCATGCGCAGTAGAGGTGAAGTGTGGAGGGCCATTCAGGACATGTTTTCTTTGGTTTTAGATGCAAATTTTGGGGATTGGGGGGCAAAATTTGTGTTTGGCCCTATATTTTAAGAGTTAGCAGCAGCTGAGTCTGGGTCATTGGTACAGTATAAAAATATCGATAGCTCCCATCTAGAGGTCACCCCAAACAAGCATGCCATGTTTCAAACCAACCCGATCATAAATGTGTCCTGTAGGGTGTGCCAAAGGGAAATATTGAGGTCTGACTAAACTAAGTTCTAAGAACGTTGGCCGCAGCAACATTTTTTGATGGTAATGGAAGAAAATAGATTGCTCCCATCTAGAGGTCACCCCAAACACGCATGCCAGGTTTCAAAGCAATCCAATCATAAATGTGTCCAGTAGGGTGTGCCAAAGGGAAATATTGAGGTTTGACTAAACTAAGTTCTAAGAACGTTGGCCACGGCAACATTTTTTGACGGAATTTGAAGAAAATCGATAGCTCCCATCTAGAGGTCACCCCAAACAAGCATACCAAGTTTCAAAGCAATCCAATCATAAATGTGTCCTGTAGGGTGTGCCAAAGGGAAATATTGAGGTTTGACTAAACTAAGTTCTAAGAACGTTGGCCACGGCAACATTTTTTGACGGAATTTGAAGAAAATCGATAGCTCCCATCTAGAGGTCACCCCAAACAAGCATACCAAGTTTCAAAGCGATCTGATCATAAATGCGACCTGTGAGGTGTGCCAAATGAAATTGTGGACGTACGTATGTACACCGATGGACGAGAAGTGATGGCAATAGCTCAGCTTGACTTTGTCAAGTTGAACTAAAAATAATAACTGCAGTCTGCAGCCATCCAGCTGAAGACTGCAGTTATTATTTTATCCTCCCTGTATATTGATATTGGACTGACCCATCTCACTGTTAGTGAATACAAAGGCGATACCATTCCAGGAAACAAGGGTTCAAATGGTTCAATACCTATATTGGTTTTAATGGAGTCATGTAGGTCTATAAACAAGAGGAATTTGATGATTGTCCAGATAAATTCTCGACATGTTACAAGATTTTTTTATTCAATTCACAGGAGTTTACTCTATAACCCATATGCAATTAACAGATGAAATTTGTACTGAAGGTATGGAAATGGTTTTGAGTTTGGAAGTTATATTCAAATAACAGGGTTAATCAATTAAGAGATATCAAATTAGGTGAGCTCCATTGTATCATATTCCTATGGTAGATTAGCTGGTAAGAATATTTATTACATGATACAGCAAAAAATAGTGGGAAATGTCTAACAAATATTTTTCATTATTTATTGTCACAATTGATACGAGAAAATATCTCTTTTGTCACAACAGAATATCTCTCTGAAAGGTGCAGATTGATATTGCTGTGCATTTTTGGTCTTTGGGTGTTTTAATTACAATTAAAACATGTTGAAATTGCACTTAAAACATCATAACCTATATAAGAATACCTACTGTTTTCGAGCTGGTACCAGAATTATTCCATTTGTGACTGCTAGGAATTCTTATTTTTCACCCATGGCTTTTCATTTCATTACATTTTCTTGCAGGCATTCACGAGATAATTCTGGAACCCACTCAAAAACAGTTGTTATCCTCTGTCTCTTCAGAGATAATAGGCATCATATTTTTAAAGTGATAAGAGATATTCCATTCCGATGTGCTCCAGGTCCATGCTTTGAAACCACTCACCAAGCACACTGCTTCATATTGGGAACTATACCACCTAAACTTGGCACTATACGAATGTATTCCACTTCCAGTCATGCTTTTCTGAATAAACAGAGTATTATCTATTAACCCATGAAGGCCTGCACATCATTTACACATTTTTGATGCATTTTGACAGACCATGGTCTGTCAATATAGACAGCCAGGGACCAGCCTTGGGGAAATTTTAGGGAGACTTCAAGTCTCCCTCCAGAAAAAATAAGGAGATTGCAGAGTCAAGTAGGGAGACCTGATAGGCAGGTGGGAAAATTAAGAATATTTATGTACCACCCCCTGCCACCCTTTCATATTTTCAGCTTGTGGTCCTCCATTAACGCTCGATTAATCCAGGTCCAGTTGTCTCCTTCATGACCTATCCCCTCTTCTTCGTGCCAATCCCCCCAGCACCCTCCTGTAGTTGCCCTTCACCAAAGTCTACTAAGCTAATAATTTTCTAAGTCTGAAGTGAAAGTGTGAACAGGACCAGATGTGAGAAGGTTGCTTGGAAGGTACTTTTTCAAGATCATTCATATGCACACTCGTGCCCTGTACAAAGCTTTTCTTGTCATCACTAAGTTTCAATTCCATTCATGTTTTTTCTGGGAAGAGACGGCCCAACAGTCATCAGCAAAACAAAATTAAAAAAATAGTTTTCGAAAATACATCCGTTGTGTATACATTTTCAGCAAAGAATTTTCGGCATCCTAAGCGACGTAACCTACTTTCAAACTGGGTTATTTTGTTGAGTCGCATAAGTCACTATTTTCCTTTTGATGCTTGAAGCTCCGAATGAAATGGAACAAAATAGAAAAAAAAAATCTGAAAAAAACAATGGACAACTGATTCTCCTGTGATTTCAAATAAATGGTCGCTTATTTGACGAATGAAAACGACCATTTATCACACTCAAGCACATTCGATTCTTGAAAATAATCGTTTTTATGTAAACCTTGGATCACTCAGTTCAGCCTTTCCTCATTTTGGCCAATTTTTAGAGGGTGACTTGTAATCGCCCCAACTATTTTTCTAGGCGACTTTGGGATTACAAGGGCGACATAATCGCCCTAGTTGCCCTCACGGCTGGTCCCTGTCGACAGCCTAGACCTGTCTGGAAAAAAATCGCCCCCCTGAGGGAACGAAATGTCATTGTACTTGGAATGCATCTTGCAAGCTTATCCAAAGACTGCAGGGTTGGGGCGAATACTGTGTTGTCTGTTCTTAGGTAGTAAATTTGACAAAAGTTGGATATTGGTAATTAATGATAATAAATTTATTTATTTATTGGTGTTCAAGGGTCACATATTTTTGCTCAAGGGTTAATCATGACCACAACATGAGTATCAACTCGAGACCAGGGGTGAGCGTTAATAAGATATGCTGCCCATTTTAGAGAGGGGTTGCACCTCCCAAGCATTGGTGACCGAGTCCTATTTTACCAGTAAAACAGAGCCTGTTTAAGACAGTGAACAGGCGCTGCTTCACTTCCTGGGGTTCCTGTGGGGAAATGATAATAAATAAATAAATAAATAAATAAATTCTCAGAAAACCTGTAGATGATAAATATGTCTACGTACATCAAAACCCTGTAGTCGGCCAACCTGCATCATATCATTGGCAGCTTTGGGTACAATACACATGACCTTGTAAGCTTTGCGTAATGAAGTACTATCTAATGCAGCTTTCTCTGTATACTTGGAAATATCCTGAAAAAAATACAAGATATCATCACATTAGGTAAAGCCCTGCCCACAGATGGAAATACATGAATGGCACTAATTTTGGTCTGTATTGTTCAGAAATCTTTTCATGTTCTTTACATTTGAAAGCACATGTAACTCTCTTTTGAGACATAATTGTCTTTGTGTTGTTTAGGAATCAGTGGCAAGGTGATTGAGTTTTCCTGGGAGACTTCACCACATCTGCATATTGGTGTACCTGTTCTGAGGAAACAGCATTTCCATCATTTTTCGAAGTTGCAATTAAGCTTTTAAGGCTTCTTTCTATTTTATGTTCAGGATCAAGCTATATTAGTCACAAAATTCAGACAATTTTCATTGTGAGTGCTAACTGCTAACTATAAGCTTTTGATTTATTGAAAAAGCAGAATAAATTGGCAATAATAAACAAACACTGATTCATTTTCAGGAACTGAATAAAATCAACATTTTAATTATAAAATCCTAATACCTGTGGTTCTAGAGGCCTGGCAGTGATTCCTAATCAGATATATTCATAAATTGTTGTGATCATGGGCATGTATTGAACAAGTTTCATTTTGCTTTCACTAAAAATGATGGATGCAACTGAATTGTTTGGTGATTCACATGCTGATCCTGAATATTAGTGACAATTATGCTCAAAAATTTAAAGACATGGTAAAAATTTCCCTCTTCGAAAAATTTTTGACATGCAGCATACAAGCAAGTATTGAAAATGCCAGGCCTTAACTCCTAGCACTCTGGTAGTATTTCAAAATTTCCATCAGTGACTCCATATTGTCTACATAGAATGAAAAATTTAACAAAATATATCTTGTTTGACAGAGGTCAGTGAGCTCTGTCATAGAGGATATCATTTTTTAAATTCCCAGTTGTACTATGGGAAAAATTTGCTCCTGAAAACGTTGGTATTGTGACATCTGCATGCAAAGGGTTAATTTAAAGGAACCAACTCATTTTAGTGTAATCACAAAGTGGGCCATCGTAAATTCCATTATGTTTTCCTTGATGAATCTATAGCAAATTTGATAGACAATCTGGTTTCAGTGTTTGTAACATTTCAGTGATTTCAAATGTCAATACCTCTACAGTATTTACCACAAATAATAAAAGTGTCAATGAAACTGTATTTCAACTTGTTTAAGACATGCACATGTATAGTATGTGACACAGCAATGACAAACATCTAGGTAATGACCTGATAACAAAGGTACAAGTAAAGTATCGTAACGGTCTGTACAGAAATGCTGACCATAGCCTGTAATAAATGTGTAGGTAAAGTATTGTAAAGGTGGGCGACAGTTAGATGCTAAACTAGAAAAGAAATCTTTGAGTCCCAGAGTGGGTCTGACTGAACCCCAAAATATTTGTTCTCATAGCACAGTGATAACAAAGGCACCCAAAAACACTTGTTCCTGTCACAAGAAGTTTCGTGAAGATCAGTTCATAAATACAGACTCTAGCCTGAGCCGTATTGACATGTGCACTTACTGTGTATAAGTAGCAGTGAACAAATCAAAGTTCATCAAATTTGCATAATTTCTGCACAAGAAAAAAACCTGTATTATAAGTGATGTATTCCATGTTACTAAACATTCCTATGAAAATTTATTCAAATCAGAACTTTCATACAGAAGTTCTGTACAAAAAACTGATTGCACTAATTTTGGTACAAAAAGGTTGCTGGCGGCCATCTTGAATTCTGGACCGCACCCAAAAACACTTGTTCTCGTCCCACAGTGATAACAAAGGTACCCAAGAAGTTTCGTAAAGATCGGTTCATAAATACAGCCTCTAGCCAGAGCCATATAGAAGTTGTGTACAAAAAACTGATTGGACCTAATTTCTGTACAAAATGGCCACTGGCAGCCATCTTGCATTTTGGGCCGCACCCAGAAACACTCATTCTCATCCCAAGGTGATAACAAAGGCACCCAAGAAGTTTTGTGAAGATCGGTTCATAAATACAGACCTCTAGGCCAAGCGGTATTGACATGTGCACTTACTGTGTTTAAGTAGCACTGAATAAATCAAAGTTTATCTAATTTGCATAATTTTTGCACAAGAAAAATCCTGTATTATATGTGATGTATTCCATGTTACTAAACATTCATACAGAAATTTATTCAAATCAGAACTTTCACACAAAAGTTCTGAAAAAAACTGATTGCACCAATTTTGATACAAAATGGCCGCCGGCAGCCATCTTGAATTTCGGACTGTACCCCAAAACAATCGTTCTCGACCCAAGGTGATAACAAAGGTGCCCAAGAAGTTTCGTAAAGATCGGTTCATAAATATGGCCTTTAGCCCGAGCCATGTGTACGGCACGACGGATGACAGGCCATGGCAATACCTCAAATTTGACTTCGCCAAAGTTGAGCTAAAAATGCATTTTCCACAAAATAGCTTTTCTCTGGTGAAGGTTCAGAGACCTTAAAATTTTCAATAGTACAACTGAAGCTTTGCCTCACTATTGTTTAATAAAGAAAAACATTTACAGCTTGACCGCCTATACTGAGTCAGTTTGCTTAGAAAAGTTTTGAAGGTGACTAAAAGGTGTAGTCCAAGGGCACCAGAAGTAGAGGGGCAGCTGGTCCCCTTGCCACAAAGGCTGGGGATTGGGGACAGCAGGTGTGTGTCCTTTTTTGACAAATGTGTTCTAGAGGAAGAGATATTTTACATGTGCCAATGCCAACGGGGAGGTTTGTATCAGGTTTAATGATGGAGTTTGGTTGATAATCGCCAAACAAAGAAGCTAAATAATCAGCAGGGTTATTTCTAAAGCTTATTATTGCACCTAGAGTGGAACAAGGTAAGTCAGGTAAGGCAACTTGCTACTCTCAAGGGACGATATTATAGATAATGTCAATACTATTGAGTTTCTCATTTCAATTTATAATATGTTATATACTTTCGGCTTTAACACATACCCATAGTCAAGTGCCCTTTTTGATCCCCTTTCACGCCCTTGGATGCTTCCACGTCCATTTGTGTAGTCTCCTTCACTATTAATAATTTACAGAATGAATTGGCCATTGTGTGAAGAAAATCCAACTGAACCTACATATCAGACAAAATCCTTGTTTTAATGAAAAAGAAACCGCAAAAATCAGAAATTCCCATAGTAACAATATGACACAATGTTTGTTCATAATTCAAATAATTCTCTTGATTTTGTAAACCTAGCCAAAAAAACCCAAACTGATTTATAGAGAAGAAACTGAACTAGTTTCAATTATAACTTACCTTTAATATTAACTGATATTTCATAATTCTTTGTACAGGTTTAATTAGAAGATCTGGTAATAATAGCCTATGTCCTAATTTTTGTCTGACATCCTAAAATGGAGTAAAAAGAAAACTTGACTTCAAAACTAAAATCTTAAAAATAAGATGTTCCAGCCTATAAGCTACAAACCCTAACTCCTCTCATTATCCATTGCAAGTCTTGTATCTCATTTTCACATTAAGCACTGCAAGTATATTAAGTCACAAAACCCATCCACCACAAACAAATGCTAAACTCAGGGCCTCTCTTTGTCCTCTTAATCTTTTACCCAATCAATATCAAAATTTGTTATTTTTTCTCAAATTTCTAAAAAAAATGAACTGCTCAATTTCTAAATTACGTGGGCAGAAGTGGTTGACTTGTTTAGTAAAGAGTTATGTAAAGAATTTGAATATCAGTGACAAAGGTTTATTGACAAATAATACAGCCATCAAGTATGAAGATTATTTTACCCACACTGACTCTACCTACCTCCCTCCCCACCACTCATATTTTTCATCATGGCTCATATTTTTCAATATCATGCTGTTTGGAAAGTAATCTATTTATTCAATCTACTCCCCATATTGAATTTTGAGGACAAATTACAGGCCATGAAGCTTGTCAGTTTTGAAGATGTTTAAAATAATCTTCAGTAACACTAAATTGTCCACAAAATTGTGAACAAAATAAAGGTGTGCCATTATTTACACAAACTTGAACACATTTTCCTACGGATCTTCAACATGAATGCCGTACATGTCTCAAAGTCCTTCAAAGAAAAATAAAACCAAAATTTCAAAAGAAGATTCAGCTTCTTTACTGCTGTGATCTATTCTAGAATGGGAATAAATTCTGTATTTGATTGCCGAACTGGTTGAATGCTAGAAGCCACTATCATGGCTCTACTGAAAAGTGCTAGAAGCTACTTTTGTGACTTTAAACTGTATGCATTAGCTTGATGTTTGATCAACAGAAGAAAATTTTTGTGTATAAAATTGTTTGGTGGCAATTTATTGGAAAGTGCCTTTTGGCACTCCCCAATAAATTGTAACAAAACAATTATTTATGAACAAAATGTTGCTAAACGAAGGCTACTTATGCTGGTAACAGGGTATCCTTAAAAAAAAAAATACCCATGTTTCAAATCACCTTTGAAAAATAATTTAGCACTCAATCGGTTAATGAAACAAAATGTCTTTCAACAGATACTCTTGAGAACCAATGAGTGACTGTGCTCCAAGAGAGATGTGGTGTTTCAGAAGCCATTTTCAAGTACATGTACTTTTTTGAAAGCTTTGGAAATTCATTTCTGAATTCAAGGACCTTCGAGGGACTACAGCTACCCTACTGGAACATCTAATGGTACTGTCAGGTCCAAGCCTGGAAATAAGCAATCTGTCATTTGCAGAATGGGGTCCCCAGAGGGTGAATTTGCTGATGCTATCCAAGTGGACTAGAATCCTCCAATTTGTCCTCGCCGTTGGAGTACCTCTTTCTGTTTAGGCCTGAGACCTTGATTCAGATTGAGGTTCACAGAGAGTAAATTTAGTAATGCTACCCTGCTGTGCAGGGTAGCATCAACAAATTCACCCTCTGGTGACCTCATTCTGCAGATGACAATCTGTTTATTTCCAGGCCTGGACAGATCAGGAGCTAATCTGATGTGCATTAGTCATCAACATGAGCTTCAACCATTTGATTTTTTAACTAGATAGTGTGTTTGTTATCCATGCTCTACAAAAATAATATTGAGATTATTAAGATATTTCACTATGATAAATGTCATATTGCATATCACAGATGGATTCACGTTCACAATACTGCTTAATATATATTCAAATGAGTTTGCTTGTTAACTGTTTACCTGACAGCATGACTAGCAGATGGCACTTGCAAAAAAAAGAAATGAACATCTCTGTATTCCTATCGGTAGGCAATCCCTACATATGTATTCCAAACCATAGTACATGAACCAGATACTGACCCTCTGAAAGCTGTCTCAGACAGCTGAAAAAGGTTCAGTGTAAGGTGTAGATATTATTTCAGAGAATAGAAAATGCAATTTTTATAAGGCCCCACAAAGTAGATCTTCTGTTTCTCAGGCTATTTTTTGTAAAATTGAATGTGGGCTGGCGGGCGGTTTTCTATTTTATTTCTTCTATTTTCTATTTTATTTTTGTAATTATTTCTTTGCCATCAAAAGTTCACGTTCTTGGTTTGTTATATGTTTTAGGCCTTATAATTTTACAGAATAACATGGGTAGCGGTGTATTTCATCCCTTGAGTGCAAGAAGGCTTTGCAATGCTAAAGCATTGCAAAGCCTTGTTGCACTCAAGGGACAAATTCATCAATTTTATTAACTTGAGTAAAATATCAGACATACACCATTTAATTTTTATTTTTTAAGTTTGCAATGGTTATAAAACAGGGAATGTACGGCAACCAAAAGGACCATACAGGAGGGCCTGGGGAACAGATTTTTAACTTTTTTTAGGCCTAACAAAATTATTTTGACAAAACTGAGTCACAAATTTACTTGAATATATTTGTCAAGGTCTTTCTGTGATTTTTTTTTTATTGAGAATATGATTTTCAAGTACTCTTAACACTTTTAACCCAAGAGGCTGCTTTTCCAGCCCAGGAACATGATACATCATAATTTCATAAAGTACAGTGGCAGCCAAGTGTTTGTGTGGACAAAAGGTTGCACACTGAAAATACTGATTGGTCCATCCCCAAATAATGAATATGGATGCCTTCAATTGCTGCCATTAAACTGACCTGGAAGATACCACCAGGGTTCAAAGGGTTTAGGACATGAAATTACAGTTTTAAAACTCCAACAAACTTAAGCACCTTCAAGGAGCTGTATGAACCATGTTAGATAAATCTGACAATTATAATGTTTTCTTTTTCAGAAAATACCTGTCAACTAAATAATAAATGTGATGTATTTAGGGCTTTCACAATTAGTCAATTAAATGACTAACCATTGATGAGTGCTGTCCGTGAAGGTTATTTTTATTTGCGGAGTCGGGAGATGAATTTGTATGACAGTCTATGTATCACTATAATGTGAGTTGAAGCATTTAATGTTGAAGTATCCAAAAAACAAGAGGCCCCACGGGGCCTGAAGTGCTCATCTTGAACAGAACACAATATAAACAGAGTCCAAGAATGAATCTACATTAAGCAATCCATCTCCATAGGCTACACTGTCAATCCTTGAGTCCCTCAGGAGTGACCAAAATAATCCGGGCATCATGCCTTTTCTTCAGTTGATCTTAAAATGTAGAGTTCCCCTATGAAGCCACATGATACAACCTATGTGGATTAATCTTAGTTACCTCTAGAGGGTACTGAATACAAAATGTTTTAATCTTCAGCAAAATGGCTAATTCCAGTTCCCATAGGGAGCCCAAATATTAACCCAGGCTCTCGATTTGAACACAGTTGAATCTGACCTCCCTAGAGATTGTGTTGTATACCAAATATGAGAGCATTCTGACTAGTGGATCTGAAGAAGAGGATTTTTGAAGAAATTCCCTCATATTGTACTAAGTTAAATTTCAGGTTCCCATATGGAGCCCAAATATTAACCCAGGCTCTTGAATTGAATAAACTGGAATCTGACCCCCTAGAGATGTAGTATACCAAATATGAAAGCATTCCGACTGCTTGATCTGAAGAAGAAGATTTTTAAAGAAATTTCCTTATATCGCACTAAGTAAAAATTTGTCTACGCGAGCCCAAATATATACCTAGGGATCTGATTTGAACAAATTTGAATCTGACCCCCCCCCCCCCCCCCCCCCCATTAAAGATGTTGCATACCAAATATGAAAGCATTCTGCCTGGTGGATCTGAAAAAGATGATTTTTAAAAATTATAAAAATTATCCCCCATATTGAACAAAGTTAAAATTCACAGGAAGCCCGAATATTAACCTAGGGACTTGGTTTGAACAATCTTGAATCTGACCCTCATACCAATGATGTATATCAAACATTAAAAGATTCTGACTGGTGGTTCTGAAGAAGATTTTTAAAGAATATTCCCCATATTACCCAATGTAAAAAATTCAGGCTCCTATATTGGGCCCAAATATGAACCAATGGGCTTCATTTTAACAAACTTGTATCTGACACCCCTATGAATGCTGTATACCGAATATCAAAAGATTCTGATAACTGGTTCTAGGAGAAAATAGTTTTTAAAATTTTTTGTAAATATGCTGACTCAGTATTTTTTTCGATGCCCATTACAGAACACCTTAACATAATCGATGGCAATTTGTTTTTTACCATTCAATTCTACTGGTCATAAGGATATTGCATACCAAATAACAGCTCTCTGTTCTCTGTGGTTTGGGAAAATGGACAATTGAAAATATTTCTATTTTTTAGCTCCCAGGGTTCCCATGGGGATGTGGGAATTTTTTTTTTTGCATGTGTCAAGTACTTATGACTGGTTCAGAAAAATAGAAATTTTGGGCGGGGCCAAAAATCTTACCCCTCCCATTACAAAGGTAAATATTGCTTCATGAACTTCGTTTGAACAAACTTGATTCTACACCTCAAAAGGAAGCTCCATAGAAAATATCAAGTCATTGTACATACTAGTTCATGAAAAGAAGATTTAAAAAAATATTTTTGGAGCATTTTTCCCCCACTCCCTCCCTATGGGGCTGCGCATGTTGAGTTGAACAAAAATGCAATGCCCCTTCGGGACCATCACTCACACAAACTTTCAATTGAATCAGCCCAGTGGCTTTGGAGGAGAAGACCAAAACATGGTGTTGACGGACGACGGATGGAGAGCAATGAGATTAGCTCAGCTTGACTTTGTCAAGATGAGCTAAAAATCTTTGGAACTCCCTGCTACAGACCTGCAGTCTGGAGAGGGTTAAATTAAAGACATGCACACAGGAATCAGATAAAGGTTTTCCAGCATAGAAAGGGTTCATTCAACATGAAATCAGTAGAGAAAGAGTCCATCATGAGAGAAAAAAATCTTTGGAAAAAAAACACACTGAAGTTATGAGAGGGTTAAATTAAAGATATTCAGACAGGAATCAGATCAATTTTTTTCCAAGGAACCAGAAAAAACAGTATTGAAAGGATTTTTTGTTTGTTCATGGCATCAATAAAAATCTTTGGAACCCACACTGCAGCCTTGAGAGGATTAAATTAAAGACATGCATACAGGTATCGGAGTAGTAGCAGTTGTAGAATATTTTATTTAAGTGTCAAATTTCAATACACATACATATATACATAGAGTATTTACAAAATATTTATATGAAATCCAGCCTATGAAGGCTCATGAGACACATTTTCATCAGAGGTAGGTCATTTTTACAGTAGTTCATAAAAAAACAAACAATACAAAAAAACACCTAAAAAAACCCCAAAACAAAAAACCCAAACTCGAAAAACCAAAACACATGCACACACACCAACACACACACACTTGCGCACATGCACACACTTGCGCACATGCACACACCCTTGCACACACCCTTGCACACACACACACACACACACACACACACACACACACACACACACACACACACACACACACACACACACACACACACACACACACACACACACACACACACACATGCACTTGCGTATACTTCCATGTACTAATTTTCTTTCACATTTTCTTCCCCCCCCCCCCATCACGTATATCTGTCTCTCTCTATCTCTTTCCCATTGAAGTGTACTCTCTCTTAGAATGGCACATTTGCAAATATTTTAATTCGGCATCTCCCTTACATTCACCCATGTATTTTTACATACACACAGGCTTAGCTATTTTAATTAATAACACAAATAACAACAAAGTAGAGGAACGTTGAAAAATCTACAAATGCAAAGAGTATAAAAGTATGTACAAACCAGGGACCAGCCGTGAGGGCGACTAGGGCGATTAAGTCGCCCTTCTAAGCCCAAAGTCGCCTAGAAAAATAGTCGGGGCGATTACAAGTCGCCCTCTAAAAATTGGCCAAAATGAGAAAAGGCTGAACTGAGTGATGCGAGGTTTACATGAAAACGAGTATTTTCAAAAATCGAATGTGCCCGAGTGTGATAAATGGGCATTTTAATTCGTCAAATAAACGTCCATTTATTTGAAATCACACGACAAGCAATTGTCCATTGTTGCTTTTGGCGGATTTTTTTATTTCTATTTTGTTGCGTTTCAATCGGAGCTTCAAGTGTCGAAACGAAAATAGGTGACTTACGCGACTCAACAAAACAACCCAGTTTGAAAGTAGGTTACGTCGCTTAGGATGCCGAAAATGTATACACAACGGACGTATTTTATAACACATTATTTTCATTTCGATTTGCTGACGACTGTTAACTGTTGGGCTGTCTATTCCCAGAAAAACACGAATGGAATTGAAACACATGAAAAAAAGCTTTAGTGATGTCAAGAAAAGCTTTGTACAGGACACAAGTGTGCATGTGGACGATCTTGAAAAAGGGTCCTCCTAAACATCGGAATGACATGAAATCTGAATCTGAATTTGGATACTGTGTAAACCGTGTTTTCGCGTATTTTGACACAGGGGGAGCTGTAGATGTTTTTATATGCGCGGAATGACACCGGAATGCCATAAAAATGATGCGGAATGACATTTCTTTTACAAAATATTCAACCCCAGAATGTATTTTGTTTATTAACTAAAGAAGTACCTCCCAAGCAACCTTCTTACATCTGGTCCTGTTCACACTTTCAGACTTAGGAAATTATTAGCTTAGTAGACTTTGTTGAAAGGCAACCACAGGAGGGTGATGGGGGATTGGCACGATGAAGAGGTGAGGGGCCATGAAGGAGAAGGTAGCAGTGGGGGATTTTCAGTCAATAATTACATTGTGATTTTTTAACCTGGCACAGATGCATCATAGACTACTGGACCTGGATTATTTGTACGTTAATGGAGGACCATAAATTGAAAATATGAAGGGGCGGCGGGGGTGGTACATGAATATTCTTAATTTTCCCCACTTGCCTATGAAGTCTCCCTACATGACTCTGCAGTCTCCCTATTTTTTCAGGAGGGAGACTTGAAGTCTCCCTAAAATTCCCCCCTAGGCTGGTCCCTGGTACAAACCCCTACAGAATTGGGTGAAGGATATTTGTTTTGGTAAGCAAATATCTCCCGTACATTCCCCCACCCCCCACCCCCATTAAATAATCATTAGTTTCAGTCACGAGAAATAATCATTGGTTTCAGTCATTAGTGAGATACTTTTCAAAAACACTATATTTTCTTTTTACTATATCCTTTTTATAGGAATCTGATCATTCCTTTCGATAATTCCACTCGTTTCAACGATGCATTGATACATGAAAATAAACAGCTAACGCGCAATGATACGTGGAAGTGATTTGACCGATACTCAGAACAGGAGGCGTCTTGCGATCTGATTCAGCTGACAGGTTTCATGCGGCAATTCACGGCGGGCATGTGCCGAATTACCGCTGGAAATGATCGATATCCACTCATAAAAAAGCCACTGTTTCTTTCATTATACGTTTTAGGACAAATTGATCATTTCCAGGGATAATCCGACTCGCACCCACCATAAAGTGATGCTTTGAAAGCCGACATTTCATTGATATCGTGAAATTGAAAATTTCTAAGCACATTTCATAGAAATTAGCCGTCGCCCCCACAGCTCTGGGCTATGTACACAAACACTAAAAAAAAACATATGGTTTAACATGTATCATTCCTGAAACTGTTTTCGATGGTTAAACATTTTGTGTACAGTCGATGCTAAAACACATTGTAAATTTTCATTGTTCGTTAAAAAAAAGAGTTTTTCATCATTGTTAAATTTGTAGAATTCACTGTTAAGTTGGCTGGCTCGGTCAAAGAGGTCGTCTCTTAGATCACTGTAGGACGTACAGTTCAAAAGGAAATGTTTTTCATCTTCAATTTCATTTGTCGAGCATAGTTTACAGATTCTCTGATCAAGTGGCACTTTGGGTTTGGCATATCTTCCAGTTTCGACTTGCAAAGTTGGTATGCCACATCTCAAAGATGCAAGCGTCCGTCGATGGCATTTCGGGATAGCTGCTCTAGCGTAACTTTCAACTGAGACACTTACTTTGAATTGCCTGTATGTCCTCAGTTTGTTACCATTTACAATTTTTCCGTCGTTCCATAGACTATTTAGCAAGCTTTCTCTGTCTATGGAGCAAAGTTTTTCTTTTGCCGAGTTTATATCAACACTACCACCTACGTTTAGACCTGTAATTAATTTTTGGGCTCTGGAGTCCCATGATCTATGAAATTTGTGAGACCAGTTATGCACAGTAGTCACGAGCCTGTCTTGTTCCATATCCCTTACTCTTAGCCAATGCTTTACAACGTTGATTTTTTGTTGCATGAGTGGTGAGCACCAACCCAAATTGCCGCGCAGGGCGAGATTTGGAGAGTTTTTGCCGAGACCTAGAAAGTAGCGTGCTGCTTTGTTTTGCACACAGTTGATCTTGTTCCATTCTGACATGCCCCATATCGCACTGCTGTAGTGCAGTATGGGTTCCACCAAAGCTTTATACAACTTATCGAAAACATTGAAGCTCATTCCACCAGCACTTGAACATTTGTTGATGAGGCCAGTTAAGGCATCACTAGCTGATTTGGCGATTTCTGATGTGGAGTGTTTCAGTTCTAGGAGTTCGTTGAACCACATTCCGAGATACTTGTAGTTAGATTCGTACTGCAACTCTATTTCTCCGCACATAAACTGATGTTTCGATCTCTGGGATTAGGGTTACGAAAATGAAGTATTTTAGTTTTTTCTTTATTTAACTGTAGTCTCCATTTCCTGCACCATTCGTGGTGCTATCCAGTTGTTTTTGAAGATCGTTTTTTGTCTCAGCAAGGAAGACAATATAGTCAGCATACATCAAAATTCCTACTTTTCAGCCATCTATATCAACACCTAAGTTCGAGTGCTTTATTTCCTCTGCCAAATCATTTACATATATTGTAAAAAGGGTTGCACCCTTGTTTACTCCTTATGGAACACGAAAGAATTCAGTTAGTGTATTATTCACAGATACAGAGCATTGCACATTTGTGTACAGGGAAACCACTGCGTTAAATATTTTGCCATGAAGTCCAATGCGGTGAAGTTAATACCAAAGACAGTCTCTATTCACGGTATCGAATGCTTTTTTAGCATCAACAAAGCAGGCATAAGTGTCTTTGCGGGAGAGTTTTCTGTTGTTGATAATATTATAAAGTACATAGATATGGTCAGTACAATTTCTATCTTTGCAGATGCCGTTTTGTTCGTCTACTAGTATTTCTTCTTCTTCCAACCACTTACACAATCTGGTATTTAGTATATACGTATAGATTTTGCACGGTATAGATAGTAGTGTTATCCCTCTGGTTGACAGTGGCCGTCTGTAGTCGGTTTGTTCTCCTTTTGGGATAGGTTTGATGATTCCTAATCTCCAAGCATCTGGAATTTGTCCACTTTCGAAGCAATGGGATATTATTTTAAACAGAAACTTGGCGCAGATATCATTTTTTAACACTTCAGCGGGAATCTCATCAACACCGACTGCCTTTCTATTTTTAGACTTCCCTATCGCTTGGTATACTTCTTCACGTTGGATTGGATCATTTAGCATAGCAATATCCGGTCTTGATGTTCCAGTAATAAGATTCAAATCGATCTTTTTCAGATCATTGAGATGTTGGTTGTCGAAATGTGGTTGATCACTGGCGGAAAATAAACTTTCATAATCATTTTCCATTTACTTAATACAGCGTCTATGTCAGTGACAACATTACCATCGTTATCGAGAACTTCCATAGGTATTTTTTGTCGAGAAGAACTTGCTGTTTGTAGATTATTTATATGTTTCCAAAATTCTTGAGTATTTCCGTGCTCACTTAGTCTACTGATCTCTTCTTGTTTTCGTAACTGGAATTGCCTTTTGTATTTTCTGTTAATTTTATCAAACAACCTACGGTCTGCACAGAACATTTTTCAGATGTTTTTTGTCGGATTTTTGTTTGCAGTTTGTCCATTCGCGCTCCCATGTTTTAACAGTTCCAGTAAGGTTTGTAGAAAGATTTTTTACTCTTTTGGTTGGGTTGACAGGTTCTTGCAACTTTCCAATCACTACTTTTTTCCATTTCCTTTGATATAAATTCGCAAAACAGTTTGTATGCATTGTTGATTTCATTGTTGACAAGTAACTCATTTTCGATTCTACTGATGGTGATTAAAGATTCGTCAATTATTTCTGGATTATTCATGTAGGTAGTTGGTAGAGGATAAAGCTTATACACTTTTCTCTTGCAGTTCACATTGACATTTGTGTTGTTAGTGTTTGTATTGTCGTTTTCACTAATTGGGTTTGTTGTTTTCAAATCCCATATGATGACAGAATGGCCAGGTATTGTGTGGCCAACATGGAGATTAAGATCACTTAGCAAATCTATGATTCTTAGTACGCTGAAATTTTCGCACCTTTTGAGCAGCTCGTGGGGATTAATAACATAGTCAACAATGGCAATTCCTCGGTGTGAGATGCTGGTGAAATCGTTAGTTGATGCTGATCTGCCATTTAACATACAAAAGGATGTATCAACAAGGGGGTCAATAAGTAAGTCACCATGGCAATTTGAAACCTCGTCCAGTATATTTCTTGGCGTCACACAATCAACACCTTCATTGAAGTCCTGCTTATGGCCACATCTAGCATTAAAGTCTCCACAGATTTGTATAACTCCTTCGTTTTGGAACTGATATATTTTGTCACATAACTGTTGAAAGAATTCTTCTGGGTTACATGCTCGTGTCAAGTTAAGAGGTGGCAGATAGCAAATGCAGAGAAAAATAGTTTCATTGTGGTCCCGATGTTCCATCTTAACCCACTGGATCCCCACAAATTCATTGTCAACAATTCTTGCATTATAATTCTGAAGTGTGCTGCTTTTAATAAAACACCCTACTCAGCCTGACCCGCACCTTGCGTTTGTGTTAACGTTTAACCTGTTGTTGCCAAACCACTGATAGCCGTCAATGTGTAGGGCCTCGTTTGGACGAAGAAAGGTTTCTGCCACTCCAAACACGTCACTATCTAGAGAGTTAATCAGTTCCTTTCTGAATGCATAACTTTCCATATTTTTTAAGGACCATCCATCACAATTCCAGAAACCGAAAGTTAATCTATCTTATCTGCGACTTGTTTGCTGATCTTGAGGCAGCTTACGAACTAACCTGTTTCCCACTACCTCGTATTGCTTGTCTTTACCAATTTCCTTGAGGATTGTGCGCAAGTTGTTTTGCTGAGAGAGTAGTTCTGTGGAAATATCATTGTCAATAAAAACTTTACTGTATGTCCTATTTCCCTTGAGTTTGTTTTTATTGTCCATCACTTGTTTTTTCTGTGTATAATCCTGTACACTTGCTAGAATGATCCCAGGGTAGTCACCATAACTCTTTTTCCTCTCAGCCTTGGTGATAACTATATTCGGCAATCTGAGACCATCTCGAATAAGACTGTTCACTTTATTTACTACACTCTGCTCATTGTTCACTTCGTTTTTACTCTCCGGGAGACCTTTGATTACTATATTGCATTTCCTGATATTTTCTGTTGACTGATTTATATCACCTGTGAACTGTGTGGAAGAAGTGTTGTGCGTTTTCTGAAACTGCTCTATTTTGGTTGACAGCGAGGCAATAGTATTTTTCATCGCTGATATCTCTTTATTCATTTCCACCTTCACATTTTATTTCTTTTTCAATTTTCTTTTCCATAATTTTGACCATCTCTGCACAGAAAGTGTCCTGTAGATTGTCTATCTTTTAGACAAACATTTCACTCATCTTTGCTACACTCACAAATTTTTAACTACGTCCTTTAGCTCGTGAATCTCATGCCTAACTTTTGACGGTTGCGAGTCATTGTCATTTTCACAGTTTTCTTCACTGTCGTAATACCTCTGTTTTTTGGGGTTGACATTATCTGAACAATCCTCTGCCTCGGAAGAGTGATTTCGTTTTCTCCCTGTTTCACCACAGATGCCTCCGAGGTTATCGTGTTCATCATCAGCGGTGGTTGTTACAGTTGTTGTTTCCACGGCATTGGCAGATAACATAACTTCACTAACGAAATCACTAGCGTTAGCAATGTCCATGGGATTTTCAACAAACCCACTCGTGTTTATCCTGATATCTGAATCACCAAGACACTGCACAGATTCTGGATTTCCATGATTTCCCTGATTATCCGTTCCATTATCCATTCCGTTAGCGATGTGTTTTCCTTGCTCTGCTTTCACTTCCATTTTCACTGTTCTATGTCAATAACCGTTTCACTGCTTTATGCCACTAAATGTTAATCAATCCATGTAAATGAAAGAGTTTTAAAAATATCCGTAATAAATACAAGCACTGGACACAACCTTCACAAATTTTCACAAACGATGCACGCAATTAGGAGGCAGGAGCTGTGAAAAACACGTCCGCACACTGTTTTCCAGCATTGAAATGGTTCATTAAACATAAATAAAAAATCTTTCTAAAACAAACAAAAGTCCCCCCCCCCACAGAATTGACAGATTGTAATAACAAGATTAAATGTTCATAACAGAATTTTTGTTTATTTAAGAACACAAAATGTCAATCAAAAGTTAAAAAATTTATAGTAATTTATATATTTTTTTTTATACTTACCAATGACCCAGACTTAGTTGCTGGTGCTAACTCTAAAATATCTGGGGCCAAACGCAAATTTTACCAACCAATCACCCAAATTTGCATCTAAAACCAAAAATTACATGTCCTATATGGTCCTCCATACTTTTACTCCACTGTGCATGCGCAGTGTCAAGGAGGTCTCGAAATTGGTGCAATTATCATTCTTACAACCAGTGCCTGGTAAGCGTTGTGTACTCAGAGGGGAGGTATGAGTTCCCAACTCATGGGAGGGCCATCCCCGTCTGGGTCATTGGTAAGTATAAAAAATATATAAATTACTTTAAATTTTTTAACATTTTTATGCTGTACTAATGACCCAGACTTAGCTGAATAGTAAAAAGGTTGGAGGGCCTAAGACATAAATGAAAATCCAATAAACTCAATTACATATAACAGAACTATCCCCTGAAGGAGAAAATGAGAGATAGGCTTTACATGTATCTTTCTTATTTGTATCAAAAAGAAAGACAACACCATTCTGTAATTGAGCGCAATAACATCAATGATCTCTATTAACATTCAGTATAATCCTTTATACTAATATTTTTAAAGGAAAGCCAATAAATAAGGAAGTCCCGCAAAATGAGACTCTATATACTCATATAAAAGTGTCCGAGGAGTGTATATTAACACCCGATTAATACGTGATATATACAAATGTCTCACACTGAGCAACACTTAAAAAATATTACATAGATGAGTAAACATTAGCTTTACTTTAAAACCATCCCGGTACCGACTCGGAATTACTGACTCCAAGGGAGGTATTCCCTTGCTGACACTATAAAGCAGGTGACCTAAGGGAACCCCCCCCCCCCCTCCCCTTGCCCTGAATCAAATACACCAGAGCAAAGAGGGCAGCGGGACAGAAGAGTCACTGCCGGAACCAAAAGCCTACATATATATAGTTGCCACTGTTTAGTGGACGACATTCTAAGAGAAAAATAACAGACCTAAACAATGCAGATCTGCAGAAAAGGACTCAATATTTCTCAGATACAAATTCGAGAAAGTGGAGGGCTAAGAACAATATGCAGCCCTCACTAGATCTGTAATAGCAACACTATTAGCGTAAGCCCATGATGTAGAAGAGCTCTTACTTCATAAGCTTAAAACTAAAGCACAGACTGCTGATTGAAGATATTATCATAAGCAGTACTGATAGTAAATTGAATCCATCTGACCATAGAATGGACCGAAATGTGGAGGAAGCTGCCACAGCATATCCCACAACAGACATCTGAGTAGATTAAACCACGGTCTTTGTGGAGATAGAAATGCTACCAACAGAATTTTGCATTGAAATATATAACTTGAGCAATATCTGCTGAATCAACGGCGCTGGAAGATACGCATATCCTATTATTCCGTCTCACGAGATCGATAGAGCGTCTACTGCAAATGCTCGAAGATCCAAACATTGTGACACATACTTATGCAACTGATTGTTAAGATGCGTCACGAAAAAGGCGATCATATGCCAATTTCTTGGTAGCAAATCTGATTGAATACTTGTTTGTTGAAAGTCCATTCTGGCGTCAACAATCGGCCCCTCCATGAAGGGAGTACGCTAATACATTCAGACAACCCGGAATATGACGGACCGATAGGAGAACTTGATGTTCTAGTACAAACAGAAAGATTCCTTCTGTTAACATGAAAAACAGAATGGAATGATTGTCTCCCTAGTTCCGAAAATATGCTAATAACGTCGAATTGTCGGACAGAATTAGCACATGAGCATACTGAATAACGTTTATCCAATAACGTAGCACAAGCCAAAATGACATCATTCTTGATGTTAATGAGATAAATTAGGAACTACGGATCCCAAAGACGCTGGCCATTCAAATCCGTTGGGCTCAGTGATACGACCCAACCTGTTTGACTGGCATCCGTCAAGATTGTAAAACTCGGATCCGGCAATTGCAGTGGAACTCTCTGTGTTAACCACTGAAAACCTGCCCAAGTCTGAACCTCTTATTCACTTGATTGACAAGAAGATGTCCGTATCGAGCGAAAAAATCTTCACCCTCCAATTCTGGATCAGAAGAAATTGGAGAGGACAAGTGCGTAACCGCCCCATCTGAATAAAATCGCGGCAGCTCCGCACAAACGTATCAGTATCATGAGATCTCTCGCTGAGACCTTGTCTGAGCGAAGACAATAGTGAGCATAACAAATGATTAATTTCGCTCTGGGTAACGGCAGACAAACGAAAATTAGACGTGACGTGGCCCTGGCTACATCCTCCAATGGGTGAATGACTTGGATGATACCAGATCCAACTTCTCCTCGTTTACTTATGAAACCGAGATGTCAGAGCAATAGAAGCAGATTCTGCACATCGTTCTGAAGTGTTAACTCATTGCCGTACCTCTAAAGAATGTCGTCCAGGTAGGCCGACGTTATCGCAGACGAATGAGCTTGGAAATGAGTCATTACCGAGTTCGTTATTCGAGTGAAAGCCCAGGGGGCTAGATTCAGACCGAAGCACATTGCTCGGAACTGATGCACAACTCCTATGATGAGGAAGCGAAGATACTTTCTGAACGCCTGATGTACCATGACGTGAAAGTACGCATCTTGAGATCTATGCATGTAGCATAGTCGTACACCCGAAAACTCGCTCTGACTGATGGGACAGACTCCATATATAAACCTGGAGCCATGATCAGCTTGTTTATCCAGCTCAGAATAATGAGTGAACGGAACGAGCCATCTGGTTTTTGGAACCAGAAAAGGATGGTTGTAGAAACCTGGAAATTCCTGGATTTCTACGATCTCTATCGCGATCATTCCAGAAGAGACTGGACTTCTGATGGAAGCAAGCCTCTTTCCTGCTGACTTGACAGAAGCTGAGTCCATCTTGGACTCCGAGTTAATGGCGGATTTCGTTTGAAGAACAATTTAGTCCTTCTGAAATCACCCCTCGAATCCAAGGGACGTCCGTAATCTATTCCCTATTAATTGAGAAACTCGACAGTCTTCCGCTCACTAGTACATGATAGAGGTTAATACCATTACCTCCTGGTCCTGCGAGGCTTGTGGAAGGAGAAGCCATGTCCTCCACGGCCCGCACCTCGCCCCGTCGACCTAGGGGCGTCTGACCAGATGTCTCGGCCAGAATTACGACCCCTACCTGAGTCGCTACCCTGATGGTCTCTAGAGTAAGACCTAGAGAATGCATAGGAACCTCTATAGGAACTTCCCTTATTCGTCCCAGAAGTGCCTGTCCTACTCTTCTCTGCTGAATCCGACTATATGGAAGTGGATTTGAATAGCAGAGAGTCTGAAGCTTTCTTAGTTATCTGATCATAGACTGCGGAAAGCTTGTCGTCGAAAAAAACTCTCTGGACACCGGAGCGACTCTGAGAGAGTTTCTTACCTTACTATCCACACGCGTGGATGTAGCCAGGGCCGCGTCACGTCTAACCAACTCCATATTGCCACTAAAAGAACAGAGTTTTACATGAGGCCCTTGAAAGAACTCTTAAGGAGGTTGTACATCCTAGAATTCTTTTTCCTTTGAGACGTAATGATAATGTTCTGGTAAGGTGAGCTGCGTACGATGATGCATCTAAGCTGATCCTGCTAGACGATACTGTCGTTTCCAACATCGTGGTTGGAATTGACATAGACGACAGTATAAACAATACTAGGTCCTGACCTGGTCATCTAGACGCAGAGAACTCTCAGAATGCTCTGTCCTGCCATTTTAAAATATTCCTTGAATTGATGAAAGTCAGATGTAGAGCATTTGCCGAAACCTGACCTGCCCATTTAGGTAGCAAGTTATAAAAATATAGCGTCATTCAACAGATCAAATGTCCGTGAGACATATCTGGACTATGTTAGAAACTGAGGGATGATGTCCCTAAACCGATTAAGAATTCTGTGTCCAGTGGCGCTATCAGTCTCTTATCCGGCAATGCAGCATTTTGGTCCGGAGGAACAACGTCAGATGATAATGCCGGATGCACTCTACAGCAATTATGTTGTTCCGAAAGGGAAAATACAACTCATCCGTATCCCTTTCGCCATCCTGTCGGACCACTTGTAATTCTTGGTCGTCCGTGCCTGAACCTGCAGTGTAACGTACCAACCCAGCTTCCTCGGATAATTCCTGATCCGACAGAGTTACTGTCGGTTGCTGGGATGCTGCGATAATTTAGCATGTCCGTAACGGAGGCCTGTGGAGCTGCGGTCTTACAAGATTTAGCCGCTGGAAGCTCCTTGGACTTTAACTCCTGCATACTTCTTATATGTGAACGTCCGGAGTATGAAGGCCTTGTATCCTTGGCTACTGGATGGCGTGACCTGGTCGCTGTAGAATCCCTTGTCGGCGATGTTGGTTGAATATCACTGGTCACGTAGCCAAGGTGCGGTCGCGTGTCCTGCCGTGAGGATGAGGAAGCCGAAAGAGCAGTCTCTCCGGACTGTCTATATAACGGAGCCTCCCGAGCGGTGGACCTATGCTCCGACTGAGGAACATTTTGTACCACAACATCTGGGCCCAGATGTTGTAGTACGAGAGAGAGTCCTCTCTCGCTCGCAGCCCGGATGGACCTGGATGAGCTAGGAATCGGACTAAAGGCTTCCTCCGTACCATCCTCGTATCCGTTGTCACCGGGTGTGCACATTGTATTTATAGTGCTCGTATCACCCAAATCTCCTTCCTGGAGCGCAACGGACGAACCCAGCTGCTGAGCCATTCGATGAATGGTCACTACACCAGGCGAGCTAGCGGACACCAGCGCCGTCGATCCTACTTGGGACCTCTTAGGCAATTGACGTATCTGCATGACCACTTTTACCGCTAGATCTTCATTTGACTGTGACGACGGAAGCACACTTTACTAAGACATCACGGTAACATCACCTTGTTCATGTTACTCAATGAGACCTGTGGAGCCGCGGTCCTACGTAATTATCTGCTGGAAGCGCCAGGGACGTTCATTCCTGCATTTGTATAATATGCGAACATCCCAACTGGAAAGGCCTCGTGTCCTTGGCTAGCAGATGGAGTGACCTGGTCGACGTGTATTCCGTGGTCTGCGAAGCAGGAGCACCAGACGTTCAATCCTGCATTTATATAATATGCGAACAGCCCCTGGAAATCTGTGGTCACATAGCCAAGGTGCAGTCATGTGTGTTGACGTGAGGATGAGGAAGCCAATATAACAGCCACGTCGGACTGTCTATGCAACAGAGCATCCCGAGCAAGAGGAGTGTACGTAAGCTCCGACTAACGAACAAACATACGGCACAGATGTTGATGTAAGAGAGAGGGGGGCCTCTCTCACTCGCGGTCTGGGTGGACCTGGACGAGCTAGCTACCGGAATGACAGGCTTCCTCCGTACTATCCTCAGATCCGTCGTTGCTGGGTGTGCACATTCGATGTTTTATAGTGCTTGCATCACCCAATCTGCTTCCCTGGACCGCAACGGACGAACCCAGATGCCGATCCATTCGACACCGGGTGGACTAGTGGAAGATCAATTGCTTTCGATCCTTCAGCAATTGTCGTAATACCTTGAGCACTTTCCACTAGCCCTAATATTGCAACGATGGATACACACTTGTTGAAGACATCACAGAAACATCACTCTGAATTCTGAAAAAGAAAAATATAGAGTGACCCTACGGAGAGATGACCGTAATGGACCCCTCACCGCTAACAAAATACGGTGACACACGTCTCCAATGTTGTCATCTCAATCAACACACACAGAGCAAGAATTAGTGTGACTACATTGACTATAAGAAACACAATGAACCTGTGAATTAGAGGAAGATATCCTCGCATTACAATTGAAGAATATTTTTTCAGCATGAAAAAATATACACAGTCATATTACTCGCACTAACCCTTGAAATAAATATACATAATATATTATAATCCATTATAACATTTCAAAAGAAAATAATTTCAAAAAAAAAAAAAAAAAAAATTTTGAACAAATTTTCAGAAGAGCCCAAGTTCCCAATGGGAACAATGAGCCCAAATGGATCCCAAAAAAGCCTAAGTCTGGACAAAAATTTTAAAATCATTTCCAAAAATTAATGTAACACTTACGGACAATATTAATGTATCTTGCTATGAACTGATGAGAGCAGAGGACAAGTAATCACTATAAGAAGTAACCGTTGTCAACATAAACAAAAAGTGTAAACAAACAGGAAACATGACTGCAGGCACTGATAAACCTGGCCCGAAATCAGTTACCAATTTAAACACTATCTGATGCAAAACAGAGACTTCCAGAGAAGAAACTGCAGAACATCAGATGGTAGATGCAGACCAAAATGCCTAACCACCCAAGAGTGAGGACATAAACATGGGGAAAACAACAGAAAATAATTCTGTTTCCAAGCCAAAACTCCCAAGAAATTTTAGTAATAAACATTACAAAAAATAAGCCAAAAGCATGGGAGAATAGCTAGGGGGAATAAAGGAAAGGGAGAGAGGAAACACTGATTACACAATGGAACATTCGTAGCAAGAATGACCACAACAAGGTCATGCCTCAAAAATAGGTAACATGAATAATTTCGTAAAATAATTAGTTAAAAAAAAGTTACAGCCCTGAACATTTGTTTCCACTGTTTTTTTCCTCTCCTCCTTATATCCACCATTTCTCTCATAATCATGTGTCTGGCATCCTTAAAACTGAGATTTACAAGCACAAATAACAGTGAAGTGTAACTGTATTGAGGACCAAACAAAGAATGATAATTGCGCGAATTTCGAGACCTCCTTGACACTGTGCATGCGCAGTGGAGTAAAAGTATGGAAGACCATATAGGACATGTAATTTTCGGTTTTAGATGCAAATTTTGGGGACTGGGGGTAAAATTTGCGTTTGGCCCTAGATATTTTAGAGTTAGCACCAGCAACTAAGTCTGGGTCATTGGTACAGTATAAAAATATTTCTGTGAATGAAATCTTCCAGGGATAAAACTACTTCAAAAATGCTGAATCATCATTTTTTCAATACCCTCTACCAGGCACCCTAATTGGACTGGTGACAATTTTTTTAACAAATCCCTCCTTCTTGTCCTAAGGATGTTTCATACTAAATACCAGTTCTCTGTTCCTTCTGGTTTGGGATATATGGGCTTTTGAATTTTTTTCTGTTTTTAGCCCCTGGGGTTGTCACAGGGCTGTGAAAAAATTTTTTTAGGCATCAATCAATTACTTAGGACCCACTTAAACTATAAAGCCAAATATTCCTTCACGAACTTTGTTTGAACAAACTTGATTCTACACCTCAAAAGGGAGCTCCATAGCAAATATCAAGTCATTGTACACACTGGTTCATGAGAAGATTTTAAAAATATTTTGGAGCATTTCCCCCCCCCCCCCCCCCCCCCCCCCCCCCCCCCTATGGGGCTGAGCATGCCAAGTTGAACAAAAATGCAATGCAGCTCCGGGGCCATCACTCACACAAACTTTCGCTTGAATTAGCCCAGAGGCTTTGGAGGAGAAGACCAAAACATGGCGTTGACGGAGGACGGAGGACTGACGGAGAACGATGAGATTAGCACAGCTTGACTTTGTCAAGATGAGCTAACAATGCCCAGGTTGACTATCCTGTCAACAATTTGCATTATTTATTTATTTATTTACCGTTGTTTAAGGGTCACATATTTCTGCACAATGGCTAATCATGACCTCAACAGTTTTACGGGTGGAGGAAGTCGGAGTACCCAGAGTGAACCAACAACTGTCAGCTCCCCAACATACTAACTCCACACCAGCAAGGTTAGCATTGGCTGAAGACATGTGCATCATCAACGTGCAGTTCACCTTAGTAGACGTCACTGTGCCCAGACATGGGTAAGGGGGAAGTGTCCTGCCCAAGGACACATATATTTGCATTAAATAGGCAGATACAGTACTTTGACAATTGATAACAGTGCTGAATAAAGTTTGACAGCAAGACAACATCATTTGCAGAGTCTTTTGGTTTTGGTGAAGGATGATAGTCAGGGCTAGAAATCTTTGCTTGTCCACGTGTCGCCTCCAGTCAGAAATTGAACGGCAATAGATCAAAATAAAACATATCTGTCATATGTGATAGATCGGTAGTCAGTGAATGATTTGATTCTGAAATCAAAGCCTCAAGTTCATTAAAAAATATCTTCTATTCCTTGCAGGAAAGTAATCAAAACACCTGGCATCACGATAAAAAATATCACACGCACCCATTTCGGTTTCAACTTAAACCTTTACTCAATGTAATGGCCAAAACCGACCAGCGCTATTCACAAAAATCGGCAATTAATTTTTTTCATTTTTTGTCTCAAAAACACAGGTTATGACCCCTCGTTGGAATGAGCTCATTCCAACAAATGTTCATAACCTATGTTTTTAAGACAAAAAATTTAAAAAAATTAGTAATTCAAGAATTCTTTTGCCAAGTGTCGTCTGCTTTTCATGTTGGGTCAAGGGTTAATACATAAAGTATGTGAGACATATCAGGGGAGCTAACTATTACTATACAGGTCAGTGAGTCGGTATTAATTTATTCATTTCTTTGCAATTGTCAGTAACATTCACCATAGAAAGCTTTTTCTGGTGATTATGGTTAGTAAAACACGTTAATTTCCAAGACTGACATTAAAAAGCGAAACAATGTTGAATTGTTATTTAATCTTTTAGCCCCCATCATCATTTTATTCACATGTCAAACTTAGCCATTTTGGGTGTGCATTTGTTTTCTCGCCATGAAAATGTTTCCTATACCAATTGATGGGGTTTAGCTCTTAGTATTTAATGTTTAATCTTTAGGTTATATTGACAATATAATGACAACTGAATACTGATTTTTGTGAATATCGCTGGCCGGTTTTCACCATTACGTAGGGTGAAGGGTTAATTGGGTTTGCCAACCAACATCTTTTATTCTGAAGTATTATAAGTCCTTCATGACAATAAACATAAAATGTTACTGAACAGACATAGAAATAATTGTAGGCTTTAATACACTTGAATATCAATGTGCGATGTTACTATTTATTTCAAAGTTGTGCTGGTGTCTAAAGAAAACATTTTTTATTCTTTCACCCAGTGTCATACCAGAATTGTAATATTTAAAGAAATTATTTTACAATTTTCAAATATTACATACCTCAAAATAGGTTTCTAAATATTCAGCGACAATGAACTCTGATTTTGGTTTATTTTCACAATATTTTACATACATATGCAACCGCCTCTCCTGCAAGAACAACAAAAAAATACTGTGAAACCCTGCTTCTCAAATATGATGATCAACAGTCAACAACATGGCACCGACTGATTTAATCTACAAGTTTTTTCTTGGATGGAAAGTGAAACTGAGATACAGTTGGCAAACAGGCTTTTGGACAAAAGGTGCAACCTTAGCATTCAATTGTAAAGGGTTCAGTTTTAACTTTGATGTTTGTTTGCTTGTTTATTGGGGTTTAATGACAATTTTAACAGCCAGAGTCACATCGAATCAAACAGTTTACAGGTGGTGGAATTTGGAGTACCTGGAGAGAACCACTGATTTGCAGTGAGTAACTGTCAGTCTCTCCAACTTATTACCCCAGTTCAAACAGGATTAGCATTGGCTGAAGGCATGTGTACCATCAATGTACTGTATGTGTTAGCACATTGTGTTCCCACTTAACCCTTTAAACCTGAAAGGCCGCCGATTTTCCGGCCCAGAAACATGATATGTCATACTTTCATCAAGTAGGATGGCTGCTAAGTTAATGTGGAGTAGACCAATCAATATTTTCAATGTGCAGCCTCCAAGGCTGCACATTGAAAATATAAATTGGTCTACACCGAAATAATGAATATGGACTCTTCCAACTGCTTTCATTGAACTGACATGGAAGATACCACCAGAGTTCAAAGGGATAAGTAACTGGGATTAAATGTCTTGGAAAAGGTCACAATACAGATGAAGTAGGGCAAGGATCGAACTTACAAACTTTTGAACGAGTCGAATGCACAAACCATCGGTTCCTGTTTTCTGGGCATGTTTATAACAGGAAGCCAGCTGCTTGAAGTCAAAATACTTGTGCAGTGATTCCTGGTAAAGTCTTTGCTGTCTATCTAGGCAGTCAGGACATGCTCAAAAACCATCAATTAGCCACTCATAGAAGAAAACTGTCTGGAAAATATCCAGGCTATTGAAGACAGCATAATTTTGAAATGTGCGTCTCTGATCTTTGTTGTTACTTTGAAATAAGAGGGCAGCATGCAATCAATGCAAATTCAAAATATACATAAAATCTTGAAGTGAACAGAAATTTATTTCAACAAATTGAAATAAGGGTAAATTTCTCTCTTTTGGTGCTGATTTTGTTTAGGATAAAAAGTAAATATTAAAAGTGGTTGCAAAAACCTGAATATATAAAAATGTAATATTCATTTGCTGGCAGGAGAAAATCAAATCAATACTTTAACCCTTGCAGGCCTGAAACCCTGTCACAAATTCCTATCAGCCCACAGCCTCCATATGTGCAGTGGCTTAGCAGTAATTTCTAGTCAAATCAAGGCTGCCTGTAATGGCAGCCAAGACTTCACCAGAAATCAATGCCTAGGTAATGTCTATTGTCCTCATGATGGCAAGTTAAGGGAACCTGTTCTGAGGTCATAAAAGTTGGGAATAGACCTTTAAGTGATGAATGCTTGCCAGATAAAAAAAAAATTAACTGCAATGACTGAAATGCTCACTGATTAAATTTATTGTTCTTTGATGTCACTTACGTTATCATGGTCACAATGCAAAGTATGAAATCAAGTTTAAGCAATTGTTTATACCTATCCTGTCCCATTTTGAGGACTTCCACTTCTGACAATGGTTACCTGGGTCCCATTTAACTAGTCGAGTGCTGGAAGCCCATATTTGGGATTTATTTTGAAGTGCAGGTATGGCAGCTCCAAAGCTTCATGTTCTGAGGATGTGCTTTATATTATCTCAGAAGTGAACTTATTTAGTCTATTAATATAAATTGTAACGCAGAAAAAATGTGAATCAGTTTTGATGACCACAAATAATTTAGCACTCTACCAGTTAACAGTAAAACACAACTTGTTTATGACAGCACACAAGCACTGCTCCACTTCTGGGGGTTCACTCAGAGAGACTTATATTCCTAAATACTTGCAATGAAATTATTCCATTCAAGCATGCAATTCTAAGGAAAACTATGACAGGTACTGTACTGTGATCATAAAATGAGACAGAGTATTCAACCCTTAACCCTTTACCCAACACAGACGATATCAAAATTTATTATTTTAACAAGAGGAATGTTACTAAGGTAACACATGCCCCCCCCTCCCCCCGTGACCTTCACCTTGCAGAAACTATTATATGCGACACACCTTCTGACTGTCCTTAACATTTGTAAAAAGTTAAACAATTGTACTATGATTTGTTTCTGAGTTATGGCTGAGACACGAATATTGACCAATTTTTAGTGTGACCTTGAAATGTGACCTTGACCTTGAAGGTACGAACCCGGCTATGGTGTGTAACATATTCTCCCATGATCCTTTATAATTGTGTGAAGTTTGAAGACTGTGGCCCTAACAGTTTTCGAGTTATTGGCTCGGACACACACACACACACGGACGGACGGACACACGCACACTTCAATCACTATATGCCACCCGACTAAAGTCGGGGGGCATAAAAATCATTTTTTCAAATTTTTCAAAAAATTTCAACAAAACCATATCATGTGATCCCTCGTTGGAATGAGCTTGACGAGCTTGTTTCAACGAGGGATCACATGATATGATTTTGTTGACATTTTTTGAAAAATACTATTTTTTCAACTGCTGAATTTGCATATTACGCGGGTGGATAAGCCTAATTCATTGGGTAAAGGGTTAAGGGGCTAGAGATTTCTATACATTTTTGGCTACACAAGGACATACTACATCATGTGGCTTTATAGGCAGCCAACACTTGCCTAGAAACAAATGCAAAAGTACTTGAAATGTACATTGCGCATTTCCACAAAGACTGAATATTGGTTCACCTGTTCTGCTGCAGTTGAAGATGATCAAAATTGGAATTAGGCCTCTAAAGGTTAAATCAGATAATGGTTGGGTCCTGATCTGGACAAATTCTCTTTCCACATTTTTCCCAACAGCAGTATAGAATCTGACTGTTGGAAAAGATATGTGAGAACACTCAATCTGCGGTGCTTGTTTTTCATTATTCAGATCAAAGCATTGTATCGCAATAATGTAACTTACATATTTTGTAAATAGCAGTCCTATCCTTTCTGGCTGTTCTATACATTTTTCTAATTCCGGTAAGAATGTCCTGTAAGACACAAACAAAAAATATTTTCGGTTAATTCATTTTCTATTCACTTTTAATTGATCAGCCCAAAACATTTGAGATCATTCTCCAAGTGCCTTCCATATATAGAGGATATGGAATGAGTGTTTTTCTCATATAATATTTATGAAACGAGTCTAAGAATTTTCCGTTTTGGCGAGCCTCTGGCGAGCCCAAAAGGAAAATTCGGACAAGTTTCATAAATATTATATGAGAAAAACACTCATTTCATATTCTATTTATCATATGACACACACACGCACAAATTAGCCACTCAGTATGACTTTTTAACCGATCACCAAACTTGAGTTGCAGACGGCACTTGGAAAAAAACATCCTCGTATGACTAAAAATTTTCATTTTTTTGCTTCCAAAACATAGGTTATGACCCCTCATTGGAACGAGCTCGTTGAGCTCGTTCCAATGAGGGGTCATAACCTTGTTTTGGAAGCAAAAAGTGAAAATATAAAAAAAATGAAAGTGTCAATGACACTGTAGCTCAACTTGTCAAGACAAAGACATGTACATGTATAGTATAGTGACACAGCAATGACAAACATCTAGGTAATGACCTGATAACAAAGGTACATATAAAGTACTGTAACAGTCTGTACATAATACTGACCGTTGCCTGTAACAAATGTATAGGTAATGTATTGTAAAGGTGGGTGACAGTCAGATGCTAAACTAGAAAAAAATCTTTGGAGTCCCAGAGTGGGTCTGACTGAACCCCAAAATATTTGTTCTCATAGCACAGTGATAACAATGGCATCCCAAAACACACTCATTCCTGTCGCAAGGTGAAAACAAAGGTACCCAAGAAGTTTCGTGAAGATCAGTTCACAAATTTGAGCTGTGTAGAAGTTGTGACAAAAAACTGATTGGACCTAATTTCGGTACAAAATGGCCACTGGCAGCCATCTTGAATTTTGGACCGCACCCAGAAACACTCGTTCTTGTCCCAAGGTGATAACAAAGGTAGCCAAGAAGTTTTATGAAGATCGGTTCATAAATACAGCCTCTAGCCCGAGCCGTATTGACATGTGAACTTACAGTGTATAAGTAGCACTGAAAAAATCAAAGTTCATCTAATTTGCATAATTTCTGCATGAGAAAAAAACCTGTACTATATGTGATGTATTCCATGTTACTAAACATTCATACAAAAATTTATTCAAATCAGAACTTTCTTACAGAAGTTCTGTACAAAAGACTGATTGCACTAATTTTGGTACAAAATGGCTGTTGGTGGCCATCTTGAATTTCAGACCACACCCAAAAACACTCGTTCTCATCCCACGGTGATAACAAAGGTACCCAAGAAGTTTCGTAAAGATTGGTTCATAAATACGGCCTCTAGCCTGAGCCGTATAGAAGTTGTGTACAAAAAACTGATTAGACCTAATTTCGGTACAAAATGGCCACTGGCAGCCATCTTGAATCTTGGACCGCACCCAGAAACACTCGTTCTCATCCCAAGGTGATAACAAAGGTACCCAGGACGTTTCGTGAAGATCGCTTCATAAATACAGACTCTAGCCCGAGCCGTATTGATATGTGTACTTACTGTGTTAAGTAGCACTGAAAAAATCAAAGTTCATCTAATTTGCATAATTTCTGCATGAGAAAAAAACCTGTACTATATGTGATGTATTCCATGTTACTAAACATTCATACAAAAATTTATTCAAATCAGAACTTTCTTACAGAAGTTCTGTACAAAAGACTGATTGCACTAATTTTGGTACAAAATGGCTGTTGGTGGCCATCTTGAATTTCAGACCACACCCAAAAACACTCGTTCTCATCCCACGGTGATAACAAAGGTACCCAAGAAGTTTCGTAAAGATTGGTTCATAAATACGGCCTCTAGCCTGAGCCGTATAGAAGTTGTGTACAAAAAACTGATTAGACCTAATTTCGGTACAAAATGGCCACTGGCAGCCATCTTGAATCTTGGACCGCACCCAGAAACACTCGTTCTCATCCCAAGGTGATAACAAAGGTACCCAGGACGTTTCGTGAAGATCGCTTCATAAATACAGACTCTAGCCCGAGCCGTATTGATATGTGTACTTACTGTGTTAAGTAGCACTGAAAAAATCAAAGTTCATCTAATTTGCATAATTTTTGCAAGAGAAAAAACCCCGTATTATATGTGATGTATTCCATGGTACTAAACATTCACACAAAAAATTATTCAAATCAGCGCTTTCATATGGAAGTTCTGTGCAAAAATCTGATTGCACCAAATTTTGTACAAAATGGCTGCCATCGGCCATCTTGAATTTTGGACCGGATCCCAAAGCACTCGTTCTCGTCCCACGGTGATAACAAAGGTACCCAAGGAGTTTCGTAAAGATCGGTTCATAAATACGGCCTCTAGCCCGAGCCGTATTGGCATTTACATTTACAGTGCTGAAAGTAACACCAAAAAACATCAAAGTTAGCCTAATTTGCATAATTTACGCACGAGAAAAAAACCCAGTATTATATGTGATGTATCCCATGGTACTAAACATTCATACAAAAAATTATTCAAATCAGAGCTTTCATATGGAAGTTCTGTACAAAAAACAGATTTCTGCATCGTCGGTACAAAATGGTGGCTGGCAGCCATCTTGAATTTCGGACCGCACCCAAAAACACTTGTTCTCGTCCCACAGTCATAACAAAGGTACCCAAGAAGTTTCGTAAAGATTGGTTCATAAATACGGCCTCTAGCCCGAGCCGTATCCAATTGTTGATGGACAGACGGACGGACGACGGGCCATGGCATAAGCTCAAATTTGGCTTCGCCAAAGTTGAGCTAATGAATGGCGTTTTTCTTGTAGGTAAAAGATTAATACAATATAACCAACCAACTCTAAATAGGACAGATAAAGTAAATTCTCCCTACTGAAATTATGCAAATGTCACCCAGTTGTATATAGTTTAGCCAATCAAATTGTCCAGTTTTGAAATTGACCAATGAAAGCTCCCAACTCTAATTATGCAAATTATGAAAATGTAGCCCAGTTTTATTTTGTTCAGCCAATCAAATTGTCTAGTTTTTAAATTGACCAATGAAATTGACGGAAGGCTTTATTTATCACTAATCAATATGAAAACAAAATATCAAATGTTTTAAAGTGAACAAAACGGACGAGTCATATGATAAATTTATTTATTGGAGTTTTAACAATACTTTCAACAGCCAGTGTTAAGTAATGTCACATAGTTTAATGGCTGGAGGAATCTTAAGTGAGCAAAGTACTAAATTTTTCAACCTTCTGACTGATCACATGTGGAGTTTGATCTCAATTTGTAATCATGGAATGTAAGTGTACCAGTGATATGTATTCACTCAACACGCTGCACAACTGATCTTTCAAATGAGGGGATATGTCTTCCACTGCATTGATGATATTCAGTTATGTGACACGCTCGCCAAAAAGTATCTTTGAGTTCTTCTAACAGTATATCACTTATCAGCATTTCATCATCATAAGACAAGCTAATGAATCACAGAACAGATGATGTTATGAAACTAGTTAACCAGGCCTTTAAATTCCTCCAAAGTTACAGTTAAACAATGCCCATATTACCAAAAATATGCCCAACCTAGCATCTGAGCAAAAAAAAAAAAGTCACTGAAGAAAGATGTGATGAAAGCAACAAATGAGAATCAAAACACAGAACACGAGCAATAAAACATCATTTATTTATTTATTGGTGTTTAAGGTCACATATTTCTGCACAATGGCTAATCATGACCACAACAGTTTTATGGGTGGAAGAAGCCAGAGTACCTGGCAAAAACCACCTAGCAATGGCAAGCAACTGTCAGCTCAACATATATTACTCAAAGTTTGGTAAGCACCACATATCTGACATATCATTGTGAAATTTTCTTGTGACACATTTGCGATATTTTTGGTGGATATGATTGAGGAATGTATTGAGATGGTCCCCAGTGTTTACATTAGCTCTCTTGACAGGCAGACTTTTCGTGACAAACTCTTGTGATTTAATGATTGAATATGACGAATGCAAATGTAAGAAGACATTTATCTGAAGCAGAAATGTGGCGGGCTGTAGGAATGGTGGAACAAGGGGCTACCCATCGTAAGGTTGGTGAAGCCCTTGGTGTGCACCAGAGCCTGAGTAAGATTTCAGCAGTATGGCACACCAGTCAGACGACATGGTGGTGGCAGAGAAGCAGGGCAACATCTGCAGCTGAAGACAAGTTTTTGATCATTCAGGCCCATAGGAACCACTTTGACACAGCAACCCAGCTTCGCAGTGACCTTCAGAATGCATCCGGGGTAAATGTTTCGACGCAGACTATCCGGGCAAGGTTGCACGAAGGTGGTCTCCGATCGAGAAGACCATGTATTTGTATTCAGATGTCCCAGAACCACCACCAGGCACGATATGAATGGGCCATGGATCACATTGGATGGACCAGAGAAGATTGATGACCTGTCCTTTTTACAGATGAGTCAAGGTACTGCCTAGACAACCCAGATAGCCATTCTAGGGTATGGAGAAGACCAGGAGAACGATTCAATGCAGCCAACATTGCTGAGCATGACCGCTATGGTAGAGGGTCAATAATGGTCTGTGGCGGCATCAGCTGGGATGGACGTGCAGAGCTCTGTGTCCTTGACCATGATACATTGACTGCACAGCGGTATATTGATGAGATCCTGGATGTCCATGTCAGATTGTATGCAGGTGCAGTGGATGATAAGATTCATTCTGATGGACGATAATGCCCATCCTCATGTTGCCCATGCTGTCCAGGAGTACCGACAGAGGGAGGGGATTGAGCGTATGGTTGGCCAGCAAGATCCCCTCACCTCAATCCAATCGAACATGTCTGGAATGAGTTGCAGCTTGCAATTTCAGTCCGTCCAGTCCAACCAAGAAGTGTCCAGGAGCTTGGTGCCATGTTGGTCCAAGAATGGAACAACATCCCACAAAGGACCATCTGGAACCTGATTGGGAGCTTGAGAAGGCGTTGTCAATCTGCAATTAACAATAATGGGTCTCATACTCGATATTGAACCCATATCAGTTCGCTCTGTCAACTTTTTGTCAAATTTGAAACATTTCCTCTTTTACCAATAATATCCATTTTCCATGGTTATCGTATTCAAAAGCTAAAAAATAATGTCAAACACAAACAAAATCTCAATTTCTGTGCTTAAATAATTAAAGATATAATTAAATATAAAATATATACACTTTTCATAACAATATTTCAATTAAAATATAAAACAGGTGGTTGGATATACTTGGTGCTTAGCAAACTTTGAGTAGTATACTAACTCCACACAAGCAGGGTTAGTACTGGTTGAAAACAGGTGCACCATTGACATGCAGTACGCCTTAGTACACAATGCCACTGTACTCCCACATGATGGGGGTGAAGTGTCTTGCCCAAGGACACAACGTGGTTTCCGCAGGTGGAGGACCTCTCAGCTTGCAGCCTGCTCCTCTACCTGCAGTGCCACCATGCACCCGATAAACCATCATGGGGAAACAACTCTTCTGCATAGTTCCATTGCATGATTCACTTTCAGTGATTCATGCACTGGATATATGCAGAAAGGCAACCTTACGACAATGTTTCACTGCCCTTACTTCCCGCCCTGATAACTATCATGATGTGACATTGAAAAACATCATGACATGATTTGAAATACATCAGGTGTAAAACTTTGTGTCTATTTTTAATGAAGTCATATGCTGGGCCAAATAATGGTCTATTGTCTCCATGGAGTGATCGAATTGTTCTAAAAAACTGTTAACCCTTTATCTAACACGACTAGTTAACACTCTCAAAAAAAATTCTTCAATAAGTAATAATTGTCATTTTTTGCCTCTAACACAGAGCTAATGACCCCTCAATGAACAAGCTCATTGAGCTTGTTCAAATGAGGGGTCATAAGTTTGTTTTGGAGGTAAAAATAATAAAATTTTAATGTTTTTTTGTTTATACTGTCAACAGGATATGACCATTCCATGGGTTAGAAGTTAATGAATATTCACCAATTTATTCAATTTGAGAAATAAGAAATAGAAAGTGATGATGATGCTTCAGTTAGTAAATATGTTTCATTTTATCTTTTGATATACTGCAACAGCATTTCAGCTTTTAAACCCAAGAGTCAAACTGCCCTCTAGCTAACAATGAAGGCACTTTTCCTCAATCACTTTCCTGCTTAGATACAATGGAGTTCACTTAACAGGATATTTCTAAACTGAATAAGCCTGTTAACTATATATAACTTCCGAACACCGAACTATTTACCATGCCTTCAGTATAAATTTAACTTGTTACTTGCTAATGAAATATAGAGTAAATTCTGTTACAAAATAATAAAAAATGCCGATAGGATCACCGATCCAATGTCGAGTTGTGACGGCACAAAAGTCGGTTTAATCATTATCAACTTATCGTCCGGAAACCAATTGTTTACAATTTACTATGTGAAGGGTCAGTGTGACCTTGACCTTTGACCTAGTGATTCCAAAATAAATAGGGCTCTTTCTTGCACTAATGCCAACCTACCTATAAGTTTCATGAACGTAGGTGGAACCATTGTCAAATTATCATCTGGAAACTAATTGTTTATGATTTTTAATGTTCAAGGTCACTGTGACCTTAGCCTTTGACCTAGTGAGTCCAAAATAAATAGGGGTCTTCCACTCACCTAGGCCAACCTACCTATGAAGTTTCATGAATGTGGGTCAAACCATTATCAAGTTATTGTCCGGAAACCAATTGTTTATGATTTACTATGCTGCAGGTCACTGTGACCTTGACCTTTCACCGAGCAAGTCCAAAATAAATAGGTTCTTCCTCTCACTGATGCCAACCTACCTATTACGTTTCATGAACATGGGTCGAAACATAATCAAGTTGTCATCCGGAAACCAATTGTTTACGATTTACTATGTTGAAGGTCACTGTGACCTTGACCTTTCACCTAGCAAGTCCAAAATAAATAGAGTTCTTCCTCTCACTAATGCCAACCTAACTATGAAGTTTCATGAACATGGGTCGAACCATCATCAAGTTATCATCTGGAAACCAATTGTTTTGATTTACTATGTTCAGGGTCACTGTGACCTTGACCTTTGACCTAGGGAGTCCAAAATAAATAGGGTTCTTCCTCTCACAAAGGCCAACCTACATATGAAGTTTCATGAAGGTGGGTTGAAACGTAGTCAAGTTATCATCCGGAAACCAATTGTTTACAATGTTCAAGGTCACTGTGACCTTGACCTTTGACTAAGCAAGTCCAAAATTAATAGGGTTCTTCCTCTCACCGATACCAACCTACCTATGAAGTTTCATGAACATGGGTTGAACCATTATCAAGTTATCATCCGGAAACCAATTGTTTACGCCCGCCCGCCCGCCAAACTATAAGTCGAGTTTGACTTCGTCACAACACGACTAAAAATCTGATTATCTATTGAAGAAGTACTTTGATAATCACTGAATACCCAGTGTTTATAGACTATTTGTTCTTAGAACGTCAAAACAATATTAAGCATTCAATCTATCATACTTAGAGCTCCATGAGATCTGTCAAACAAAATATAATACATGTAGAAGGAATGCTCAATTCATCACTTAATTGAATATTTTTTACTGGCAAAGCAGCTACACAATTAACAGGGCACAAATGTACACCTTTTGAAAAAACCTGCTGAGAAATATACAAAGTACAGTTTTTGATCTAATATGGGGAGTTTACCACAAAGGCAGAAGTTGGTAACAGTACAGAAAATGTGCTTGAGGTTGACGACATATCTTTTTCAGATGATAAACATATGTGTATGGTAAGACTAAAGGCCTCAAAAACAGACCCGTTCAGAAAAGATATTAACATCAAACTATTTTCAGTGAATCATCCGGCCTGCCCAGTAACTTTATTGAAGAAATATCTACTACAAAAAATTAAATTTGGTAATCAAGGTTGTCTCTTTTATAATAATTGTGGAAAGCCTTTAACAAAGTCATACTTCATAAACCATGTTAGATCAGTGTTAAAAAGTTTAGGTTACCCTCAAGAATCATACTCAGGTCATTCCTTTAGAATTGGCGCTGCAACTTCAGCTTCATACGCTAACGTGGAAGACCATTTGATTAAAACACTTGGTCGATGGTCATCACAATGCTATGTGCGATATATTAAGACTCCTGATAAGTCAATTATGGCTGCACAGAATAGCCTAGTACATCGCTTATAGTTATCATTTTCAGTGTCTGAATTAAACTGTCAGAGAAACCCATCTTTTGATCTAGAAAGCTTTCAAAAAGATGTTCAGGGTAAAGATCTTAATGTTGAATCTGAATTGCTGCAATTAAAATCTTATGTTGCTAAAGCTACATCTAATGCATAGACTAACTGGACACAAAAATGTTCCTATAAAAAATTTAGAATGGGGCCAGAAAATGCTTTGAATGGTAGACATGAGTTGTAATAAGTTTCTTTTCAGGTATTTTTCATTCATGTGTATTTATAGTTACAGGACAAGTAGAGGGGCATATATCAAAATAATAATTACGCAATTATGGGTCCATGTGTTGTACTAATGCAATAAGGACTCAAGCCAGATGCACATATATGACATTTAAGAGACAGCACGAAGTGCCTTCAAGAAACATTGAGGATTAGCCTCGAATTATAACATTTTAGAGAGTTGAATTAGGTGTTCATGGGTGTGTATACCTACACAATTGCCAAAAGTGAATGTTCAATCAGGTTGTAGTTCTGCTTAGAAAGACAGTCTTGGGTTTAGCAGTGTAACAGTGAACAATACCAGCCAAGAGGTCTTATACCATGGATTTTGACTTACCTCATTTTTGTTAATTTGTAGATAAATATCACAAATATAGGCAATAGGTCGAGGCTCGTCGGAGGAATTTCTGTAGGCTCACTACACATATTTTGGGTATAAATTCATCACCTGAGACATTTCAAGTGATGTTTTCATACCTACAAAAATTTCATTCTCAGTATCCTCCTGATCCATCATTGGGCCCTAACCAGGGGGCAAAACGTCATCTTTCTACACACTCAGATCTTTTCATTCATTTCAGTATCAATAACTCGGTCAATTTGGGGCCTTCATTCAGGACCCTAAATACGTCTCTCTAATCAGTTCATAGTAATCATCATTCATTCAGATTGTTGTTTCTAATCAGTTTCATAGTCATCATTCATCATTCAATTTCAGACTGTTGTTACTTTGTCATTTGTACTGGGCTCTAACCACGGAGCTGAGTTGTTATCTGTTATGTATGTGTCGATGAGTCTTTCTTTCTTTGATGACAAATGTTTTAATAAATTGAGAAAAATCACATATGTAACATATTGTTTTACTTGTTGATTTGTCCTTCCATAAATATGAAGCATCTAGATCAAAAAATAATTTTATAGCAGATGTATCCTTCATTTTTATTCTCTCAGATTAAAATTTTCAACTTTTTCATTTTTAAATTTTTCAAAAAGCATTTTTTGTCTTTCACTGTATTGTATTTTTGAAACAAATGAATTTTTTTTGTCATGGATTAATGTTTTCAACTTGTTCATTATAAAACCTTTTTTCTTTCAATGAATTGCATTTTTGAAACAACTGAAATTTTTTTTGTTTTGATTTTATAGATATCATAATAAATGTTAAAACTTCTTCAGTTAGTTTAATAAAAAAGATTATTGTTCATCAAAAAATGAGCCAACTGATTTCTACAAATGAAAACTAGAGTTGGTCGGTCGCCCGGTATAACCCCACTGTGGCATAAAGCCTAGTGTGGGTGACTGAAAAGGGGCATTCAAGTTAAAAAAAAAAATCCAATATGGCCACCAGTTGGCCATCTTCAATCCGATCAGGAAAAAGATTATGTCACGCACTGCTCCTCATCATGTTGATCATTTTGGTGAAGTTTCATGAAAACGCGACTAAAACTGTGTAAGTAGTTTGCTCCACAAGTATTTTGCAAAATCCAATATGGCCACCAGTTGGCCATCTTGAATCCGATCTGAAAAAAATTAAATCACGCACTGCCCCTCATCATGTTGATCATTTTGTTGAAGTTTCATGAAAATGAGACTAAAACTGTGGAAGTAGTTTGCTCCACAAGTATTTTGCAATATCCAATATGGCCAACAGTTGGCCATCTTGAATCCGATCAGAAAAAAAATTAAATCACGCACTGCCCCTCATCATGTTGATCATTTTGGTGAAGTTGCATGAAAATGCGACTAAAACTGTGGAAGTAGTTCGCTCCACAAGTATTATATACTCCAATATGGTCGCCAGTCATCCATCTTGAATCCGATCTGGAAAACATTTATGTCATGCACTGCTCCTCATCATGTCGATCAATTAATATTGAGTTTCATGAAAATGCAGCAAAAACTGTAGAAGTAAATTGCTCAAATATTTTGCACGTTGATTTTGTCATGGAAAAAACAACCAATGCAAAAATCCACTGCAAATAAACTACGAGATGAGCGACGTATGACGGACAACAACAAAAGGAACTAGAACTATCACTGAAGGTGATTAATACCCCCGCTTTGGGTTTTTAGAGGAATGCACTTCTGATCATGTAGGCGAAGGCCACAAGGAAATGTATACATAAAGATCATTTTTTGTTGTTGAAATTTGTATTTGCATGTGGCCTTCCACAGAACAGCACTGAATACTTAAAGAGCCCACACATATATGGTTTACATTTGGAAAAACACATTTACAATGTGCAACATGTATTCAAAATCGGTTCATTAATGTAGGAGGAGTTGCACACACAAGAATCCCATTTGAAAACCCATAATAAATCCAAGTTAAAGGGAGATAACCTGGTTAAAATTGTCGCAGATCAAAAATTTGGGAATATGCGTATGTTCACTTAGTTGTGATAGTGTTTGAAAGGTTTCGTCAAAATTGATTGATAAATGTAGGAGTTGCACGCACAAGAATTTCATGTAGAAACCCATAATAAATCTAAGTTAAAGGGAGATAACCTGGTTAAAATTGCCACAGCTCAAAAATTTTTGAATATGCGCATGTTCACTTAGTAGTGATGATGTCTGTAAACTTTCGTCCAAATTGATTGATAAATGTAGGAGGAGTTGCGCACACAAGAATTTCATGCAGAAACCCATATTAAATCAAAGTTCAAGAGAGATAACCTGGTTAAAATTGTCACAGATCAAAAAGTTTGGAATATGCACATGTTCACTTAGTAGAGATGATGTTTGAAAGGTTTCATCAAAATCGGTTCATTAATGTAGGAGGAGTTACGCACACAAGAATTTGTTCGAACGGAAAGACATAATAAATCTAAGTCAAAGGGAGATAACCTGGTTAAAATTGTCGCAGATCAAAAATCTTGGAATATGCGCATGTTCACTTAGTAGTGATGATGTCTGAAAAGTTTTGTCCAAATTGATTGATAAATGTAGGAGGAGTTGCACGCACAAGAATTTCATGTAGAAACCCATAATAAATCTCAGTTAAAGGGAGATAACCTAGTTAAAATTGCCACAGCTCAAAAATTTTGGAATATGCGCATGTTCACTTAGTAGTGATGATGTCTGTAAACTTTCATCCAAATTGATTGATAAATGTAGGAGGAGTTGTGCACACAAGAATTTCATGCAGAAACCCATATTAAATCAAAGTTCAAGAGATAACCTGGTTAAAATTGACGCAGATTAAAAAGTTTGGAATATGCACATGTTCACTTAGTAGAGATAATGTTTGAAAGGTTTCATCAAAATCGGTTCATTAATGTAGGAGGAGTTGCGCACACAAGAATTTGTTTGGATGGAAAGACACAATAAATCTAAGTCAAAGGGAGATAACCTGGTTAAAATTGTCGCAGATCAAAAATCTTGGAATATGCGCATGTTCACTTAGTAGTGATGATGTCTGAAAAGTTTTGTCCAAATTGATTGATAAATGTAGGAGGAGTTGCACACACAAGAATTTCATATAGAAACCCATATTAAATCAAAGTTCAAGAGAGATAACCTGGTTAAAATTGTCGCAGATCAAAAAGTTTGGAATATGCACATGTTCACTTAGTAGAGATGAAGGTTTCATCAAAATCGGTTCAGTAATGTAGGAGGAGTTGCGCACACAAGAATTTGTTCGGACGGAAAGACGTATGGACGGACGTACGGATGTACAGGGCGATTCCTATATAGCCCCCGCTTCTTCGAAGCGGGAGTATAAAAACACCGTACAGCTACAACAGACTTACCAGCATCAGAACATTCAGTTTCCACAGAGCTCCAACAAATCGCCAGAAGTTAGTGTATGTTCTTCAAGTGTTTTTACGTGAACAGACAAACACATCCACAAGGACTCAGTGAGTACTCAAACTTATTATAACCCCCAATTAAAAGTCGACGTCAGTGTCAACACAGTACCAACTTCCACCGACACGCCCGTTTAATGTTCCCCTCAGATGAAGAGCGTTTCAATTCAGACGCCGCGGGAGGAGTGTTCAGCTCTATCCGTCCACAGCTGTCCAAAAAACACTGTCCAGCCAAAAAGAGTTACTGAGACTGTGATCAGATATTGTAGATCCGTGCAATTTGGCCTTCAGTATCTGATTAAATGGAGAGACCATCCATGATAACTCATGGGTTAAAGACTGTGAGTTGGACGAAGCAGCTCGAGAGTACATCCGGGACAATCAGAGTAGAAACCTGGGCCTTCGTCCAACTTTGTCGAGACCGGGAACTCCTGAACATAAGAGACACCGGCGGTACAAGCGACCCTAATTTTTTTGTATTTTCTGAATTTTGGGACATTACTATTTTGATGGCTTAAATGTGTTGCTGCGGGTCGCATCAATTGGAGTGGCAGAGATTATATCACCTGAGCGTGTACAGACCATGATAAACTTTCGAATCAAAAAGACAAATTTACTGTTATTATATTGCATTCACAATCTACTATTCGCATTTTGTCCAATTTAATTTCCATTGTTTCAAACTTGGCATATTTCTTCATTCGTCGTGTGACAGCAAGCCTCTCTTATAGAAGTTGTTAACTGGTTGCCTCTATTCATTGTTTTCCTCCATTGTTTATTTAAGCTTTATTCACCAAGTTAATAAGGCGTAACAGTAGGACTCAGTGAAAGCTTACTTTAATCTTTATATCAAGTAAACTTGTTATGACATGACGCATTTATTATATTGTATATATAGCCTTGATCACAAGTAAGAATTCAGTTATAGTTTGGATTTCCAAACGTTACTCTGCTTCATTTAATTGGGAAATCCCATGAGCTATTGCTGTAAAATTGTTCGGATATCCAACAAGTCCGGTTATTAAATGTTGATTGCTGTGAGATATTTGGAATACCAGATTCGCTATTAAATTGTTATCATCTTTAATTTGTCTCCGAGTCATCAGCTGAACACTATTGTTACGCAACAGACACCGACAGTTACTCCCCCGGTTATAATAGAATGAGAGGTCGCACGTGCCATATTGATTAAGCCATTCACACGCATGTGTCATTCTGTGTTTATTACATGCCTTCACATCTCTAACATTCAGCAATTCATTTGACAACTATCAACAAAAAGAACACATTTTATCGCTAACCAAATATGCAAGAGGAACCTGTGTTACTATTTTGTCCCCTGAGTTCCAGCGTGTTCTATATGCCTACTGGCACATAGAACACATTCAAACTCAGGGAACAATTTTCCACTATCACTAGTGATTCAAATTGTAATTGCATTGAATGATTTGTAGAAAATTCCCGTGAAATGTTGCTTCTATTTCAAAATAGTCCATCAGAACAGATTTTCATTTTCTGCATGGTTTAGTGTTGCTGTAGATGTGGATAAGATACAACAGGCATAAAATAAAAAACTTACTCTTTATGCCAGTCATAGATTTGGTGGATATTTCCAAACACTATCTTGTCTTTTCCCTCCATTTCACTCGGTACGGGATTCTCTTGTATGTAAGTTTTATAACCCTATTAAAAAATATCAACAGAAAATATTCAGTGATAAAATCTATTTTACAGAGCTGATTTGGTCACTGTGTAACTGGTGATAAAATGCTGTCAAGTGATATACTTCTGGTAAGGATTCTTTGAGCACTTGGATTTCGCTAATTGACAAAAGTTGAATTTTTTAAGACTCCAGTTGATAAGCTTTGAACAGGATAGGGATAGCTGCATTTCACCAAGTGGACCTGCCTTCACAAAACACATATTCATGACACTTTATCTGCTCCCCTGATTAACAATGTGATATTTCAATGATTAAAGCAAAACAAACTTTACTTTCTCTTTGTCTGTGACAGGGAGGGGAGAGGGTTTGTGGTTTCCCCCAAGAGGTTGGATTTTCAGAAAAGCTGTAAAGTTTCCAACTGAGATGGGGGAGTTGCATTTGTAATTCTCCAAAAGGACAATAATGTTGAAATATACATATTTAAAGAAGCCAATTTTTCCCACAACAGGCACAAATTGAAAATTAAGGCAACCTATTTATGGGTTACCCTAATTTTTAAAAGCTAACCCTTTTGAATTAAGGGTTACCCTATATATAAACAAGAGGCCCCACAGGGCCTGAAACGCTCATCTTGAACAGAACACAATTTAAACAGAGTCCAAGAATGAGTCTACATTAAGCAAGCCATCTCCATAAGCTACACTGTCAATCCTTGAGTCTCTCAGGAGTGACAAAAATAATATGGACATCATGCCTTTTCTTCAGTTGATCATAAGTAAAATGAAGAGCTCCCCTATGAAGCCCCTTGATACAACCTATGTGGATTAATCTTAGTTACACACCTCTAGAGGGTACTGAATACAAAATTTTTAATTCTTCAGCAAAATGGCCAATTCCGGCTCCCATAGAGAGCCCAAAAATTAACCCAGGCTCTTGGTTTGAACACAGTTGAATCTGACTTCCCTAGAGATGTTGTGTACTGAATATGAAAGCATTCTGACTGTTGGATCTGAAGAAGAGAAATTGTAAAGAAATTTCTTCAAATTGCACTAGGATCAAATTTGGGCTACCATAGCGAGCCCAAATATTAACCTATGGATCCGATTTGAAAAACTTGAATCTGAACCTGAATTTTTTTTTTTTGCATGGGTCACGTACTTATGACCCAATACTACCACAAACCAAATTTGGTTCATACCGGACCATCGGTTCAGAAAATAGAAATTTTGGGCGGAGCCAAAAATCTGACCCCTCCTATTACAAAGCCAAATATTACTTCACGAACTTCGTTTGAACAAACTTGATTCTACACCTCATATGGAAGCTCCATAGCAAATATCAAGTCATTGTACATACTGGTTCTTGAGAAGATTTTAAAAATATTTTGGAGCATTTTCCCCCACTCCCTCCCTATGGGGCTGGGCATGTTGAGTTGAACAAAAATGAAATACCCCTTTGGGACCATCACTCACACAAACTTTCACTTGAATTGGCCCAGTGGCTTTGGAGAAGACCAAAACATGGTGTTGACGGACGACGGACGGAGAGTGATGAGATTAGCTGAGCTTGACTTTGTCAAGATGAGCTAAAAATTATAAGACACTGTAAATTGGTCAGCTTTCCATCCACATCAACCTTATAGCTGAAATCACTTGCGTTTGGCCAATTTTTTAAAGTGTTTTTTTCAATGAGATTCAGTCACTTGATTTGCTGGGTTTGCTAAACATGCTTTATTAACAATTTTAAAAAGAAAGAGGTGGAGTTAAGATCGCATCAGTGTACAAGTGCTTACTTCAGTCAGCTGTTTTGCTGTTCAGTTTGTTTACAGACCTGCAGCGAAGATTTCCTCATGACTAATTCTGTACCACTTGATAACTTGAAAATTTGAGGACTGCGACTAAGTGCAGCATGATAAGTTTATTCTTTTCAGCAGGAAGTAATTATTCTTTTAAATAAATATATTTACAACATGGCTTCAATAGCCGGAAAACATCACTTGCACCATTTTATTTTGATAATGTTATCAATTAGTTTGCCCCACCACTTGGGAAGAATCATTGTTGTCATGTGTGATCATATGGAGAACTAGAAGGTCAAGGTAAGTTGTGACAAAAATAAAACATTCAATGACGAATGTGCAGTCACTACAGTTATTTATTATGCAAGTAGAGAGCTCTATCAATAGTAAATACGTCACACATATGATCTAAAACATTTGCTGGGGATTTACACACACATACAACCATATTTTTGCAAGTAATTAATTAAAATAGCGTTGGCCGGTCTCCATGAATAAGAAACCGTCCAGCTTTCAAGTTTTGTCTTCAGTTGGATACGTCAAAATCACAGCTGAAAATCTGGGCGAACAGGAAACAGCTTGCCATAAAAAAATTAGGGCAACCTTTAGGTGAACGAAACGATTGTTTGCCCAATTTGTGCAGGCCTGCACTATATGCATAATATAGCAGTTTCCAGAGGATTAACAATGGGATATTTCAGTGCACGAAGAAACTGCATTTTTTTCAGATAACTGTCAAAAAGTTTCTCACTGGAAGAAGGGTATAATTTAACTCTCCCCCCCCCCCCCCCCCCTGCAAACCAAGGCACATTCAAGACCCTCTATCCATGTCCCCTATTCAATGTAACATTTCAATGAAGAAAACAAAAGAAGACATTTATTTTCTCTTTATTCCTTACTGGAAAGGGAGGGGGAGGGGGAAGATGGGCAATTAGATTTCTCGGGCTATCTGTTGTTTCTAACAGATGGATAGTGGGAGGGTGCAACTGTAATTTTCAAAGAGGGCCCCTCCCCCACATCTCGCCTCACAAAACCCTCTATCCATGTTCCTGGTTAACAATGTAGTGCAGGCCAGGACTTTTAGGGGAGCTACTACAGCTCTCTTAAACCAGGTCCAGGTGATGTATTCTACTATTTATTTATTTATTTATTGGTGTTTTAAGGTCACATACTTATGCACAATGGCTAATCGTGACCGTGACAGTTTTACGGGTGGAGGAAGCCGGAGTACCCGGAGAGAACCACCGAGCAACGACGAGCAGCTGTCAGCTCCCCAACATCGTAACTCTGAAGTCTGCACCGCAGCACAGGCTGGGTTAGATTGGTTGAAGACATGCGCACCATCGACGTGCAGTACGCCTCAGTACACAGCGTCATCGTGCCCCCATGTAGGCAATCGGGGTGAAGTGTCTTGCCCAAGGACACAACGCAGCTGCCGCAGGTGGGATTCGAACCGAGGGCCTCTCGGCTTGCAGCCTGCACCTCTACCAACTGAGCCACCGCGCCCCCGATGTATTCTACACTTAAATCAATTATACAAGGCATTAATAAGGGAATTGAAGGTTTAAGGAGAGCCATTACAGCTCTTAAGGAGAGCAATTATGGCTTTCCTCAAATTGATTTTGCAGGAGCAATAGAGGGCAGCAGCTATATATATAGCTCCCCTCAAATAGCAAGGCCTGGTGACGTTTTAGTGAACTAACATTACTTCCTCTTTGTTGGTAAATATTTCATTATTTTATTGACTAACTCTGGCATTAAGTCTTTTGGGGAAAAGGTGTTTTTGCTTTTAAGTTCAGTGGCAAAATTGAGACTTCAAACTATTATATTTCTTCAGTGTGATGTTCCTATTCATACCACAATTGTGTGCGTTTCGTCTTCAGTCTAGTTTGAATGTTTACCTTGTGAACAGGTTACATAATGATTCCATACACCATTTATGGGGTTGCCATTAGTAATTTACAGGGACCAACATACTTATTAGTAAAGAATTCTGATATAAAAATCCTTTGTTGAAACCTGATGAAATAAGAATGGACAAAGTGCAACAGACAGTAAGTTTTGTTTGCGTGTGCACTTCAAACAAGTAGATTTCAAGATGTGGAAATATTAAATTTCATCATGTGACCCTCTCATTTTAATAAGCTTGTCCCAATGAGAGAGTCACATGATATGGTTTTCTGTTTCCAACAGAAGGATAGTGGGAGGGGGGAGCGCGGTGGCTCAGTAGATAGAGGTGCAGGCTGCAAGCCGAGAGGTCCTCGGTTCGAATCCCACCTGCGGCAACCGCGTTGTGTCCTTGGGCAAGACACTTCATCTCCATTGCCCGCGTGGGGGCACAATGACTAAGGCGTACTGCACGTCGATAGTACGCATGTCTTCAACCAATCTAACCCTGCCTGTGCTGCAGTGCGGAGTCACGATGTTGGGGAGCTGGCAGCTGCTCGTCGTTGCTCGGTGGTTCTCTCCGGGTACTCCGGCTTCCTCCACCCTTAAAACTGTCACGGTCATGATTAGCCATTGTGCATAAATATGTGACCTTAAACATCAATAAATAAATAAATAAATAATAGTGGGAGGGTGCAACTGTTTTTTTCAACTGTTTAATTATGTGGGCAGATGCAGCTGAATCGTTAAGTAAAGGGTTAACGATTCTGCCAAACAAGCAAATTGCACTTGCACCTGTCTCATTTCCAGGACTGGTAACACTCCACAAGCTGAGAAGGGGGGGAGGGGGGAAATTACTAATTTTCCATACAAAAGCATCATAAAAAAAATTCACAGTAAAATCCAGTAAATTTAACCAGGTGATTTTGCATAATGAAGTGACGCATCTAGTAAAACTGTTCATGATCAGTGACATTGTTGATAAAAGTTGCATAAGCCTATCTTCTCTCACTTTATTATTATTGCATTCACAAGTATGATGGCTAGAGTTGAACAGACAGACAGATAGCCATTTCCATTTATCTCAACTTACATGAACAATTAATCCCAAGTCTCTCACATAATCTCTCTCAGTGTCAATTAGCTCTCGCACAACAAACTTTCGTTTCTGGAGGTATTTTTCTCGTTCTGTGTCTACATCTTTCTCATCTTGTTGATTACTGCTCTCCCCATTTTCTTTCTTGCCAGCATCAGAACTGTCTATGGAAGGAGTGGATCTGTCAATCGATGGATCCTGTCAAATAAAAACAGACGACAAATAGTTGGTATGAAAATTCTGTAAAAGTGGCCTTAATAAGTAATCAAGCACTCCGCATGTCCACAGATTATTGTAAATCATGTATTCAAAGAAGGAAATAATTTCTTAGCTTTTGTGCAGTGTAACTACCACTTGTCTAATGTTAAAATTCATTGAAAAGTTATAAAAACTACAGTGATAGGAAATCAGATATGAACCAGTATTCTGGCAAAGCATCATAATCTATTGTAAAAATGGGAAGAGTGTAATTCAGTGATTCAGTCACCCAGTCTAGCTAGAAATTCAAGCTTTGATTATCTCCCTTGATATGAATGCAATAAATTTTCTGCCATGCAGGTGGGGTTAACCGTCCTGGGACAGTTATCAATAAATTAATAAAGATATGAAAATTACATGGCCTGCCTTTTCAAAATCTGAATGATGCTAAAAAGGAGGGTTCACAAAATGCTTCGTGGAGCTGATATACAGTACTCTAAACGTGTCATCTGCTTTTCCACGAGGTCAACTGTATGTTGAGGAAGAAGCATTAAGCACACAGAGTAAAAGGAGTCAAATCTTCCATATATATTATCACAGTAATCATGCTGTATGTTATATTGCAAAAATTGTGTTCTCCTCACTAGAGACTGTTATTGTTGAATTATCTTGGCTTTTAAAACTAAATGAAACTTGTAAGGTCAGAGGCTGGGCTCGAAATGTTCACAAATTTCTACCAGTCCCAGGAGAGAGGTAGGTTTTATTTCTACCTGTCTCCACCTGAACATGTTGAAGTGCAAACAAGATGTGCCATAGGCACAGCCCAAAGACATGAGTTGGGGGGCGAGTATGGGAGGGTGTGTCTCCATTTCCATCAATGGAGGTTTGGGGTACCCATGAAGAAAACTTCAAAAATTGTGTTCTCCTCACTAGAGATGTTATTGTTGAATTATCTTGGCTTTTAAAACTAAATGAAACTTGTAAGGTCAGAGGCCGGGCTCGAAATGTTCACAAATTTCTACCAGTCCCAGGAGAGAGGTAGGTTTTATTTCTACCTGTCTCCACCTGAAGTGCAAAAAAGATGTGCCATAGGCACAGCCCAAAGGCCAAAGACATGAGTTGGGGGCGAGTATGGGAGGGTGTGTCTCCATTTCCATCAATGGAGATTTGGGGTACCCATGAAGAAAACTTTGACAATTCCATGATTTCCGCCCCCCCTCCCCCCCTCCTCCCAGAGATCTTGTATACCAAATATGAAAACATTCTGACTGGTGGATCAGAAGAAGATTTTTAAAGAAATTTCCTCATGTTGCACTAAATTCAAATTTGGGCTACCACAGCGAGCCCAAATATATACCTAGGGATCTGATTTGAACAAACTTGAATGTGACACCCCCCCCCCCCCCCCCCCCCCCCACCCCCCAGAGATGTTGCATACCAAATATGAAAGCATTCTGACTGGTGGATCTGAAGAAGATTTTTAAAAATTATCCCCCATACTGAACTAAGTTACAATTTGGGCTTCTGTATGAAGCCCAAATATAAACCTAGGGACTTGGTTTGAACAATCTTGAATCGGAACCTCACAACATTGAAACAAACATTAAAAGATTCTGACTGGTGGTTCTGAAGAAGATTTTTAAAGAATATTTCCCTTATTACCCTGAGTATACCAAATATCAAAAGATTCTGATGATTGGTTCTGGAGAAAAATTTTAAAAAAATGTTTGCAAATATGCTGACTCCGCATTTTTTTTGATACCTTCAACAGAACACCCTAACATAACCGATGGCAATTTTTTTTTTCACCACTCAATCTCACTGGTCCTAAAGATGCTTCATACCAAATAACATCTCATTGTTCTGTGTGGTTTGGGAAATATGGGCATTTGAAAATATTTCTATTTTTAGCTCCTGGGGTTTCCATGGGGATGCTGGATTCTATTTTTTTTACACGAGTCAGGTACTTATGACCCAATAATACCACATATCAAATTTGGTTCAAATTGGTCGATTGGTTCAGAAAATAGAAATTTGGGGCGGGCCAAAAATCTTACCCCTACCATTACAAAGCCAAATATTGCTTCACGAACTTCGTTTGGACAAACTTGATTATACACCTCAAAAGGAAGCTCCATAACAAATATCAAGTCATTGTACCCACTGGTTCATGAGAAGATTTTAAAAATAGTTTGGAGCATTTTTTCCCACCCACTCCCTATGGGGCTGGGCATGTTGAGTTGAACAAAACTGCAATACACCTTTGGGACCATCACTCACACAAACTTTCACTAGAATTGGCCCAGTGGTTTTGGAGGAGAAGACCAAAACATGGTGTTGATGGACGATGGATGGAAGACGGACAGGGAGCGATGAGATTAGCTCATCTTGACAAAGTCAAGCTGAGCTAATCTCATCGCTCCCCGAAAAAGTTTGCTAAACCAAGGCTCCCCATGCAGGTAGCAACAGAATCTTTAAAAAACAGTCATGTTACAAATCACCTTTGAAATATAATTCAGCATTCTACAAGTTAATAAAGGGTTATTGAGGAAAACTCCAACGGCTTTCAGGATTGGAAAATGGCAATGGATATGAGTGTGTTACATGATCAATGAGAATGCATTCTTGTTGGCATTCATTTGATAAATAGCACTGAAATATGACTACGATCTCAAATAATGTGTAATCTACAAACACCTCAGGTGGCACTGATATGCTATTTAAAAACATTTTTCAAGAAGCCATAATCAAGAAGCATCAGTTTAACTGGTTGAGTGCTAAATTCTTTTTCAAAGGTGATTTGAAACATGGGTATTTTTTTTCAAAGATACCTTGCTACCAGCACTAGTCGCCTTAGTTTTGCAAGGCTTTGTTCATAAATAATTGTTCTGTTACAATTTATTTAATAAATTGCTTCAAAACAATTTCATATAAAAATTGTTTCTTCTGCTGATCAAACCTAAAGCTAATGCATACAGTACAAAGCCACTAAAGTGCCTTCCAGCACTTTTCAATAGAGCCATAACAGTGGCTTCTAGCACTCAATCAGTTAATTCGCTCCGTTATTTCACAGGAAAGAAAAATGTTGATAAATATTCTTTTTGTGACCCAGTTACTGAACTTAAAGAATGAGCATTCAAACTCTATTTATTTTTCAATGTACCTCCTACTTATGTCAATGATTATCAGAACTAGTTCCACCATGACTATCGATTATGAGAATCAAATAATTGGTCATTATAGCCAACAGTTAGTGGATTATTTAACCAAAATGGGGAGCATGGTGGCTCAGTGGTTACGCTATTGGACTTTAACCTGAAACGTCTGCGGTTCGTTCCTTGTCAGGGACAACTGCATTGTTTCCTTGCACTTAATCCTGATTGAGGGCACAGTGGCACTGTATGCTAAGGCATACTGCACATCAATGGTGCACTTGTCTTCAACCAATGCTAACCCTGCTTGTGTGGAGTTAGTACGTTGGGGAGTCAGTTGCTTGCCACTGCTCAGTGGTTCTCTCTGGGTATGCAGGCATCCTCCACCCATAAACTGTACGACACAAGGTGACTCTGGATGTCAAAAGTGTTGTTAAAACTCAATAAATAAATAAATAAATAGTAGCTCAGGGAAAACATGGCTAGTTCAAATGGCTAAAAAATCAAATTAACTGACTACTGATCTGTTGCATGCATCAGGTATGTATTATTTGACACATCAACACTCAGTCTTTGACTGTTGGCAACAGGTGTAGAGGTGAATATCATCATTCACCAAAAGCCAAAGGACTGAGAACATGATGTCGTCTGATTGTCAAAACGTTACTCAACACTTATCTGTTGTCACAGTGTTGTATCGAAGTTAATCTAACTGCCTACGAATGCATGTTGGTGTCAGGATAGTCAAACTTGGCATTGTTATTTTGTATCCACAGTATAGTGATAAATGCACTGCCATACAAATTTGTTAATTTGCCTTGTTACAATTTATGGAAGTGCCTATAAATTGTAACAAGGCAAAGACACGTAAACAAATTTTGATGACCAAAAATAATTCAGCACTCCACTAGAGATACAAACAGCTGTCGAGTAGCATTCATTTGTATATGCACTAAGAACAGTTTCTGCAAATACTCAGTTCTCAGGTAAAACACACATGGCATCAAAGAAATAAAAGACACTAGAACTCTTTGATGAAGGGTAAGCACTTTTTGGGACAGTAAATATTTTACCAATGGAGAACCAACTGTTATCAATATTGTAGACAAGTGGTTGATAGTTTTTACAACCTGTTAGGTGGGTAACAGGTTGAGAACCAGTTATCTGGCCAATTGTTTCAGCATTAGTACTAAATTCTTTCATGATAAATCTGCCCTAACCCACCTTGATTGATTAACTTAAAATATTATCACCAACTGAGTGGTAACTGCTAGAAATTTGCTTGGGAGGAAACTAAAGCAGTGCTGCCGCAGGAAGATCTGGTCATGACTTTTATGTTCCACCAAATGTCTTCTCCTTTCAAGTACTGGTCCATTGATCATGTCATGTAAAAAGTGCATGTAATTATTTATGCCTATGCTGGCCACTTTATAGGATTTCCACCCCAGGCATTGGTTCGAGTCCTATTTATTTATTTTTATATCATGATTACTTATTCTACTATATATAAAAAGCCTATGACATAAATGTTAGCTTTACACACCAACCGTGGTGAACACGCCAGCAATGGGATTTCAATAGTAAAAACAACATCCAAGTTGACCTTTAGTGACATTGCCTTGAATGCAAACTTCTCTAAATTTATCACTCGTCGCCTCGTGAAGAGTGAAAAGAAACCGGCAATTATTTATTGTGTTTTTAAATAAGTTTACCTCATAAGATACCAAAAATTAACAAAATTTGTTGTCTCATGTTAATAAAGCATCCATAACTCGAAATAGTATGTTATTATGTTATTAAAATGAAAAAGGCCCCGTAATTTGTGCGTTTTGTTTTCTATTTCAGTTCAGCAATGAAACTGCCAGTGGAAGTACTGCCCACTGATGCTCATGTAAACAAAAACAGATTTGCACGTATGTGTAGCTTGGTGTACTAAATGTTCACCACTAGTGGTGAACATTTGGTTCACCTATCTACAGTGGGTGTATTCTGTCTATTTATTTATTTATTAGGGACTAGGATCACTTTCAGCATCTTTGGCTATGTCATGACCACTATATAAGAATGAAGTCAAGTTTGGCCAATCATTTATATCTATGCTGGCGACTTTATAGGACTTCCACGCCAGGAATTGTTTCATAGTCCTATTTTACCAGTATTTATTATTTATTGGTCACTTTCAGCATATTTGGCTATTTCCTGACAACAACATAGGTATAAAATCAGATTTAATCAATCATTTATACCTATATTTTACCAGTAAAGCAGAACTTGTGAACCACAGTACACAAGTACTGCTCCAATTACCAGGGTAGGCAGTGTGGAGGCTCACTGGTTATGGCATTGGACTTCAAACCAAAAAGTGCATGGTTCGATCCTCGCCAGGGGCTAACTGCATTGTGTCCTTGGGCAAGGTACTCAATCCCGACTGCCCATGTGGAGCATGGTGGCACTGTGTGGTAAGGCATATTGCATGTCAAAGGAGCACTTGTCATCAACCAATGCTAACTCTGCTTGTGCAGAGTTAGTATGTTGAGGAGTTTGATAGTTGTGTGCCACTGCTTGGTGGTTCTTTCTGAGCACTGTGGCTTCCTCCACTCATAAAACTGTATGACACAAGGTGACCCTGGGTGTCAAAAGTGTTGTTAAACCCCAATAATAACAAGAGGCCCCAAGGGACCTTAATCGCTCACCTGACAAAGTTGTTCAAAGACGTATTTTGGGTCACATTCAGTTAGTCAAAGTTCATCAACAGTACGAAGAAGGAAGACATCACATTATTCATAACTCTGGTTTCCATTAGCTGTAGACAAGCACTGCCAAACTTCCAAAGGTTGTTATGTGACCGCAACCCCCCTCCCCCCAATAGAGAGCCCCCACCAAATATCAAAACATTCCAATAGATGGTTCTGGAGAAGAAGATTTTTAACTGAAAGAGTGCTGGAAACCCCCATTCGGGTCTTATTCTGAAATGTCGGTACCACAACTTAAAGGCTTCATATTCAGTGGATGTTCTACTCATCAGATTTGAAGTGAAATTATTTAGTTGGTTAGGATTTACCTTGTTTCAATTAATGAGAGAGTGCTTCTTGGCACTCTCCCATTAACTGTAACAAGACAAAGATATGGGAACAAATTTTGATGAGCAAAAATAATTCAGCACTCTACCAGTTAAAGAAATTCCTTCACATTGCACTAAGTTAAAATTTGAGCTCCCATAAAAAATCCGAATACTAACCCAGGGACACGATTTGAACAAACTTGAATCTTACCCCGCCTAGAACTGCTGAAAACCAAAGATGTAAGTATTTTGAATGGTGGATCTGAAGAAGAAGATTTTTAAAGACATTCCTTCATAATGCACTCCCATAGGAGCCCAAAGATTAACTCAGGGACTCGATATGAACAAACTTGAATCTGAACCCTCTGGAGATGTTGTATACCAAATATGAAAGGATTCTAACTGGTGGATCTGAAGAAGAAGATTTTTACAGAAATTGCCCCATAATGCACTAAGTTAAAATACAGGTTCCCATTGAGAACCCAAATATTACCCAAGGGATCTGATTTAAACAAACTTGAGTCTAACCAACCTAGAGATGTTGTACACCATATATAAAAGGATTTTGACTAGTGCATCTGAAGAAGAAGAGTTTCAATTAAACTTTGGCCTCCAATAGAGAGCCCAAGTACTAACCAAGGGACCCAATTTCAACAAACTTGAATCTGACCCCCCTAGAGATGTTGTATACCAAATATGAAAGCATTCCGATTGGTGGATCTGAAGATTTTTAAAGAAATTTTCTCATATTTCACTAGGTTAAAATACAGGTTCCCATAGGGAACCCAAATATTACCCCAGGGACCCGATCCGAACAGACTTGAGTCTAACCAACATAGAGATGTTGTATACCAAATATGAAAAGATTCTGACTGGTGAATCTGAAGAAGATTTCTGGAGAAATTCCCTCATATTTATTTATTTATTGGTGTTTAAGGTCACATATTTATGCACAATGGCTAATCATGACCGTGACAGTTTTACGGGTGGAGGAAGCCGGAGTACCGGAGAGATCCACCGAGCAACGACGAGCAGCTGCCAGCTCCCCAACATCGTAACTCTGCACTGCAGCACAGGCAAGGTTAGATTGGTTGAAGACATGCGCACCATCGACGTGCAGTATGCCTTAGTACATGGCGTCATCGTGCCCCCAAGCGGGCAATGAAGATGAAGTGTCTTGCCCAAGGACACAACACAGTTGCCGCAGGTGGGATTGGAACCGAGGACCTCTCGGCTTGCAGCCTGCACCTCTCCCTACTAAGCCACCACGCTCCCAATTCCCTCATATTGCACTAAGTTAAAATTTGGGTTTCCATAGGGAGCCCAAATATTAAACCAGGCACTAGATTTGAACAAACTTGAATCTGACACCCCTCACCCTAGATATGTTGTATGCCAAATATGAAAGCATTCTGATTGGTGGATCTGAAGAAGAAGATTTTTAAAGAAATTTTCTCATATTTCACTAGGTTAAAATACAGGTTCCCATAGGGAACCCAAATATTACCCCAGGGACCTGATTTGAACAGACTTGAGTATAACCAACCTAGAGATGTTGTATACCAAATATGAAAAGATTCTGACTGGTGAATCTGAAGAAGATTTCTGAAGAAATTCCCTCATATTGCACTAAGTTAAAATATGGGTTTCCATAGAGAGCCCAAATATTAAACCAGGCACTAAATTTGAACAAACTTGAATCTGACACCCCTCACCCTAGACATGTTGTATGCCAAATATGAAAGCATTCTGACTGGTGGAGCTGAAGAAGATTTTTAAAGAAATTTCTTCATATTGCACTAAGTTAAAATTCGGGCTCCCACAGGGAGCCCAATTATTAACCCAGGGACTCGATTTGAACAGACTTGAATCTGACCCCCTCCCCCCTAGAGATGTTATATACCAAATATCAAAAGATTCTAATTGATGGTTCTGGAGAAGATTTTTTTAATTTTGGAAAACAATTTATGGGTTCTATCAGAGTAATGCCCCTTGTAGTGCCCCCCTGTGGGTGTGGCAACTTTATTTTAACAAACTTGAATTGACATATGATAAGGAACATGCACATCAATTTGGCCCTGTGGTTTATGAGAAGTCGATAATGTAAAAGTTCACGCCAAACGGACGACGGACAAAAAGTGATCACTTGAGCTCACTTGACTTTCATTCAGGTGAGCTAAACTAGAGGCTCTAAAGAGCCTGTAATCGCAAACCAGGAACTACATATAAAAATGTGATTTCCCATAGGTTTTCCATGGTAACTATAAGCTGCGATTGTGGCCATGTTTGCAACATTACATCAACATTATATGAGGATCATTGGTAGGTGTCCCACTCCTCAAACATGTGAAGTTTCAAAACATTTGACTTCGTAGTTTCAGGGGGGAAGATTTTTGCAAAATCCATCAGTCAGGATCAGAGAATGTCTATGGTGGCCATATTTTCCAACCAATGGGAACAAAAAAGATGATTGTTTGTAGAGGGCCTCCTATAGACCATTCCTGCAAAGTTTGGTTCACGTCAGCTCAGTAGTTCCAGAGAAGAAGATGAAAATGTGATTTCCCATAGGCTTTCTATAGTAACTATAAGCTGCAATTGTGGCCATGTTTACAACCCAATCAACATTAAATGAGGATCATTGGTGGGGGGGGGGGGGAGGGAAGGGGGGCCAGTCATCAACCAGGCAAAGTTTCAAAACATTTGGCCCTGTGATTTCAGAAGAGAAGATTTTTCAAAATCCACCAGTCAGAATCAAAGAATGCCTCTGGGCAAACCCATGGGAACAAAATGAGGATCATTTGTAGAGGACCTCCCATAGACTATCCCTGCCAGGTTTGTTTTCATGTCGGCTCAGTAGTTCCAGAGAAGAAGATGAAAATGTGATTTCCCATTGGGTTTCTGTTGTAACTATAAGTCACAATTGTGGCCATGTTTGCAACCCGATCAACATTAAATGAGGATCGTTGGTAGAGGGGGTCCCAGTCATCATTTATGAGAAGAATCAAAACATTTGATCTGACAGTTTCAAATGAGAAGATTTTTGAAAATCCACCAATCAGAATCAAAGAATGCCTCTGGCGGCCACGTTTTTCAACCCACGGGAACGAAATGAGGATCGTTTGTAGAGGACCTCCCACAGACCATCTCTGCCAAGTTTGGTTCACATTGGCTCAGTAGCTCCAGAGAAGATGAAAATGTGATTTCCCACAGGGTTTCTATAGTATCGCAATTGTGGCCATGTTTGCAAACCGATCAACATTAAATGAGGATCGTTGGTAGAGGGGGTCCCAGTCATCATTTATATGAAGTTTCAAACATTTGGCCTGGCAGTTTCAGAGAAGAAGATTTTTGAAAATCCACCAACCAGAATCAAAGAATGCCTCTGGTAGCCATGTTTTTCATCCGACGGGAACAAAATGAGGATCGTTTGTAGAGGGACCTCCCATAGACCATTCCTGCCAAGTTTGGTTCACACCGGCTCAGCGGTTACAGAGAAGATGAAAATGCGAAACGTTTACGGACGCCAAGTGGCGAGAAAAGTTCATATGGGCTTTTAGGCCAGGTGAGCTAAAAAAGGTTCAGGAAAAGTGCTAATCTATCATTCACAGTGCAAAATTTAAAATGGTCTTGTCAGGAGTCCTGCAAAAATTTTACATAGCATGCTAGAAAAAAAACTTGTGATAATACAGTGGCACCTCTATTAACTGAATAAACCTGTTAATTGAATATAATTTCTCAACATAAAATCATTTACCATACCAACAGTACAAATTTTACCTGTTAATTGAATATAGGTTATAGAGTAAACTCCTGTTAATTGAATAAAAAATCTTGTAACCTGTCGAGAAATTACCCTGACTCTCCCAAGTTTTCCTTTGTGTATTGACCTATTTGGCCTCAGTACATCCAATACAGGCATTTAATCTATTATACCTTGTTTGACAGAGCTTATGAGGCTCTGTCAAACAAGAAATAACAGAATAAATGCTTAGTTTGTCTCTAGAATACATGAAAGTGACATAATCCCTGTTAACTGAAAATTCCTGTTAATTGAATAATTTTCATTGGCAAAGTGGCTATTCAATTAACAGGGTTCCACTGAATTCACAGTTTTATTTGATTTGTTGTCAAATAAACTGACAGATCAATTCTCAGAGGATATTGCAAGACTTAAGGCAACTTTCTTCAAATTTAGGAGACAGATTACACAGGGAAAAACAATTAATTTACAAATCCTTCAGAGAGAGAAATAAACTGGTCAGCTGGAAATGTTCCATATAGCTAATTAGTAAAAGGAAAAGACTTAATTCAATGAAACATTGATTTAAAGTCAGAAAGTTTGCTGTAAACTGACCAGGGGCAAGCTAATCTATTCGGCTAAGACTTGTCTGTATAAAATTGGTCAATATGAGAAATAAAATTAATTCGTGAGGCCAGTCAAATAATCAACTGATTTGGCCCCACAAAGTAGATCTTCTGTTTCTCAGGCCATTTTTTGTAAAATTGCATGTGGGCGGGTGGTTTTTATTTTTTAATTATTTCTTAGCCATCAAAAGTTCAATGTTCTTGGTTTGTTTTATGTTTTAGGCCCCTCATAATCTACAAAATACCATGGGTGGTTATGTATTTCGTCCCTTGAGGGCAAGAAGGTTTTGCAGTGCTAAAGCATTGCAAAGCCTTGTTGCACTCAAGGGACAAATTATAAATTTTATTAACTTGGGTAAAATATCAGACATAAACCGTTTAATTTTTATTTTTTTAAAGTTTGCATTGTTGTAACTAGAGGCTTAAGTGAGCCTAAAATGCTCACCTGGCTCAAATTGTCAAAACAGATGAGTGTATCAGTAAGTGATCAGCAGCAACAGCAATTGTTTTGATTTGCTATGACACAACCAAAGGAAACTTTTTTGGCCATTCATTTCTGCTGGTCCTAGGAAAGCTACCTAGCAAGCTCTGTTCTGTGAAGTATTAAAAAACAACAACCGAACCAAATTTTTGTTTTGTTTCAAACTACTGTGGTTCTCTCTAGCCCCCCCCCCCCCCCCCACAAAAAAAACAACAAGGGCAACGCCCCCGGTCCCCCGACCAAGATGGCAAATTCAAGGGAGCTGTTAGGATGCAATTTGTTCGCAGAGCATGGCCATTTTTTAACTTGACCTGTATTTCCAACCAATTAAACCACATACTTAGTTTCGTTTCAATCAAATGATCCAAAGTAAAGTTATCATCCGGACAACACAAAAACCGTATTTTCTAAGTCGAAAAAGGGGAATAAATCCAGTAAAAATCAGTGGAGCATGCCCATTTTCGAACTTGACCTGCATTTCCACCCAAATAAGCGGCATACTAAATTTCGTTTCAATCAAATGATCCTAACTAAAGTTATCATCCGGACAACACAAAAACTGTATTTTTTAAGTCGAAAAAGGGGAATAAATCCAGTAGAAATCAGTGGAGCGTGCCCATTTTCGAACTTGACCTGCATTTCCACCCAAGTAAGACACATACCAAATTTAGTTTCAGTAAAATTATCCAAACTAAAGTTATCATCCGGACAAGGGTGTGACGAACGGACTGATGGACGCATGCACGGACAGACGGACGGACGGACGGACGGATGGACACTGCTGATTACAATAGTCTCCCGAAGGGTCGGGGGACAAAAAAAAAAAAGAAAAGAAAAAACAAGCGAATCAATTTGAACAAACTTGAATTTGACCCCCTAGAGATGTTACATACTGAATATGAAAGGATTCTCACTGGTGGATCTGAAGAAGAAGAATTTTCAAGAAATTTTCTCATATTGCACTAAGTTAAACTTTGGGTTTCAATAAAAAGCCCAAATATTAACCCGGGGACCTGATTTGAACAACCTTCAATCTAACCCTCCCAGAGGTATTGTACACCAAATATCAAAAGAATCTGACAGCTGGATCTGAAGGAGATGATTTTAAACGAAAATTCCCCATATTGCACTAAGTAAATATTTGGGCTCCCTTGGGGAACCCATATATTAACCCAGGAACTCGATTTGAAAAAATTTGAACCTTACACCTCTTGAGATGTCATACTAAATATGAAAGGATTCTCACTAGTGGGTCTGAAAATGAAGATTTTTAAAGAAATTTTCTCATATTGCACTAAGTTAAAATTTGGGCTCCAATAAAGAGCCCAAATATTCATCCAGGAATCCCATTTGAACCAACTTGAGTCTAACCCTCCTAGAGATGCTGCATACCAAATATCAAAAGAATCTGACTCATGGATCAGAAGAAGAAGATTTTTAAAGATTATTCCCCATATTGCACAAAGTTAATATTCAGGCTCCCACCGGAAGCCCAAATATTAACCCAGGGACTCGATTTGAACAAATTCAAATCTTACACCTCTGGAGATGTCACATACCAAATATGAAAGGATTCTCAATAGCAGGTCTGAAAAAGAAGATTTTTTAAAGAAATTTTCTCATATTGCACCAAGTTGAAACTTGAGCTCCAATAAAGAGCCCAAATATTCATCCAGAGATCCCATTCGAACAAACTTGAATCTAACCCCCCCTAGAGATGCTGCATACCAAATATCAAAATAATCTGACTGGTGGATATGAAGAAGATTTTTAAAGATTATTCCCCATATTGCACCAAGTTAATATTCAGGCTTCCATAGGAAGCCCAAATATTAACCCAGGGACTCAATTTGAACAAACTTCAATCTGACCCCTGTAGAGATGTTGTAAACCAAGTATCAAAAGAATCTGACCCTATGATCTGAAGAAGAAGATTTTTAAAGCTTATTCCCCACAGCGCCCTTAGTTATTTGGGCTCCTCTGCTGAGCTCAAATATGAACCGAGGGGGGGGGGGGGGGGGCGATTTGAACACACTTGTATTTGACCGTCCTATGGATGCTGTATACCAAATATCAAAAGATTCTGATCAGCGGTTCTGAAGAAAAGTTTTTTTTTGTAATTTTTGAAAATTTGCTGACTCAGCATTTTTTTCAAACGCCTTCTACAGAACACCCTAACAAAACTGATGGCCATTTTTTTTTAATCCATTCTACTGGTCAAAAGGATGCTTCATACCAAATAACAGTTCTCTGTTCCATGTAGTTTGGAAAATACGGGCATTTGAATTTTTTTTCTATTTTTAGCCCCTGGGGTACCCACGGGGCAACGATCGAAAAAAAAAATTCCGGACATCAATCAAGTACTTTGGACCCACTTATGCTACATTCCAAATTTGGTTAAAATCGGCCCATCAGTTCTTGAAACAGAAATTTTGGGAGGAGCCCAAAATGGGTATGTGACTGCAGAGAGCCCAAATATTGATCTACCAACTTCTCTTGAACAAACTTTAAACACCAAAGAGTGTTACATACCATATATCAAGGCAATCTCTCTGGTGCTTCATGAAGATTTTTAGGCTTTGACATCATTGCCCAGAGCCCGTTGAAGGCAGCAGCTTCATTTGAACAAAATAGAAAGGGTATACCCCAGGGATGGTTTGTGCAATGTATGTATGAATTTGGCTGAATGGCTGTGAAGAAGAAGCCAGGTTTGCAAAAGTTAACAGACGACGGACACCAAGTGATGGCAAAACCTCACACTGACTTGCAGTCAGGTGAGCTAAAAAGAGAGCATGCAGAAGCCAAAAGGACTATGCAAGAGGGCCCGAGAAACAGATTTTTCACTTTTTTTAGGCCTTCCAAACTGTATTTTTTAGGGGGATGGGGGGGGGGGGGGCTAGAAATAGCATATATGGCACCAAGTCGAGTTCAAAATATCAAAATTTCTAGTTGCAAAAAAATTAATTTTTCTCATAATGTAACTAGAAATTTAACGAATTCAATCTTGTTGGATAGAGCTTATTCAGCTCTGTCGAACAAGACTGAATTGGTTGAATCCCTAGTTGCATTTTGGGAAAAATTTGCTACTAAAAATGTTTTGATATTTTGACACCAATGAGCAGACAGTTAATTACCCTTTCCTGCTCATGTTCATTAACTTATCGAAGTGTGAAAAATAAATCAAAGTTTGTTGAACATGAATGTGCTTGAGGGCATGTTCAGTTGAATGTGAATCACTAATCATTACCCACCAGTTTGTTCATATTATATCAGTAAATCATATTAATGTAACATAGCCTTATAACAGCTATTAACAAGTATTTCCTCCTTTAACCCCTTCGGACAAAAGCAAAACCCAAGGCTTGGGAGTATCAGTGCACCAACAGGATATTAAAAGAACATTTCCTTTTCACATTTGAATTGATTTCTTGAAAGTCTTGGCTGCAAATATATGTAGCTGACTGGTGCATGGAGGTTTTTTTTCCAGGTTCGGTTTTGATTTTATTTTTTTTTAAACCTTGGTTTCAGTTCGGTTTTTCAGTATTATTTCCAGGCCCTTCAATTAATCTAAATCACTATCGTCTTACTAGAAAAGACTCTAGAAATGTCACCTGAGAGCTATTTAAAGTGTGCTATGTCCTGCTGGCATTACTGGGACATAGCACACTTCACTAGCACTCAGTTGACGAAGTGTTAATATGAATTTGGGATAGATTGTGTGTCTTATGTTTATGTTCTTTTGTTGTATATTTTCTATTTGGTAAATGCTATACATCATCAGAGGCAGTGTCATAGCCCCCCCCCCCCCCCCCCCCCTTTTCCCTCGGGCCCCCAAAACCAAACTTCAAATTGCTGTCTGACACAATCTGGGTGCTTTGAAGACTATGTCAGGTGTTGTAGAAATGCTCAGATATTGCCCCTATGACATCCAAATTATCCAAATATGAAATTTTTTCCCTGGGGCAGGGCCCATAGATCCCAAACCAACAGATGGTGGACACACCCTCCCATACCCACACCCCTGGCTCAGGCCTATGACCTTTGAGAGATGCCAAAGGCATCTCGACCTTGGATGTCAACATCTTACTTAGCCCCCACCCTCCCACCCCTGAATCGAAATCCTGGCGCCACCACTGCCATACATTATATACCAGTTTTGTTATTTTGTGTTCAGTTTTAATTTCGATAAAATAAATAATTTGGACTTGTATCTTTTCTGTTATGTTTAACATCACCATAATACAGTGACTCCATTCACTCTCCTGTTCCACGATCCCTCACTGGAGCTCTCGCCTCCTTTCGAAGTACTGAGTATGATCTCTCCCTTATGTTGTTATGTGCAAAATAAAATGGATTTACGGCATCAAGGAGTGTCAAATGTGGAACAAATGGTCAAAGTAAATAACACTATATAATTTTCATTATTATTTTATTTCATGCATTTAATATGAGATAACTATGACTGAAATGAAAAAATGAAAAAAACCCAAAACGTTCACGTGTTCCTACACTCGACTAATTTTATGCAATAAAAGCCCACACTCTCTGGCCATAATCATTCTTGTGTATGCCCCACCGGCTATTCTCACATTTGGCGTGTGACTTATACAAAGGTAATAGTCACAGGGGCTATTCTGGCTGAAAATATTGGGTGCGACATGTACGTTGGAATGACTTGCACATGGACATATACGGAATACGGAAATAATCGCTTTGGGATTTGCCCATTCTGCTGACGTTTGCGGTCATTTTCAAAATAAAATTACGAGGGGTTGTTGTAAATTTCGAAGTTTAACGTCAAAGTATGCAAAAACCATATGGCCGGGGTTTTTTATGCCTTTTGATTCAGTTTGCAGCAGAAACTGAACCGAAAAGCCTCCATGTTCTATAGCTGACCCTTTTGACCTCAAGGGGGCTTGACTTGACTTTATAGAATATGAGTGCTCCAACACAATATTAGACGAACATACTCCATTTCATGTTGGCAGTGGTTTCATCTGTGCCAATATCATGACTGCAACATAGGTTTAAAGTCATGTTTAGCCAATTCTTTATACTTCTGCTAAATACTTTAGAAGACTTCTACCACAGGCATTGGTTACTGGGTGCTATTTTACGAGAGAAGCACAACTTGTTTACCTCTGTAAATAAGCACTAGTCCACTCTGTGGGGTTTCCTTCTGGTAAAATGGCACACTCAAGGCCAAATCTGTGACATCCAGCATGAAGAGTGGTGGGGGTTGTCTGAAAGTTTCTGACAGAGATACTGACAAGGTATGTCAAAGACAACATTGTAAAGTACAAAACAGTGGGTCAGGGAGACTGCATCTCCTACTGATTAGGTTCTGGGTTCTCTCCCAGAGAGATTTTCACAGAAATCAGGTATAAAGATATCTGAAGCTCTAGTTGGGCATCTAAAAATTGTTTTAATTTTTCAGGGTCTTCAGATTGCTCTAGTATCATCAAGCTTCAGAACTAGCTGAAATAAATTCTGTGAAAACCACAACAAACTTTCTGTGACATTTTTCTTTGTTAATCCTTTACCTTTACAGAAATCAGTCGCATCCTCCCACGTAATTTATAAACTGAGTAGTTAAAAAACAATTTTTTCAAAAAATTTCCACAAAACCATATGGTGCGACCCACTGAAGGATCACATGGTTTAGTTGAATTTTGTTTTAAAATTTAAAAAAAGAAGAAAGAACAAATTTTGATATTATGTGCATTGGGTAAAGAATTCTTGTCCCTATATCCAGATAAATCCTGTCTTTTGATTGGTCAGGATGCCTAGGACAAATCGCCAAGGTCGCACCCAACATCCAAGGTATATGAGAGAGTGCAACATCCAGGGTATAAGGACATGCAAAACATGAGGGGTATATGGTTTAAATGAAAGCTTTTCCTTTTGCTCGCCTCAATATAAAAATCGAAGCAAAAACTGGAAAATATTCACAAATGCCTAAATTTCTATTATGAAAATCGGATGTCAGATGTCAGTTGCTTTATTTAAATATGACAACATCACTGTATGACTTTACCATACAGTATTTTGATTACGAAAGCAGGCAAAGAAATTCTGTTTTTTATCTCTCCACAACACTGAACAATCTTACCTGTTGAAAAAGAAATCTGAGAACACTGCATCTCCGATGCTATTTTTTTGTTTTTCAGTTCAGGAAATCTGGACCCTCTGGGGTAAGTATGTTGAGACCAAAACACAATCTGATTGAGAAAGAGAGGGCTCTTGTGATCACAGCACTGTCCCTGCATAATCTGCAGATCTATCATTGGACAACTATCTAAGAACTGGATCTTTATGCAAGCCTGAATATAAGCAACCTGTCATTTTCAAAAGGATGTCCCCAGAGGGTGATTTTGCTGATGCTATCCCATATAGTGGAGTGGGCCAATTTATCCTCTTGGCACATGTTTCTGTTTTGGCTTGAGACCTTGATTCAGACTGAAGTTCACAGAAGGCAAATTTTGTGATGCTACCCTGCTGTGCAGGGTAGCATCACCAAATTCACCCTTTGGGGATCTCTTTTTGCAGATGACAGTCTGCTTATTTTCAGGCTTGTCTTTATGTGTATCAGTGTTATCTTTAACAGCCACAAACTCTGCAATAACTTGCACAAGTGCCACTATACACTGACTTAAGTGAACTCAATTTCTCAACTTGTGATTCACACCCTTATAATTATCATCGGGTGAGGAAAGGTGCCAGCAAGTCCTAAAGCTGTACTATTCCACACAAGATAAGTTCTTATGAACTTATTCTTTGCAGAATCACTTGGTACATCAACTGGTACAACAGTTGGCCACAGCTGTTTCATTCTGATAAGCCATCTCATCAAATATCTGATTGTATAGTAAATGAAAATAAATGAAAACTAATACAAGAATTGACTGAGCAATTAAACATATATTTATAGGGTGAGTAACAAAGGTTGGCTGACAGTTTATTATACCCTTTACACAACACAAATAGAATAAAAGATGATCTTTGATGAAAATTCTTGAATAAGGCCTAAAAAAGTTAAAAATCCATTTCTCAAGCTCTCCCACATGGTATTTTTGGGTGCTGCATGCTCTCTCTTTTTATAACCAATGAAAACTTAAAAAAATAAATGGTTTATATCTGCTATTTTACCCAAGTTAATAAAATTGATAAATTTGTCCCTTGAGTAGTACAAGGGTTTGCAATACTTTAGCATTGCAAAGCCTTCTTGCACTCAAGGGACGAAATACACTACCATCCATGCTATTCTGTAGATTATGAGGCCTAAAACATAAAACAAACCAAGAATATGAACTTTTGATGGCAAAGAAATAATTACAAAAATAAAAAAAATAAAATAAAACAAGAGATTCACTCGGAAGTGACTATGCCCCCCTACGTGGCAATGACCTTGATCTGTGACCTTGACCTCCATCAAACAAAAAAATTTGTAAAAAGTTTAATATTTGTACTTTGGTTCATTTCTGAGTTATGGGGGAGACACGAATATTGATGATTTTCAATGTGACTTGGAAATGTGACCTTTACCTTACGGACCTGGCTGTGGTGTGTGACACATCCACCCGATGTCCTTTATTTATTTATTTATTTATTGATGTTTAAGGTCACATATTTATGCACAATGGCTAATCATGACCGTGACAGTTTTACGGGTGGAGGAAGCCAGAGTACCCGGAGAGAACCACCAAGCAACAACGAACAGCTGCCAGCTCCCCAACATCGTAACTCCGCACTGCAGCACAGGCAGGGTTAGATTGGTTGAAGACATGCGTACCATCGACGTGCAGTACACGGCGTCATCGTGCACCCACGCGGGCAATGGAGATGAAGTGTCTTGCCCAAGGACACAATGCGGTTGCCGCAGGTGGGATTCGAACCGAGGACCTCTCGGCTTGCGGCCTGCACCTCTACCTACTGAGCCACCGAGCCCCCATGTCCTTTATAATTGAGTGAAGTTAGATGATTGTAGCCCTAATAGTTTTAGAGTTATGCTTGAGACACGACTTGTGACCCTGAACATATGAAGGTCAATTCTGACCTTCACCTTGCAGATGCAGCGGAAACTATTATATGCGACACACCTTCTGACTGTCCTTAACATTTGTAAAAAGTTTAACAATTGTACTATGATTCATTTCTGAGTTATGGCTGAGACACGAATATTAACCGATTTTTAGTGTGACCTTGAAATGTGACCTTGACCTTAAAGGTACGAACCCGGCTTTGGTGTGTGACACATCCTCCCTTGGTCCTTTATAATTGTGTGAAGTTTGATGACTGTGGCCCTAACAGTTTTCAAGTTATTGGCTCGGACACAAACACACACATGGACGGACACACACACACAGACAGACACACGCACACTTCAATCATTATATGCCAACTGACTTAAGTCAAGGGGCATAAAAATGCCTGCTCACATGCAATTTTACAACAAGATGCCCCAAGGGGCCTTAATCGCTCACCTAATAAAGTGGTTAAAGAAGATCACATTCAGTTAGACATGGTTCATTAACACTACAGAGGAATGAAGTCATGAAATTATTCATGACTATTGTTGGACTTGAATTTTCATTTACATGCAGCCTACCACAAGGATAAAAGTGACCTAATTTTGGCATGCGGCACATTGCCATGATCTCAAAATGTCATGATGTACAAATGGTGTAAAAAGTTTTATTTTTTTCTAGCAAATATATTGATTCCCAAAATAGAATGAGCTCAACTTTTGTCCATAAAGAAGTAGTAACATTCTAATTGTTTCCTCGGCAGTAACCCATATTTTATAAAGGAAGAATTGAACTGCTTTGTGTGAGAAAAGATTAATCCTTTCATCATTGAGCTCCTGAATGGTATTGTCCTCCAGAATATATTAATTTACAGCAAAATAAGCGGATTTGTATTCTTAGGGAGGTTCTGTAATACATTCATTAATAATTTAATCCTACAGCCCTAAAAGGCTGTAGGATTAAATTATTGCTATTGACCTATTGTCATCGACTTCTGCAATTTCTTTATGATGTATGTTAAAATGTGTGAAGAACGTATCATTTCATACAAAACTTAACACGCTCATTCCATATTTATACTCTTATAAAGTGACAGATAATTCATTTCAATTGTAATAATTTAGAGTGTTTTCTTGTTTTATAATATACTGTTATCCATCTGAAATCTCTGACATTTATATCACTGTAGTAAGAACAACTTTTGTGCACATGGAAGTTTTATTATTTTCAACATGTCTAAGGCCCCACAAAATAGATCTTTTGTTTCTCAGGCCATTTTTTGTAAAATTGCATGTGGGGGGGCATTTTTTATTTTATTTTTTATTTTTGAAATTATTTCTTTGCCATCAAAAGTTCATGTTCTTGGTTTGTTTAATGTTTTAGACCTCATAATCTACAGAAGAGCATGGGTGGTAGTGTATTTCGTCCTTCGAGTGCAAGAAGGCATTGCAATGCTGGACAACCCCCATCAATACTAACTAAAAGCTCACCTGAACCAATTACAATTTAATTGCACCATTGGACATGGCCACATCCTTTTTTATTTGACAAATGGGTGGGACAAAGCAAAAACATTCACACGATAGGAAAATTATTCAATAAGTTATGAAAAACTCACCTCGATAAGTCAGATATCATGACAGCAAATTAAATTATAACAGGGTGAAATGGTTAGCAATGACCAATCCTGATGAGTACTTGAACTCTTAACCTGCTCAGTATTTTTAAAGATATTTTTTATCAAATCTAGATATGGCTGCTATAAAGCAGCCATGACTAGATTTGATGAAACATTCTTCCAAATTTAACTCCAGAAATCATTGGTGAAGATATCAATTCAATTTACTTGGGGAAAATTTGATTAAATGAGCCCAAATTATCCTAATTTCAGTGACAAGAGATATTCTATCCTGGGTAGGAATATCTGCCAGCAGCATGCAATGCGTTAACTTTTATTTAAAAGTCTGCAGTCAAACTATAGACAGGAAATCCTGTGTGGATTTTCATCGAAGGTGTGCCAATCAATAATAAGTCAGATGACTTTACTGACTGGAAGATTCTGTTATTTTTAACCTATGTAAAAATAAAAATGATCAAACAAAGGAGCTTTTTTATCACATTAGATAAATATAATAAGATTTGATGGTTGTCAAGAAACCAAACTATTCATACTCACATGTTTATATCTGACAATATTTTCTAGCTCAGAAGCCAGTTCTAAAGTAGAGATGTTCTCTGTTTGTGGTTTCAGAGTGAGTTTGGAAGCAAGTTTTGAATGGACATCATCCTGTAAGGGTTCCTGAGCACTAAACTGAGTTAAATCTTGTATCTCTGCCATAGGCGGAGGCATTTCTATATCCTGTGCAGGTTCGAGTTCCTCACTGGTTACTTCAAGATTTGTTTTCACAGTAATTGGTTGTTCCATATCTTGTCCACTTTCTGTTTGAGCCTGCAAAGAAATAAATGATACATTAGATAATACAATTGATACATAGAAATCAGGTTCATAATTTTCCAAAGTGTAACCTTTTACCTAATGAATTGGCCATGCCTGCCCATGTAATTTACAAACTGAACAGTTGAAAAAAAAAAAAAACAAAAAAAAAAAAATTTAAACAAACAAAATTAAAAAAATAATTTTTGATAATTGTGCATTGGGTAAAGGGTTAATTGGTATTAGTCAATTTAGTTTTAAAAGTAGTTGAAAACATCATATTTTGTATGAATATTGAGTTGTAAAACAATAGCAGAGTAGTGTAAAAACACATGAAATCTCAAAGCCATAATTTATATAAACCACCAACCATCTGTCTACCATTTCCAATATAATGTAAAGAGCTTCAATGTCCAGGTTGACTTTAGTGATCCAGAAGATCCTAGTTCAATTTCAAATGTCCTTTATTGAGCTACATTAACCCTTTACCGAACATGAAAAGCAGACAACACTTGCAAAATTTTTGAATAACTAATTTTTTTCATTTTTTGTCTCAAAAACATAGGTTATGAGCTCGTTCCAAAGAGGGGTCATAACCTGTGTTTTTGAGACAAAAAATTAAAAAAATAATGAAAATTAATTGGCGATTTTTGTGAATAGTACTGGTCAGTTTTGGACTTGACGTTGAGTAAAGGGTTAAAACAATTTTCTTCATTTTAAAACAGATGATGCTAAGGATTCAAGGTGTAAATAAGGCAGGATATAAACAGAGACAAGAAAATAGTGCAACGCAAAGTATTGCATATGCCCCCTCCTGCAATGTCAGCATGGGCAACACAAAACAAAAATTATTCAATTTTCTGTGGCCATTCAACAAAAATGTTATTCCCAAAACAATGCAAAAACTTCACTGAGACAGTTTTTCTAAGTCTAAAAAGGCGCATAACTGTAGTAAGTATGCATGGATGTAACCCACAATATGCAGATGTCCTTCCCCCAAGAATATCACCACACCAAAGGACATCAAAATCCAACAACTGATGCCAGAGTTATAATGCAAAATGTTTGTACGGAATGTTTTATGAGTATAACAAGGGCCATAACTCTGGTCTGTAAGCATGGATGAAACCTGCTATATGTGGATGTCTTCTCTGCCATGCTAGTCTCTCACCATACCAAAGGACATAAAAATCCATGATCAAATGACTAAGTTATAATGCAAAACATTCACACAGAGCTTTTTAAGTGTTACAAGGGCCACAACTCTGGTAGGAATGTAAGGGCAAAACCTGCGTTATATGGATGTCATGTCCCCCATGCTGTTCTCTCATCATACCAAAGGACATCAAAATCTGACAACTGATGCCAGAGTTACAATACAAAATGTTCATTTTACTATTTTTCTAAGTCCTACAAGGGCCATAACTCTGGTAAGAATGTGTGGACAAAACCTGCGATTTGTTGATAGCATTTCCCCCATGCTGGTCTATCAGCATACCAAAGGACATCACAATTCGACATCCCATTCCAGAGTTATAATATAAACTGTTTGTACAGATATATGGACGAAGACCTCGTCTATATACCCAACAAACCCCCTAAAGAGGTCGGGGGCATAAAAATGTGTTCCATGCACTTAGGGGAGCGGCCTCACTAAATGAAGTGTGGGGGGGGGGGCGGAGATACTTCCAATGGCAGTAGAAAAATAACCCCCATCACTTCATTTCACCTTGTGGAAGGCAAAAATTGTGTATCCCCCATATGTGATGGGAAGGGTGGGGGAAACTGTTGATGCCCATTGGAGGACTTTGGTTACTTTTTGAAGGCTTAAGTACCCAGAAAGTGAAGGACTAAGTATAGCAAAATGGCCCAAGAAATATCAGGGTGAGAGTACATGAACCAGTTTTAGCAATTTCAAACATGCATGAATGTAAGGTTGACATTTTCAGAAAAGGTGGGGAAAAATCTCCCAGGGATTATGACACTACATGCACCGATGGTTTTGTCATTTAACTCAAAATTGTGATCCTCACACCAGGAAGATAAAATCTGAAGCAGATAGGAGAAAAATTGCACTGTTGGCATGCAAATATATCATATTTTAACAAGATAACCAGGAAGTTAAAATCTGAAGCAGATAGGAGAAAAACTGGGTATTGCTGACATGCAAATATATCAGATTTTATCAAGATCTCTCAACAAAAAGTTATGAACAAGGAAAATACTGATGATAGGGATGCAGATGTGTCATTTCAATCACAACTGTGACCCTGACAACCATTTGAAACATTAAGTTGAAACTGACACAACATTTACAGCTGGTAAACATTCTATTAAGTTTTACCATGTCTTCAACCAAGCAAAGAGGTAATGCTGCGAACAAAGAAAATGTTAACAGAAGATTTATGGATGACAACCTCACACAGAGGTCTGTCAAACAGAATTTTGTGAATCAAATGACCAAATTGGAAGTGCTGATTAAAAATGGTCTGCAGAGCAGAGAAATTTTTAAGTTGTCTGACCAAATACCCAAGAAATCATATTTCATATTCAATCAACTTGCAGAGTGGTTCATTATTTTTGGTCATCAAAATTTGTTCACCTGTCTTTGCATTGTTACAATTTTTGGGAGAATGCCTATAGGCACTGCTTAAAGTATGAGGCAATAATTTTACATTTGCCCTGGTGTTTAAAGTTCACTTTCAGCATCTAGAGTGATATCATGAATGCAACACAAGTACATAAAGTCAAGTTGAGACAATTGTTTATACCTATGTTACTCATTTCACAGGACTTCCGCCTCAGCCATAGGTTACCCAATCCTATTTTACCAGTAAAATGGAGTTTGTTTAACACATTAAATGAGCACCACCCCATTTTCTGGGGTTCCCACAGGTTATTTGCCTTTATTACTTGATAATTGTGTTGTTACAATTATTGGGAGAATGCCTATAGGCACTGCTTAAAGAATGAGGCAACAATTTTACATTTGCCCTGGTGTTTAAAGTTCACTTTCAGCATCCAGAGTGATATCATGAACACAACACAAGTATGTCAAGTTGAGACAATTGTTTATACCTATGCTACTCATTTCACAGGACTTCCGCCCCAGGAATTGGTTACCCAATCCTAATTTACCAGTAAAACAGAGTTTGTTTAACACAGTAAATGAGCACTGCTTCATTTTCTGGGGTTCCCACAGGTTATTTGCCTTTATTACTTGACCTTGGACAAAGTGAGAGCACTTACTTGACTTTCTGTTGGTATTATTTGTCAACTATTACAGGTAAGATCCATATGAGTTTAGCAATTAACTGGTTGAGTGCTAACACTTTTTTAAAGGTGATATGGAACATGAGAATTTTTTTCAGATACCACAGAGCCTTTCTTCAGCAAGATTTCATCCATAAATGTTCTGTAACAATTTATTGGAGGGTGTATGGTGGCAACAAGATATTGTTTTGTTGAAAGTTTTTGAAAAATATTTTTTGTAAACTGCTTCTTTAAATTTCATGGGTGGCTGTGGTGGATAAAGGGTTAACTTTCTGAAATGGTCAATGGTTTTATCCTGACCCACATTATCTGTGATGTGTCCTTGTTCAAGACATAATCCCAACTGCTCAAGACAGGGTATAGTGACTAGGTGTCCTGAGGCATACTGCAGGTTGACATGCTTCAGCCAATGATAAACCTGCATGTGCAGGGTTATTAAGCTAAGAATCTGGCAGTTACCCACCTATGTTCAGCTGTTCTCTGTAGGTACTGTGACTTCCTCCACCTCATCAAACAATCAAACACAATATGACTCTGGTTGCTGAAGTGTCGTTAGATCTCAATAATTAATTTAATACCCTGCATATCGAAATCAAAATGTCAACCTGCAAATCTTTCTCATAACACACCTAGGAATGTAACCAATTTAATCTCCTTTGATGGAGCTGACTGAGCTCTGTGAAACTAAAATGAATTGGTTAAGTTCCTAGTTGCATTATAGAAAACAATTCCAAACTTGAAATTTTGGTATTACTTTGACAGAGTTAAAAATTCTGAACAAGGTTTACCCGAAAAAAAAGATTTCCCTGAAAAAGATTACGGTAACTTTTCCTCACGTCTTTAATTTTTAGTTTATGCAGGCCTGAATGAATCACATAAGTAAGTACAAAAGACCATCTATCATCAGCTTACAGTACCAGGTAAGACTCTTTGCAATCAATTTGCCTGGTTAGGTATATAACAAACTGACTTAAGTGTATTCTTAGAAAACTCAATGAATGAAAGTTCTCTCCAACAACAAAGCTTTTCAATGAAAACTGCTTTACTGAATAAAAAATATAATGATTCAATTCACTTGACACACCCTGTAGATAATGACTGAGTGACAGATTAATGATAGAAAGTTCTCAACCGAACACAATGACTATTTGTTCAAGTGGATGTTTACATGTTTTCCTGGTTAGCAGCTCCACTGGGGCATCCTTTCAATGGAAAGTATGCATAATCTGTTTCTTGAGTAAGACTGTATTTCAAACACCTTACTTTTCACCAGATATAAATTATTTATTTTATTGATATTCAAGGTCACGTTCAGCATTTATGACTATATCATGAATGCAACAGTAAAGTACAAAGGCAAGTTAAGCTAATCGATTATACCTACAAACCTGCCCTATGGGTGGTGGGAGGCAACTCATCCATATAAAGAGGATAAGTGAGCCCATATGTCTTCATCCACAAGGCCTTTTGCTTTATGGCCCTTTGGACAGAATCACTAGAGTGGTAAGCAACTGTCAGATTCCCCAATGTACTAACTATGCACAAGCAGAGTTAGCAGTGTTTCAAGGTAAATGCACCATCGACATACAGTAAGCCTATCAAGCCTGAAAATAAGCAGACTGTCATCTGCAAAATGAGGTACCCAGAGGGTGAATTTGGTGATGCTACCCTGCATAGCAGGGTAGCATCACTACATTTACCCTCTGTGAACCTCAATCTGAATCAAGGTCTCAAACCTAAACAGATAGATGTACCCAGAGGATAAAATGGCCCACTGTATGGGATAGCATCAGCAAATTCACCCTCTGGGAACCTCATTCTGTAAATGACAGATTGCTTATATTCAGGCTTATACTCCTTAGTACACAACGCCACCATGCCCCCACATGGGCAATCAGGATTGAGAAGGGATTTTTTTGAGTATCTACAGGTCCGATCCTTTCCCAAAGAAATTTGAGCATGATTTTTCTAAAATCTTAACCCCAAATTTCCCAGTCTCAGTTCCAACTCAAACAAAAATTTAATGCACAACTGGTGCCCTGAACTGGGTGGTCATAAGGCCTCAGAAAAACCATTGGTTTTCCGAGGCCTTAAGACCACCCAGTTAAGGACACCAATTCTACATTAAATTGAAATTGCTTGCCTAACAAAGTCTCTTAACTGGTAGAGTGCTGAATTATTTTTGATCACCAAAAATTGTTCACATGTCTTTGCCTTGTTACTATTTATGGGAGAGTGCCTATGGGCACTCTCCCATAAATTATAACAAGGAAAATCCATACATATAAAATAATTTCACTTAAAAGATAATATGAAGCACGTTGACTGAATATGTAGCCTTCAAGTTACGGTTCCTACACTTCAGAGTAAAACCCAAATATGGGCTTCCAGCACTCTACCAGTTAATTCAAAGGCAAATGACAAGTTCTTCTTTAATAGTATAAGAACAGTTTAATGGAGACTACAGGGACTGCATGAACATGATTCCATATCACTGCTTGTTATATATCTTACTTGTAGTATATACATGTGGTTACTTAAGTATAGGTCTTGATGTTTTTTGCTCAATTTGAATTCAAAAATTCTTAGTTATCCCCTCCAAAACAAATTCCCAACTGGATCCCCCATGATGCAAATTTTCCCCATGACATGGGCCTTGGACCCTTTCTCAAAGAGAGCAGAAGAATACCTGGGATTAAGTGGTGCCTTGCTCAAGGACAGGACACAATTCAGTAACTGCTGATCAGGATCAATCCATTAACCTTTTGGTTTGAATTCCAATGCTCTAAGTACTAAGCCACCACACTCCCAAACCAAAGTGTAAGTATGCTAATTAACTGTACTTCAACTTATCAGATTGTATTTTTTAAAATCCGACACACAGAATGAACATCGCAGAGCTCTATCCTCATTCATTAACTCTTTGCATGCTGCCGGCGGATACTCCTGCCCAGCACAGGGTTTCTCTTGGCACTGAAATAAGTATAATTTGGGCATATTTTATCATATTCCACCCTGTAAATTGAATGGATTTTTCCACCAATCATTTCTTGTGCTACATTTAGATTAGTTTTTCACCAAATCTAGTTATGGCTGCTTTACAGAAGTCATGACTAGATTTGATGAAAAATATCTGGAAAATACATAGCGGGTCAAGAGTTAATATTCATGTTTTACATAATAGTTTGAGAACAAATAATCACTCTTCATTTCAAATGTTTAGTGAAGTTTATTCACATTACCACTTACCCAGTCCCTATGGATGGGTAGTCTTGGCTGGTAGATATAATGGTGCATTCCAAACAGGAAATAAATTAGATGAAATATGTTTTCCTAGTTGTCCCACTTACCAAAGTGCACTGCTTGGCCATAAATGTTTGTACAAAAAATGTGTTGGATGGGGTCAAATGAACTACAAGTAGCAGATAGAAGCTGATAAGGCTCATCATGGGCGTGACATGATGAGCCACTGAAAGTTTATTCACCTGTAAACAGTTAACAAAGTAGAGCATAACTGTCTTGACAGATTGACTTGATTTTGTTACAGTGATAATAGTACAGTTATTAATACCTCTCTTTCTAAACAACTGAACAATATCAGGCAAACTGGTACTGACAGACAACATACTGGTAACCTAGAACATAACAACTGCTGCCAACTGGTTGCATAGTATTATAGATATATTCTTTCCATTTGTTATAAATAGCTTATTCCCTCTTATTCGTAAATCAAACTATATTTTACTTCTTACTGCTAAATTCTAAATGACTTAGGAAATAGATGAGAAATTCTACTTCAAAGTTAACCTCATACATTTTTAAAAACGGAATGCACAATTGTTTTCTTTGAACCATATTTCTTGGGTGAAAACATGTTATAATAAAAAAATACCTTAACAAAAAATCTGAATGCAAATCTAGAAATACATAATATTATATTGGATAGCAGCACCACCCCTTATTGCAATGCTTGAGAAGTGATGTGAATGAATAATGCCCCTGAGTGCTTGTTGTGACTAATTGTATCTCATGTGGGAAACAAAACATTGAGTTCTGATTTCTCAATTTGTGTAACTGGGCAAAATAAATAACTTAAGACTTATCTCACTGTAACAAGCTACACTGTATTTATTATACATATTGCCCCTTTAAGTTACAAGTTACAGTGTAGCCATAAACATAATAACAAAGCTACTTTTATACACAACTCTATATACAACTTTTATATACAACTCTTAACTTTAAACAAAAGAGATACAGAAAAACTAACCAATGAAAACCTCAACCCTTCCTTGACATGGCCTCCATGTGGAGACAAAAATGTCTGTATGTACAAAATGCACGCGGACAAAAATGCCAAAGAGATAAGCACCATGTGCAGACAAAAATACTCAGAGATTGGAGAGGAGGAGGCAGGTGAAAACGTTTTGCTGGCTGGCAAAATGGTGGCATCAAAGTGACCAAGTCCACGAGTGTTGTTCTAATAATGTTCAAATCACTTCTTATTGATGCGCACAATTGACCAGTCAATGCCTGGTGTTAATTGAAAACTAGAGGATGGCCACCAAAGGGTGGCTGATTCCCCCCAAAAAAGCCTTGATAGCCATTCCAACCTTATTCGCGACACACCCTCTGGTTGTGGGCAATAATAATACCAAGTATCATTAATATCCTTGAAGGCTGTAAGAAGTTATGGAGCGGACACGAATTCCGTCTACGCCCGGACGGACAGTCGGACGACGTCATGGCTAGATTCCCCCGAATTTTTTTCGGGGGAATAATAACAAAGGAAACAGGTGATGAGAATTAGGTCAGTCAAATAATTACTCCAGGTGCCGCAAAGCCAGTTAATACTGCAGTACAGCAATAAGCAAATTGAATTGGCATAGCTAACAGTATATCTCTGGATATATTCCATTGTGACAAATACTTTGCCCAGTTACACAAATTGAGATGGCAGTGCTGCTGTCCTGATTAATATCATTAATATGGGCACAATTTCAGTAAACAAATCTCTCCTGCAGTATCAGACAGAGTATGATAGTGCTGATACTGGCAATACACATGCAGTGAGATACTGAAAAATCAAAAACAAGGCTGAGTGACCTCTTCTTTCACATTGTGCTATAAATGTTCTCCAAATCCACAAACCATCAACTGATAATGATTTTTTTTTAATCTTCATCATTGTACAAATGCAACAATTCATTTTTCAATGTATGTTGACGAACCTACATTATAACTATGGCATACAGTATGTGGAGAGTGTATTATCACTAAATCACCCATAGAGTGGAGATTTCACCCAAGCAATAATTGCAAATTTGGTGAAAAGCACAACAAGCACAAGCAAAGTCCCGCCAATGGACCTCTGGGTTAAACCCGGAGGTTCATTGGCTGAAACACTGCTTGTGTGTTTTGTCCATAAGTACAAAATTTGAAAGTAATACTTTGGGTGATAACTCCACTCCACAGGTGATTTAGTTACAATCCACTCTCCACATACTGTATGTACACCAAGATAATAAAGTAGATGGAGTCTACCAAGTCCAGAATGGAGAAAAAGAACAAGCTGTATGTTGAACACAATTTCCAACAAAATGTTTGTCACCACCAACTTTCATCCGAAATGGATTTCCTCTTTTTCACTTTTGCAAGTGGGCATACTATTTAACTATTACCTGAGGGCAGGTATATAATAACTAGAGGCTCTAAAGAACCTATAATCGCTCACCTGGAACTACATATAAAAATGTTATTTCCCATAGGCTTTCCATGGTAACTATGAGCTGCAATTGTGACCATGTTTGCAACATTACATCAACATTACATGAGGATCATTGGTAGGTGTCCCAGTCCTCAATCAAGTGAAGTTTCAAAACATTTGACTTTGCAGTTTCAGAGGGGAATATTTTTCAATTAGCATCAGAGAATGTCTCTGGTAGCCAAATTTTTCAACCAAAGGGAACAAAAAGAGGATCGTTTCATTACGTGTTCAGTCCATTTAAAATATTCTCTCCTCTCCACTAGTCGATTGCATAATAGGGTGTCTAAAAATAGGATAAGCTAACTGGCTTTGAGGGGAACTTTTTATTATCGATGGTAATTACTTCAACAATAACAAGTGCAGTTGTCAATGATGATCTTATGGACAGTCATCTGTGTTGACTGATTATATGGGACAAATGATTTTAACAAACAATACTTTATTAAGCAATTTTTTTTATTAATGATATCTGACTTTAATGCTTTGCAAGCATCTACAAACATTTGCACACACGAATTACAGAATATAGTATATTTAAAAAAAATATATACGCAAGCACTCTTTCAAAGCACTACAATACTGATCGGGTTTTGTGATTAATGATATCCGACTTTAATGCTTTACAAGTATCTATAAACATTTGCACACATGAATGACAGAATATATTATCTTTTAAAAAAAAATATATACACAAGCACTCTTTCAAAGCACTATAATGTCGATCGGGTTTTGTTTGCACTTTTGAATAGAAAATCTCTGCTAATATTCCATGGAGTTAGCACTCAACTACTAATGGGTAAAAATACACAGTACGTGACAGGTGGACTACTACCAAATCACTTGTCAAGTGAATGTTTTACAGAACTCATATTTTTTTACACAGACTGATTTTTCTAAGGGCCACCAGATTTATCTACACATCCATCAAGAGACAATTTGCTTGCTTGTCTGCTGTTTATCGGCACCTGTAAGTTGAAGTTGAGTGGATAATTCACTCTGTGTGTGATTTGGTTGTAATCCACCCTGCACTTATCTACACACACGAAATAAATTGTGTGAACAAACTAGACACTTTGCAAGAAGCATTAGCTATTTATTTATTTATTGGTGTTTAAGGTCACTTTTCATCAGCTATGGCTAATTGTGCCCACCGGTCGCAATTGGCCATAGTTGCAGAAAAGTGACATTAAACACCAATAAATAAATTGTGACCACAACAAAGGTCTAAAGTCAAGTTTAGCCGATCGTTTACCCCTTTGGTGCCCATTTTAGTGGCCATCCATCCCAGGCACTGGTGACTGGGTCCTATCTCACCAGTAAAGTGGAACTTTCTTACCATAGTAAATAAGCACTGCTTCACTTCCCGTTGCCACAGGGAAAGAAGCACTATTAAATATTATCACAGTGTACATTATTGTCTAAGAAATTCTGTGGAAATGCAATGAACCCTCCCCCCCCCCGCCAAATATTTCAGATAGCACACCTCTTGAGCGAGGTAGTGATCATTGAACATGTGTTTGTTTAAACACACAAGAATAATTTAACTGGGTTTTTTTTAACAATTTTTTTGTGGCTGGGAGACGTGATTTGGTTACATTCACGCAACTCGTGTTTTTTTTATCTTCTTCAAAAAATAGCTTTCCCTGGTTAAACTTTCGTTTCTCCATTGATGGCGACATTTATCTTTTTGGCGAAGAGATAACTGCTTCCAATTTTTGTGAAGTGACACAAACAATTCACGAGTCTCTTTAAAATTTAATCGGGGTCCTTTTTTTATAATTTCACTTCTTTTTTTGAAAACAAAGTACAAAGAACTGTTTCGACCAGGGGAGATAAGTTTGACCGGTGTTTTTATTTCTTTTCTTCATTTTTTTTTTCATGTCACTGATCATCATGTTGCATGTCCTGCCAAAATAATTTTTTTCAAGGGTGGTATCTTTTAAAATGGACACATTTTCCGGTAAATTTGACTGATAATTTTCTGTTGGTAAACAATTTTTGACCGTCAATGCAGTCCAGGATGTAATGGAAGGACACGATGGGGAAACCCCTTTGAAGTGCTTGCTTTATCGGAATGGGAATCTTTTTCCCTTTCAGTGCTCCATCGCAGGTCAAAACAACATAAACCTTGGTTGACATACCTTTACCGCAATCATCGAGATCATTCCAATGAGAGGTCATAAGCTATGTTTTTTTAACAAAAATTTAAAATATAAAAAAATTTGAATGGAGATTTTTGTGTATAGTGCTGGCCGAATTTGGCTGTTGACGTTGGATAAAAACAGAAAGCTTGCTAGCGGTTTTCATGCTTTTTCCCGCATATTGGACGATTATTTTTTTTAATGAATAAAACATTCTCATTTTAGTTCATCTAGACTATTTCGGTAAAATGCTTATGCTACAATAAAAATTAAATCACCGGGTTTTAACTTTGAAATGTTCGGGCACTCGGCACAGTATAGAATCCATAATCCCGTATTGGAAAAGCTATTGCCGCAGCGAAATGCCAGGATGTATCGTCAAGACTGTCACATTGTTGTTTCAAAAACACCGTACACCAAGAACACATTTTATTCACTAAAATACTTGTTCTATTCCATAATTTCATTTAAAAAATACAGATGAAGCGTTACAAGAACGAATGAAGACAAGATCATTTCGAAGGAGACAATCCGACAATCTGGGGGGGGGGGGGGGGGGGAGGGGGGGGGGGGGAATCCAAATCATATATCAGCGAAAATTTTATTTTAATATGAAAACAAATCGAGAAAATCTCACGAATTGAAGAACAGATTTTTTCAATTCCTATATTAAACCGCAGTACAGAGTTCTGGAAATGAAAGATATTGCATTTGTATCTGAATATTTTATTAAATGTAGGGTTTAGAAATTTTCTGACTGAACAATATAATTGCTAATCAGGGACAGTCTCTGAAAGATTTTTCTCGCCAAACATTAATTGGTTATGTAATCCTTCTCACACGACCGCACTAAAACAGCTTTTCACACCCGGTCGTTTCTACACAAACGACGGGGTAATTAACAAGTGCGGTTTTGTTTGCAATGTACACATAATGCTAAGATGAGGGCATTCTTGTTATCAATGTGCTTGAAATGAATTCGCATTCACAAGAAACTTGTTGTCCATCATTTATGCTGTATTTTTGTTTAAATAAATAGTTGATTCCTATTGGGGGCCAAATAATGAATTAGTCTACATTCATTTTTTCATGTTTGAAAATGAATCGATGTATTAATTGCATAAACAAAAAATGTTTTTCATATGCGACTTGATATCAGTAATTCGGTTTCATCGAGAAACGAACCGCCTTTGATGTCTGGATTTTCCCGTCATCTTTAATTATCCTCGCAAAGGGGGTTGTGGACCCGTGAAGACAATGTGTTCACCGGGTGTGACGAAAGGGGGTTTTAAGTGGAGCGTACACGTAATGATAGAGGGCCTCCTATAGACCATTCCTGTGAAGTTTGATTCACGTTGGCTCAGAAGTTCCAGAGAAGATAGTAACTATAAGCTGCAACTGTGGCCATGTTTGCAACATGATCAACATTAAATGAGGAACATTGGTAGAGGGTGTCTCAGTCATCAACTATGCAAAGTTTCAAAACATTTGGCCCTGTGGTTTCAGAGGAGAAGATTTTTCAAAATCCACCAATCAGAATCAAATGAAAGTGTCAATGACACTGTCGCTTAACTTGTCTGTGTGTTGAGTTTGAAGAAAAGGATAATGTTCAATGTTTATGAAAGGATTATGAAATAAGACAAGAATTGTGATAATTGGGAATATGTTAATTTCTCTACCTGTTTGCTGTGTTTTCAATAAAAATAATATGAGGTGTAGACTGTACTAAAGAATTGAGGGGTGGGTTAATGTGGCCCTCACAGTTAATGTATGTGGCCCTCACAGTTAATTTATTCCAAAACGAGTCATCCTATCAAGTTACAATGAAATCCGTTCATTAATACAACCTGTAGACTGTGCTAAAGGTTTTTCAGGCTTCGGGCCCCTGAAGTTGTTACAGTTGACCAATCACGACCAAAAGCGGATGTTATCATCTCGACATTATATGGAGTCAACCTACCAAGTTACAATGAAATCCCTCCATAAATACGACCTATAGACTATGCTACAGGTTTTCGGGTTTTGGGCTTGGGTAGCCATCACGGCAGAATGATCACGACCAAAAGGGGACGTTCTCATCTAGACATTATTTGGAGTCATCCTACCAAGAAACAATGAAATCCCTTCATAAATATGACCTGTAGACTGTGCTAAAGGTTTTTGGGCTTCGGGCCCCTGTAGCCATCGCAGTTGACAAATCGCGACCAAAAGGGGACGTTCTCATTTTGACATTATATGAAGTCAACCTACCAAGCTACAATGAAATCCCTCCATAAATACGACCAGTAGACTGTGCTAAAGGTTTTTGGGTTTTGGGCTCGGGCAGTCGTCACGGTTGACAGATGGCGACCAAATGAGGAAGTTCTCATCTAGACATCAAATGGAGTCATCCTAACAAGTTACAATGAAATTCCTCCATATTAAAAATGACCTGCAGACTGTGCTAAAAGTTTTTGGGTTTTGGGCTTGGGCAGGCATCATGGTTGACAGATCATGACCAAAAGGGGACATTCTCATCTAGATATTATACAGAGGCATCCTACCAAGTTACAATGAAATCCCTTCATAAATACGACCTGTAGACTGCTAAAGGTTTTGGGTTCGGGAAGCCATCACAGACCAACCATGACCATTCTCATCTAGACATGACCCCAAATCTGCGTATGAAATTTTGTGACGTTTGGATAAGAACTGCGGAGGGGTAGCCTGTGCTAAAGGAAAATGTGAACAGACTTCCGCACGAGTGAAGGTAATAGCTTATCTTGACTTTGTCAAGTTAAGCTAAAAATGCTTCTGACAGCCATGTTTTTCGATGCACGGTAACAAAATGAGGAGCGTTTGTAGAGGACCTGCCATAGACTATCCCTGCCAGATTTGGTTCTCACCTTGATGCGATACAGCACATCAGCTCAGTAGTTCCAGAGAAGATGAAAATGTGATTTCCCATGGGGTTTCTATAGTAACTATAAGCCACAATTGCAGCCATGTTTGCAACCCGATCAACATTACATGATGATCATTGGTAGAGGGTGTCTCAGTCATCAACCATGCAAAGTTTCAAAATATTTAGACCTGTGGTTTCAGAGAAAATTTTTTAAAATACACCAATCAGAATCAAAAAATGCTTCTGGCAGCCATGTTTTTCATTGCACAGTAACAAAAATGAGGATCATTGGTAGAAGACCTTCCATAGACTATCCCTGCCAGGTTTGGTTCACGTCAGCTCAGTAGTTCCAGAGAAAATGAAAATGTGATTTCCCATAGGGTTTCTATAGTAACCGTAAGCCGCAATTGTGGCCATGTTTACAACCTGATCAAGATTAAATGAGGATTGTTGGTAGAGGGGGTCCCAGTCATCATTTGTATCAAAACATTTGGCCCGGCAGTTTCAGAGGAGAAGATTATTGAAAATCCACCAACCAGAAGTAAAGAATGCCTCTGGCGGCCATGTTTTTCAACCCATGGGAACAAAATGAGGATCGTTTGTAGAGTACCTCCCATAGACCATTCCTGCCAAGTTTGGTTCACGTCGGCCTAGTAGTTCCAGAGAAGAAGATGAAAATGTGATTTCCCATAGGGTTTCTACAGTAACTGTAAGTCGCAATTGTGGCCATGTTTGTACTCCATCAACATTAAATGAGGATCGTTGGCAGAAGGGGTCCCAGTCATCAACCATGCAAAGTTTCAAAACATTTGGCCCTGTGGTTTCAGAGGAGAAGATTTTTGAAAATCCACCAATCAGATTCAAAGAATGCCTCTGGCGGCCATGTCTCCCATAGACCATCCCTTCAGATTTGGTTCACGTTGGCTCAGTAGTTTCAGAGAAGAAGATGAAAATGTGATTTCTCATAGGGTTTCTATAGTAACTGTAAGATTGTGGCCATGTTTGTACCCGATCAACATTAAATGAAGATCGTTGGTAGAGGGGGTCCCAGTCATCATTTATGTGAAGTTTCAAAACATTTGGCCTGGTGGTTTCAGAGAAGATTTTTGAAAATCCACCAACCAGAATCAAAGAATGCCTCTGGAAGCCATGTTTTTCATCCGACGGGAACAAAATGAGGATCTTTTTTAGAGGACCTCCCATAGACCATTCCTGCCAAGTTTGGTTCACACCGGCCCTGCGGTTACAGAGAAGATGAAAATGTGAAAAGTTTACGGATGCCAGATGCCAAGTGATGTAAAAAGCTCACGTGGCCTTTTAGGCCAGGTGAGCTAAATAGATTATCAGTACAGTTATGTTGATTGGTCTGTTGTTTTGCATCTCGTTGAAGATCTTCAACCAAGCAACATCACACTTGTCGGCTATGCTAGGTTGACGGTTCTCACCTCGATGCGATATAGCACATCAGAAAACTTCACTGTACTGATAATCCCTATTTATCCCATAAATGGCCCTTTGTTCGAACAATAAAAGCTTTGGATAATTTTTTTGCTTTATTCACCTAGTGGGGTGATAAATTTTCCCTGTAGGTTTAACACTGAAATAATTTATTCCTGTAGTAGAGTCAGACTTGTTGACCTCTACCGCATTCGTGTAGCATAATTAATAATTAATTTCAATTGTTGTTTTTTTTTAAACCTTTTTGAAAATATTACACAATGCCAGTTGAAAACACCACACACTGCTCATTTAATAAAGTATTTTTGCAAGTTTAGCTCATGTTTGTAGGGGTATTATTTTTAGACAGAAATGTATTACTGCGCCTTGTTTATTTTAGCCAATTTTGCTGGTCGATCAAATTGGACCAATGAACTCCTCACGTCTCGCTGAGTTTTGTAGCGATTAACAGCATGATTTCACCGTGACAGCCCTGTAAAAGATTTAGGATATAAACAAAATAAGCGTACAGTGTTTTCAAGTAAAAAATGTATTCTACTCATAGAATTAAGAATGAAACCAACGAGCCTGTTTCATTCTTAATCCTACTCGTAGAATACATTTTTTTACTTGAAAACACTATACGTTTATTCTATATTTATCGTACAATCAATCCATTTTTCCCCTTGATATAAGCTAAAATGACTAGACTGATATAAATTTTTATTATACTCTAAACAATAGATTATTGAAAAAATTGCGGAAAGATAGAAATCGTATTCCCCACTGTGACGATACAGAAATTTTCACTTTCATGGTATCAATCAAAATGGTGGCTTTCAAAGCAGCACTTCAAGGTGAATACGAGTCAAATTATCACTGAAAATGATCAATTTGTTCTAAAAAAGTATAATGAAAAGAAAATCTAGGGTTTTTGAGTGGATACCGATCATTTCCAGCAATAATTCAACACATATTCACCTTGAATTGATGCATGAAGCCTGCCAACTGAATTAGACTGCAAGATGCTACTTGTTCTGAGATTCATCAAATCACTTCTGCGTATCGATGCACATCAGCTGTTTACTTTCATGTATCAATTCAAGGTTGAAACGAGTGGAATTACCGATAGGAATGATCAGATTCTTATAAAAAACCGAGTGGTTGTCTCGATCACAAGTTAGATAATTTTCAGTATCCACACAAAAACACTAGATATCCTCTATTTATTTATTAAGTGATTAATTTTCAAGATATTGTTTTAATTATAATCCTGATGGACTCATATTCCAACTATAAAACTAGAGGTAGCCACCTAGGAGTGGCAAATCCCTTGAAAAATCACCCTGATACTGTGCAACCTTGGTAAAATATTACATTAAATTTACTCAGCAACTGTTGGTATTATTTATTCAAATAATCCAGATAAGATTACCTGTATTGATGAAATGTCAAGTTTGATTTCGATCAGGACCGATAAGATTTTAAGTTCAAGGTCACTGTGACCCTGACCTTTGGCACAATGACCTAAAAATATGTAGGGCTCTTCCTCTCAACATGCTCAACCGACATGCCAAGTTGGGTTTCGATTGCGAATGCATATTTTTAATAATTAAGAGAGCCAAAACCAGCTGTGACTGATAAAATTTTAATTTCAAGGCCACTGGGACCTTGACCTTTGGCATAATGACCTAAAAAATACATAGAGTTATTTCTCTCATTATCCTGATCCACATGCCAAGTTTGGTTTCGATCAGGCAAACAACATTTTAATTAGAGAGCGGAAACAAACTCTGACCAAGAAAAGTTAAAATTCAAGGTCACTGTGACCTTTTTCCAAAATAAATAGAGTTCTTCCTTTCATCATCCTCACCCCATAAGCCAATTTCAGTATCAAGCAAGCAAAATTTCAATTTATGAAGCCAACTCAGGCAAATGTTTAAGTTCAAGGTCACTGTGAACTTGACCTTTGGTACAATGACCTCAAAATGAATAGGGTTCTTCCTCTTATCATGCCTAAACCACTTGCCAAGTTTGGCTTCAGTCGGCCAAGTGGAACTTTAATTACAAAGCAGAAATCACCAGATAGAAATTAAAGTTCAAGGTCACTGTGACCTTGTCCTTTGGCACAATGATCCCAAAAATAAATAGATTTCTTCCTCTCATCATGCCTAAACCACATGCCAAGTTCGGGTTCAGTCGGCCAAATGGAATTTTAGTTAGCGAGTGGAAACCAACTCCATCTACAGACGGACAGTGCCATGGCTATATCCCCACCCAAAAATTTGGGGGGTATAAAAATCAAGGCATGCCTTCTTGATGATTTGGTTGAAATATTAGTCAGTCAGCACTTAAGTCATCATAGTCATGATAAATCAGGTATACCACCATCAATCGGTAATCTTCGGGATGGCTCTGAAGAGGACCGTAGAGTTTTGTAATTTTCTTTGTTTTCAGCAGATCCTCTAATGGTAACAACTGCAAAAGGGTGATAGTTTCCCCTTGGGAATCAACACTACTTCAGCACTTGTCACTTTAAGAAAACATTATAAGTTATTGTGATGAACTGATGGTAACATGGTCTGAGGTTTGCAGCTCGGAGCTTATATTCAACCGAAACAAGTATATGTTCCAATAAGACCATACTCATAGCCCCAAAACCACATCATGAAATGGTCACGGCAACATTTAATGATAACAAGTTTAGTAAATAAACCTCTTATGTACCCCACGATGTCACTGGACAAATAATCAATAAATCAGATAAATGTTGAGGTCACTTCATCATAGTTCAAATCATAAACCAATTTCTAATTTTAACAATACTTCATTTGGAACACGGTCTGCTGCACCTGTGAAAAATCTACAAAAATGAAGCAGTTTCAAAGTCACTTCACTGACGTAATAATTGCGAAATGGGCAACCTCATTTCAAATATTTTGCGTGGTGACATCAGATGGTAACATATGGCACTTGAGCCGTAAACATAGAAAAAAGTTACCAAACTCTCATCCAATTAGAGGGAGAGTGAGGACTTCAGTCTTATTTCAATATTTCCTATTGTTTTCTTATTTATTTATTTATTGGTGTTTAAGGTCACATACTTATGCACAATGGCTAATCGTGACCGTGACAGTTTTACGTGTGGAGGATGCCGGAGTATCCGGAGAGAACCACTGAGCATCAACGAGCAACTGTCAGCTCCTCAATATTCTAACTCTGTTCAAGCTCCGCTCAAGCAGGGTTACAGTGGTTGAAGACAACTGCAGTATGCCTTAGTACACGGCATCATCGTGCTCCCATGTAGGCAACCGGGATAAAGTGCCTTGCCCATGGACACAATGCGGGTTATCCCAGACAGGAATCAAACTCGGGACCTCTAGCATAGAAGTCCAACAGTCTTCCACTGAGCCCCCTATTGTTTTCTTAACTTCAGATTACTGGTTACTAACTCAATATCTTTGATTCATTTTGCTGTCCGCACATACCCAGCTACATTGGGAATTTCTCAGAACCTAAACAGATGAAGACAACTTGGCTATTTCCAGAGTTCATGTACGGAAATCAGCAAAGTAGTCCCAGTCACATCCACAAACTAATGTCAATTAAGAAAAGTGACATTCCTACTTACTGTGAATCATCAGCAATCAATTGGTAAAATAGTTTGGAAGTATCAAGTTATTTAGTGTACAATGTATTGTTGAAAACCAGAAAAAAATAAGCTCAGCAAATTATAGGGCACAAATGTAAACAAAGAAAAAATAGCTAAAATATACTGTAATATGTTCCAATAAGAGTAAAATCCTTGCCTCTGATTGGATGACAGCTGGCATAGTTTCTTTTATGTTTATGGCTTCAGTAGCAAATGTTACCGTCTGTTGTCACAATGCGAAATATTTGAAATGACATCGACCGTTTCATAATTGCTTCATCCACAGAGTGACTAACAAACCCCTTCATTTTTTCTGGATTTTTCACACATGCAGCAGAAAGTGTTCCGGATAAAGTGTTGTTTAACTTACAAACCAATTTACGATTTGAACGATGATCAAATGAGTTTATCTGGTTCATTTTTATTTATCTAGTGCTGTTGTGGGTACATGAAAGGTTAATTTATTAAACCTGTGATCGTTAAAAGTTGCCTTGCAGAAGGCAAGTTTTGACGAACACAGGTTCCGTAACTAAACCTCTCATGTTTCACAATTTAGGTTTTGGCCTATGGGTAGTGTCTTATTGGAACATATACATTATTGTGATGAGTTGACGGTAACATGGTCTGAGGTTTCTGGCTCAGAGTGTATGTTCAACTTCGATGCTTTGCATCTCGATTGAACATGAGCTCTGTGCCGCAAACCTCAGACCATGTTACAGTCAATTCATTACAATAATTTATATGTTCTCTACAACTGAAGGTATTTTATACAACAGAAAAAGAAAACAAGTGGTCAAGAGTATTATACAAGAGAATTCCCAAGTGTCAACTTCCAGAATATCAAACTCTACACATTACCATTACTGAATATTAATATTCATTTCCTGAAAAACAAAATAATTCTACATCTTGGGGATCAAGATAACTCTTCTCTTTCAACCATGTGCACTAGACATAAAAATTGAACCTGCCCTTCATTTTTGTAATTACATGTAAAAGGAAAATTTACAAATTTCCAGTAATTCTGTCAAATATAAGGAAAATAATCATGTTGAAACAAAAAAAATATCAACGTTTTTTCACAATCAATGTCTGTTACTATTTATTTATTCATCTCTCTCAATTATTAAAAATGGCCGAGGCATAATTGGCTTTTTAAAATTCCTATAATGTAAAGTAAATACTTCCACAGTTGGCACTTTTCTGACAGGTGGCTTATAGGTAAGTGAGCTGCCACCTCCCTCCACACAACCAACTTTGAGTCTGGAAAAATTTTAATTAAAAATTCAGGGCAAATGTTACCATCATTTTGTTGATGTCATGATGAAAAGTGCTGAACCAAACTTACCAAGATATTAGTGAACATTATAATAAAATTTGATTGGGTCCAGATGTTTCATACTTTTTATAAGTTCTTTTTTTAGGTTAAATGTTCATAGACCTCCCTTCTAACTGATATTTCTTGATGGATGAATCAAAACTTTGGTCTAAAATCAATGAATATAACCTCTTGGCTGCTCTTAGATCTAAAAAAAAAATGATATTCAAGGTATTTGACAACCTGAGATGCAACATTCTGTTGCAGTTAAAAAGCCAATAGTTGTAATACAGGGATAGCAGGTATGCAGGCATACCGCAGCTTACAAAAACATAACTGCTGAACACAGCTGTTTTCAGAACACCAGATACTAAGCAGTGAGAAAACATACACAATATTGACAGAACAACCAATTTAATACACAAAATGCACATGTTCTTGAGATTATCCATGTATGAATAATACTTATTACCACTAAGTGATCTAATTAAAGGATGATTTTAATAATTTTATGTTTGATTTTTTTTTTACAAGATCTATATATTACATTCTGGAGTACGAAAGAACAAACTAATTGGGATTTTACAACAAAAACTTTTCCATTAATTGTGAACAAGTAAAAAAAAACTACACCTTTGACCCTTTACTTAAGGTAAAAGGTAAAATTGGAGCACTTTTCACAAAAAATTGCCATTCAAATTTTATTATTTCATTTTTTACTCAAAAATAAACTTATGTCCCCCATTGGAATGAGCCTGATGAGGTCGTTCCAATGAGTGGTCTGAAGCTGTGTTTTTATAGCAAAAAACGAAAATACCTCGATTTTCGAGAAATATTTCTGCAAGTTAGTCTATGTACAGCTTCTTGCCATTGCTTAGTGATTCTCACCATGTTAGTGAACCTATTTCCTCCAGCCAGAAAAAAAAATTAACACCATAAAAGAAACAAATAAATCTCTGTATATTGCAAAACAGATACACAAACAATTAAAATTGAAATTAAAAGAATTCTTGTTCAATTGATCAAACAAATCAATTCTACAGTGCTGCGATTACAAAAGTGGAAAGTGAATTTTGATGGGTCACAACTGGTTGGTGACGTAGTCAAAATTACCTGTCCGCTTTCCTTTTCACAACACTGTATAATCTCACCTGTCAAAAAAAAAGAAGTGACAGAACACTGAACCTCAGGAGTAGTTTGCATTTGTTTTTCTTGATTCTATTCTACAATACTGTATGGCCACCGTGGACTGATCACTTTCCATGGGTAAGCAATATTTCCACGGACACAGTAATATTAGATTCCAAACAGCAATTACATGAATAAACATCAATTAATGATAAACGCAAGCATAGACATCACTATCCACGCATGGATTACAACCAGTCTAACGTGACTGTACTGTATATTATTTTTGAAATCTTGACCCACTGGTGTGTAGAGCTGGTTGGTTTTGAAATTCTCCCTCGGTTCTGTTTTGGACCAAAAAAATCGGTTTTCGGTTTCAGTTTTTGTAACACAATATATTTTCCATATCTTATGTATTAAACTGGGGCAGGATAGTACTAAAACATGTTAAATAACACACAAGTGAATAGCAATCTGCATATGCTTCCATAAAAAGTCAATCAAACCCAAGGGCGTAGATATGGGAGTCGGGAGTGTGTGTCGAGAGGGGGGGGGGGGGGGCTCAAACATTTAGTCGCAAAGATGCCGTTTGAGATGGAAAATTTATGATTTGACCTTCGTGTCAAATTGGTTTTTCATTTCCACTCAAGGCACTGACGTATTGCCTGACATGAAAATAAGTGGTTGGGGGGGGGGGGGGGGGGTCAAAATTTCAGAAAGCAACTGCCCAAAATCAAGAAGTTGAGAACTTTAGAACATGCCTTTTACTTCCAGAAGCCCATTTCACAAGCTAACTTGACAAGTTGACATTTGTACTTCAAAGGAGCTAACTCTAAATTCCATAATCATTCATTCACAAAACACTATAGAGGCTATGCAAATTATCGACAAGATGGTTACCTGACCTGATTTCAGTGTCCATTCTTCCTTTCGGTTTGCACTGAATTATCATTATCACAGAGTATTCACTGAATTCTGAGAATTCCCATTACTTCGAAAACAACACTACCACGTGCATTTTGCACGTAAGAGTGTATTTTAGATTTTTAGTTTTCATTCTATTCAAATTTCCAATTGACACTTTTGATGACAGGTATGTGCAGCTAACGTTTTATTAATATTAATTTAACTCCTTTCCTGCAATCCCGGGTTTCCCAAAATAAATGGAGCACTGAGCGAATTGATTTTCCCTTACCTTGACACCAACTCACTTTGCAGGTGTCACAGTCCATTCTTTTTCAAGAACATTTTTGTACTCTTCAGCGTGATGATTCTGTATGTGGCGACGCAGGTTGGAGGTATTTAAGCACTGGGTGATGATTGACTTATTGCATAATTGGCACTTGACATTTCTATCGTCGCTTCTTACAAAACATTGATATATTCTACAGTGCATTTTAGCTGACATTTTATTGATCATACAAAATCTATGACATGATAAATGTGAATATTCAAAAGTTAAGTTAAATGTTATAGTAAATTTCCTTTCTTATTATACCTGCCCAATTGTTTACTACAGGCTTGCACTATAGTGGAAGATCCTAACTCGGAAAATATACTCTTTATTTTCATCTTTCCCAAGCAATTTGGGAAAGAAAAGTGCAAAAGCACCAAGAAAAAATAAGCCCAAACTGGGTCGAGTGCTACCGGCGCAGACCCAGTAGGGGATGCTCTTCTCCTACTACAAATCCACGACTTCCGTTGCCAGTGCGCATGACTAATTCTTTTGAATCTGCCAACGAGATCAGTGGGGAGGAAGGATTCTTTCCTGAATAAGAAGACAGGAGGACCTCCATGTAAACAACTGTGGTAGGTATAATAAGAAAGGAAATTTACTATAAAATTTAAATTTCTTATCAACCTACCTCACAATTGTTTACTATAGGCTGAATAGACAATAGGATGGAGGGAATCACATAACCAACCCCCACATAACACAAGTGCACTGGAACCATGGATAGAGGTCCCCAGGCCTATCAAACCATAGCCCCACAAACATTAGTAAAAGACAACGAGAGATGAGGCGTATGGTTTTGTGCGATGCACAGACAGAAAAGGGCAGTAACAGCAGAGCTGGAACTGACCTTGTAACTAGCCTAATGGCTAGGGCAAACAACAGTCTGAGCAGAAGAAAGAGGGCCCAAAGCAAAAAGGTCCTCAGACTGCTCCTGCAACTGATGCAGATAGAAGGTGGAGAAAGTAAAAGCATTTCTCCAGTAGGCTGCCTGCATAACATCAGACAACTTGATGGAGTTAGTATAAGCCCAAGAGGTAGACAATGCACGTACCTTGTGGGCAGAAATACGATTGGTAATACAATCACCAGTCACTAGATGAGCGTAAGCGTAATAGCAAGACAAATCCATCGAGAAATGGATTGAGGAGAGATCTGTTGACCAGGAATAAGAGACAGAAAAAATTGTTTCCTGCCTTTCCTAATGAACTGCGTCCGATTGAGATAAATGCAAATTGAACGAACCGGACAGAGCAAAGGGCGGTTACCCTCAACAAAAGGAAGAGCCCTGATACAGATAGGAGGTGGAGTCGTTTCTGGTATCTGATTCTTAGCCAGAAAGGAGCAATCAGTGGTAAACGTAACACTGCTGGGAGAGCTCCTGAAAAAGGCCGGGTCAACCAAGAGGGCGTGAAGCTCACTAACCCGTCTGACTGAGGCAAAAGCCATCTTGTATGTGAGAAAACGCATAAAAAGAAAAGGTCTCCGAAAGCATGGACCTGTACCCTTTGATGGTAACAGGCTGGAGACCCCGAGAATCAAACAGGTATACCAGAAACTCTGCAATCTGGGTTATCGAAGGATTGGCATAATCAACAGAGTGATCGGTACACCATCAACAGGAGACCTTCCTTTTAGCCGCATAGGCTAAACCAGTGGAGTGCCTCCTTGAAGAAGAAATGCACTCCACTGCTCGTCTCGAAAAACAATGAAGTCGGGTGACCTTGGTAAAGAAGATCGGGATGTAGAGGGAGACATGCCGGAACCGCTGCCAACAGAGAGCGGAGCTGATTGATGCATAACCGCTGAGGCGACAGGGGAGCGATCAGAATGATTCGACAACTGCAGGTTTGTATCTTGGCTAGAACCTTAGGCAGAACCGGAACCTGCCAAAGAAGCAGATCAAAGAGCAGCGCACTGCCCCTCAGGAAGGGAACGGCTTGTGTCCAGCACAGCGTCCCTGCGAACTAATTCCAAGTTAGCCGTGTTACAGGCATGCGTGTGAGTAAGAAGCATGAGCGCCTTGGACAGCACATGCAAAGGAGCCTGTACGTCGTCAAACTTATCTGGAGGCAGATAAGCAGCTAAAGCAGAGACAATGTGATCTGAGAGAGAAAGCATGCCCAGCATCTCTCTCGATAAGCCCAACACAGACTCCAGAGTCGCCATTGGAAAAACGGCCGACTTGGGCTTGGAAAGCCCGAGGGAGTTGGAGTCCTGATCCAAGACCGTCAAAGTCCGGCAGACTGACAGATTGGCAGAATTGTAGGAATGATAACGTGTTGAAGGCAAAAAAGTGTCAACCCTGGTGAAGAACGAAGTCTTCATAGCCTTGGAACTCAGCTTAGAGTCCAAAGCTGTAAACACTTCAACCATCTGTACCGACTGGCATGGCTGAAGTCGCCCAGAAGCAGGTTGCTCCACAGGCTGTAGGCGCAAGACCTATGATCGTGGCCTGGCTTACACTGTCGGCTGGTTTGACGGTTTGAGATCTGGAAGGAACCCAAACACAAAGTCAAGAGCTGCCCACAAGTCAGAAGACTGTTGGCTCTCGATGTCAGGTATGTCGGACTCATCCTCTGAGTCGGAAGACACATAGCCCTTCATGGGCAAACCAACCAATGCCTCCCAAGGTGTAGGCACACCAGAGGGATCAGAAAGCGGCCTGCTTCCAATCCCGGGAGGTGGCACCACAGGGGGTGCATGTAAACCACTAGTAGCCTCGCTGGAAGCAACGGGAAGACTCTTGGACAGAACCTGAGTGAGCAAGGAGAGGGCCTCCTTAAGCTCACTGCCCGTGTCGGCCGGTTCAACGTGGGAACGAACCGGCAAAGTGGCTTCACTCCTGACCCTTTTAACCAGCAAAGGGTCACATACACCTGATGTGGGGTGACTGGCGGCAGCCGAAACATCTGAAGGCAGATGTGTAAAGAGGTATGACATACCCTGAGGATCTACAGAGCGGGAACTCAAGAGAGTCACCACAGACCTTTGAGGGACAGAAGGTCCAGGCTGCACAAAAGGCATTGGTCCCGCAAAACTGGCCATGTGACCAAATTGCATGAATGGAAACACCACAGAGTTCATAGTGGCCCCACCATGAACATCCGAATCCAATGAAAAAACTGCGGTGCTCGATGGCAGAGAGACCACAGTAGAGGGTTCGACCAGCAGCCCCTTCTGACTTCGCCGAGTTGAAGTCAGGGAAGGCTGAGGCCGATATCCCACGTCCACACTACCAGACCTCTCTGCAGACCCCTGCAGGGATAAGCCAAGGCCGGCTGAAATGATGACCGATGACGTAGCAAACAGAACAGCAGTAGCAGAAGATACATCAGGAGTCGTTGAGGCTGGTGGAAAGGTGGAGAGAGCACCTGCATTCGGCTCCGAAGGAGGAGTCACAACCCTAGTGACAGCCTCAGATGTCGACTGGAGAGGAACCGCAGTCCCGGAACCAGGCACCTCTTCACCAGACAACTAAACGGAGGATGAATAACTCTCACCAGACGTGGTCATTTCGGCCCTGAACGACAGCGTTTCCCTTTCCGACAGGTGCAGGGGGGGGGGGGGGGGTGGGGGCACAGCCATTAGAACGCATAACACGGTTCACAGACACCCAAAAGGTGGATGACCACGATCGGAAGAACACCCATTGCAAGAAGAGCAGGAAGCATGTGAATCGTCCACATGCTTAGGCAGAAGGCATTGCCCACAAGGAATAGTCCTGGGCATGACAGAAGTGAGAGCTGAAGAGAAGAATATGAATTCAACAGATGACAGAAGAACACCCCCAACTAAGAGAGAAAGGTGGCAGAAGAAAATGGACCGGCGGGAACACAAAAGACCCCAGACGGTCTACAGGGACCCAAAAAATGAAAGTTCCACTCTCAATGGAGAGGAGAAATTCTGTCCAAGAAGCACCCTGCTGACACCTAACTCCATCACAAATAACAGTATCATAAATTATAATGTGAAAAAAATTATATGTCCGAAACGCACGGCACACGAAATAAGTGTGCGAACACGGAGAAGAAAAATAATACATAATGTTGAATAAATTTATAAGCGAGAATATAAATAAAACACAGTCCTGATAATGGAGGATCCTTAGATCCAACAACTTTGCACAGGAACAAACAATCAACGAGCAGGATGATCACTGATTTCGAATGCAGAGAAGACGGCTCGTCAACATGGTGGACGAAAAAAGAATGAGTCATTAGCTACGTGTCTGCGCACTGGCAACAGAAGTCGTGAATTTGTACTAGGAGAAGAGCCTCCCCTACTGGGTCTGCGCCGGTAGCACTTGATCCAGTTTTGGCTTATTTTTTCTTGGTGCTTTTGCACCACTTTTTTTTCCCAAATCGCTTGGGAAAGATCAAAATAGAGAGTATATTTTCCGAGTTAGGGACTTCCACTGTAGTGCAAGCCTGTAGTAAACAATTGTAAGGTAGGTTGATATATACTGTTTTGAATCTCTTTTTCGGTTCGGTTTTGGTTTCCACTTGAAAACCGAGTTTCGGTGTTGGTTCAGTTAAACCGACCAGCTCTACTGGTGTGTATCACACTAGAACTCTGATCTAATTGAGAGAGACCACTTTTGTGATCACAGCACTGCATATGCCAAAATACCATTATGTTTCAAATTTATTTATTTATTTATTTATTAGCATTTAAGGTCACATATTTCTGCACAATGGCTAATTGTGACCACGACATAGAGATAAAGTCAAGTTTAGTCAATCGCTTGTCAGAGGACTTCCACCCCAAGCATTGGTGACTGGGTCAATTTTACTGAGAAAACAGAGCCTGTTTACAACAGTAAACAAGCGCTACTTCACTTCCCAGGATATCCATGAGGTATGCTTCAAATAAATTTGTCGAACTGCCCATAAATGTCAAATTCACACATATTTTCCCTTCTTAGTTCATTCATTTTACAGTGAAACCCTATTAACTGAAGAGCCGATTTGCCAGTTACAAACAATCATTTAACAGAAGTATTCAGTTTACAGGAATTTGATCATTTTTCCTGTATTCTAGTGATAAACTGAGAATTTATTCTAGTATATCTGTCAAACAAAATATAATAGATTAAATACTTATATTGAATGCACTAAGGTCAAATAGGACTGTAGGGATTTGAATTCGGAGATTGTCGGTAATTCATTAATAATTCACAAGCTTTATTTTTTAATTAACAGGTGTTTACACTTGAGCCTACATGCAATTAAAACTAGATCGTGCCATTTGTGTGCAAAGCAAACTATAGCATATCCCCGCATTTGCATTCTTGATTAATGCTTGATACAGACAGAAATGAAAAGGTATTTTATAAAATTTGAAACTTTTATGCACATCTGAAGACCCTTCCTGAACATATGAACACACTTTCAATGTTTTGAATTAACCCCTCTAGGAGCTTTTCGTAGGAAACTGATTCTCTGATGACAAATGTGTCACTATGGGTGCCACATGGTGCCGAATAAAAAACCCAGAACCTTTATGCACATCTAGAGACCCTACTGGAACATATTAACACACTTTCAATTTTTTGAATTAAAACCCTTAAGATCCTTTCACCACAAACCGATTCTCTAATGACAAAAGTGGCACTATGGGTGCCCCAAAGGGCTGAATAAAAAATCCAAAACCTTTATGCACATCTAGAGACCCTACTGGAACATATTAACACACTTCCAATGTTTCAAATTAAAACCCCTAGAAGCCTTCCACTGTAAACTGATATTTTAACAATAACAACAAAAGTGGGCACTACGGGTGCCAAATGGGGCCGAATCAAAATTCCCAAACCTTTATGCACATCTACAGATGCTACGTGAACACCTCAGCATAGTTTAAATGTTTTGAATTACATACTCTTGGTGATATGACATACTGACAGGACAGACGGGGTGGATGGGACGGACGGGACAGATGGACGGACGGAGATCAACACAATATCCCCACTTTTTTCAAAACTGCAGGGACAACAATAAATCTGTACGATTGGTATACAAAATGTTTGGTGTTTGGGAAATATAAGCAATTAATATGGTTATTTAATTAAAAAATAGCCAAGAAATAGCAAGTAAGTGGGCTCTACTGTATCATTACAAACAAAGGTTCACATGGTGCTGTTACAGTGGAACCCACTTAATTGGATATCTAGTAACTGAATAACCTTGTCAATTGAATATAATTTCAGGGACACAAAACCATTTATCATACCTCCAGTACAAATTTGACCTGTTAACTGAATATAGGTTATAGAGTAAACTCCTGTTAATTGAATAAAAAATATTGTAACTTGTCGAGAAATTACACTGACACTCCCCAGTTTTCCTTTGTTTATAGACCTATTTGGCCTCAGTACATCCAATACAAGCATTTAATCTATTATATCTTGTTTGACAGAGCTTGTGGAGCTCTGTCAAACAAGATATAACAGAATAAATGCCAAGTTTACCTCTAGAATACAGGAAAGTGACACAATCCCTGTTAATTGAATACTCCTCTTAATTGAATAATTTTTATTGGCAAAGTGGCTATTCAATAAACAGGGTTCCACTGTATTACCAAAGTGGAAAGAGAGTTTCAAACTGATCGAGACCCAGTTGTGATCTGGTTGAAATTCTCTATTCACTTTCTTCACCACAACACTGTAACATCTCGTGAAAAAGAAACATCGGAACACTGAAAATCAGATGCAGTTTTTTGTCGTGTTTTGTAAATTTTCTTGATTTCACAATATTTTTCTTGGAAAATCATGAGCCACAGTGAAATGTCACAACGTGCTCATGATCTCATTGAGAAAGACACCGCTTTTGTGAACACAGTACATTACCATAAGGAACACCCGAAGGAAAGAGTTAATAGAAATTGCTCAAGGATGATCAGGAAAAAACCCAAGTAATCACTAGGTTTGTAAATCAATGTTACATCAAAACAGCACAATTATTATTCATACACATGGCGTGTACTATCAACAAACAGTGCACATAGCCAGCAAGCTGCACATTAAGACAAAGATTTTACGTCAAGATGCATCTTGATTCATTGTGTTCTGACTGTTTCCAGTTTTTCAACAAAACATTTTCTATTTCTCATTACCCATGAGTACATGATGTTTTTCTGTGATGGTAGATATGCACTGATTGCCTGAGACTTATCTTTTCAAACAAACAACTCTTTTTTCAACAGAAATTGAATTATCATAAAAGCAAATTTCACCCTTTACAAACTGGTAGGCATGTGTTTTTGAAGTACTCAAAATGATGCTTTTAATTAAGCTGTCTCTGATCTGATAAAATTCATTATATCATGACTGCTGTGCATATTCAATGTTACTTGATACAATACAGACATTGGGAAATGTGCTTCATACACCACATGTTGAAACCTGATTATGCATAAGAACGTCATGTAATTGGAGGTAATGTGTCTGAGTGACGTGTTGATGTGAATGAAATGATTTGACACAAAACAGAGTCAAGCAAGAAATTCATCAGACCATCAAAGGTGATATTTTTCTTTAAACAAATCAGACTTAATTCATGTTTAATCATGGTATAAATCCAGAACACATCTAGGGACAGGAATCAACGACCCTTGGTAGAGTTTTTCCTGTATTTCATGCATGCATGAAATACAGGAAAGACTCCACCTCAGGTTGTTGATTCCATGAAATACAGGAAAGACTCCAACTCGGGTTGTTGATTCCAACCTCCCATACTCTACTCTGTGTTCTGTCTTTTGATTAGATGAATCTTAACCTTTCATCTAAGTGCCTGTATAAAGTACAGTCTTGCATAGCCTCGAAATTGCTGTTCCATTCAAAATCGTCCCGATGATACTGAATAATCAAGATGTTCTGGAAATCCTAAAATACGAGCGTTTGAAAATATTTCTATTTTTAGCTCCTGCAGTTCCCGAGGGGATGCAGACATTTTTTTTTTTGCAAGAGTCAAGTGCTTATGACCCAATAATACCACATACCAAATTTGGTTCATTATGACCCAATAATACCACATATCAAATTTGGTTCAAATCAGACCATCGGTTTAGAAAATAGAAATTTTGGGCGGGTTACCCCTGCCATTACAAAGCCAAATATTGCTTCACGAACTTCATTTGAACAAACTTGAATCTGCACCTCAAAAGGAAGCTACATAACAAATATCCAGTCATTGTACCCACTTGTTTATGAGAAGAAGATTTTTAAAATATTTTGGAGCATTTTCCTCCCCCCCCCCACCCCCCACCCCCTATGTGGTTTGGCATGTTGAGTTGAACAAAAATGCAATGCCCCTTTGGGACCATCACTCACACATACTTTCACTTCAATTGGCCCAGTGGTTTTGGAGGAGAAGACAAAAACATGGAGTTGACAGACGACGACAGAGAGCGATGGAATTAGCTCAGCTTGACTTTGTCAAGGTGAGCTAAAAACTTCCGTACTGATATGATATTTGCTATCAGGTCAGATCGGAGCAAGCAGAAAAAATAAGTCACACTGGAACAAAAGAGGGAGTGGAAGGAGGGGGTATAAGTTGGAAAAGTGAGAACCAAGAGCCAAGTTCTTGAAATTAGAAATCATTTGTTGGAGCACACAACTGCCATGACCAAGTCTGCTTGTCATGGCACTGAAACTGAGTTTTTTTCCACCTAGCTGAATTCTACGATATCTTCACTTGGTGTTAACAGGCCATTTCTTTACCTTTCAGTCCCCAAACCATTGCCTACTGCAATGGCTTGGGCAAGAAAAACAAAAAAAAACTTGACTGTTTCTGATTGCCAAATGATGGAGGATTTTTCCATGTGACCTTGAAAAAATTCAGAGCATGCCAATCTGAAAGGACACAAACATTTGCCACTTTCAAAAATCATAGGGGAAGGAAAAATATTCAATGTTTTATTCATCATTCTTCGTAAAAAATACCCCATTGACTGTTATGGACATGTTAGGAACATGGCATCCAATGACAGAAATATTACTGACTTCCCCAATTTGATGTCACATGGTTCAAAAATAGAAGCAATCAAATGCTTCCGTCAATAAAAAAAATATTGAGATTCCATGTAAAATTTATGTTATTGAGCAATGGGGAAAAAAAATGGGAAATGACAAAATAATAAAACCCGAAAGGCAATTTTCATGAATAGACGACCTGGCTTGTTATGATTGTTAGATTTGGCAAAGGATTGCCACTGCTTCAGGACATAAATTGCATTTCACTTTGGAGACTATGCACCTGTGCTTTCTCATTCAACTCACATCTTATCCCACAAAATAGATAGTTAACTACCTCATCCAAGCATCGGTTTTCCAAAGAAATTAATTTGAGTTTATTCCAAAAAGTGGTGAAGCCAAGCTGGGTTTTCCCAAAAAATTTAAAATGAGGGATTTCACCTTTCGCAACATTCCGTTACACCACCTTGCAAACAGAATCTGATGTTGTTATGGGTTTCTGAAAATTGTGCGATAGAAGGGTAAGGGTTTATCGGGTAGAAAGCAGGGTTATTTCTCATAATCAAAATTTATTCACAAATCTTTGCCTTGTTACAATTTATGGGAGAGTGCCTACAGGAACTCTCCCATAAATTCTAACACTGCAATTCCATGCAGGCTAAATTTTTACACTTCAAAGATAATATATGAGGCACATTCACAGAATATGAAGCCTTTAAGACATGGTACCTGTTCTTCAGAATGAAGCCCAAATATGGGCTTCCATAACTCAATCTATTATCAATAGGAAATTAGTCATTTATTTAGATTAAGAAATCTAAAAACCGATATTTTTCAGGGCATCACATTTGAATCACTTCAAGTCAACATGCTCAGTTGTATTATGCTAAAAACCATACCTCTTCCATCTCAGAATAATGTTCTTTCATTTTATGTATGGAATGTGTGTCCCCCATTGCTTCTTTATGATTATGGTATCCAACTTGGTAAGTCCACCCTGTTCTGTTGTTTCACAATCACATATGTCTATTCAATCAAGTGATAAACTCAGAGATCTCAAAATCTTGTCACACACAAATAGTGTATTCCATACAATGCAACTTCCATTTCATATTAATAATTCCTATTATCACCACAATCAATAAAAACGACAAAGCTGAAGTAAGAATACCAAAGTCATAGTAAGAACAAATTCTAGATCTGTTTCCTTGCTAAACATAAAAACCTGTGGTCTGTGAAAAGATAATTTAATGCTTTCCACTGATGGATTCCAGGCAAATCACTCCCTAGATATTACAAACATGTAGATTTCAATTCCATTGCGATGGATATAATATACATAAACTACTGCATAACTTCCTTTTAGTCCATGAATATATGCAGTTGAGAAATTCACTAGAGATTCAATTATGTAACTCCTTGTAACTGAGGGGATAATGAACTGTCTAGATTATCTACTTGCTCAGAATAAGAAATTAAGAGAAAAATAGCCTTCTTTCTTTGAACTATGGTTCACACTGGAGCACTAAACAATGCTAGGCATATAATTATGTAAAGTCAACAAGCCCAGTAAAATCCCCAGAAACCAAAGGCTGATGAGATCGGTGTAGAGTTTTGGTTGAAATGAGCTGGAAATTACTATTACAACTGAAATCTAAAGCAATTTAATGCTTACAGTTCAGTCAATATTTAAGTACTTACAGCTGCTAGTGACAACACACAGCAATTATCAACAATTTCTTCATCCATGAAGACAGTGGGATTTCATTTTTTTGTGATTTTTTTTTCATTTTGGAAACAAAAGGCAGAGTCAGAATTTTGGGCACCTGCTGCCCCAAGAATTGTATCAACTCAGGTCCCTTACTTCCATCTATACAGAACCCAGACAGCAAATGGGACTGTATCCAGGAAGAGCTGCCTAGCTCAACTCACCATATAAACCTTTCTTAAAACTTTATTTATTTGTTTATTTATTTATTGGTGTTTGTGGTCACATTATAGTTTTACTTCCTAGGGTTCCCATCAGGATTGTAAATTTTTTTAGACTTTCCTGTACACCTATTATTACTAACATATTTACCGCTGCTTTTTTCAGTTAGAACACCTATAACTTTATCAAGAAAAAAAAAACTAAGTATAAAGTCTGTTTTACTCAATATTTACATTTACCACAGTATCTTACAGAATTCAGATATGAAAGTTTAAAATTAAAGGAAAAGACACCTTCACGAGCAGATAAGCATTGCCTCATGTCACATATTTACCATAGGAAAAAGTAAACACAAAAGATAAAGTCCCCTGTAGAAATAATGCTTTTGGTGCATTTTAGTTCCTTGACTTAAACAGCAAGCCTTTGCAAAAAGGCTAAAAAATAAATGCTGCAAGTAAAATCCGCAGGATGAAAAATTTATCTTTACACACTGTGCAGTTATTCTCTTGATTGCATAGCATTTTCTATCATCTCTGGTTCAAAACCATGAACATTTACAATAAATTTTTTTAAAACATTTATTGTTTTTCACTAAAATAGAAGCATTATGTCTTTGTGTAAATGTAATTATTATGTCAGTGTCATCACAGCTAATACAGGTAAAATATTTTCATTGAACCTGTGACAAAATCTATTGCCCTTGTGTGGGATAAAGCAAAATTCTATTATCCTAGTGTGGAATAAAGCAAAAATTTCTCCCCTGCTCTTATTGACTGAACAACTGTCTATAGTGTTTAATTAATACAAAATTATTTGGTCCCTTTTCTGATTTCTAGTGAGCATTTATTCTTTTATAGTTTGACAGAACTTAATTTCATTGCAAGCAAACTGTACAAATCCTTATATTTGTTAAAAACTGATTTCAGTACTAAAAATTATTTATTGGTGTTTAAGATCACTTCATGACTATAACATAAGTTTCGCCAAACATCTGTATGCTACTCACTTGAAAGGACTTCCACCCCAGGAATTGGGTACTGGGACCTATTTCACAAGGAAAACAAAACTTCTTTACCACAGCAAACAAGCACTATTCTAATTCCCAGGGTTCCCAAGGGAAGAGCACTAAACGTCTACAAGAATTACAGATTACTGCAATGCAAGCTGTACATGGCACAATCCTAATCCATTATTTTATATACTTATATGCCTAATGATAGAGATGACCGACACCCAGACATAAGAATTCACAATGGATTCAAGAGCAATTCCTGGCATATTCACAAGTTCTAAATATACTGCAGTCCAAATCTACTGCTTTTGAAAACCACAGCAGAAGGGCACAAGAAGAATTTTTCAACCCAATAATCTTATTAAACTTACTTTCACAGAGAATAAATATCATAAATTTTATTCTGAATAGACAATGTAGAGAAATAAAAATACCTCAAAATAATGAAAAATGACTACAAGAGTAACACATGATAAACAATTCCAGTTCATATTTTTTATTCTCCATTTGACATTTTTCAATCAGCTTGAAATAAGGTTCAGTCTTGGGCCCATGGATCTCAGATTTCAAGCTGAATTAAACCTTGAATCAAATCAAGCAAAGGATTTTGATTAGAATCGAATCTCAAATTGAATCTCTTCACTGTTGCACCTTCTTACAACTGTGGAATATAGCAACTATTGTCAGTCTCCACTGAAGTAGTGCAAGCCTGAAAATAAGCAATCTGTCATTTGCAAAATGAGGTACTCAGATGGTGAAATTGCTGATGCTATCCCATACAGTGGGCCAATTGATCCTCTGGGCACCTCTTTCTGTTTAGGTTTGAGACCGTGATTCAGATTAAGGTTCACAGAGGGTAAATTTAGTGATGCTACCCTGCTGTGCAGGGCAGCATCACCAAATTCACCCTCTGGAGACCTCATTTTACAGATGACAGTCTGCTTATTTTCTGGCTTGTATTCAACGTCAATTCATCTGTATGGGCAAGCCAGTCAAAAGAGGAATATTCTTGAAATGGAAACAAAGTATGTGTCTCACTTACTTTCTGGGGTTCTGAGAACATCTCAATGATTTGAAAATTTCCAAAATAAGCCTGAATTGAATGAATCACATCATTGGAACGATTTCGAAACAGAATCAAATTTTGAAGGTGTGCTGGCTCTATTTCAGTCCAACCTCAAAAAAAGTCTATCCCATTCCTTTTCAGGCTTGCCATTTCAAGGGAAGCTTACACGAGATTCCCGAAGAAAATATTGCAAGTATTCTTGTGGGCTGAATTGTCACTATATCAACAGCCAGGATCATATTGTGTCCATAGTTTTATGAGTCAGAGAGACTGGAGTATTGTTAAAGAACCATCAAGTTACAGAAAGTAAATGTCAGACTATTCATTTTACTAAATTATCACAAACAAAGCTTCATTGAGATTGCAAAACCAGGTGGCACATGGGTTATGTACTCACCCCCTTTCCACTAATATGTTACATGATAATAAATTGAGTTTAAAAAAAATCCGGCAAGAGGATCACAGATCCACAAGTCGAGTTTGGACATTAAATTTTGTGAAAAGTCAGAAAAGCAAGTTATTTGTCACAACAGCAACTTTTGCCAACAGTGATAACTACAGTTTTCATGCCCCCACTCTTAAAAAACTTTTGCTTCAGGCAGCTCCTACCATTGCCCTATTCTCACTCTATACCAGAACATGTACCTAGTGCTAGACCTCTGGGCAACAGACCCCAAAATCAATAGGTGGCTTCCTTTCTAACAGAGTAATCAGGAGTGTAAATTTAGTGAAGGTGTGAGAAATAAAACTAAAGTTACTGCCCGGAAACCAATTAGTCGAAAACAAATCAATTTATAGTAACAGTGACCTTGACCTTCAGGCATTTGACCCCAAAATGAATAGGTGTCTTCCTTATCTCTGGAGTAACCGGTGGTGTAAAACTGGTGAAGAAGTGGCAAATAGAGGTGAAATTATTGCCTCGAAACTAGGGCTGGGCGGTATTTTGGTATACCGATTATACTCGGTAATATTTTCAATACCATTACCGATACCAGCAAATAATTGTTTAATCGGTATACTGAAAACTCGGTTTTACCGCGATATGCAATTCTCAAATTGCCCATTGCTGTTGGCTGTGAGTAGTTTCACATCAATCAGGCTCAATACACTTGGCTTAAATTTGGGTAATTATTGTATTCTATTTACTTTCTTGCTGTTTGAATCATAGTAAAGTTCAAGATACGTGTGTTTGTCATTTATATTCTGTGGAGGCATTTAATGAATAGCTGACTGCTGGAACTGAAGCAATTCTGTTTACCTCAAATTTGAAACAAGTTGAGGTGGAAGGCATGCACTAAGCATGCGTAGTTAGTCACATGGACACTTTCGGCCAATGACACTGCCGTTTGCGGAAATTAAATAAAAATATTCTACTGATAGTAACAGTGACCTTGAACTTGGGGCCCCAGACTCCGAAATCGATAGGTGTCTTCCCTTCCTATAGGGTAACCTGTGGTATAAGTTTGGTGAAGATACACAGAATAGAACTAAAGTTATTGGCCGGAAACCAATTTGTCACAAAATATTCTATTTATAGTAACAGTGACCTTGACCTTGGAGTCCCAGACTCCGAAATCAATAGGTGTCTTCCCTTCCTATAGGGTAACCTCTGGTATAAGTTTGGTAAAGGTGCGTCAAATAGAACTAAAGTTATTGCCTGGAAACCAATTTGTCATAAAATATTCTATTTATAGTAACAGTGACCTTGACCTTTGAGTCCCAGACTCCGAAATCAATAGGTGTCTTCCCTTCCTATAGGGTAAACTCTGGTATAAGTTTGGTAAAGGTGCGTCAAATAGAACTAAAGTTATTGCCCTGAAACCAATTTGTCACAAAATATTCTATTTATAGTAACAGTGACCTTGACTTTGGGGCGCAAGACTCTGAAATAGATAGGTGTCTTCCTTTTCTATAGGGTAACCTCTGGTATAATTTTGGTAAAGGTGCTTTAAATAGAACTAAAGTTATTGCCCGGAAACCAATTGTTTACGCCCGCCGCCCACCACTTCATCAAACTATAAGTCGAGTTTGACTTCGTCAAAACTCGACTAATAAATTTTAGAATATGTAAATTTGTCAATTTTCATGCATTCTGGTAAATTAAAACCCACTTCCGAAAACTCTCGTTGTTGCACCTTAGCTGTTATTTGAAAGAATCACTGTTGTGAACAAAAATTTAATATGAAGTGGGTTGTAAGTCAGATAACAGGCCTGGCATTCTTTAGGAGTGCAGCACACCTACCGCACGCCTAGAAAAAACTAAGGAGGGCAATTTTTTGCACCCCTTGATTTTCTGGAATGACAGACATGTTTGGGACTGCCTTTAAAATCTGTTATCATTTCGTCTCCTGAGTTTCAATGTGTTTTATGTGCCAGTAGGCACATAGAACACATTGGAACTCAGTGGACGATCTATCAATGTTGCATTGACTCGCAATAATTCATGACCCATCCTGTGTCGCACTTCAACACATTTTGAGTGTAGAAGACAGTCACATAAGAATTGAATGAAACATTTTGAATAATGGGAAGATGTGTGCGCCAATATTTCCACTGTGTAGCTGAATGTAGAACAATTTTTCAGTCACAATAGTAATACTTTGAAGTGAATATAACCAAAATCGTATACAAGTATATGCATTGAACATTTCAGGTGCAATTGCACTCCAAAGCAATCTGAGGCGGGCAATTGTTTTGCACTCCTTGATTTTCTAGACTGCCAGGCCCGAGATAATACACTCAATCCAGAATATTTGGCCAGATAATGGTCTTGGACTTTATCCTCGCCCAATATCTAACCAAATTTTCTGGGTTGAGTGTATTATCCAATACATAATCTGAAAATGTAAACAAATTTAATTGCAATTGGTCAATGAATTCCCCCTTTACCTAGTTCAATGCATCCTTGCTAGGTGAGCATCTTTCAACCTGAAACATATGGGCCAGAAGGTGGTGGAAATAGACAAAATTATGTTAGGTAGTGGCATGTGTCCCGAGTTCGATCCCCGTCCGGGACGAGCCGCGTTGTGTCCTTGGGCAAGGCACTTTATACCGGTTGTCTACATGGGTTCACGAAGATGCCGTGTACTAAGGCGTACTGCATGTCGATGGTGCACATCTTCAATCGCTGTAACCCTGCCTGAGCGGAGCTTCAACAGAGTTAGAATGTTGAGGAGCTGACAATTGCTCGTCGATGCTCGGTGGTTCTCTCCGGGTACTCTAGCTTCCTCCATCCATAAAACTGTCGCGGTCATAATTAGCAATTGTGCATAAATATGTGACCTTAAACACCAATAAATAATAATAATAATAAATAATATTAGTGGCATGCAAACCACAAAGGGGTAAGAGCAGGTATTTGTGCATGATGTACAATTATAATGTAACAATAACATGAGTTTGGAAGGTATTATTTATGGTTTAATGGCCTGAGAGGAATGAATAGCAGCCTGAGGTGAGGGTTTATTGCCAGTCCAAGACGATGTTGAGGGCCATTAATTAACCAGAGGGCTGTTATTCATTCCTCAAGAGCCATTAATAAACTGGAACACCTGCCAATCATGTTATTTCTATGATTACCATGACTGAAAGCCGGTGGCAGGCTATTAATGAATTTTGTTTTCATTAACAACCCATCATCCACTTCCAATTCTGAATTTCGGAGGCTTACTGCCCTGGTAAACTCTGTTAAGATACTAGAGAACGCCTGCTAAATTGTTAATAATATGTAACGTGACATGAAAGGACACTGTTAGCTGATCCAAAAGTACTGTATATTTATCTCCCCCATCACCACTTAACACATTCAAGTAAACTTGTCAAATTTTCTTTTTTAATATCCCAGAGATCGACAGCTAAAGTGTTAATAATATGGAACGTGACATGAAAGACTTTGTCAGTTGTTCAAAAAGTATTGTACATTTGTACGTGCTGGAAGTCCCTCCCCCTACCCATCTATTAATAAATTCAACTGCACTCGTCAAGAACTGGTAATCAATAAAATGTCAGTTCTGAGCATCACGTTTTAAAATTTTCCCCCACCAGGCCAAGCCATGGTCAACGCAGTGTGTCTTGCATTTTTATAAAACCCTACTTGCACTGAGCTTTTGCCACCTCTGATGCTTCATATCTCTTTAGACTGGTTAAAACAATGTACAATATTAATCCTTTACCTAACATGAAAAGCAGACGACACTTGCAAAAGAAATTCTTGAATAACTAATTTTTTGTCTCGAAAACATAGGTTATGACCCCTCATTGGAACAAGCTCATCTCCAACGAGGGGTCATAACCTATGTTTTTAAGACAAAAAAAGAAAAAATAATGAAAATTAATTGGAGATTTTTGTGAATTGAACAGGCCGATTTTGGCTGTTACGTTGGGTAAAGGGTTAACAGTTAGCACTGTTTGCCACATGAGCAAGTGGAGGTAATGTCTTGTTTAAGGAAACACAATAGATTCAAGACTAGATTCCAACTCACAACCTTTCAATCATATGGCAACTGCACGCATCAACTTTAACAGGTCCTTTGAAACTTTTTTTGAATTCTCTAGCACAGTAACACTTATGACAGTGGTACGCTACAGCTTACTTGCACTCAAGATGAGTTTAGCACTAAATAACAAACATGACGAGGAAAGTCCATGCAAAAGACAAATTTGTCCTCAAAAACAAGAAAATATTATAACCCCCACAGCAACAAAAGGGTTATAATTTTCTCTAAGCATTACTCTGTGAACATGATACAATAACACATCCAAGAACTGAGACACATCCCAGAATCACCTGTTCAGTAATTACAACTCCACTGGAAATGAGATAATTTCTCAGCTGCATGGAGTATCTTTATAGATCTATTGGTCTATCAACAGTATATGTTAGATCTGTATAATCATAATAGTTTTCACTGACAGTGACCTACTTTTCAGTAATTAATGGAGCACAGGTAATGATGGGCAAATTCTTGCTGCACAACAAATTTTTAACTCTCGCATCCAAAAGTACAGTGGAGCCCACTTAATTGGATATCTCTCCACTGAATAGCCCTATTCAATGCATACAAGTTCCAAAAACCAAACCATGTACGATACTTTCAAAACAAATTTGACTGAATAAAAAAGTCTTGTAATCTCTTGAAGAAATACTCTGATAATCATTGAATTACCCATGTCTATGAAACTATTTCATCTCAGCACATTCAATAAAGGAATTTAATCTCTTATATGTTGTTTGACAGAGCTCATAGAACTCTGTCAATCAACATATTATGGATTAAATGGTTAGTTTGTCATTAGAACACAAGAAAATGTCCAAATTCTTGTTAATGAATACTCCTGCTTATTGAATATTTATTTATTTATTGGTGTTTATTGTCACATATTTCTGCAGAAAGGCTAATTGTGATCGCAACATGGATATAGTCAAGTCCAGCCAATCGTTTATGCTCATCTTGCCCATTTTAGATGACTTCCACCCCAGGCATTAATTACCGGGGCCTTTTTAACCAGTAGAACAGAGGTTGTTTACCGCTGTAAACACGCTCTGTTTACCACTGTAAACAAGCACTGCTTCACTTTCCAGGGTTTGCAGTGGGAGTTAATTGAATATATTTCACTGGCAAAGTGACTATTCAATTAACATGATTCTGTTGTATTGTAACAAGTTAAAAAATTTCTGAATGCTGCAAATCCAATGAATTCCTCAGATGACAGAATGATGCACCATGGTTCATCTCAATTTTTGTGGTTTGTCTCAATTTTTAGGATTTGAAGTCACTTCCAGCAAATATGGTCACATCATGACTGTAGCATGAGTATAATGTCACATTTAGCAAATCATTTATGATTACAAAGCTCCTTTTACTGAACTCACACTGAAGGCCTGTGCCAGTAAACCAGAACTTCTCTGCTCCACTTCCCAGGATTCTTATAGAGAAGTAAATACACAGAACGACATGCGTATGTGAATGGGTTGATCGATATGGCATGAAAGCTAGTGCAGAAAGATAGAACAAGAGGCTGCAGGTGAAAACAAAAAATAGGCTATTTTTGTATATTCAAAGGACCATCACTCACAGCAAAAATATTCCAACATCAAAACAGCTAATGTTCCTTAAAAACCTTATGATAGTGAACATCTGTATGAAATTTCATCGAAATCTGAGCAGTAATGATAAAATGTTAAAACACGAACAGACATCAGATCGTGGACGCACTTAGGCACAGACAGGTGCAATCCAGTATACCCCACTTTTTGAAAAAAAAGTAGGGGTATAATGAAACAGCTACATCTGCCCATGAGCAGTTGAAAAAAGAAAATTTCAACATTAACACTGAGCTCGTTACAATGGGGGATCGTATCATTTGGTTTGCTGGAAATGTGAAAATTTGAAAACAAAATAATAAAAATAACAAATTTTGGTATCATGTGCATTGTGTAAAGGGTTAAAGGGTTAATGGGGATACTCGACTACACAAATGCTAACCATGGTAAATATACCTTGAAGTAAGAACTGGAGATTCAAGCAATGAATTTTTATGCCCCATCAGTCACATTCAGAGTGGAAATTACCAAGATGTATGTAATCATGACAGATTAAATTAATGAGCATTCCAAATCACTGCTGTGTAAAATCTATTACAAAATACAGTCCAGAGTTTATTAACCTTTTAAACACAGGTGGTATCTTCCATGTCAGTTCAATGGAAGCAATTGGAAGAGCCCTTATTCATTATTTGGGGGATAGATCAATCACCATTTTCAATGTTCAGCCTTTGGGCTGCACGTTGAAATTATTGATTGCTCTTCTTCGCACATTCACTTAGTAGCCATCCTACTTAATGCAATTATGACATATGAGGATCCTGGGGTGGAAAAGCAGCCTCTTGGGTTCAAAGGGTTAACACCCTTCATTCTGGCAAAATAGAAAACTTCCATGGATGAAGGCCTATAGAGGCGAACAAACATTTAAAACCTTAACTCTTTGTCTGAAATGGAGGGTCAAAGAATATTTGTGTGCCTCCTTTTCTGAACCTTAGAAAGTTAATATCAAAGTTCACTTGAACGACCCTTGACATTCATTTGTTAACCCTTTACCTAATATAACAACCATAAATACTCACAAAATCACAAAAGTCACCACTGAAATTAATTTTTATCTTTTTTTCAATTTTTGCTTTGAAAACATAACTTTTGATAAGTTTTGGAGGTTGAAAATAAATTTTTTAGTTATTATGAAATTATTATTTGTTTATTGATGTTGTCACATAGTTCTGCACAATAGCTTATTGTGTCCGCAGCATGGATATACAGTCAAGTGCAGCTAATCGTTTTTACCATGTAGCCTATTTTAGAGGACTTCCACCCCAGGTATTGATTACTAGGTCCTATTTATCAGTAAAACGGAGCTAGCTTACCACAGTGAACAACCAATGCTTCACCTCGGGGTTGTTATTCCAGAATTTTTTTCTTAGTGTTATCTAATAGCTATGTCAGGGAAAGGGCTATCACTTCCTGAAATATTTTTTATTTGATAAGGATAAAAAACTATTTTTTATTTGATAAGGATGATAAAACTTTAGAGATATGCTGTGCTTGAATACAATGGGGGGGGGGGGGGTGGTGGGGTGGAAGGCCGAAGGACTGTTTATGCATATTATATCATAGCATATCAGTGTACATGATGATAACAGTGTGTCATGTTATAGCATATCACACACACTTAACCCGACCTCTCCACACAAAAATTTTGTTAATTTTACACTATTAGGGTTTGTACATAGAAATTGGAGAAGGAGAGGGGGGGCTTTTTTATGGAAGTGTGTATCCACTAAAGTGACCCAAACCTGCCATGTTTGAGCAAACTATGTTATCATTTCTGCGACACCTAACTATCAGTGGTGCCTGACAAGTGAAGTCCTTGAAACTGAATTTATAGAGCAGCCGAAGCTCTCAAGCCACCAGCCAAAATCTGTTAGGACTTTGAAACTGATACTGTAATGGCCTGGAACCAGTCTTGCCCTTAAATAGTCCATCACCTTTGTTTAGATTCATTCATCTGGAATATTTCAGTTGGTTGGAAAAGTGAACCTATGGTTCACTTTTCCGACCAACTGATATATTCCAGACTATTGAATCTAAAAAATACCATAAACATTCATTTTCTTTGAATCAATACATGAAATTTACTCAATCGAGACTTCATTCGACAGAATTTTTGATGACATTACTATTGGGAATGTACACTCACCACAGCCATAGTTTTATGATTATGCCCCTTAGTTCCATCTATTGTGTTTATATTTTGATGTTTTCAAAGAGAATTTAATGCTTATTGATTAGAATATCTATAACTTGGGTACAAAATAATATTTGTATATCTTTGTGAGTAAAGTGACATTACATTTCATCAAGGATAGTCTTCATGCAGACTCCACTGAAAGTGGGAAAACAACCCATAACAGCACCAGATTCCCAACAGAGTTAGATTGGTAGCCCGAGAGCTTGATAACAGCCTTGGCAACCCATCCTATATTCAACCCTGTTAAAAAACCTAATCTGAGGCAGTAATATGAATGCATGTAATATATCCAGGAATTCAACTCCATGCTGCACAGATTGCATTGAACGGTAGAAAATGGGAATTATTTTGAGTTCAATTTTTACGGGCCATTTCTCACCTAGGTGTGGGTAGAAATTCGACCCACCAAAAGACCTGAGAATAAATTATGACTATTTATACAGATTTATATAGGGTTCCTATAGGGCAAGGACTGATCAAATTCAAAGCCATTCAAGGCCATTTCTTAACACTTTTCAAGACCAAATTCAAGGATTTTCAAGGCCCCTGCCTTCATTAGTCCTAACCAGGATCCTCAGATTGTGACCCCCTCCTCCCAATTCCCTTCAATAACTGGAGGGTTCTATTATGACTGCGTCTTCATGAACTGTGGCCTATATGAACAAGTAATAAGTTGGCAAAGCCAACAGATGCTCCCCGAAATGCAAATTAATGGAAACAACATACTGATTTTTTCAAATGCAGAACTGTGAAAAGCTTTAAGGCAGATAAAAAACAAGAGGCCCCAGGGAGCCTGAGGGTGCTCACCTGACATGGTAGCCTAAATATAAAAACCAAGGAAATTGATTTCAACAAGTTGCATCTGCCCCTCCTTAGAAAAGATTATACCAAATGTCCAAAGAGGGGTGAGGCAACTTAATTTGAACAAAATCAAATTGTGATGTCATAAACTATAATCTCAAATATCAATTAAATTGCTTCAGCGGTTTGGGAGGAGAAGACACAAACACCATGTTCACGGATGACGGACGGACAATGAATGATCGCTTTTGCTCTCCTGACTGAAAATATTCTACCTGCTGGTCTGGAGAGGAAAAGTTTTAAACCAATTTGGCTGAAATGCACTATGTTCAAACTCAGGCCCCAATAGTGAGCCCAAGTATGAACCCCGCGGATAGATTTGAACAAACTTGAATCAGATCCACTCCACAATGTTGCATACCGAATATCAAAATATTCTGTTTGCTGGATCTGGAGAAGAAGATTTTTAAAGAAATTTCCTTGAAATGCACTAAGTTCAAATTTTGGCTCCAATAGTGAGCCCAAATATGAATGCAGGGGACCGATTTGAACAAACTTCAATCAGATACACCCCACAATGCTGCATACCAAATATCAAAAGATTCTGCCTGCTGGATCTTGAGAAGAAGATATTTAAAGAAATTTGCCTTAAATGCACTAAGTTCAAATTCGGGCTCCTATACCAAGCCCAAATATGAACCCAGGGGGCCGATTTGAACAAACTTGAATCAGATCCACCCCACAATGTTGCATACCAAATATCAAAAGATTCTGCCTACTAGATCTGTAGAAGATTTAATTTGTCTGAAATGCACTAAGTTCAAATTCAGGCTTCTATAGTGAGCCCAAATATGAATCCAGGGGGCCGATTTGAACAAACTTGAATCAGATCCACCCCATAATGATGTATACCAAATATCAAATGATTCTGCCCACTTGTGCTGGAGAAGAAGATTTTTTAGTAATTTCTCTAAAAAACATAGGGTGCTATCGGAGTTATGCCCCCTATGGAGCCCCAAGTGGGCATGTCCATTTCATTTGAACAAACTTGAATTGACAAAAGATAATGAACATCCATACCAAGTTTCGAGCAAATCGACTTAGCGGTTTCAGAGGAGAAGTCGTTTGAAAAAAGTTGACGACGCCGGATGGACAGCAAGTGATAAGTTGAGCTCCCTTCGGTGAGCTAAAAATGTACAAAAACATGTGGAAGGACAAAAGTAACAGTACAGAGTAAACCTGCATTAAAAGCTCCTTGGGAAGGAGATTAAACTGGCCTTTGAAAACAGGTCACTGCTTAATTAGGGTGAATGTATAAAAAGGTTTTTGATTATACATGCCATGGGCATTTAATAAGATGCCATAAGAAATGTTTTATCACTTTAACATTTTGCCACATTTCAAGGGGCATACCTCTGGAACTGTAAAGGCCATAACAGTGAAAATCAAACTTGACCTGCATTTTGTGGTAAAGTTGCAAAATTATAAGGTCATACTGCAAAGTGAACTAAAGTTATCGTCCAGAAACCATTGATTTTACCATTTTGTGATATTTCAAGGGGCATAACTCTGGAATGGTAAGTGCTATAACAATGACAATGGAACATGATCTGCACTTCATGGTATATAGTAATGCTGCATGCAAAATTATAAGGTCGTACATCAAAGCAAACAAGTGCTATCATCCAGAAACCATTGAAATTACCATTTTACCACTTTTCAAGAGGCGTAACTCTGGTCGGTAAATGTCATAATGATGAAAATTGAACTTGACCTGCATTTGATGGTAGGTATTAATGTTGCAAAATTATAAGGTCATACATCAAAGTAAGCTAGAGTTATCAACCAGAAATCATTTATTTCAGATGGATGGACAAGGTGGCACCTATATGCTCCAACCAAAAAAATTCCGGGGAGGATATATGGATACATTAATGCACTTTATAACATTTTTATTTCATGAACATTCTAGGGTTTTCAAGGTTTTTAGACAATTTTTTTCAAGGATTTCAAGCCCTTAAATGACCATTCCTTGAATCCAAGGTGCCACAGGAACCCTGTTTATATGTAAATTTTCATACTATGTGTACTTTTTAGCCTTCTCTTAGAAATAACCATGATAGGTGTACATAAACCAAACATTTTCCAAATGCTCTCTAAAGATAAGCTCCATAACATGTTTGTTGGCTATTTTATGTCCTTTAGTTATGTTATATAATAGTCAATCACAAATGGGCACAGCTGTCAACAACTACCAAATACTCCAACTGGACAAGAACATCCACTCTTACCAGTGCGCCTACTTACTGTTTCATTGCAAACATGCTAATTGAAGGAAGTAGATTTGGGAAGTAGATGTAGGAAGATGAAACTCAGTATTCTGAAGCCTTAAAATAGTTGTGTAACTGGGTGGGGACAACATTGTTCAGAAAACAACTACAATAATTATATAACAAGAGGCCCCAAGGGGCCTTAATCGCTCACCGGACAAAGTGATTCAAACAAAGTGGTTCAAAGAAGTATTTGGGGTCACATTCAGTTAGACATGGTTCATCAACACTACAAAGGAATGAAGTCATGAGAGACAAATTTTATGGAACTAGGGACATGGCTTGAATCTTACCCCCTAAGGATGCTGTATACCAAATATCAAAAGCATTCATCTGCTGGATCTGAAGAAGATTTTTAAAGAAAATTCCTCATTTTGCACTAATTTGAACATTTGGGCTATTGAACTAAGTTATCATCCAGGCTCCCACAGTGAGCCCAAATGTGGACCTAGGGACATGGCTTGAACAAACTTGAATCTCACCCCCCTAAGGATGCTGCATACCAAATATCAAAATATTCCGACTGCTGGATCTGAAGAAGAAGATTTTTAAAGAAAATTCCTCATTTTGAATTAAGTTATCATTCAGGCTCCCACAGTGAGCCCAAGTATTAACCCAGGGACTTGGCTTGAACAAACTTGAATCTCACCCCCCTAAGGATGCTGCATACCAAATATCAAAATATTCCGACTGCTGGATCTGAAGAAGAAGATTTTTAAAGAAAATTCCTCATTTTGAATTAAGTTATCATTCAGGCTCCCGCAGTGAGTCCAAGTATTAACCCAGGGACTTGGCTTGAACAAACTTGAATCTCACCCCCCTAAGCATGCTGCATACCCAATATCAAAAGATTCTGCCTGCTGGATCTTGAGAAGAAGATTTTTAAAGAAATTTGCCTGAAATGCACTAAGTTCGAATTCAGGCTTCTATACTGAGCCCAAATATGAATCCAGGGGGCCAAACTGAACAAATATGAATCAGATCCACCCCACAATGTTGCATACCAAATATCAAAAGATTCTGCCTGCTGGATCTTGAGAAGATGATTTTTTAAGAAATTTGCTTGAAATGCACTAAGTTCGAATTCGGGCTTCTATAGTGAGCCCAAATATGAATCCAGGGGGCCGATTTGAACAAACTTGAATCAGATCCACCCCACAATGTTGCATACCACATATCAAAACATTCTGCCTGCTGGATCTGGAGAAGATTTTTTAAGAAATTTGCCTGAAATGCACTAAGTTCGAATTCGAACCTTTATAGTGAGCCCAAATGTGATGAGAGGGGGCCGATTTGAACAAACTTGAATCAGATCCACCCCACAATGTTGCATACCAAATAACAAAAGATTCTGCCTGCTGGATCTTGAGAAAAAGATTTTTTAAGAAATTTGCCTGAAATGCACTAAGTTCGAATTTGGGCTTCTATAGTGAGCCCAAATATGAATCCAAGGGGCCGATTTGAACAAACTTGAATCAGACCCATACCAAGATGCTGCATACCAAGTATCAAAAGATTCTGCCCACTGGTTCTGGAGAAGAAGATTTTTTAATAATTTTTCTATAATTCATACGGTGCTATCAGAGTTATGCCCCATACAGAGTCCCCAAGGGACGTGGCCATTTCATTTGAACAAACATGAATTGCCATAATAGTAACTAGAAACTGTTTTAGCACACTAAAACATATGTCTCCCCTTCCTTTCTATTTAATGCACTGCAAATTATATATACATGAATAATATTGACAATCATATCAAATATCCAAGGTCTAGGTCAAAAGACAACAAGTATGTCCCAACTTCCCCTTTGGGGAGCGGGGTTATAAATATCTATGATCTAGCTCAACATCCACATGTCAAAAAAAAACAAATTCTGGTATGGACAATTACTCCCTATTTAAGGTACATAAATTTGACCTTGAGGTCAAGGTCACATGGAGGTCATGATGACATGTGGTCTCATTGTGATACATCCACATGTCAATCATCTAAGTCCTAGGTCAAAAACAAAAAAGTTCTGATCTGGACAATTATTGCCTATCTGAAGTACATAAATTTGACCATGAGGTCAGAGGTCAAGGTCACATGCAGTTCATCAAGGTAGCGGACATGCGGTTTCATGGTAACACATCCACATGTCAAAAAAAAAAAAATTTTGGTCTGGACAATTATTCCCTATTTAAAGTACATAAATTTGACCTTGAGGTCAAGGTCACATGAAGGTCATGATGACATGTGGTCTCATTGTGATACCTCCACATGTCAACCATCTAAGTCCTAGGTCAAAAAACAAAAAAGCTCTGATCTGGACAATTATTCCCTATTTGAAGTACATAAATTTGACCTTGAGGTCAGAGGTCACATGCAGTTCATCAAGGTAGCGGACATGCGGTTCCATGGTGACACATCCACATGTCCAAAAAAAAAAAAAAATCTGGTCTGGACAATTACTCCCTATTTAAAGTACATAAATTTGACCTTGAGGTCAAGGTCACATGAAGGTCATGATTACATGTGACATGTGGTCTAATTGCGATACATCCACATGTCAAATATCTAAGTCCTAGGTCAAACTTAGATGTGAGTCTTCCATGGAAGACGTGTGTCGCCTGCACTATATTTTAATATTTCAGACAGAATTCTAAGTGGAAAAGGGGCATAACTCTGGAAAAAATACAGCGGATCAAAAAATAAAATAGGAGGTGCACAATGCCATTACGTGATAAAGAATCACTGAAGGTTTCATCAAAATCCATTCATAGGTTAAAGAGGAGTGGCGGATAAGAGAAAGTGTGACGCAGACGCCGACGCAGACGATGCGGACGACGCAAGACGACAAAAGTAATCCCTATATGTCGCTCCCCACTTCGTGGGGCAGGCGACACAAAAACAAAAAAGTTCTGGTCTGGATAATTATTCCCTATTTGAAGTACATAAATTTGACCTTAATGTCAGAGGTCAAGGTCACATGAAGGTCATCGAGGTAGACGACATGCAGTCTCATGGTGACACATCCACATGTCAAATAACCAAGTCCTAGGTCAAAAAACCAAAAAATTCTGGTCTGGACAATTACTCCCTATTTGAGGTCAAGGTCACATGAAGGTCACAATGGTATGTGACACACAGGCTCATGGTGATACATCCACGTGCCAAATATCCAATGCCTGGCTCAAAAGACAAGTTTTGGTCCGGACAAAGTTTCCTTGAAAAAAGCACAAATCTGACCTTCAGATCAAAGGTCAAGGTCACATGAAGGTCACAATGGTACGCTACACACCGGCTCATGATGATACATCCACATGCCAAATATCTAAAGCCTGACTCGAAATACAAAAAAGTTCTGGTCCAGACAGTTTCCCTTAAAACAAGAGGCCCCACGGGGCCTGAAGCGCCCATCTTGTACAGAACACAATTTAAACAGAGTCCAAAAATGAGTCTACAGTAAGCAAGCCATCTCCATAGGCTACACTGTCAATCCTTGAGTCCCTCAGGTGTGACAAAAATAATCTGGGCATCATGCCTTTTCTTCAGTTGATCATGAGTAAAATGTAGAGCTCCCCCATGAAGCCCCTTGATACAACCTATGTGGATTAATCTTAGTACCTCTAGAGGGTACTGAATACAAAATTTTTAATTCTGCAGCAAAATGGCCAATTCCGGCTCCCATAGAGAGCCCAAATATTAACCCAGGCTCTTGATTTGAACACAGTTAAATCTGACTTCCCTAGAGATGTTGTGTACCGAATATGAAAGCATTCTGACTGTTGGATCTGAAGAAGAGAAATTGTAAAGAAATTTCTTTGAATTGCACTAAGTTAAAATTTGGGCTACCATAGCGAGCCCAAATATTAACCTATGGATCCGATTTGAACAAACTTGAATCTGACCCCCCTAGAGATGTTGTATACCAAATGTGAAAGCATTCTGACAAGTGAATCTGAAGAAGAAGATTTTTGAAGAAATTCCCTCATATTGTACTAAGTTAAATTTCATGTTTCCACATGGAGCCCAAATATTAACCTAGGCACTCAAATTGAACAACCTGGAATCTGACCCCCCTAGAGATGTTGTATACCAAATATAAAAGCATTCCGACTGGTGGATCTGAAGAAGAAGATTGTTAAAGAAATTTCCTCATATTGCACTAAGTAAAAATTTGGGCTACCATAGTGAGCCCAAATATACACCTAGGGATCTGATTTGAACAAACTTGAATCTGACCCCCATAGAGATGTTGCATACCAAATATCAAAGCATTCTGACTGATGGATCTGAAGAAGAAGAATTTTTTAAATTACCCTCCATATTGAACAAAGATAAAATTTGGGCTTCCGTAGGAAGCCCAAATATTAACCTAGGGACTTGGTTTGAACAATCTAGAATCTGACCCTCATAACAATGATGTATACCAAATAATAAAAGATTCGGACTGGTGGTTCTGAAGAAGAAGATTTTTAAAGAATATTCCCCATATTACCTTATGTTAAAACTTCGGGCTCCTGTAGAGAGTCCAAATATGAACCAGTGACCTTTATTTCAACAAACTTTTATCTGACCCCCCTATAGATGAAGATTCTGATGATTGGTTCTGGAGAAAAGATTTTTTTAAATTTTTGCAAATATGCTGACTCAGCATTTTTTCGATGCCCATTACAGAACACCCTAACGTAACCGATGGCTATTTTTTTTTACCATTCAATTCTACTGGTCATAAGAATACTTCATACCAAATAAAAGCTCTCTGTTCCGTGGAGTTTGGGGAAATATGGGCGTTTAAAAATATTTCTATTTTTAGCTCCCAGGGTTCCCATGGGGATGCAGGAATTTTTTATTTTGCATGGGTCAAGTACTTATGATCCAATACTACCACAAACCAAATTTGGTTCATACCGGACCATCGGTTCAGAAAATAGAAATTTTGGGCGAGGCCAAAAATCTTACCCCTCCTATTGCAAAGCCAAATATTACTTAACGAACTTCGTTTGAACAAACTTAATTCTACACCTCATATGGAAGCTCCATAGCAAATATCAAGTCAATGTACACACTGGTTCTTGAGAAGAAGATTTTTAAAATATTTTGGAGCATTTTTCCCCACTCCCTCCCTATGGGGCTGGGCATGCTGAGTTGAACAAAAATGAAATGCCCCTTTGGGACCATCACTCACACAAACTTTCACTTGAATTGGCCCAGTGGCTTTGGAGGAGAAGACCAAAACATGGTGTTGATGGACGACGGACGGAGAGCGATGAGATTAGCTCAGCTTGACTTTGTCAAGATGAGCTAAAAAACGCATAAATCTGACCTTCAGGTCAAAGGTCAAGGTCACATGAAGGTCACTATGGTACACTGCACACCGGTTCATGGTGATACATCCACATGCCAAGTATCTAAGGTGTAGGTCAAGAGACATAAAAGTTATGGCCCGGACAAAGTTTGTGTGATGTTTCCATTAAAAAAACACATAAATCTGACCTTCAGGTCAAAGGTCAAGGTCATATGAAAGTCAGTATGGTACACTGCACACCGGCTCATGGTGATACATCCACATGCCAAGTATCTAAGGTGTAGGTCAAAAGACAAACAAGTTATGGCCCGGACAAAGTTTGTATGAGAAGAAGAAGAAGAAGAAGAAGAATATGCACTAAAACAATATGTCTCCCTTCTGGGAAGGGGAGACATAATGAACATCCACATGAAGTTTCGTGAAAATCGGACCAGTGGTTTCAGAGAAGTTATTTGAAAAATGTTCACGACAACGGAGGAAGGATGCCGTCGCAAGTAATAAGTTGAGCTCCCTTCGGTGAGCTAATAACAAGTCAAGTCAGTCATTTATATCTCTGTGGTCCATTCCTGTTTAGTGTGCTCAATTTAGCCCTCTGAAACACTGATGTCAAATTTTTCCCATAAGGAAACTTGGAATTCGACCAATTCACACTTGTTTGACAGACTTCGTTAATACATAACCAAAAAGATTGAGATTCTCATCACAGTTGTTTGTTTATTGGTGTTTAAGGTCGCTTTCAACATCTATGGGTCTATCATGATTTAGGAAATTATTGGTCTTTAAGGTCACCTTCAATATCTATGGCTATATCAAAACCAAAACATGTATGAAGTTAAAGTGGGCCAAATGTTCATATCTATGCTAGGCACTTTAACAGAGTTCTGCCTCCACCATAGGTAACCAAGTCCTATTATACCAGTGAATTTTGTATCAAAGTAGTCAAACACAGCTCCACTTATTGGGGTTCTAATGGTAAACAGTTTTCCATGTTACTCTGATAATGGCTTCAACCCTCAACATTGGACACTTCAATCAATAATGCTGTGGCAAAAAATTGTTGTAAAATGGTACTAATCCTTATATTAGTTACGTGAGTTTAAAAAAAGTTTGTGACTGTAAATAGTTCAAAATGCATATTCGAGGAAAAAAAAAAAATTCCTAATCGTGGGTGGGAGGGGGGATAATTTCTGTCTGGATTTTTAACCACAAACTTAAACCAAAACTGTAAATGAAAGTGTCAATGACACTGTAGCTCAACTTGTCAAGACAAAGACATGTACATGTATAGTATGTGGCACAGCAATGACAAACATCTAGGTAATGACCTGATAACAAAGGTACATATAAAGTATTGTAACGGTCTGTACATAAACACTGACCGTTGCCTGTAACAAATGTATAGGTAAAGTATTGTAAAGGTGGGTGACAGTCAGATGCTAAACTAGAAAAGAAATCTTTGAGTCCCAGAGTGGGTCTGACTGAACCCAAAAATATTTGTTCTCATAGCACAGTGATAACAAAGGCACCCCAAAACACATTCATTCCTGTCCCAAGGTGAAAACAAAGGTACCCAAGACGTTTCGTGAAGATCAGTTCACAAATATGAGCTGTGTAGAAGTTGTGACAAAAAACTGACAAAAAACTGATTGGACCTAATTTCGGTACAAAATGGCCACTGGCAGTCATCTTGAATTCTGGACTGCACCCAGAAACAGTCGTTCTCGTCCCAAGGAGATAACAAAGGTACCCAAGAAGTTTTGTGAAGATCGGTTCATAAATACAGCCTCTAGCCCGAGCCGTATTGACATGTGCACTTACAGTGTATAAGTAGCACTGAATAAATCAAAGTTCATCTAATTTGCATAATTTCTGCACGAGAAAAAAACCCGTACTATATGTGATGTATTCCATGTTACTAAACATTCATACAGAAATTTATTCAAATCAGAACTTTCATTCAGAAGTTCTGTACAAAAGACTGATTGCATTAATTTTGGTACAAAATGGCTGCTGGTGGCCATCTTGAATTTTGGACCACACCCAAAAACACTCGTTCTCATCCCACGGTGATAACAAAGGTACCCAAGAAGTTTCGTAAAGATCGGTTCATAAATACGGCCTCTAGCCTGAGCCGTATATAGAAGTTGTGTACAAAAAACTGATTAGACCTAATTTCGGTACAAAATGGCCACTGGCAGCCATCTTGAATTTTGGACCGCACCCAGAAACACTCGTTCTTGTCCCAAGGTGATAACAAAGGTACCCAAGACGTTTCGTGAAGATCGGTTCATAAATACAGACTCTAGCCTGAGCCGTATTTGACATGTGTACTTACTGTGTGTAAGAAGCACAGAAAAAATCAAAGTTCATCTAATTTGCATAATTTCTGCACGAGAAAAAAACCCGTATTATATGTGATGTATCCCATGGTACTAAACATTCACACAAAAAATTATTCAAATCAGCGCTTTCATATGGAAGTTCTGAGCAAAAATCTGATTGCACCAAATTTTGTACAAAATGGCTGCCATCAGCCATCTTGAATTTCGGACCGGACCCAAAAACACTCGTTCTCGTCCCACGGTGATAACAAAGGTACCCAAGGAATTTCGTAAAGATCGGTTCATAAATACGGCCTCTAGCCCGAGCCGTATTGGCATTTGCATTTACAGTGCTGAAAGTAACACCAAAAAACATCAAAGTTAGTCTAATTTGCATAATTTACGCACGAGAAAAAACCCGTATTATATGTGATGTATCCCATGGTACTAAACATTCATCCAAAAAATTATTCAAATCATAGCCTTCATATGGAAGTTCTGTACAAAAAACAGATTTCTGCATCGTCAGTACAAAATGGCAGCTGGCAGCCATCTTGAATTTTGGACCAAACCCAAAAACACTCGTTCTCGTCCCACGGTCATAACAAAGGTACCCAAGAAGTTTCGTAAAGATCGGTTCATAAATACGGCCTCTAGCCCGAGCCGTATCCAATTGTTGAAAGACAGACGGACGACGGGCCATGGCATAAGCTCAAATTTGGCTTTGCCAAAGTTGAGCTAAAAAGCATTTTTGACAAAATGAAAAAAAGGTTCTGCATGTAGTGACTGTAAATAGTTCAAAATGCATATTGGAAAAAAATAGAAAAAAAAGCCTAATTGGGGTGGGGGGGGGGGGGGGGGGGGGTAGGGGGGTGGTGGTGTTTGTCTGGTTTTTAACCACAAACTTGGAGTCATCCTATCAAGCTACAATGAAATCCCTTCATAATTATGGCCTGTGGAATGTTCTAAAGGTTTTTGGGCTTCGGGCCTCTGTTGCCGTCACAGTTGCCCGAAAGGGGACGTTCTCATCTAGACATTATATGAAGTCAACCTATCAAGTTACAACGAAATCCCTCCATAAATATGACCTGTAGACTGTGCTAAAGGTTTTCGGGCTTCGGGCCCCTGTTGCCGTCACAGTTGCCCAAGAGGGAACGTTCTCATCTAGACATTATATGAAGTCAACCTATCAAGTTACAAAGAAATCCCTCCATAAATATGACGTGTGGACTGTGCTAAAGGTTTTTGGGCTTAGGGCTCGGGCAGCCATCATGGTTGGGGACATTCTCATCTGGCATTATGTGGATTGATCCTACAAAGTTACAATGAAATCCCTTCATAAATATGACCTGTAGACTGTGCTGAAGGTTTTTGGGCTTCGGGCACCTGTAGCCATCACAGTTGCCCAATTATGTCCAAAAGGGGACTTTCTCATGTAGACATTATATGAAGTCAACCTATCAAGTTACAATGAAATCCCTCCATAAATATGACCTGTAGACTGTGCTAAAGGTTTTTGGGTTTTGGGCTCGGGCAGTCGTGATGGTTGATAGATCACGCCCAAATTGGGAAATTCTCATGTAGACATCATACGGAGTCATCATATCAAGTTACAATGAAATCCATCCATATTAAACATGACCTGCAGACTGTGTTAAAAGTTTTGGGATTTCGGGCTTTTCGGGCTTGGGCAGCCATCCTGGTTGACAGATCATGCCCAAACGGGGACGTTCTCATCTAGGCATTATACAGAGGCATTCTATGAAGTTGCAATGAAATCCCTTCATAAATACGTAGTAGACTGTGCTAATGGTTTTCGGGTTTTGGGCTCGGGCAGCCATACCGGTTGACCGATCACGACCGAAAGGGGACGTTCTCATGTAGACATCACCTAAAACCTGCATATGAAATTTCGTGATGATCAGACAAGAACTACCGGGTATAGCCTGTACTTGAAGGTTGAATAAAAAACTTTAACGAAAAGTTTTAACCAAAACTCCAAATGCCAACTAAACAGGAAAAGAAAAAAAAACAAAAACAAAAAAACACTTGAACCTTCAGTAAAAAACTTTTAACCGCAAACTTTAACCAAAACTCGAAATGTTAACAGATGGACAGACGGACGGACGGACGGATGGACGGATAAAAGTCATAACTATAGCCCTCACTGTAAACAGTCGGACTAATAATAAATGAACTCTACTCAACAAAAAATGAAAGTGTCAATGACACTGTAGCTCAACTTGACAAACTTGAACTTGGTAAGTTATAAATGAAATGGCAAAATTGAAGATCATTGGTACCAATGTCATTTTTTTTGCCAGTGGCAACATTTTTTGACAGAAACCGAAGAAAATCGATACCTCCCATCTAGAAGCCTCCCCAAACAAGCATGCCAGGTTTCAAAGCAATCCGATCATAAATGTGCCCTGTAGGGTGTATAAAAGGGAAATATTGTGGTCTGACTAGACTAAATTCTAAGAATGTTGGCCGTGGCAACATTTTTTGACGGCAATGGAAGAAAATCGATAGTTCCCATCTAGAGGTCACCATAAATAAGCATACCAGGTTTCAAAGCAATCTAATCACAAATGTGCCCTGTAGGGTGAGCCAAAGGGAAATATTGTAGTCTGATTAAACTAAGTTCTAAGAATGTTGGCTGCGGCAACATTTTTTGATGGAAATTGAAGAAAATCGATAGCTCCCATCCAGAGGTCACCCCAAACAAGCATGCCAGGTTTCAAAGTAATCCGATCATAAATGTACCCTGTAGGGTGTGCCAAAGGGAAGTATTGAGTCTTCTGACTAAACTAAGTTCTAAGAACGTTGGCCGCGGCAACATTTTTTGACAGAAATTGCAGAAAATCGATAGCTCCCATCTAGAGGTCTCCCCAAATAAGCATACCAGGTTTCAAAGCAATCTGATCATAAATGGGCCCTGTAGGGTGTGTCAAAGGGAAATATTGAGTCTTCTGACTAAACTAAGTTCTAAGAACGTTGGCTGCGGCAACATTTTTTGACAGAAATTGAAGAAAATCGATAGCACCCATCTAGAGGTCTCCCCAAACAAGCATACCAGGTTTCAAAGCAATCAAATCATAAATGTGCCCTGTAGGGTGTGCCAAAGGGAAATATTGTGGTTTGACTAAACTAAGTTCTAAGAACGTTGGCCGCGGCAACATTTTTTGACGGAAATTGAAGAAAATCAATAGCTCCCATCTAGAGGTCACCCCAAACAAGCATGCCAGGTTTCAAAGCAATCCGATCATAAATGTACCCTGTAGGGTGTGCCAAAGGGAAATATTGAGTCTTCTGACTAAACTAAGTTCTAAGAACGTTGGCTGCGGCAACATTTTTTGACAGAAATTGAAGAAAATCGATAGCACCCATCTAGAGGTCTCCCCAAACAAGCATACCAGGTTTCAAAGCAATTTGATCATAAATGTGCCCTGTAGGGTGTGCCAAAGGAAAATATTGAGGTCTGACTAAACTAAGTTCTACGAACGTTGGCCGTGGCAACATTTTTTGCCGGAAATTGAAGAAAATCGATAGCTCCCATCTAGAGGTCACCCTAAATAAGCATACCAGGTTTCAAAGCAATCAAATCAAAAATTTGCCCTGAAGGGTGTGCCAAAGGGAAATATTGTGGTTTGACTAAACTAAGTTCTAAGAACGTTGGCCGCGGCAACATTTTTTGACGGAAATTGAAGAAAATCGATAGCTCCCATCTAGAGGTCACCCCAAACAAGCATACCAAGTTTCAAAGTAATCTGATCATAAATGCGACCTGTGAGGTGTGCCAAAGGAAATTGTGGACGTACGTACTAACGTACGTACGTACGTATGTACGTACGCCGACGGACGAGAAGTGATGGCAATAGCTCAGCTTGACTTTGTCAAGTTGAGCTAAAAATAATTCTCTAAAGTTTTCTGTTTCCCGACACCTTGCAATCTTCTAGAGCTTTTTGAATAAGATACTCTGTCTTCTGTGAAAAATATGTTAATAATGTGCACATTTTTCATGGCAAGGCAAATGGAATATTTATAATATATTGCAGTTATTACTGACAAAAAACAAGTGCAGAGCTCAAAAAAGCTGACACAGTGTTATTAGTTTTCATACAAGGTAAATGCCATGGCATTTGATGAATTGAAAGCTGTTATGTTTCAGTGTAAAACCAGCTTTCACATCATGAAATATCATGGATTGGGAGGAGTTATCACATTAACTTGATGCCATCTTAGAAGGGCATGGCAGTTTGGGTGGAGGTGGCATTTTTCGCCGATGCTCCAACAATTCAGTTGCATAGATATCAGTGTAGAATGTTGATAAATGCTGTTGTTAAAACTGCATTAATCCCTGCACTGTGATATCAAAATTCCAATATTTCAAGCAGTAAATTTTTCCTATAATGCAACTAGGACTTGAACCAATTCCATCTTCTTTGTCAAAGCTCAATGAGCTCTGTCAAACATGACTGAATTGATTAAATTTCTAGTTGAATTATGGGGAAAAATGAGCAGGTTAAAGTTTTGATATTTTGTCCTCAGTGTACAGGGGTTAACTGTACATTTTAGATGAAGATTTGACAGACTAAACACCATCAGTGCTATCCAGACATAACTGTCAATCTAATTATTTTTATGGCAGTAAACTGGAAGACACCTCATGCCTTTTTGTATGGAAAACATGGACTGAAATGGCAATTCAACCTGTGGGGAGGTGTAATGACTTGAAGGACCTTATTTGGGTTGCAATGTTTTGCTTGAGAAAATTTTTGCACTGTGTAGTTTTAGACTATCCTAAAATAACTCTAGAGTTCTGCTTACTCTTTTATGAGGTGGATAATTAGTTATTGCACAAGACTTCTGCTTGAAAGGTTGACATTTCAATCCTAACCCATATCATTGATCTGCATTATGTCTCTGGGGGAGACACTTAATTCCAACGGCCCAAGTGGAAGCATGATAATGCTATGTACTAAGGTGTACAAAACATCAACTGTACAATGCAACCAATACTAATCCTGTTTGTGCTAGTTTAGTAAGTTAGAGTGTTTGGTAGTTAATCGTCATCACTCTCCAGCAAGCCTGAATATAAGCAACCTGTCATTTGCAAAATGAGGTCCCTAGAGGATGAATTTTCTGATGCTATCCCATACAGTGGGCCAATTTATCCTCTAAGTACATCTTTCTGTTTTGGCTTGAGACCTTGATTCAGAATGAGGTTTACATAGGGTGAATTTTGTGATGCTTCCCTACTGAGCAGGGAAGCATCACCAAATTTGCCCTCTGGGTACCTCATTTTGAAGATGACAGTCTGCTTATTTTCAGGCTTGCTCTCCAGGTACTCTGGCTTCTTCCACCTGTAATACTGTGTGATCCAATGTGACCCAGACTGTTACAACTGCCTTTAACCCCAAAAAACAAACAAAACAAAACCTTCACCAAGCATAATTGCCATATATGACCGAGACCATTTCCAACAATAGTAATTCAAATTTTATTACATTTTAAATGTTTTTCTCATTCAAGTGAGGGTTCACAGGCTACGTTCATGATACCAAAAAAATGAAAATTTTTAGTTCTTCAAGAATGTTTACTGCAAGTTCCCTCTACTAGTTGTATCAGGTACTGCTACAGAACGATCTTCAAAACCAGGCAAACATATGCGCTGCATCACAAAGGCAAGTACACTTTGTGATGAGATTCACGTGCCATTACAATGTTTCTTAATTTCAACGGATGTGGCATTTAGCTGTAAGACAGTTGAAACAAACCACACTCCATGCACTGGTTACCAACACACCGGGGGACTGTCTACAAGAAGTAACCAGCAGAGTTCCATTTCAAAGATTCCCACACAAAAAGTGCATAGTTAAAAATGATAATGTTAATCCTAAAGCATGTTGGGAGTTAATTTTATGGCACACAAGACAAGAAACTGTATGAATTATGTTAGAAATCCATCCAGTGTAATATATTATGTGCTAATTAAACCCTGGTGGGAAGGAGGAGCAACTCACTAGTAGAATTCTGGCCTGAGGATGCTGCTGTCACTGCTGTCCATAATTTATGGATAACAGATTTAATCTACTGATAATTTTGAAAACCTGGGAATGGAAAGTATAAATGAAACTCCCCAAAATAGTACAAGCTGCTACTGTTATGGATCTACCTTGCCCTGTGCTGGCTTAAAATAGCCATTTTAAAATCAGTCTAAATGTAAAACAGGTATTGCTAACAAGCCATCAAATCAAAACTCAGTAAACATCATCACACTTATGTGCCAGACTGCAGACATATTTTGTTGTCAGCTTCATCTTTTAAGCAACACAATTTTCAGACAAGAGAGTCGGCAATCAACAAAAAGTAATTTAATTTTCTCATCTACATTTGCCTGTTACCTCATGGGATTCACAATTATTTGAACAAATTATATGCGACCATTCAATTCAATTCTAAACATTGTTTCCATCTTACACAAACTTTCTATAAACTGAATTTGATGAGAGAGTGGGTTACTCCCCTCTTGTGTTTGCCCCCAACTTTTTGCTATATGTGGGGGATAAAGCTTTGCATCATGACCATTAATTGAAATGCGTTCCTCAAAAACTCAAAATTCTAGCTCCGCCACTGGTCCAATAATGCACTCACATGAAAAAATAAAATCGAACACCCTATTTCTTTTGAGATGAACAAAAGTCAAACAAAACAATCATTCATCCAATTTGTCCAAGCCAGTAGTTTACCACAATAATCAAGCAATGCTCCATTTTACAGGGTTCCCACAGGGACAAACAAGGCAATAAAGAGTAGAAAGAAAACATTAAAGATTTTCAGTCCTTAAAATCTGTAATTACGAAATGTGCATCTCGTGTTTGTCACTAATCTCATAGTGCATTTCATATTTGTTACCAGTTTTATATTATGAATAGTCTTGTTTTTGAATAACGCGAAAAAGAATTATGGTGCTGGTGTGGATTATGAAAACATGTCAGTTATTAACTGCCACAACCAAAGAGAATTAATAAGATAATAAAAAGAGGGTGAAGAAGTAAAAACTATGTAATTTACATCCAAGTGCATCACAAAGTGAAGTGCAGTGTGTACAGTGTACCAAGACATCTTTTCGTACTCACTCCAGAATTCAGATAAATATCAGCTGATAAGTCAAAATCAAAGGAACAAAATCCCTTTTAAAACCATCTCTCACTTTGTGAATAAAGCAAATACATTTTTCATCACTACAGTGTGAAGAGATTGATTCACAGATTGATGGCTTGTATTCAGCAGCTTAACCCTTTATCCAATGAATCAGCCACATATGCCTGCGTAATATACTAATTCAGCTGATAAAAAAATATTATTTTTCAAAAAATTTCAACAAAACCATATCATGTGACTCCTCTTTGAAATGAGTTCATCGAGTTTGTTCCAAGGACGGGGTCACATGATATGGTTTGGTTGGAGTTTTTGCAAAAATTTAAAAAAATGACATTTAAAATAATAACTTTTGATATCGTCTGCATTGGGTAAAGGGTTAAAATAACAGTCCACAGGACAACCATATCAGTGTAAACTCTGAAACTTGAGTTTTCCAAAGAACATTAATGAATGAAGATTTTGAACAAAAAACAAAGAAGAGACCACTGATGGTACAGTCCTATTAGCAAATATAAAAAAAAGAAGATTTTTTAGCATTAAATTTGAAAACTCATTTAACTATTAGTCCAGGAGCGTGGTGGCTCGGTGGTAGACTGTTGGACTTCTATGCTAGAGGTCCCGAGTTCGATCCCCGTCCAGGACGACCCACGTTGTGTCCTTGGGCATGGCACATTATCCCAGTTGCCTGTATGGGGGCATGATGATGCCGTGCACTAAGGCATACTGCACGTCGATGGTGCACATGTCCTCAACCGCTGTAACCCTGCTTGAGTGGAGCTTGAACAGAGTTAGAATGATGAGGAGCTGACAGTTGCTAGTCGATGATCGGTGGTTCTTACCGGGATACTCCGGCTTCCTCCACCCGATAAAACTGTCACGGTCACGATTAGCCATTGTGCACAAGTATGTGACCTTAAACACAAATAAATAAATAAATAAATAACTATTAGACCTCTCTAAGTGTCCACTCTTTATCTGGTCAAACTCAATTTTCAAAAATAGGCCGATGAAATCGTCAGATGTGTACCCATATGCGCAACTAGTAGAAAGCTGTATGACGGAGGGCCACCACGGATGCCGACATTATGTACACCATACATGGAATGGGTACATATAGAAATGGATTGGAGGAGTGCCTAATTTGATGGATAAAGGGTTAATATCTCCGGATCAAATTATCAGATTTACACAAAAAAACTATACAGCACAGCACATCAGTAACCTGAATAAATATATAAAGTAACATGACAATCGGATTGATATTTTTTGAGTTATCTCATGCCAAAGGGATTGAAGGAATTTTCATTTTGAAGGATAAAGGGTTAATATTTCCAGATCAAATCATCAGATTAACACCAAAAACTACACAGCACAGCACATCAGTAACATGAATAAATATATAAAGTAACATGACAATCAGATTGATATTTTTTGAGTTATCAAATGCCAAAGGGATTGGAGGAATGTTCAATTTGAAGGATAAAGGGTTAATATTTCAGGATTAAAATAACAGATTTACACCAAAAACTATACAGCTCGGCACATCAGTAACCTGAACACAAATATAAAGTAACTTGACAATCCAAGTAATATTTTTCAAGTTATCGAATGCCAAAAGGATTGGAGGAATTTTCAATTTGAAGGATAAAGGGTTAATATCTCGGGATCAAATCATCAGATTTACACCAAAAACTATACAGCTTGGCACATCAGTAACTTGAACACAAATATAAAGTAACTAGACAATCCAAGCAATATTTTTCAAGTTTGTTTGTTTGTTTGTGTGTTGGTGGTTAACGTCACATATTTATGCACCATGGCTAATCGTGACACAACATGGAGATAAAGTCAAGTTTAGTCAGACGTTGATCTACATGTTGCCCATTGTAGAGGACTTTCACCCCAAGCATTGGTGACTGGGTCCTATTTTACTAGTAAAGCGGAACTGGTTTACCACAGTAAACAAGTGCTGCTTACTTCCCGGGGTTCCCACAGGGAATTTTTCAAGTTATCGAATGCCAAAGGGATTGGAGGAATTTTCAATTTGAAGGATAAAGGGTTAATATCTCAGAATTAAATTATCAGATTTACACCAAAAGCTATACAGCTCGGCACATCAGTAACCTGAACACAAATATAAAGTAACTTGACAATCCAAGCAATATTTTTCAAGTTATTGAATGCCAAAGGGATTGGAGGAATTTTCAATTTGAAGGATAAAGGGTTAATATCTTAGGATTAAATTATCAGATTTACACCAAAAACTATACAGCTCAGTACATCAGTAACCTGAACACAAATATAAAGTAACTTGACAATCCAAGCAATATTTTTCAAGTTATCGAATGCCAAAGGGATTGGAGAAATTTTCAATTTGAAGGATAAAGGGTTAATATCTCAGGATCAAATTAACAGATTTACACCAAAAACTATACAGCTCGGTACATCAGTAACCTGAACACAAATATAAAGTAACTTGACAATCCAAGCAATATTTTTGAAGTTATCGAATGCCAAAGGGATTGGAGGAATTTTCAATTTGAAGGATAAAGGGTTAATATCTCAGGATCAAATTATCAGATTTACACCAAAAACTATACAGCTCGGCACATCAGTAACCTGAACACAAATATAAAGTAACTTGACAATCCAAGCAATGTTTTTCAAGTTATCGAATGCCAAAGGGATTGGAGGAATTTTCAATTTGAAGGATAAATCTTAATATCTCAGGATCAAAATACCAGATTTACACCAAAAACTATAAAGCTCGGCACATCAGTAATCTGAACACAAATATAAAGTAACTTGACAATCCAAGCAATATTTTTCAAGTTATTGAATGCCAAAGGGATTGGAGGAATTTTCAATTTGAAGGATAAAGGGTTAATATCTCGGGATCAAATTATCAGATTTACACCAAAAACTATACAGCTTGGCAAATCAGTGCCCTGAACTCAAATATAAAGTAACTAGACAATCCAAGCAATATTTTTCAAGTTATCGAATGCAAAAGGGATTGAAGGAATTTTCAATTTGAAGGATAAAGGGTTAATATCTCAGGATCAAATTATCAGATTTACACCAAAAACTATACAGCTCGGCACATCAGTAACCTGAACACAAATATAAAGTAACTTGACAATCCAAGCAATATTTTTCAAGTTATCGAATGACAAAGGGATTGGAGGAATTTTCAATTTGAAGGATAAAGGGTTAATATCTCGGGATCAAATTATCAGATTTACACCAAAAACTATACAGCTCGGCAAATCAGTAACCTGAACACAAATATAAAGTAACTAGACAATCCAAGCAATATTTTTCAAGTTATCGAATGCCAAAAGGGGCCTGAAGCGCTCATCTTGATCAGAACACAATATAAAAAGAGTCCAAAAATAAGTACATTAAGCAAGCCATCTCCATAGGCTACACTGTCAATCCTTGAGTCCCGCAGGAGTGGCAAAAGTGGCAAAAATAATCCTGGCATCATGCCTTTTCTTCAGTTGATAATAAAGTAAAATGTAGAGCTCCCCTATGAAGCCCCTTGATAGAACCTATGTGGATTAATCTTAGTTACACACCTCTAGAGGGTACTGAATACAAAATTTTTAATTCTTCAGTAAAATGACCAATTCCGGCTCCCATAGGGAGCCCAAATATTAACCTAAGCTCTTGATTTGAACACAGTTAAATCTGACTTCCCTAGAGATGTTGTGTACCAATTTATGTGAGCATTTTGACTGTTGGATCTGAAGAAGAGAAATTTTAAAGAAATTTCTTCATATTGCACTAAGTTAAAATTTGGGCTACCATAGCGAGCCCAAATATTAACCTATGCATCTGATTTGAACAAACTTGAATCTGACCCCCCCTAGAGATGTTGTATACCAAATATGAAAGCATTCTGACTAGTGGATCTGAAGAAGAAGATTTTTGAAGAAATTCCCTCATATTGTACTAAGTTAAATTTCAGGTTCCCATATGGAGCCCAAATATTAACCCAGGCACCCGAATTGAACAAACTGGAATCTGACCCCCCTGGAGATGTTGTATACCAAATATGAAAGCATTCCTACTGGTGGATATGAAGAAGATTTTTAAAAAAATTTTCTCATATTGCACTAAGTAAACATTTGGGCTATCATAGCGAGCCCAAATATATACCTAGGGATCTGATTTGAACAAACATGAATCTGACCCCCCTAGAGATGTTGCATACCAAATATGAAAGCATTCTGACTGGTGGATCTGAAGAAGAAGATTTTTTTAAATTACCCCCATATTGAACAAGGTTAAAATTTGGGATTCTGTAGGAAGCCCAAGTATTAACCTAGGGACTTGGCTTGAACAATCTTGAATCTGACCCTCATAACAATGATGTATACCAAACATTAAGAGATTCTGACTGGTGGTTCTGAAGAAGAAGATTTTTAAAGAACATTCCCCATATTACCCTATGTTAAAAATTCGGGCTCCTGTAGTGAACCAAAGTATGAACCAAAGAGCTTTATTTCAACAAACTTGTATCTGACCCCCCTACGAATGCTGTATCCCAAATATCAAAAGATTCTGATGATTGGTTCTGGAGAAAAGATTTTTAAAATTTTTTTGCAAATATGCTGACTCAGCATATTTTTGATGCCCATTACAGAACATCCTAACATAACCGATGGCAATTTTTTTTTTACCGTTCTATGCTACTGGTCCTAAGGATACTTCATACCAAATAACAGCTGCTCTCTGTTCAGTGTGGTTTGGGAAATATGGGCATTTGAAAATATTTCTATTTTTAGCTCCCAGGGTTCCCATGGGGATGCGGGAATTTTTTTTTGTGCATGGGTCAAGTACTTATGACCGAATAATACCACATACCAAATTTGATTCAAACCGGACCATCGGTTCAGAAAATAGAAATTTTGGGTGGGGCCCCCCCTCCCATTACAAAGCCAGATATTGCTTCACGAACTTCGTTTGAACAAACTTGATTCTACACCTCAAAAGGAAGCTCCATAGCAAATATCAAGTCACTGTACACACTGGTTCTTGAGAAGAAGATTTTTAAAATATTTTGGAGCATTTTCCCCCACTCCCTCCTTATGGGGCTGGGCATGTTGAGTTGAACAAAAATGCAATGTCCCTTTGGGACCATCACTCACACAAACTTTCACTTGAATTGGCCCAGTGGCTTTAGAGGAGAAGACCAAAACATGGTATTGACGGACGACAGACGACGGACAGAGAGCGATGAGATTAGCTCAGCTTGACTTTGTCAAGATGAGCTAAAAAGAGAAAGAAATCCTGACTGACCCTATTTTTTATAGCATGTAACCTGAACAAAACCATTTCTCTTTTTAGGCCAAAGGACTGGACAAAGTTAGAATAGACATATGGTCTGTGCCCTTGACCTTGGAGCTTGCATGGGTCAGAGGTCATGACACACACTTTAGTAATGGGCATGCTTTGGGTTAAGTATGAACAAGGTTTGCGACCATGACCTTTGAGTTATGATCTTGTAACATGGTCATGACACACCCTTGAGTAAGGAGCACTCATAGTGTGAAGTATGAACAAGATCTTCTGTCATTTGTGTGATTTTGTATGGACCAGAAATAGTTAAAACACATGAAAAGTCTGTGACCTCGACCTTGTAATTGAGACCTTGGGTTAAGGTCATTATATATCCTTGAGTCATAAGCAATCAATGTGTGAAGTACAAACATGATCTGTAAATTGAATCAATTTTTATGGACCAGACCAGACAAAGTTAAAACACACGAATGGTCTGTGTGACCTTGACCTTGAAGTTTTGATCTTCAGTCAGGGTGTGTAAAAAGCAACTAGTGTGTCAAGTATGAATAAGTTCTGTCCACTGAATAATTTTTTTCTTAAGTGGCTACTATATGGTCCCTCTCCACTCCCAAATTTCCGAGGAGACTAAAAACTAGTGATTATCACACAACTTGTATCAGCTAATAAGCAAAATAACTACTGTGTTATGGGTGAATTTCTTGATAGGTAGGCAGGCACTGCAACTCCTGGAAGTTGAGAGACAAGCCATATAATGCAACCATGATAAAGAGCATGCTATGTTTATTGGAGTTTAAGGTCACTTCCAGTATTTATGGCTATGCCATTACCACGACAAAGAAAAAAGTCAACTAGAGGCAATTAGTTACAATTATGTTGCCCACTTTTGGGGACTCTAACCCCAAACACTTTTTTACTGGGCCACATTATACACATATAATTAACACCAGTTATGAGAGACAGAACAAGTGATCATGCCATCAGCAGTATCAAGAAACAGAATGGATGATCATATAATTGCAGGTCTGGTGCTCAAATGACTGAGTTACCATGTCTCAATAATATGATGACTGTAACTGTATATGATGTTGATATTGTGCCCACTTAACCATTCATTTCTTCACTATTGATTTTTAGTGGATAGTAAACAAAGGCTTGCCATGGAGTTACCTCACTAACAATAGAGCTAGAAATTGAATTTTCTCAACATAATCAGTATTATCTTCCTGTGTTTAAAATTAGCCAGTCAGACAGTTCATTAACTATTTGAATGCTGAGACCACTATCAGACCTGGAAGATGCTCAAAAACTCTACCATTATAAGTTGTTCTAGATATTCTCCACATATTCCTTACCTGAAGCATGCATCACATGACTCAAATTGGCACTCGTCAGGGATGAAAATTCTGGATGGTGGAATCCCCCCCCCCCCAAATTCTTTGTCTTGTTGGACAGCAGTTGGGAAGAGTACTATTGCCTAACAGTACTCTGCAATCAAAGAAGCTTACCAATACCTCAACTGGTAGAGTGCTAAATTATTTTTGGTAATCATATTTGGCAATCATGTCTTTGACTTGTTACAATTTAGGGGAGAGTGCCTATGGGCACTCTCCCAAAATTGTAACAAGGCAAACCCTTACAGACTAAATAATATCACTTCAAAGATTATACAAAGCATATACACTGAATATGAGCCTTCAAATTGACATACCAGCACTTTTGAATAAAGCCCAAATATGGGCTTCCAGCACCCTACTAGTTAACTGAGAAAGACTTCGACACAGGCAAGTTGGAAAACATGTTTCATAGAGCCCTATTTTTTTATTTATTGGTGTTTAAATCACATACTTATGCACAATGGCTAATCGTGACCGTGACAGTATTACGGGTGTAGGAAGCCGGAGTACCCGAAGAGAACTACTGAGCATCGATGAGCAACTGTCAGCTCCTCAACATATAGGGCCTAATTAAGCTTTGAAATTCAATTTGATTAGAAATCTTCCTGATGATGCAATTTGATTAGAGACATGCTTATCCAGAAATGTTTGAATCATCAAGATATTCTCAAAATGCAATCAACTGTCTCCTCCTCTTCTGTCATCACATCTCCAGTACAGGAAGTCTTTTGATAGAAGAGTTCTCCAAAACTACTTTGATTCCATTTTGGGAATATTCTGCTTTTTTAAGCAGGCATATTGCTGCTGATTGCAAAACTTGATGAAGAACAGCAATATTTCTGGCTTTAAGAAGTTGCAAGATCTATTTAATCCATTCATGATTCAATCTGATTCCAACTCTGATTCAATTTCACTCAAAATTTGATATTCGTAGGTTCCTTGGTCCTTGCATGGTAGTCACCTGGAAAGCCCAGATTATCTTATGATATTAAAAGGTGTGGCACCTTGTATTGCTCAAGGACCACTTTATATACATAAACATCTCACAGGAGATTGCTATTTTGGTAGCATTCAAGTCAGACCAAGACTTGAAATTAGCCCTGGCAACCAGCAATATGATGGTAAAAGCTGTGGTATTTATCATGCCACTGCTGATTCTCATGGCTAATTTCAGTGACTTCAGACTCAGGAGACTGAATAGCTTGCCAAAAAAGCAGAGGTAAGTACTGAAAGATGCTGAATAGATTGCCAAAAAAGCAGGGGTAAGTATGCAAAAGAAAGGTCAGATGGCAACTCCATGTCATATAGTGGGGCAAACATGGGTCTCAAACAAATTATAATAGAATGAATGCCCAGTTTATCTCTAGAATGAACAAAAGAAATCAAATCCCTGTTTACTGAATACTCATATTAATTGAATAATTTTCTTTGGCAATGTGACTATTCAATCAACAGGGTTCCACTGTATTAGAGGATCTGAGGTCAAAGAGGTCAGATGAGCTGGGGAATAATTTTTCGAAAGATCACAATAGTTTTTATTCAATTAACAAAGATTCACTTTACCTCTATATAATTAACAAATTTGTACTAAATGTATACTAAATGGTTAAGTGTTTGATAACTGTATGCAATTAACGGTTATTCACCCAATAAATCAGGACTCACTGATTTCAAATAGCAAAGGTCTGTATAATTAATTTACGATCTACCAGTAAAATTTATACTGAATATAAATATATATGAATTCATTCTGGAAACAAATAATATGCAATTAAAAGGGATATTCTACAAACACAGAATGTCACGATGTGTGAATGCATTCATCAATATGGCATGAGTGTTAGCATGGAAGGATAGAATGAGAAATGCAGCCTTGAGTTATATCCTTCTGTGATGGAATGAGTGCCTTATTGACAAATGCTTGCACACATCGTGCCATTCTGTGTTTATTACATGCCTCTATGACATAGAGTCCATTAATTTAAAAATCCCAGTCTTATTTGTAGAATTTGACAGTTCTGACGTCTGATAAAAATAATGAAAGTGTCAATGACACTGTAGTTTAACTTGTGTGTTGTGTTTGATAAAAAGGATAATGTTCAATGTTTATGAAAGGATTATGCAATAAGACAAGAATTGTGATAATTGGGAATATGTTCATTTCTGTTCCCTGTATGCTCTTTTTTTGATAAAAATAATATGAGGTGTACACTGTACTAAAGAGCTGAGGGGTGGGTTAATATGACCTCACTGTTAATGTGTGTGGCACTCACAGTTAACGTATATCAACGAAAGTTACCAAGTTACAGTGAAATTATTCCAAAACGAATCATCCTATCAAGTTACATTGAAATCCCTTTATAAATATGACCTGTAGACTGTGCTAAAGGTTTTTGGGCTTTGGGCTCGGGCAGCCATCATGGTTGAATGATCGCAACCGTAAGGGGACATTCTCATCTGGGCATCATCTGGAGTGACCCTACGAAGTTACAATGAAATCCCTTCATAAATATGACCTGTAGACTGTGCTCAAGGTTTTCGGGCTTCGGGCCCCTGAAGCCCTCACAGTTGACTAATCACGACCAAAAGGGGATGTCATCATCTAGGCATTATATGGAGTCAAACTAACAAGCTAGAATGAAATCCTTCCATAAATATGACCTATAGACTATGCTAAAGGTTTTGGGCTCGGGCAGCCATCAAGGCTGAATGATTGCGACCAAAAGGGGACGTTCTCATCTAGACATTATTTGGAGTCATCCTACCAAGGTACAATGAAATCTCTTCATAAATATCACCTGTACACTGTGCTAAAGGTTTTCGGGCTTCAGGCCCCTGTAGCCGTCACAGTTGCCTAATGGTGTCCAAAAGGAGCTGTTCTCATCTGGACATTATATGAAGTCAACCTACCAAGTTACAATGAAATCCCTTCATATATATGAACTGAAGACTGTGCTAAAGATTTTCGGGCTTTGGGCTCGGGAAGCCATCGTGGCTGAATGATCGCTACCAAAAGGGGACATTCTCATCTGGGCATCATCTGGAGTGATCCTACGAAGTTACAATGAAATCCCTTCATAAATATGACCTGTAGACTGTGCTCAAGATTTTCGGGCTTCGGACACCTGCAGCCATCACAGTTGACCAATCACGACCAAAAGGGGATGTCATTATCTAGGCATTATATGGAGTCAACCTAACAAGTTACAATGAAATCCTTCCATAAATACGACCTATAGACTATGCTAAAGGTTTTTTGGCTCGGGCAGCCATCAAGGCTGAATGATCGTGACTAAAAGGGGACGTTCCCATCTAGACATTATTTGGAGTCATCCTACTGAAGCTATAATGAAATCCCTTCATAACTAGAGGTACTGTGAGCAAACTCACAAAGTGATATCCCCCGCGCCTCAGTGGCAGCCTTTTTGGTACATTAAAATGTATAAGTTAGATTATCTCACCTTCGAAATGTCCGAATGGAATTATATTGCTTCATGCACATCTTCATATGGAGTTCTTCCATTGTGTAAAGTTTCATGAAAATTCTTCAAACGGTTTAGGAGGAGTTGCGCTTATAAGGATGGACAGACAGACGCACGGACAGGGTGATTCCTATATACCCTCCCAAACTTTGTTTGCGGGGGGTATAATTATGACCTGTAGACTGTTCTAAAGGTTTTCAGGCTTCGGGCCATTGTAGCTGTCACAGTTGCCCAATCGTGTCCAAAAGGGGACGTTCTCATCTAGACATTATATGAAGTCAAACCTACCAAGTTACAATGAAATCCCTTCATAAATATGACCTGTAGACTCTGCTAAATGTATTCGGGCTTCAGGCTCGGGCAGCCATAATGGTTGAATGATCGCAACCAAAAGGGGACATTCTCATCTGGGCATCATCTGGAGTGATCCTATGAAGTTACAATGAAATCCCTTCATAAATATGACCTGTAGACTGTGCTCAAGATTTTTGGGCTTTGGGCACCTGTAGCCATCACAGTTGACCAATCACGACCAAAAGGGGATGTCATCATCTAGGCATTATATGGAGTCAACCTACCAAGTTACAATGAAATTCTTCCATAAATAAGACCTATAGACTATGCTAAAGGTTTTTGGGCTTGGGCAGCCATAAAGGCTGAATGATTGTGACCAAAAGGGGATGTTCTCATCTAGACATTATTTGGAGTCATCCTACCAAGCTACAATGAAAGGTTTTTGGGCTTCGGGCCCCTGTAGCCATCACAGTTGTCCAATCGTGTCCAAAAGGGGAAATTCCTCAATAAATATGACCTGTAGACTGTGCTAAAGGTATTCGGGTTTTGGGCTCGGGCAGTCGTCACAGTTGGCAGATCATGCCCAAATGGGGAAATTCTAATCTAGACATCATAAGGTGTCACCCTACCAAGTTACAATGAAATCCCTCCACATTAAACATGACCTGCAGACTGTGCTAAAAGTTTTTGGGTTTCGGGCTTGGGCAGCCATCATGGTTGACAGATCATGCCCAAAAGGGGACGTTCTCATCTAGGCATTATACAGAGGCATCCTACCAAGTTACAATGAAATCCCTTCATAAATACGACCTGTAGACTGTGCTAATTGTTTTCGGGTTTTGGGCTCGGGCAGCCATACCGGTTGACCGATTGCGACCAAAAGGGGACGTTCTCATCTAGACATGACCTCAAACCTGCATATGAAATTTCGTGACGATCAGACAAGAACTGCGGGGTGTAGCCCGTGCTAAAGGAAAATGTGAACAGACTCGCAGACTAACAGACTTCCGCACGCGTGATGGCAATAGCTTATCTTGACTTTGTCAAGTTAAGCTAAAAATGAACAAGAAAACTCAGGTGTGATTAGCAGATGTTTGACAGATCTATACATAAACAGTATTATTACTTTTTTAAATAGAAATTGTGTATAAATTGGTTTTTTAATCATATTTTTAAGAAATTAGCTGCCGTTATCTGAGAGATATTCACTTCTAAGTCAAAATTTGAGTGTTATAAAATCACTCCCCATTTACAGAATAAGTTTAATTTCATTACTTTTAGTGGATTTGAACAAAAACATTTTTCAAATTGACATTCGATTTATCGCAGCTTCTGAACTGATCTATCTCAGAATGCGACATTTCAATTGGCCAACTATGAAAATGGGTGGAGTTTAATTCTTTTGATGGATCCATGACGTCAGTTGGAAAAATAATCTGTTAATGGAAACCCTATGGAACACTCGTTCTGTACAGATTTGTAAATATGGAACTGGAGGAAAAGAAAGAGGCATGTACCAGTAATACAATTCATCATTATGCCTCACTTAACATCAGTAATATGACCCCTTTTAAAAAGTCATAGAACTGGAGTTTTCAACAAAAACATCGGTACTATATGAAAGTTCTTCCTTGCAGACCTCTGCACAATAAAAATGTACGCTCCTCTGTCTTTGATCAGTGTAGCTGATTAGAATTTGTTAACAAAATAGGGAACAACCATTTATTCAGTTCAGGAATGGAACTTCGAAGACATGGACACAGCTGACAATTGAATGTTTTGTAAATTTTAATGGCAAATAGAGTCAAGATTCATGAGGGCAGACCAGCAATATTTGTGTTCGATTTTAAGAAGTATTTCCAACTTAACCCTTTACCCAACGTAATGGCCAAAACTGGCCGGGGCTATTCACAAAAATCACCAATTAATTTTCATTATTTTTCTCATTTTTTTGTCTCAAAAACATTGGTTATGACCCCTGTTTGGAACGAGTCCATGAGGGGTCATAACCTATGTTTTTGAAACAAATAATGAAAAAATTAATTATTCAAGAATTTTGTTTGCAAGTGTCGTCTGCTCGTTATGTTAGGTAAAGGGTTAAACAATATCCAACTGTCAATTCAAGAAGTAACTTCAATGAGAAATATAAACCCTTAAGTTATGTTAATAACTACCATATATACAAAAAACTCAGCTGCAGATGACTTAATGTTTCTTCATTATTGATGGCAGCCTGTACAGGCAAGCAACAATGATGTAAAAATACGGTCAAGATAAATGCAGTCTTCTTGTTGAGTTCTCAAGGAAGAATACACTTGGGACAATTTTTTCTAAGCAATATAAAAGGAACTGTTTGTGGCTGTCTGGGAACTTTAGGGTTAAAAAGTCATGTGTGTTTCCCTAAAGTCACATTTTTGTGGCTGCTGATAATGCTAGTCACGGGTTTAGTCTGTAAGGTGCCACTGTTGTTGCATTCCATGTACACTAAAACCTGTTTTGAGACCACCTGTCTTGAGAGACCACTATGACCTTGTACCATTTAGCTGTTTTACTCTGTATAGGATCTAATATGAGAGACCACCTGTTTTGAGAGACCACTTTTGCCTTGCAAAAAGGGTGGGTCTCTCAAGACAGGTTCCACTGTAAATGTATATGCCTATTGTTGCAAGAAAAATTAATGTATTATTCATGATGCTACTTTAACTTATCATTTAAGTCTGTTTAAACTTTACAAGTTTTAACCCTTAGAAAACGAAAGGACTCTTTTCCAGTCCACGATTATGATAGATCTGAATTCATGAAGTAGATACTTACTCGGTGAATTTATGTGGTAAACCAATTAATATTTTCAATATGCAACCTTGGGGCCAATTAACAAATATAAACTCTACCAGCTGATGGCTCTGAACTGGCATGGAATATATCATCAGAGTTAAAAGGTTAACAAAAAACAAACAATTTCCACCAATTTCACAATAATGTTGTGCAGTCTCTCAACATACTTTGTATTTGTTTTTTATCTAGAAACTTACTCTTGGGACGTCATTTGTAGTAAATGATGTCACTCAAATGAAGTTCTACTCTGTTTATAGTTTGAACTGCATGCCATATTTTAACCTAATACACTGCACTGCACTGCACTACACTACACTACACCCAATATTCAGAATATTTCTGTTCGGTATAATAAAACACTTCTAGAATATTTCTTTTGATGTATTATTAGTGTACAAGTACCAGAGTTTTTGTGATTTATGCATGAAACCTTCAATATTATAGAATACAAAATCAAGTGGAAATTTGTATTTCGAGATTCTCCTTAAGCTCTTGTTTACTATCCATACCAAGAACAGTTGAGATATAAGTAGAATATTCACCTCCATTGCTTGTGTGCAATAAAAAGAAAGAAGATTCACATATCAGTACTATCCCTCTATTTGTGATGGACACTTAATGATTCACACACAGATCTCCATATAACTGGATTGCTGGAATGTCAGCGAATAACATCGCGTCACAATCAGTCCCCCATACCCCTCCCTCTCACTCTCCCCCCCCCCCCCTCAAGATGGCATCAAAACAATCAACATTGTGACTCATCCCATCCCATCGATGGAATTTGATAACATGAAAGCCATTATGCTTGACTGTAGTTGCAGTGTAACAACTTTCACATCATCAAACATCAAACAAAAGCACAGAATGAATACTAGTAACACAATACCAACTTTCCAATCTCGGCACTTGATATTCAATTTGTATTGCTGCAAAAACTTTTATTACACGCCTGTTCCTTGAAATCCCCATCAACAGCAACACTAAACCTGCGGAAAATAAAATCTGTTCCGCACATGTGTGGAACGGAAATATAAATTTTATAGTAAATTTCCTTTCTTATTATACCTACCACAATTGTTTACTACAGGCTTGCACTACAGTGGAAGACCCTAACTCGGATAAAATACTCTCTATTTTAATCTTTCCCAAGAGATTTGGGAAAGAAAAGTATCTCTTGGGAAAGAAAAGTGGTGTAAAAACACCACGAAAAAATAAGCCAAAACTGGGTCGAGTGCCATTGGCGCACACCCAGTAAGGAACGCTCTCCTCTTAGTACAATTCCACAACTTCCGTTAACCAGTGCGCAAGCAGTCATCAAACCATTCTTTTGAGTCTGCCAACATAGGAGGTATGTGATCAGCGGGGAAGAAGGATTCTTACTTGAATAAGAAGACAGGAGGGCCTCCATATAAACAATTGCGGTAGGTATAATAAGAAAGGAAATTTACTATAAAATTTATATTTCTTATCAACCTACCTTACAATTGTTTACTACAGGCTGAATAGACAATAGGATGGAGGGAATCACTTAACCAACCCACACATAACTCAATTGCACTGGAACCGTGGACAGAGGATCCAACAACATGACGATGTTAATAAAAGCCCTGAGAGGAAGACAATGCACGCACCTTGTGGCAGAAAAACGATTGGTAATACAATCGCCAGTCGCTAGACGAGCGGAAGCTGCACGAATAGCAAGACAAATCCATCGAGAAATGGATGCAGGAGAGATCTGGCATGTGAGAAAACGCATATCCATCCGGGATAAAGGTGCGAATGCCCCCCCCCCCCCCCCCCCCCCCCCCCACAAGCAGAGCAGTGCCCAAGAAAGTGTCCATCTTGGAGTAAACTGCAAAGTCCTCGGCCTTTTCAAGGAAAAGAGCTGAACAAGCTTGGAGAGGCAAGGATGAGTGCCGAAACAATGCGGTACCACATATGAAAAAGGTCTCCGAAGCATGGACGTGTACCCATTGCTGGAGACCCCCAGAAACAAACATATACCAGAAACTCCGCAACCGGTGTGATCGAAGGAGTGACAGAAGCAACAGAATGATCGCACACCATCGACAGAAGAACCTTCTACTGAGCCACAGAGGCAAAACCAGTGGAGTCAGTGCCTCCTTGAAGAAGAAAAGCAACTCCACTACTCCTCTCTAAAAACCACTACGGAGGAGACAGGACCCGATAAAAGACATGCGCAAAAGCACAATGAAGTCGGGTCAACTTGAAACCTTCTCGGGCAACTTTGGAAAAGAAAGTTGTGACGTAGACGGAGACATGACGGAACTGCCGCTAACACAGAGTGGAGCAGATTGATCCACACCCACCGAGGAGACAGGGGTGTGATCGAAAGGATTCAACGACTGCAGGTTCATATCTGGGCTAGAACCTGAGGCAGAATCGGAACTGGCAGGAAGGCGTAGCCGACAAGACCGCCCCAAAGGAGGGCCAGAGCGTCCACGGCGAAAGTCAGAGAATCTGGACATGGGGACACGCAAGTGCCCACCTGATGGTTCCAACGAGTCACAAAGCGATCGATGTGGGGACGACCCCAGAGATCGCAAAGAGACTGGATCACAGCCATGTGGAGCATCCACTTGGTGGAAAAGAACCTGCCCCGTCGGGACAGGGAGGCGGTTAGGATGTTCAGATGATCGGGAATGTGACGAACAACCTGAGCGAGCAGTAGAAGATCCCGAGCCAATTCGTACATTGGAACCGAGTGCGTGCCGCCCTGGTTCCGAATGTAAGCAACCACTGTCGAATAGTCGGACAACAGAAGGACCTGGCGATTCGACAGGTGAGGGATCCACTGCCTGAAACTCAGAAGAAGAGCAAGAAGCTCCTTCTGGTTGATCCTGGTCCCACATCCCTTGAAGGGAAAGTCCAGAGGATCCAACATCGCACCCCATCCGAGATCGCTGGCATCTGCCGTCAGAATGTGATCGGATGTGGGTAAGTCCAATGGGACACCTTGCGTAATCCACTGAACATCCATCCAGTGGAGAAGGTGAGGATGAAGAGATTCTGGTAACTGAAACACCAGATCCTGTGAATCGACATTTGGCCTCCCACGACTGAGCAGAAAGTGTTGGAGAGGTCTGACATGCAGCCGACCTACAGGAATGAGATCCGTCACCGAACCGCAGAGACCGAGCAGCCGGAGAATACCCTGTGCTGTCGCGGATGTGGACTGGGACAGAGTCAGAGCAAAAGCTGAGAGAATCACAGTCCTGGCCTGGGGAACCACCACCGTATTGAACTGAGTGCGGAAGGCCATCCCCAGATGACAAAACGACTGAGAAGGGACCAGATCCGACTTCTCCTCGTTGACTCTGAATCCTAGCGACGTGAGCAAGCTCAAATGAGTGTCGACATCCAACTCCAGTAAGGCAGCATTGGAATGCCTCTGGAGGATATCGTCTAGATATGCCGTAGTAGTCACCCTGGACTGTGTACGATGGAAGGCTATCACATGCGACATCAGTCGGGTGAAGGCCCAAGGAGCCAGGTTGAGGCCAAAAGGTACGGCCTTGAACTGGTAAACTCGCCCCAGAAAAGCGAACCTGAGATACTTCCGCGACGCCCGATGAATCGGAACATGAAAGCAAGCGTCTCGCAGGTCGATGCTGGAAGTGAAATCTCCCTGGTGAATGAAACGGCGGGCTGACCTGAAAGTCTCCATGTTGAACTTGGGAGCAATGATAGACTGGTTCAGGATACTCAGATCGAGAACCGGTCGTCGGAGGCCGTCCTTCTTCGGCACCAAGAACAGGCAGGAATAAAACCCTACAGACTGAATGTTCTTGACGACCTCGATCGCCCCCTTTGCCGACGTAAAACGTCTGAAGGAACTGTGGTTGGAAGAGGCACTCTGGACAGAGTGGGCTGCCTCTGGAAGGATATTCACAGCCCGGACCGAACAACATCTAACACCCAAGGAACGGGTGTGATGGTGGCCCAACGGTCTGCAAACTCTGCTATCCTTCCTCCAACCTGGGATGAATCGAGGTGAGGATCTTCATTTCGAGCCCCGACGAGGCCCGCAAGAGGAGAAACACCTCCTCTACTGAATGAAGAATCCTGAGACTTCCCTCTAGCCTGCCGACTCTTACCTTTACCCTGTGAGTAAGAAGTAGAAGCGGTGGCAGAAGGATCAGCCCTTTGTTTCACAGAGGAAGCAAAAGGGTACTTGTTAGGCTTTGAACGGCCCCTGCCTCCCCTAGAAGGCTGATCAAGCTGACGAAGCAGCAGCTGATCTTTGGAATGATGTAGGACATCATCCCGGACCGTCGACACGAAACCATGGAACAGTTGCAGACCTGCCAAAGAAGCAGATCAAATAGCAGCACACTGCCCCTCAGGAAGGGATCGGCCTGTGTCCAGCACAGAGTCCCTTCGAACTAGTTCCAAAATAGCTGTGTCACAGGAATGCGTGTGAGTAAGATGCATAAGCGCCTTGGACAGCACACGCAAAGGAGCCTGTACATCGTCAAACTTATCTGGAGGCAGATAAGCAGCTAAGGCAGAGACGAAGTGATCGGAGAGAGAAAGCATACCCAGCATTTCTCTTGATAAGCCCAACATGGACTCCAGAGTCGTCATAGGAATAACGGCAGACTTGGGCTTGGAAAGCCAGAGGGAATTGGAGTCCTGATCCAAAACCGTCAAAGTCTGGCAGACTGACGGATTGGCGGAATCGTAGGAACGATAACGCACCAGAGGCAAAAAGGTGTCAACCCTGGTAAAGAATGGAGCCTTCATAGCCTTGGAACTCAGCTTAGAGTCCAAGGCTGAAAATGCTTCAACCACCTGTACTGACTAGCACGGTCGAAGACGCCCAGAAGCAGGTTTCTCCACAGGCTGTAGGCGCCCGACCGATGATCGCGGGCTGGCCGACACTGTTGGCTGGTTTGATGGTTTGAGATTCGGAAGGAACCCAAACACAAAGTCAAGAGCTGCCCCCAAGACAGAAGACTGCTGGCTCTCGACATCAAGGATGTCTGACTCCTCCCCTGAGTCGGAAGACACATAGCCCATCGTGGGCAAACCAGCCGATGCCTCCCATGGTGTAGGCACACCGGGGGGTCAGAAAGCCAATCCCGGAAGGCGGCGCCATAGGAGGCACCTGGAAACCACTCGCTGCCTTGCTGGAAGCAATGGGAAGGCTCTTGGACAGAACCTGAGTGAGTAAGGAGAGGGCCTCCCTAAGCTCACTGCCCATACTGGCCGGTTCGACATGGGGACGAACCGGCAAAGTGGTTTCACACCTGACCCTCTTAACCAGCAAAGGGTCACAATCCTCCAATACACCCGAAGCGGGGTGACAGGCAGCAGCCGAAACATCTGAGGGAAGACGTTATAGGGGTACGACACACCCCAAGGATCAACATGGCGGGAACTCAGGAGAGTCGCCGCGGACCTCTGCGGGGCAGAAGGTCCAGGCTGCACAGAAGGCATTGGTCCCGCAAAACTGGCCATGTGACCAAATTGCATGGATGGAAACATCACAGAGTTCATAGTGGCCCCACCATGAACATCCGAATCCAATGACAAAACTGTGGTACTTGACGGCGCAGAGACCACAGTAGAGGGTTCGGCCGGCAGCCCCTTCCAACTTTGCCGAGTTGAAGTCAGGGAAGGCTGAAGCCGATACCCCACATCTACACTACCAGACACCGCTGCAGACCCCTGCAGGAATAAAACTGCTGTGCTCAACGGCTGAGAGGACACAGCAGAGGTTTCAGTCGGCAGCCACTTCCGACTTCGCCGAGTTGAAGTCGGGGAAGGCTGAGACCGATACCCCACAACCACACCACTGCAGACCCCTGCAGGGATAAGCCGAGGCTGGCTAAAACAGTGCCCGATGATGTTGTAGACGGAACAGCAGTAGTAGCAGATATGACGGGAGCTGTTGGATCTGGCGGAAAAGGGAAGAGAGCCACCTAGCTGGGCCTCCAAAGGAGGAGTCACAACCCTAGTGACAGCCTCAGATGTCGACTGGAGAGGGCGCATAGTCTTGGAACCAGGCATCTCTTCACCAGAAATCCAACAGCTCCCAAAGTATCCACCACGGTAAAAAAAAAACTGCACATCCCCCACGGATGGGGAATAACTCTCACCAGACGTGGTCGAGTTGGGAGGCCCCAAAACGACAGCATTCCCCACCCCCCGCGAGTGCGGGAGGAGCTGCACATCCCTCATGGAGGGGGTGTAACTCTCACCAGACGTGGCCGAGTCGGGAGGCCCCCGAAACGACAGCGTTCCCCCACCTCCGTGGGTGCAGGAGGAGCTGCACATCCCCCATGGAGGGGGTGTAACTCTCACCAGACATGGTCAAGTCGGGAGGCCCCAAAACGACAGCGTTCCCCACCCCCCGTGGGTGCGGGAGGAGCTGAACATCCCCCACGGAGGGGGTATAATTCACACCAGATGTGGTCGAGTCGGGAGGCCCCAAAACGACAGAGTCCCCCCCCCCCCACCCACCCCACACACACACACACGTGTGCGGGAGGAACGACCATGAGAATGCACCAAAGGCGGGGGCAAAAGGAATTGCCCTAAAGGAACCGAACTGGAAATAACAGAGGTGAGAGCAGTAGAAGAAAAAGGTGAACTCAACAGATACAGAAAGTAGAAGAACACCCTCAACTATGAGAGAAGGTGGCAGAAAAAATAAACGGTGGGTACACGACAGAACCCAGATGGCCGACAGGGACCTAAAAAACAGAAATTCAGCCCTCAACAGAGTGAAGAAATCCTGTCCATTCAGTCCCTCATTGACACCTAACTCCAATGACAATAATAAAATTTATCAACCGAAAAATTTCATTGCTGAACCGCGTTGACACAATGTCAAAAAAACATTTGCGAAAACGGATTATATAAATAAAATACAATGAGAATGTGGTTGAAAATATTAACGAAAATATATAAAACACAGTCCTGTTATTATACGATCTTCAGATCCACAATTCCAGTCAGAGGAGAACCATTATCGACGAGTTGAATTATCACTGTATTGTAATGCAAAGATGGCGACACGTCAACCCCGTTCGCGGACAAAAAAAAAAAGAATGGTTTGATGACTGCTTGTGCACTGGTTAATGGAAGTCGTGGACTTGTAGAGAAGAGTGTCCCTTACTGGGTGTGCGCTGATGGCGCTCGACCCAGTTTTGGCTTATTTTTTTGTGGTGTTTTTACACCACTTTTCTTTCCCAAATCTCTTGGGAAAGATTAAAATAGAGAGTATTTTATCCTAGTTAGGGTCTTCCACTGTAGTGCAAGCCTGTAGTAAACAACTGTAAGGTAGGGTGATAAGAAATCGTTGACGGACTATTTTTATAAAGAAGCAAAATTTCACTGGAATTTTCTACAAATCGTGCACCGCAATTATAATTTCAATCCCTAGCAATAGCTGAAAGTCATCCCCTGAGTTCCAATGTGTTCTATGTGCCAGTAGCACATTTGGAACTCAGAAGACGAAAGAGTAACACAGATTCACCTCGAAAGTTTCGTTGGTGACAAAATGTATTCTTTTTGGTGATAATTATCAAATGAATTGTTGAGTGTCCTTCTAATAATTGTTTTATGGACGCGAAAGCGTGTAATAAACACAGAACGACACACGTGTGTGAATGGGTTAATAGATATGGAACTTGTGCCATCGCAGAAGGATAAAACTCGAGGCCTGCGGCCATTTGTTCTATCCTTCAGAACTGGCACTCAGCCATATCGATTAACTCATTCACACACTCGTGTCGTTCTGTGTATGTACACCATCAACATACCATACTTATGATGAACTGCCAGACTTTTAAAGTTTTTGAAATTGAGGGAGGACGAAATCAAGAATATGGGCCAAGACACGGATCAGTACGGTATTCTTTTATCATGGACATTCAACTGGTAGAGTGCTAAATTACTTCTACTCATTAAAATTTGTTCACGTCTTTGCCTTGTTACAATTGATTGGAGAGTGCCGATATCAAAGATTTATTTATTTATTGGTGTTTAAGGTCACATACTTCTGAACAATGGCTAATCGTGACCGCAACATGGAGATTAAGTCAAATGCAGTCAATTGTTTATACCCATGTTGCCCATTTTAGAAAACTTTCACCCTAAGCATTGATGACAGGGTCCTATTTTACCAGTAAAACAGAGCTTGTATACCACAGTTAAAAAAATAGGCCGATGAAATCGTCAGATGTGTACCCATACGCGCAACTAGTAGAAAGCTGTATGACGGAGGGCCACCACGGATGCTGACATTATGTACACCATACAAGGTATGGGTACATATAGAAATGGATTGGAGGAGTGTCTAATTTGATGGATAAAGGGTTAATATCTCCGGATCAAATTATCAGATTTACATAAAAAAACTATACAGCACAGCACATCAGTAACCTGAATAAATATATAAAGTAACATGACAATCGGATTGATATTTTTTGAGTTATCTCATGCCAAAGGGATTGGAGGAATTTTCATTTTGAAGGATAAAGGGTTAATATTTCCGGATCAAATTATCAGATTAACACCAAAAACTATACAGCACAGCACATCAGTAACCTGAATAAATATATAAAGTAACATGACAATCGGATTGATATTTTTTGAGTTATCAAATGCCAAAGGGATTGGAGGAATGTTCAATTTGAAGGATAAAGGGTTAATATCTCAGGATTAAAATAACAGATTTACACCAAAAACTATACAGCTTGGTACATGAGTAACCTGAACAGAAATATAAAGTAACTAGACAATCCAAGCAATATTTTTCAAGTTATCGAATGCCAAAGGGATTGGAGGAATTTTCAATTTGAAGGATAAAGGGTTAATATCTCAGGATCAATATAACAGATTTACACCAAAAACTATACAGCTCGGCACATCAGTAACCTGAACACAAATATAAAGTAACTTGACAATCTAAGTAATATTTTTCAAGTTATCGAATGCCAAAGGGATTGGAGGAATTTTCAATTTGAAGGATAAAGGGTTAATATCTCGGGATCAAATCATCAGATTTACACCAAAAACTATACAGCTCGGCACATCAGTAACTTGAACACAAATATAAAGTAACTAGACAATCCAAGCAATATTTTTCAAGTTATCGAATGCCAAAGGGATTGGAGAATTTTCAATTTGAAGGATAAAGGGTTAATATCTCAGAATTAAATTATCCGATTTACACCAAAAACTATACAGCTCGGCACATCAGTAACCTGAACACAAATATAAAGTAACTTGACAATCCAAGCAATATTTTTCAAGTTATTGAATGCCAAAGGGATTGGAGGAATTTTCAATTTGAAGGATAAAGGGTTAATATCTTAGGATTAAATTATCAGATTTACTCCAAAAACTATACAGCTCAGTACATCAGTAACCTGAACACAAATATAAAGTAACTTGACAATCCAAGCAATATTTTTCAAGTTATCGAATGCCAAAGGGATTGGAGAAATTTTCAATTTGAAGGATAAAGGGTTAATATCTCAGGATCAAAATAACAGATTTACATCAAAAACTATACAGCTTGGCACATCAGTAACCTGAACACAAATATAAAGTAACTTGACAATCCAAGTAATATTTTTCAAGTTATCGAATGCCAAAGGGATTGGAGGAATTTTCAATTTGAAGGATAAAGGGTTAATATCTCGGGATCAAATTATCCGATTTACACCAAAAACTATACAGCTCGGCACATCAGTAACCTGAACACAAATATAAAGAAACTTGACAATCCAAGCAATATTTTTCAAGTTATCGAATGCCAAAGAAATGGATACGGACGCCGGATGGACAGACGGATGGACGGACGGACAGACGGATGGACAGACGGATGGACAAAGGATGGACGAACGACGGATGGTCACCCCGGATGCCGGCATTATGTGTACCATACATAGTATGGGTACACATAAAAAACTATTTCACTTCCCAGGAAATTCAAAGATAATGTGAAGGATACCCAGAGTTTGAAGCCTCTGAGTTGAAGTACCTACACTAAAAAGTAAAGCCCAAATATGGGCTTCCAACACCCAACCCATTAAATGCAATTGGCGATTGCAAGGTGATGGAAAATTAAAAACCTTTGATGAGCATTATTTATAGCAACACGTGTCCCCCTAAGATGTTAGCAGGCGAGACACATTTCTATATCTGACCAATGGATGTTCCAGCAATCCAGATATAACAAACTATTAATTGAAAATAGAATATGTTTATATTTTTGGAATTCACTTTAAAAAAATGTCCTCAGTCCTGTATGAGTATTTCCATTAGTTTCTTGAATCACGCACCTTAGGTAACAAGTAACCAACTAACCCTGTGGATTTTACAGCTTTAGTCAGTGTAAATTTTCAAGTAGTGTGCAATGCACAGGGTTAGTCCCACTTTCTGGTTATAAAAAAAACTCAGTATTAACCAAGTAAATAACCCTGTGAACTGTACATTGTTAGTGTAAATTTGATCTATAAGAACTCTTTACCCAAAGTAATGGCCAAAACCAGCCAGTACTGTTCTCAAACTTAGTTTGTGACCGCTCATTGGATTAATAGCTTGTTATATATAGAGATGAGTGCTCTGCAAAGAAATAATTGCCTTCTGAGTTGTAAGGGTCATACATAATAGATGAAGACATCTGCCATACGAATGCATATTTGGGGGGTGATATTTCAAATCCTGGGTTTGAATTTTTCATGAACTAACAGTTGTCAGGATTCCAGTACAGCAAAATATCTCTGGTTTACAAATGCATTCAACCCTTTTCATCCAAAGTTGAGAGCATATTCTGTTATTTCTCCAATTACTTACCTATTTCAGATGTTTAAACTGCTCTTTCTCAAAGCCTGAATTTTATCCTACTGAAGAAGATCTTCATTGCGTAGCAACACTTGGAAATTGCAATTGCAAATCACAAGCAAGAAATAAAAGGCTCTCAAAAATCTGGAATGAGTACCTTTATAATATAATGACCAAAAAAGCCCTATTCCCAGCAGTGGTAGATTTGGGCATAGGTTAAACTTGAGCTCATCACATGGGAGCGCGGTGGCTCAGTGGTAGACTGTTGGACTTCTATGCTAGAGGTCCTGAGTTTGATCCCCGTCTGGGACGACTCGCGTTGTGTCCTTGGGCAAGGCACTTTATCTCGGTAGCCTACATGGGAGCACAATGACGCCATGTACTAAGGCGTACTGCACGTTGATGGTGCACATGGCTCTGAATATGATCCCAGTGGTTTCTTTTGAACAAATTTTCAAATTGTTCTAACAAAAATGTTAATGAAGCTCTTGTAAACAAAATCCACAATGCTGTTGGGCAAACAGTTTTAGTTTTTGTTCAGAAGGTATGGTGGACCATTTCAATAATGTATTCTATGACAGTATTGCCTCAGTCCAAGGACCATTATTCTGAAAACGACTCAATCCTAGAAACTCTGACATGGCCCCAGGAATGTGGTCTGAATAAACTTGATTTAGTAAGCTGCACTGTTTGATTGATTTATTGGTGTTTAACTCTTAACCTACTGAGTATTTTAATATTTTTCATCACATCTAGTCATGGCTGCTGTGAAGCAGCCATGACTAGATTTGATAAAAAAAAATCATATAAATTTAACTCAAGAAAACATTGGTCAAACAGATAAAATCCAATAAACAAGGGAGACTTTGGATAAAAGTGCTGAAATTATACTTATTTCACTGGCAACTAGTCCTTGTCCTGGGCAGGAATGTCCGCCAGCAGCATGCAAGGAGTTAAGATCACATATTTCTGTATAATGGCTAATCATGACCACATATATAAAGTCAAGTCTAGCCAATCATTTATACCCATGTCTGTAAAGTTTAGGTATCCACATAAATGCCATTTTAAATGTCTCAGACTCCCACTTCCATTGAAGGAGAAATGTTACTTAATATTTTAATATTTGTAGCACATCAGAATAAAACATGATGAATTATAGCTACCACCTCTTTTTAATGTGATCATAATTATATCAGTTGCATCATATCTAGTCAAGAGGAGTGTTGTCTGAAAACAATTGCTGGGGTGTCCCAAACAATAGAGACTATGTCATCCATCATATGGATGTGTTTTAGTGGTGGTTTTCTCAGAATGTGATTTGGCCAAACACAGTCTGAATGACAGATATGCCTTCGATACTTTTTGAAAAAATCTTCAATTGGAACATGCATCAAGATGGCTGTTTTTTTGTGTTTATATCAGCTTCATTAGCATATTTACCAAACTTGTGCTCTTATTTCTTCTATGATACAGTAAAAGCAAAATTCCAGCTCTCAGCTCATATATGCCACAAAAGAAAGAACTGTTGATTGTATAGGATTTGCAGACAATAAGAATAAGTGCCTAGAAAGAATATTCTTTAAAAGTGAGTTTATTAAATACTTATATTATACATTTTGTTGAGATCTCTGCATATCTTATTTATGATACAGAATGCATGTGCACCAAGAATGCACCAAGAATACACCATAAACTTTGAATACAAAGATTTTAAATGGTTTTTAAGACATATCGATAGGCTCAAATTGTGCTGGTCATTATGTCAGGCACAGGTGCACTGGTGCCTGTCGAATATGCAAGTTCAACCTGTCAATGACCATGACACCCTGCTTATTTTGAGGCTTGGTCATGTGAATGAAATGACCAAGCACACAATTTGCTGAGGCATATTTTGTGGTTTCTGAACAAGTGCTTTGCTGGTCAATCATAAGTGAGTCCTGCAGGGCTACCTGTATAGAACTAATTAGAAATCACAGTAATTGATTTACAGTTCTCACAAAAGCAGATAGAGAATTTTGATCGGATTGCAACCCATCTTTCTGCATTCTCCCCAAGGCACTGTATATCTTGTCCATTGGAAAAGAAATTTGAGAAAGCTAAATCTAAGATGCAATTTTCATGATTTTGTTTTGATTTAGCAATATTTTTATTCAAGAAATCTGGACTAGCTTTAGGAATGTAGTAATCAGTAATGATAAAAATGTCAATGATGAGTTCAGTTTAACCTTTTACCCAACACACAGGATTTCAAAATTTATTATTTTATTTATTGTTTTTTTTCAGATTTTTCAAAAACTTCAACAAAACCTTCATGTGACCCCTCAGTGGGATGAGTGCTACAAGATTGTTCCAATGAGGGGGTCACATGATATGGTTTTGTAGAAATTTTTTTTAAAAATATTTATTTTTTTTAAACACTTAATTTGTAAATTAAATGGGCAGATGCAGCTGATTCATTTGGTAAAGAGTTAATTAAACTGTTTTGTTACAATTTACCGTAAAATGCAAAGACACTCTCCAATAAAGATAACAAAACAAAGTTATGCTAACAAAATCTTTCTTTTGTTAGCTCAATAGTGAAGACAAGCATGATATGCATAACAGTTGCTGCTGGTACCGGGTACTTATAAGTGTATTTGTTTACTGGTATTTTAGGTCACTTTCTGTATCTAGGGCTATATCATAACCACAATATAGGTATGAAGTCAAGTTTAAACCAATAGCTTATATCTAGCTGCCCACTGTGTAGGACTTCTACCACAGGTGTTGGTTACCGGGTCCGGTTTTACCAGTAACACTGAACTTGTCTACCAAAGTCAACAATTACTACTCTCCACAGAGTTCCCATGGGGGAAAGGAGGGAGTATTTGGAAGTAAATCCATGATAGTACTGAGAATCTTACCCCTGGACTGACACCTTATGACCAGTCTTGGAATTGACCTCACCAAACTCAGTTCCTTGAGGGTACATGAGCTACAGATTTAGAAAAACAATGAAAAAAAGGTCGATATGTGACGAGATACAAATTTATATGAAATTTATACAGGGTTTGTACACCTCAAAATGAAAAAAATTCAGGACTTTTCAGAACCTTTTCAATAACTTTTCAAGGACCTGTACCAGGAATTATGTGAATTATTTACAACACAGCACTACTGTTTGTTTATTTAGGTTTAACAACACTTTCATCAGCCAGGAGTCATATAGTGTCGGACAGTTTTATGGGTGGAGGAAGCCAGAATGCCCAGAGAGAACCACACAAACCAATGGCAAGTTAAAATCAGTCTCTTCAGCTATGGACAGAGCATGAGCAGGCTTAGCATTGGTTGAAGCTCAATGCAATAAGGGATCATATTAAATGATTTTGTTGTTAAATATTTGGGAAAAAATAATAATTAAAATAACAATTTTTGATATCGTGTATATTGAGGAAGGAGTTAAGGATTACTACTGAGAAGATCGGACAACTGTGCTCTATAAGGAATTATGTAATTACAATGCTTCTTTTCTATCATTATAAGGCGAGTAAAAAATAGTGCACCTAAATTTATTCACAATTTTTTGTCTTTGCAATTGTGCCTTTGGGCACTCTCCCATAAATTGTAACAAGGCAAATTCATAACAAATAAATAATTCCATTTCACAGATATGAAGCACATCCACAAAATATGACGCCTTTAAATTGGGATACCTGCACTTCCGAATAAAGCCCAAATGTGGCCATCCAGTGCTCTACCAGTCAAGGGGAGTTAAAACCCGTTACCACAGATATTCAAGGCAAGTGACCCTGGAAAATGTATGTTATTTATGTAATATGAATGTATTTTACACATGTAATATAAAGTAGTTTACCGATTAGCCTCTCTGTTAGTAGCTACATGACATACAAAGATGGAAATAACTTAGTGATAGTGGCAGGAATAAATTATGCCACAGCCTAGACCTGTATCCATTTTGAGCTCACTTAAGCCGAGCCAGTTAGTTTAAATTAACAATAGGAACAAAATTTATTGATCATTATTGATGTTTAAGGTTACTGTCAGCATCTATGGCTGCATTTGATCACAACATGAGTAAGAAGTAAAGTTTAACCAATTGTTTATACACACACTGGCTCAGTGGCTAGAGCATACGACTTCAAACTGAAAGGTCCATAGTTTAATACTGACCAGCAGTTACTGCATTGCATCCTTGAGCATGGCACTTAATCCTGATTGCCCATGTGGAAGAATGGTGGTGTACTGCATATCAGTGTACTGCACTAAGGTGTACTGCATGCCTATGATGCACTTGTTTTCAAACAATGCTAACCCTGATGGTGTGGTGTTAGTGCGTTGGTGAGTCTGATAGTTGCTTGCCACTACTCAGTGGTTCTCTCTGGGTACTCTGGCTTCATCCACCGATAAAACTGTCCGAAATGTGGTGACCCTGGCTCTCAAAAGTGTTGTTAAACCACAATCAATAAATAAATAATAATAATATACCTATACTGCCCACTTTAGAGTATTTCCACCCAGGCATTGGATTCTGTACCGTATTTCACCAGTAAAGCAGAACTTGAATACCACAGTAAACAAATACTGCTCTCCTGCCTGGAGTTCCCTTAAAATGTAGTCCTAGAGTTTAAATTACTGACTGGAATAAGGCTGCAATATCAATGTGTCTAGTTTGCTAGTAGTCTGTCATCCTATGCCTCAGCTCAAGCCTGCTCCTCTTCCTGCCCTCATAAAATAGCAACAGTACGATATATCTAATAATAAATTTACTTACAGCCCAGGTAGGCCTAATGTGGGAGACGTTATCCGATATATTCTACTGCTAATATTTCAGGGGAGTGAAATAAATTGCATCATATGTGCACAACAGTGCACCTTACAAACAAGGGCTACGGAAAGCATGGGCCACTGCCCCAGACAAGTAGCAAGTTTGAAGTAGCCTTAAAGGTATTGCGGGACAGAAAAAAAGTCGAAAGAGCATACCAATGGAGATCCAAATCCAACCGATGGCTTTGAAATTACAATCCCTAAAGTTTTATGGACGGACAGATGGATGGATGGGAAGACAAATGCATGGATGGACAGATGGATGGACAGATGGACAGACAGACAGGTGGACACTCCTACGATCAGGGTTTATGTGGCTAAAATATTTGAGAATTTAAAATGCATGGACAACCACTAAAAACTTTTTTTTTAAGTCTAATTTCTGGGTGGTAGAAAACCCTAACCCTTTCAGCTTACTGACCCTAACCCTAACCCTTACCCAAACATAAAATCTCTGAAAATACAATACCCACTTTTTGTCACTTTTTAGCCACATAAACCAATTTAGCCACATAAAAAACATTTTAGCCACATAACCCACTTTTTTTAGACACATAAACACCATTTGTTAGTTCAAAGTTATGTGGCTAATCATATAAATCAGACAAGACACATAACAGTGCTGTGTACCAGCAACTAGACACATAAACCTGATTTGTCTGTGCAAATGGATGGATGGACGGACGAACAGAGAGAGGGATGGAGGCCAGTAGATACCCCCAAAATTCTCCTTCGGAGGTCAAGGACATATTTAAACAATGCAATTAGCTGTTCAGTGTGTCTAAGGCAACAGGAGAAATGGGAAGGAACTACTGGGAATCCAATGGTCAATTCTTACCATACTGCTTGACTTTTCAATAGCATATGGTCTGACATCCTCTGATAGGTCATCCTGTTCAATTACTATACAAGAGCAAAGCTTCACTATCGGGTTCCGGCGCTTAGAGCTTTTTTTGCGGTGTTTTCCCATAGAGCCATGCATATGTGAGACACCCTGCTGCATCAGGCACAAAGTGTTGTTCCTCAGCGACAACTCTCGTTTCTTCTTCGAGAAATTATGGTACATCAACTGCAAGCCGATCATGTATGTATTATGGGACTATTAGCACCACTGTGGGAAATACTGTTCACAAGCCCTCAATTCCAGTTCTTCGACACCATATATTATTGTATACTCCATTTCCAAATTTGCGTCACTTTCTCAACACTGACAAACATGGAGATATTATGACAATCAGCTGATGGATCGACATCATTAAACTGATGAGCTTTATTGACAGATTCCACATAGATGTTGACAAATGCGTTAATTCACAATGAAGAATACTTAATAAGAAATCCATACAAATAATCAAACCGATCACCAGTAGACAGCAGGCATAACTTCAGTAATCAGTTAGATCCAAATTGGAAGGAAGAAATTACTGGACCAGTCTAATGACCACTCTAAAATTCCTTACAGCCTCAAGTCACATATAATTATATTTGTGAGCACATATAACACTCCACAAATTATCCACATTCAAACTGGGCTGATGACATTTTTGCTCTATGACAGCCCACAGATATTGTGGGCAACACTGAAATTAAAATAGGTAGAGCACCGGCACAAGAAATCCATATCATTACACACAGATAATCCCTATGCAGTCAACTCTGTTATTAGCATAAACCGTTCAGCATAATTTTTTTAAAAACAAATTGAAAAAATACACAATGTATCCATGATACAACCAGATCAATAGAGAGATAGTGGCATGTCAGACAAGAGTCAAACAGAATCCATGATATTTCATTTGTCACTCTGGAATGAATTCTCTCCCGATAATTTGTCTTAGAATAGATATACATTCATGGCAAGCCGATCCTTAGACTGTGCTCTTCTGCTCGACAGTCAATAAATTGAATTCAAACTGATGCGAGGATTGAACTGCTTTTTCCAATAATATCACAACATTAAACTAGCTGATAGAACACGTGTCTCCATCGAGAAGGAAATTCAATAATATGCAATGCCTTTTAGGTGGAAAATATTGGAGTTCCAATGATGTAGACATTCCATTCATTATTAACCCAATCACAGATGAAATTCCTGTTTCCATGTAACAGTAAGCATGCAACCACTAATTGCCAATACAAATGTTCTGAAATTCTTTTGATTGATGTTTTAGTTTATTGCAGTCAAATAATACTTTTTGTATTATTTGGAACAGTTTGTTTGTTTGTTTGCTGGTGGTTAACGTCACACATTTATGCACCATGGCTAATCGTGACACAACATGGAGATGAAGTCAAGTTTAGTCAATCGTTGATCAACATGTTGCCCATTTTAGAGGACTTTCACCCCAAGCATTGGTGACTGGGTCCTATTTTACTAGTAAAGCGGAACTGGTTTACCACAGTAAACAAGTGCTGCTTACTTCCCGGGGTTCCCACGGGGAATTTGGAACAGTAATTTCAGGAAGAACCAAAATGCAAAATTTTCATTGTTTTAGCTCACACATGTAAGGCCACACAAAATAAATTGATTCTCAGGGATTTTATTTCTAAACCAGTGAGGGAAGGAGGGAGGGTTTTATTTATAATTTTAATTTTTGTCTTGCATATAATGAGCACAGATTGAGAGGCTTTCCTCGCTTTTTTCACACACAGAATATATAGAAAGTGCATAATTTTACAAATTAACTCATTTAATTTTAACCTTCAAGGGTCTAATTCCAACTGTGATCAATTTTTACTTGAACAGCACAAGCAGACATGTTAAGTCTCACTATTTTAGAGGGAGACTCACTATTTTCCACAATAAATCAATAAATTTTTGCTAAATTAGCCTGAAATGGGCATTTTTAACAGAACCTCACTATTCAAGTTGATGAATTTTCCTTTTTGAGCCATATAAAAATTAAAATCTCACTATTTTTGCTCAGAAATCTCACTATTTCTCAATTCCTCAGCTTAACATGTCTGAGCACAAGTGCCCCCCAACATGCAGTTTTTGGGGACACTTGCAAGTTACATTCGAAGTGGCTTGGAAGTCGTTTGTAGGCAAGTCTTGGCTGCCTATATAGGCAGCCAAGACTTGCCTAGAAACAACTGCAAAGCCACAGGATGTGGACTGCCTTTTACACTCTTCAGATTTCAGTTATATACATCTATCAAAAACTGTAAAAAGTTTTGAGTCTCCCGATTTTGTAGTAATATTGGAAAACACTAAGATAATAAAAATGCTCAATATTGGGATTCAATTCCAATGAGGGATTGCCTGAGAATCAAACCATTTTTGGGGCCTACTACTCACAATGTGTATTAGGTCTCTACAAATCTCAAATTTCGGGTCAATTTCAGTCTCAAATTGAATCAGGCAGAGGATTTTTGTTTCAAATTGAATCTCAACACTCTCCAAGTGATAGATTTAATTATTTATTATTTATTTATTGGGATTATTTATTTATTGGGGTTTAATGACACTTTCGACAGCCAGGGTCACCTCATGTCGGACAGTTTTACAGGTGGAGGAAGCTGGAGAGTACCCAGAGAACCACCAAGCAACAGCAAGCAACTTCCAGACTCCCCAACATACTAACACTATACAAGCAGGGTTAGGGTTGGTTGAAGACAAGTGTACTATCGGTGTGCAGTATGCCTTAGCACACAGCGCCACCATACTCCCACGTTGGCAATCAGGATTAAGTGCCTTTCTGTAACCACTGAGCCATTGCACTCCCTCCAAGTGATAGATAATGCACCTTTTTAAAATCGTAAATAAGGTTGCCATAATTAGTCGACTAATCTACTAACCATCAACAAATGCTGTCACCAACGGTTATTTTTATTACCAAAGTTGTCGACAAATTTATATGATGGGGTAAATATCACTAACCTTTGGACTGCAACATTTAATGTTGAAGAACAAAAAAAAAATGGCAGGGTTAACTATTCTGAGACCAGTGTGCATTAAATAGGTAGTTAGATAAAACACTGTGACAATAGATGGGAGTGTTGAATTGGGTTTCACAGCCAAACAACATAATGCTCTGAATCCTTTGACTTTCGGTGAATGATGATAGGTGTTTCTGTGTTATGGTGTGTAATAACAATAATGATAACAGAAAGAAATCTGAGAGTCAACAACAATAACTCCAATTTAACTATTCTGAATTTTAAGTCATTGCCCAGAAATGAGTGTGAAGACATTTTTCAATCATCCCCTAAATTAAACGAGGGAGAATAACTCTGTAAATGTTTATACGAAGATATTAATTTTGATGTAGGGTCTGTTCCCTCATGCTGACGTACAAGCATGACAAAAATTATTTAAATCCAACATATGACGACTGAGCTAGAGCAGCGAATATGTTGGACGGACACGTTTTTCAATCATCTCCTCAGTTAACAAGGGCAAATAACTCTGAAAATCTTTATGCAAAGATATTACGTCTGTTGTAGGATCTGTTCTCTCATATTAAGGTATAAGCATGGAAAAGTTATTTGAATCCAACAAATAATGAGTGCTACAGCAGCAAATATGTTAGACGGACACATTTTTCAATAATAATCCCCTAAGTTAAACAAGGGCAAATAACTCTGTGAATGTTTACAGAAAAATATTAATTCTGCTGGAGGATCTGTTCCCCCATGTTGAGGTACAAGCATAGCAACAATTATTTGAATACGCCAAAGAATAACAGTGCAAGAGCAGCAAATATATTGGAGGGACTCATTTGTGTTCGAACGTACGAAACATATGTAACATACAAACTTACGAACAAGTGGACGCAGCTCTCTACTAGATACCCCCTCCAACCAGATCGGTCGGGGGCATAACAATTAGTGACCTAAAAATAGATCCTGTTTAACAGTATCTGTAAACATGTTGACAGGTACATTCAAAGGTGGGGGCACGATGGAGTCGAGGTAATCGGTTCTCTTCAGATCACCGAAGTTAAGCAACGTTGAGTGCGGTTAGTAGTTGGATGGATGACCATTTCAGCGACTGATTCATGTTCCCGCGTTGTGTCCTTGAGCAAGGCACTTAACCCTGATTGCCTACATGGAGGCATGATGACGCTGTGTACTGAGGCGTACTGCACGTCGAAGGTGCGCATGTCTTCAACCAATCTAACCATGCCTGTGCCGTGGTGCAGAGTTACGATGTTGGAGAGCTGACAGCTGCTTGTCATTGTTCGGTGGTTCTCTGCGGGTACTCTGGCTTCCTCCATCCGTTAAACTGTCACCAACATGATATGACACTGGCTGTTAATGTGTCATTAAACCCCAATAAAAAAAATTAAAAAAAAACAAGAGGCCCCCTCAGGGCCTGAAGCGCTCATCTTGAACAGAACACAATTTAAACAGAGTCCAAGAATGAGTCTACATTAAGAAAGTCATCTCCATAGGCTACACTGTCAATCCTTGAGTCCCTCAGGAGTGACAAAAATAATCTGGGCATCATGCCTTTTCTTCAGTTGATCATAAAGTAAAATGTAGAGCTTCCCTATGAAGCCCCTTGATACAAACCATGTGGATTAATCTTAGTACCTCTAGAGGGTACTGAATACAAAATTTTTAATTCTTCAGCAAAATGGCCAATTCCGGCTCCCACAGAGAGCCCAAATATTAACCCAGGCTCTTGCTTTGAACACAGTTAAATCTGACTTCCCTAGAGATGTTGTGTACCGAATATGAAAGCATTCTGACTGTTGGATCTGAAGAAGAAAAATTGTAAAGAAATTTCTTCGAATTGCACTAAGTTCAAATTTGGGCTACCATAGCGAACCCAAATATTAACCTATGGATCCGATTTGAACAAACTTGAATCTTTGACCCCCCCCCCCCCCCCACCCCCCCCCCCCCACCTAGAGATGTTGTATACCAAATGTGAAAGCAATCTGACAAGTGAATCTGAAGAAGAAGATTTTTGAAGAAATTCCCTCATATTGTACTAAGTTAAATTTCATGTTCCCATATGGAGCCCAAATATTAACCTAGGCACTCGAATTGAACAACCTGGAATCTGCCCCACCCCCACCCCCTCCCCCCCCCCCCCCCCTAGAGATGTTGTATACCAAATATAAAAGCATTCCGACTGGTGGATCTGAAGAAGAAGATTTTTAAAAAAATTTCCTCATATTGCACTAAGTAAACATTTGGCTACCATAGTGAGCCCAAATATATACCTAGGGATCTGATTTGAACAAACTTGAATCTGACCCCCATAGAGATGTTGCATACAAATATCAAAGCATTCTGACTGGTAGATCTGAAGAAGAAGATTTTTTTAAATTACCCTCCATATTGAACAAAGATAAAATTTGGGCTTCCATGGGAAGCCCAAATATTAACCTAGGGATTTGGTTTGAACAATATAGAATCTTACCCTCATAGCAATGATGTATACCAAACATTAAAAGATTCTGACTGGTGGTTCTGAAGAAGAAGATTTTTAAAGAATATCCCCCATATTACCCTATGTTAAAATTGCGGGCTCCTGTAGAGAGCCCAAATATGAACCAATGAGCTTTATTTCAACAAACTTTTATCTGACCCCCCTATGAATGCTGTATACCAAATATCAAAAGATTCTGATGATTGGTTCTGGAGAAAAGATTTTTAAAAATTTTTGCAAATATGCTGACTCTGCATTTTTTCAATGCCCATTACAGAACACCCTAACATAACCAATGGCAATTTTTCTTACCATTCAATTCTACTGGTCCTAAGGATACTTCATACCAAATAACAAATCTCTGTTCTGTGGGGGTTTGGGAAATATAGGCGTTTGAAAATATTTCTATTTTTAGCTCCCAGGGTTCCCATGGGGATGCGGGATTTTTTTATTTTTTGCATGGGTCAAGTACTTATGACCCAATACTACCACAAACCAAATTTGGTTCATACCGGACCATCGGTTCAGAAAATAGAAATTTTGGGCGGGGCCAAAACTCTTACCCCTCCTATTACAAAGCCAAATATTACTTCACGAACTTCGTTTGAACAAACTTGATTCTACACCTCATATGGAAGCTCCATAGCAAATATCAAGAATATCTTGAGAAGATTTTAAAAATATTTTGGAGCATTTTCCCCCACTCCCTCCCTCTGGGGCTGGGCATGCTGAGTTGAACAAAAATGAAATGTCCCTTTGGGACCGTCACTCACATAAACTTTCACTTGAATTGGCCCAGTGGCTTTGGTGGAGAAGACCAAAACATGGTGTTGACGGACGATGGACAGAGAGCGATGAGATTAGCTCAGCTTGACTTTGTCAAGATGAGCTAAAAACATTCAAAGGTCACTCAGTGCAAATAAGTGATCACACAGAGTCTGGTCATCTAATCAAAAATAATTTGTAATATATTAGTTGTTTATAATCACTAAAACAAGGGCATATAAATTTTAATATTATAATGGGTGGGGGGGGGGGGGGGGGGAATAACATAGGGCTTAGCTTGAAATGTTCACTTGTCGCTGACAGTCAGAAACTGAGCATCGACAGGTCAAAAAAAACATACCTGTCACATGCAACCGATCATTTAGTAGTCAGAGAATGATTTAATTTTGAAATCAAAGCATCAAGATTGTTTAAAAGTTTATCCAAAATTCCTAATTCTTAATTTAAAGTAATTAAGATGACTGGTGTCGCTCGCACCCATTAATATATTTCAACTTGATACACAGGCGGAGCTAACAATAACTTTTCAGATCAGCACATGCAGATTAATTTATACTTTTCTTTGCAACTGTCAGTGGCATTTACTCTAGAAAGCTGTTTCGGGTGAGTAAAACATAATAATCCCCAAGACTGACTTTAACTGGTAGAGTGCTAAATTATTTTTGGTCATCAATACTTAGAGACATATCTTTGCTTTGTTAAATTTATGGGAGAGTGCCCATAGGCACTCTCCCATAAATTGTAACAAGGCAAATCCTTAAAGACTAAATAATTTCACTTTAAGGATAATATGAAGAATGTGTACTGAATATGAAATCTTTAAAATGGCTTATCTGCACTTCAGATTAAAGCCCACATATGGGCTTCCAGCACTCTCCAGTTAACTGGTTGAGTGCTAGAGGCCACTATTACAGCTCTAGAGAAAGTGCTGAAAGCTACCACAGCGGCTTTGTACTGTTGTTGGTATTAGCTTGATGTTTGCACGTCAGCAGAACAAAAAGTGTTCACAGAAAATTGTTTTATTAAAATTTATTGGAGTGCCAACTGGAACTCTCCAATAAATTGTAACAAAACAATTTATGACAAAAATTTTGCCAAACCAAAGCTCCCCTTGCAGGTAGCAATAAAATCTTTGAAAAAAAAACCCCTCATGTTACAAATCACCTTTAAAAATAATTCAGCACTAGACCAGTTGAAAAACAAAACAATGTTATATTTGGTAACTAATGTCAAATTATGAAGGGTTCAAGAGTAAAATATCATTAAATGGCCTCAGATTTACTATTAAATTGTAAAAGTATTCCTGAAGGAAGTGGTTAGTGAGAGCATGCCTTCAGACACACCTTTATAACAGAGTGCCTTTGATGCTTGCATTCTTCAGCCCTTCCACTTTTAACAATTTTCCAAACATGAATAGCAAATGACATTTGCAAAAGCAATTCTTGAACAACAAAAAATTGAAATTTGCAAACAAATATAATTAAATAACAAATTTTGATATTGTCTGCATTGTGGAAAGAGCTAATATGTAATTAACTGGTTGAGAGCTAGATTATTTTTTGTGGTCTGAATTTATTCAAGATCTGTTTTATTACAAATGATTGGAGATTGCCCATAGGCACTCTCCAATTATCTGTAATAAAACAAATTCATATAAACAAAACATTATTTAGTGTGCATGTGTGCATAATATTTGGAACGATTTTTGACACAGTTCATGGAGACTTCAATTCTCAGGAAGATTCAATCAACTGGAGAAGCAAAAATTTGAAACGAATATTTGTAATTCTCCTTTATTTCGTTTTGCTTTATTCTCATTTCTCTTTGCATTGTTTTTTAACTATACAGGCAAAATAATCCTTAACCCTTTACCTGACATGAAAAGCAGACGACACTTGCAAACAAAATTCTTGAATAACTAATTTTTTTCATTTTTTGTCTCAAAAACATAGGTTATGACCCCTCATTGGAATGTGCTCGATGAGATCGTTCCAAAGAGGGTTCATAACCTATGTTTTAGAGACAAAAAATGAAAAAGATAATGAAAATTAATTGGCGATTTTTGTGAATAGCGCTGGCCGGTTTTTTTCTTGTTACATTAGGTAAAGGGTTAATACATATATGCTTTTATGCCATCTACTACATCTAAAGTGTTTTTGCATCAGTGAAATGAAAAAAAAACAATCTGACTAGAGAGACCAAACCAATTTTTTTTACAGGTGACATTGGTCGTACTAAAATAAGAGCACAGGTAGAAAATGCAACCGGTCTTACCAAAATGAGACCGAAAGTACAAAATGAGACTGCAAGTGATCGCAGGCAAAGCACAGGGGGTTAGAGTCCCCAAATGAATGCTATCTGGTTATATGGGTATACCAAATATATATCAAAAGTTTAGTACTGATATTTTTAACTTTAATACCTAAAATTTCATTTTTAATGTACAGCGCAATATCTGACTTGTGATCTCACTTTTCTGCAACTAAGAACAAAGAGACAACAAGTAAACTTCTGGTCCAAAAAACACCAAATAAATGCTACCTAGGGTTTTTAGGTATATTCAATATATATCTGAACTTTGATATCAATATTTTATTTTTAACCCCTAAAAATCCTCTTTTAATGTATAGTGTGACTTCCGATTTGAGGTCTTAATTTTCGCGAGCAGGGACAAAGAGACCCACAAGTAAACTATTAATCTTAAAAATAAACGGAAAATATATGCTACATATCACATAAAGAATTTATTCCAAGGACGATGTTAATATCTTGATTTTAACCCCTTAGTTTTTATGTTTAATGTCTGATAGAAAATCATATTTGCGGTCTCATTTCCTACCAGGCAGAGAGGCACAGTTAAAACAGAAACCCTTTCCTGAAATGAGCCAATTAAGTGGATTTGCCTATTGTTATTAGGTGTGAATAACAATTGAAACTCCACCCATACCTTATCGCAGCTTTAAGAAGAAAATTTGGAAGATTTTGAGCTTGACTTGAAATGAATAGCTTATAATTAATTTATCAACACTCCTCATCTTTTACCTGGGCTTAAGATCGGCAACTATATATAACACATGGCAGATTTAGTTTTTTCTACAGTGAATTTTGCTTTTTTTTTTTTTTTTTTTTTTTTTTTTTTTAAATGATCAACTCCACTCATTCTTTATCCAGCCTTAGGACCGGGCCGACCGGCAATTATAAAATTTGGCAAACTAATATTTTTCTTTTCTTTTTTTTTTAATTTATCAACTCTCGACATCTTTTACCCAGACTTTCGACTGGCAAGTATAAAACCTGGCAGATTTAAAGTTTTTTTTCAACAGTGCATTTCACTACTGCTTTTCTTTTTTCGGCCTCTTTGGGTTTTTACAGTACATTTCGCTACTGGTTTTTTCCCAGCCTCTTTGGGTTTTTAAAAACAAGCAGATCTCGCTACTGTCTTTTTTCTCAGTCTCTTTGGGCCTTTTGAGCGCATTTCGATACTGTCTTTTTCCTCAGCCTTTTTGGGCCTTTGCGGTGAATTTTGCCACTGTCTTTTTTCTCATCATCCGAGTCTTTACAATGCATTTTGCTACCTTTTTCCCAGCCTATTTGGTCCTTTACATCATGCAGTACTGAGTTCTTAGGTAGATTCAATCGATTTGTAAAACAATGAAAAATAGAACCGTATAATATACTGGATCCATTGATATGTGGAATTCATTATTTGACTGGGATTTACCGTATTCATTGTTGTCAATATTTGTGTTGTGTTATGCCACCTCCAAATTTAGAAGTACTTTTTAAAAACAGTTTTGTTATGATAATCCACCCTCGATTATATTAGATGGGATGTCTGCTTGAATACTTCCCCCCAGATCGCGATATGTCTGTATCCTACATTTAAGCATTCTGCTTTGTTGATTTTGTGTGGAGGGGTTGGGTAATTTTCCAAGTTTTTTCGAATGGAGATCTTAATCCTCAAAGTGTAGCCACCCTCCCCTTGTCCAATAAGCTTGAAATTTTTTAAAAAGAATTTTTGCGAACCACCATTGACAATACTTGGAGATGGTGCCTGGGCAGTTCCTCTCAAAAAATCCAAGTTGAGTTTCAAACAGAGAGGATTCGTCGAAAAACCAGATCTTTTGAGGGGGGGGGGGGGGGGGGGGTTCATGTGGGAGAGGTGCCCATTCAAGTGTTTTCAAAGGAAGATGTTAACCCACCATAGCCTGAAACCCTGTCCAATAAAGCTGAAATTATTTTAAACTAGTTTTTTATGGATCATCAGTCGCAATACTTTCAGATGTGGTATTCGCCTTCTTTTAGTGAAAGAGATTAAACTCTGTTCACAGAATGTTTCTTGTTTATGTTCTAATACGAAGAGATTGCATGATATATGCACAAAATAAGAGTGTTTCATGGGTATTTTCTCGCTTGCTTGTGCTTGCACAAAATGTTTTCTTGTTTGCATTTGACTGAATATGATACATGAAAAAGGAAAATATTGGCATTGATCTGGTACCCTAATTATTTTGAAAGCCCTGATAGTGGCTTCTACCCCTCAACGGTTAAACAAGCTAATTCTATGGCCTTTATGACATCAATTGCCAACAGCAATATTGCTGCACTCAGCGATTCCTTCAAAACAAGATATACCTGATATGCCTGTGATATTTATGGTTCAACATTTCACAGTTTACAGAAGCTGTAGATCTGTTGTTTTTTTTAAACTATCAAGCAGTGACATTTGAGGTATGACCTTTCAGGATTTGTTCACATGAAACAGTGGAATTTCCTTTTTTACATAGTCAGAGCTTCATGTTACATCAAAGATATTAAATGAACATGTTATCTGGATTATTCTTCCTGATACAATGAATATTATTGACTAGGCAATATAATGTGAAGAAGAAAAAATAATGGTTTGGCATGGGCAAACCTGTTTTTTGTATAATTGTAAATATCTCCTGATATGTCTTAGGGAGGTGTTGTTGCATTTCCCGAAAAATGTGGATTATGTCTTCAAAATTCCAAGCCATTGCCTGCTCCAGAATTTTCTTATTCTCACTTGGTACATTAAAGTGAATGCATCCTAGAGCTTACAGATAATGTTCCAAGGGAAAGCCACTTGTTCAGCTAGGAGCAAATACAACACCTAGGAGTCTGAATGAAAATATCCCTAGGGAAGGCTGGTCCATGTTCGTGGGTGAGAGGTGATGCATTTAACTACTAAGTACTAATCAACTTCAGTAAGGCCTAACTCTGCAGAAATATAATTGAGAATTACATCAAACAAGAGGCCCCAGGGGGCGTGAGGGTGCTCATCTGACATGGTAGCCTAAATATCAACCCAGAGAATTGATTTCAACAAGTTGCATCTTTTCCTCCTAAGAAAAGCTTATACCAAATATCCAAAGATACTGACCAGTGTATCCAAAAAAAAAAGATTTTTAAAGAATATTCCTCATATTGAACTAAGTTATAATAAGCCCATATATTCACCAAGGGACTTGACTTTAACAAACTTGAATCTCACCCCCTAAGGATACTGCACACCAAATATCAAAAGATTCCGACTGCTGGATCTGAAGAAGAAGGTTTTTAAAGAACATTCGTCATTTTGAACTAAGTTACAATTCGAGCTCCCACAGTGAGTCCAAATATGGACCTAGGGACATGGCTTGAACACACTTGAATCTCACCCCCCTAAGGATGCTGCATACCACATATCAAAACATTCCGACTGCTGGATCTGAAGAAGAAGATTTTTAAAGAAAATTCCTCATTTTGAACTAAGTTAGCATTCGGGCTCCCACAGTGAGCCCAAATATGGACCTAGGGACATGGCTTGAACAAACTTGAATCTCACCCTCCTAAGGATGCTGCATACCAAATATCAAAACATTCCGACTGCTGGATCTGAAGATTTTTAAAGAAAATTCCTCATTTTGAACTAAGTTATAATTCGGGCTACCACAGTGAGCCCAAATATGAACCCAGGGACTTGGCTTGAACAAACTTGAATCTCACCCCCCTAAGCATGGTGCGTACCCAATACCATAAGATTCAGCCTGCTGGATCTTGAGAAGAAGTTTTTAAAGAAATTTGCCTGAAATGTACTAAGTTCGAATTGGGGCTTCTATAGTGAGCTCAAATATGAATCCAGGGGGCCGATTTGAACAAACCTGAATCAGATCTATCCCACAATGTTGCATACCAAATATCAAAAGATTCTGCCTGCTGAATCTGGAGAAGAAGATTTTTTAAGAAATTTGCCTGAAATGCACTAAGTTCAAATTTGGGCTCCTATACTGAGCCCAAATATAAACCCAGGGTGCCGATTTGAACAAACTTGAATCAGATCTACCCCACAATGTTGCATACCAAATATCAAAAGATTCTGCCTGCTGGATCTGAAGAAGATTTTTTAAGAAATTTGCCTGAAATGCACTAAGTATGAAATCGGGCTCCTATACTGAGCCCAAATATGAACCCAGGGGGCCGATTTGAACAAACTTGAATCAGATCCACCCTACAATGTTGCGTACCAAATATCAAAAGATTCTGCCTGCTGGATCTGGAGAAGAAGATTTTTTTAATGTTTTTCCCATTGCCAACAAGTGTTAAAAAGTGCTGACTCAGCACTTTTTCAAAGTCCTGAAAAAAGTACCTTGTGATCAAACCGATAGGGATTTTTTTTAACCATTCTATTCTACTGGATAAAAGTAAGCTCTATACAAAATAAGAATTCTCTGTGCCGTGTAGTTTTGGAGATATGGCAGTTTTAATGTTTTTCCTATTTTTAGCTCCCGAGGTTCCCACGGGACAATGATTTTTTTTTGCATCAATCAACTACTTATGACCCATTATCATCTCATATCAAATTTGGTTCAAGTCGACCTCACGGTTCTGAAAATATAAATTTTAGGCGTGGCCAAAATTTTTGCCCCTCCCATAACGAAGGCAAATAATGCCCAACAAACTTCTCTTGAACAAACTTGATTCTAAACCCCAAAAGGACTCTGTATACCACATATCAAGTCTCTGCTACTGGTGGTTCATTAGAAGAAGATTTTCAAATAATTTGGCCATTTTTTCCCCACCCCTCTGCTCAATATGAGCCGAAACCTAATTTGTATAAAAATGAAAATGCCCCTATATAACCACTACTTACATGAAATTTAATTAAAATGTGGCCAGTGGTTTAGGAGAAAGAGGATCAAACACCACCTTCACGCAGGACGACGGATAGACGATGGACAAAGAGTGATCAGAAAAGCTCACCCTGACTTTCAGTCATGTGAGCTAATAATGAAAGAGCCCAGCAGACACTAAGGCAAAGTTCTATCTGATGTGGTTTCCACAAACATAGTCAGCCTACTTCTCAATCCAGACAAACTCCTCCATAAAGATGTTACTCAACCCCTCCACAATGCAACAAGAAACTGAAAACTAGATGCTCTAAAGAGGCTGTGACCGCTTACCTGGAACTACATATAATGAAAGTGTAAATGACACTGTAGCTTAACTTGTGTGTTGTATTTGATGAAAAGGATAATGTTCAATGTTTATGAAAGGATTATGAAATAAGACAAGAATTGTGATAATTGGGAATATGTTCATTTCTGGTCCCTGTATGCTATGTTTTTGATAAAAATAATATGAGGTGTACACTGTACTAAAGAGCTGAGGGGTGGGTTAATATGACCTCACAGTTAATGTATGTGGCCCTCAAAGTTAACGTATATATACGAAAGTTACCAAGTTACAGTGAAATTATTCCAAAATGAATCATCCTATCAAGTTACACTGAAATCCCTTCATAAATATGGCCTGTAGACTGTGCTAAAGGTTTTCGGGCTTCAGGGCCCTGTAGCCGTCAGTTTCCCAACTGCGTCCAAAGGGGACGTTCTCATCTAGACATTATATGAAGTCAACCTACCAAGTTACAATGAAATCCCTTCATAAATATGACCTGTAGACTGTGCTAAAGGTTTTTGGGCTTTGGGCTCAGGCAGGGATCATGGTTGAATGATCGCAACCAAAAGGGGACATTCTCATCTGGGCATCATCTGGAGTGATCCTACCAAGTTACAATGAAATTCCTTCATAAATATGACCTGTAGACTGTGCTCAAGGTTTTTGAGCTTTGGGCCCCTGAAGCCATCACAGTTGACCAATCACGACCAAAAGGGGATGTCATAATCTAGCCATTATATGGAGTCAAACTAATAGGTTACAATGAAATCCTTCCATAAATATGACCTATAGACTATGCTAAAGGTTTTGGGGTCTTGGGCAGCCATCAAGGCTGAATGATCCCGACCAAAAGGGGACGTTCTCATCTAGACATTATTTGGAGTCATCCTACCAAGCGACAAAAAAATCCCTTCATAATTATGACCAGTAGACTGTTCTAAAGGTTTTCGGGCTTCGGGTCCCTGTAGCCGTCACAGTTGCCAAATCGTGTCCAAAAGGGGACGTTCTCATCTAGACATTATATGAAGTCAACCTACAAAGTTACAATGAAATCCTTTCATAAATATGACCTGTAGTCTGTGATAAAGGTATTCGGGCTTCGGGTAGCCATAATGGTTGAATGATCGCAACCAAAAGGAGACATTCTCACCTGGGCATCATCTGGAGTGATCCTACGAAGTTACAATGAAATCCCTTTATAAATATGACCTGTAGACTGTGCTCAAGGTTTTCGGGCTTCGGGCACCTGTAGCCATCAGAGTTGACCAATTGCGACCAAAAGGGGATGTCATCATCTAGGCATTCTATGGAGTCAACCTAACAGGTTACAATGAAATCCTTCCATAAATATGACCTATAGACTATGCTAAAGGTCTTTGGGCTCGGGCAGCCATAAAGGCTGAATGATCACGACCCGACCAAAAGGGTACGTTCTCCTCTAGACATTATTTGGAGTCATCCTACCAAGCTACAAAGAAATCCCTTCATAATTATGGCCTGTAGAATGTTCTAAAGGTTTTTGGGCTTCGGGCCCCTGTAGCCATCACAGTTGCCCAAACGTGCCCAAAAGAGGACATTCTCATCTAGACATTACATGAAGTCAACCTACCAAGTTACAATGAAATCCCTTCATAAATATGACCTGTAGACTGTGCTAAAGGTTTTCGGGCTTCGGGCAGCCCTCCTCGTTGAATGATCGCAACCAAAGGGGACAATCTCATCTGGGCATCATCTGGAGTGATCCTACGAAGTTACAATGAAATCCCTTTATAAATATGACCTGTAGACTGCTCAAGGTTTTCGGGTTTCGGGCACCTGTAGCCATCAAAGTTGACCAATTGCGACCAAAAGGGGATGTCATCATCTAGGCATTATATGGAGTCAACCTAACAGGTTACAATGAAATCCTTCCATAAATATGACCTTTTGCCTATGCTAAAGGTTTTTGGGCTCGGGCACCCATCAAGGCTTAATGATCGAGATCAAAATGGGACGTTCTCATCTAGACATTGTTTGGAGTCATCCTACCAAGTTACAATGAAATCCCTTCATAAATATGACCTGTAGACTGTGCTAAAGGTTTTCGGGCTTCGGGCCATTGTAGCTGGCACAGTTGCCCAATCACGTCCAAAAGGGGACCTTCTCATCCAGACAATATATGAAGTCAACCCACCAAGTTACAATGAAATTCCTCAATAAATATGACCTTTAGACTGTGCTAAAAGTTTTTGGGTTTCGGGCTTGGGCAGCCATCACGGTTGATGGATCATGCCCAAAAGGGGACGTTCTCATCTAGCCATTATACAGAGGCATCCTACCAAGTTACAATGAAATCCCTTCATAAATACGACCTGTAGACTGTGCTAATGGTTTTCAGGTTTTGGTCTCGGGCAGCCATACCGGTTTAACGATCGCGACCAAAAGGGGACGTTCTCATCTAGACATGACCCCAAACATGCATAGGAAATTTCGTGATGATCAGACAAGAACTGCGGGGGTGTAGCCCATGCTAAAGGAAAATGTGAACAGACTCACAGACTCACAGACTAACAGACTACCGCACACGTGATGGCAATAGCTTATCTTGACTTTGTCAAGTTAAGCTAAAAATCAACATTTTCTTATTTTTTGAGGAGCTACTGAGCTTTTACCGTGGTTTTGAAGAATAATATGCAATTGTTGTACTTATTTAAGTAATTAGACATCGCTACAAGATACACCAAAAACTGCCCCAGTGCCTTTATGGTTCTCGCTAGAAATGCCAGTGAAATAAATGAAATACAACACAAATATATTTCTTGTGATTTTGATAACTTTTATTGAAGCAAGTTGTGATATACAAATCACTTTTGTTGGTTACTAATTTCGAATATAGAGGTTAATTTTTGACAGAATAATTTTTTTCAGTTTTATTTCTTTGTGTTTATAATCTGTTCTTTTAAAAACAAACATAAGGTAAGAGTATCAAAGAGTTTTTATGTCCTTTACTTTGTCACCTAAATATAAGAGTTGCATTGAATTCGAGATAAACCACTTTTCTTAAGGCAGCATCTCAAAATCACAAGGCAACTTTGATTTAGCCCAAACATAGAAATTAGGCGAAGTCAGTGATGCCAAGTTGAAAATATCATCCACTTCTCCCTCTTGGCTGGTCACTGCCATATATTACCATTCTGTTAGGTAAAAGGTTAATAAACCTGTGTTTCTACTACTGTCTTTCAACAGTTTTGAGATACTGAGTTGTTTCAGTCCCAAAAGACCATATCTGGGATTTGTTGAAAATCGCTGGAAGCACCATCTTTGGCCTTTAATTCATTTTTGATACAAATATTTATTTCATGGCTTGTACTAACTGAGAGAAAGAAAATGAGCCAGGAACAACCACTTATCAGAACCTTTTAATCACCTCATTTTAGTCACCTCCGATGTCGGTATCTTCACTTAAGGGTATGGACAATTTTAGAAAAATTACATCACTTCCTTACCTGTGAGTCTGGAAGCTTGGCTAGTGGTTTCTAGAAACCACTGCCAGGCTAGTCTCTTGATTCTCATGAAGACTTCCTTATGGATGCACGCTGGGGCACCTGTTATATAACCAACAATTCTGTCAAAGTTGGAAATAAACTCTTAGGGAAAATGTGTGTGCCTGAAAATGATACTTGGGATGCTCTCTCAGAAAGCTTCTCCGGGATCTGTACGAGGTGCAGTCATAGGAATACAAATATCAAGCAAGCCAAGCAACTACCTGAATTTCTTTTCCACTGACACTCTCGGTTTTTGAAGGTGACACAATTTTCAAGAATCTTCCAGGGCCTGGAATTTTCACTTCTAAAATTCAAGCTCATTAGGTCCTTTTAAGAGCATGTATGAACCCTGTATTTGACAAAACAGATGTCTTTGTTCATAACTACCACTTTTACCATTTTATTCGAGAGTGCTAGCTGCCACTCTCCAATAAATTGTAAGTATATACATTTTATGGGGGTGCGGTGGCTCAGTTGGTAGAGGTACAGACTGCAAGCCAAGAGGTCCTCGGTTCGAATCCCACCTGCAGAAACCGCGTTGTGTCCTTGGGCAAGACACTTCACTCCCATTGCCAATGTGGGGACACAGTGGCATTGTGTACTAAGACGTACTGCACGTCGATGGTGCACTTGTCTTCAACCAATGCTAACCCTGCTTAGTATGTTGTGGAGCCTGAAGTTACTCGCCATTGCTCAGTGGTTCTCTCTGGGTACTCCGCTTCCTCCACCTGTAAAACTGTCCGACATGAGGTGACCCTGTCAAAAGTGTCATTAAACCCCAATAAATACAAAAATAATAAATATACATTTTCTGAACAAAAATCATAATCCAATTAAGAATGTTTTAGATGAATTGGACTGCCACATGCATCTTAATTATCCACAACCAAAGAAAATGCAATGACTTGCACATACACTCTAGGTTGAGTAGACTAACATTCCACAAGATGGGGGTTCATTCATCAATGTTTGGAATATGTGACAGTTCAACAAATTTCAAAATGTTTAGGAAATGTTGATTTGATCCAATACTTAAATCTACTTTTAATAGAATATTTGGGAGCGTGGTGGCTCAGTGGTAGACTGTTGAACTTCTATGCTAGAGATCCCGAGTTCGATCCCCGTCGTACTTGGGCAAGGCACTTTATCCGGTTGCCTACATCCTTCCATAAATATGACCTATAGACTATGCTAAAGGTCTTCGGGCTCGGGCAGCCATAAAGACTGAATGATCACGACCCGACCAAAAGGGTACGTTCTCCTCTAGACATTATTTGGAGTCATCCTACCAAGCTACAATGAAATCCCTTCATAATTATGGCCTGTAGAATGTTCTAAAGGTTTTTGGGCTTCGGGCCCCTGTAGCCATCACAGTTGCCCAAACGTGCCCAAAAGAGGACATTCTCATCTAGACATTACATGAAGTCAACCTACCAAGTTACAATGAAATCCCTTCATAAATTTGACCTGTAGACTGTGCTAAAGGTTTTCGGGCTTCGGGCAGCCCTCCTCGTTGAATGATCGCAACCAAAGGGGACAATCTCATCTGGGCATCATCTGGAGTGATCCTACGAAGTTACAATGAAATCCCTTTATAAATATGACCTGTAGACTGCTCAAGGTTTTCGGGTTTCGGGCACCTGTAGCCATCAAAGTTGACCAATTGCGACCAAAAGGGGATGTCATCATCTAGGCATTATATGGAGTCAACCTAACAGGTTACAATGAAATCCTTCCATAAATATGACCTTTTGCCTATGCTAAAGGTTTTTGGGCTCGGGCACCCATCAAGGCTTAATGATCGAGATCAAAATGGGACGTTCTCATCTAGACATTGTTTGGAGTCATCCTACCAAGTTACAATGAAATCCCTTCATAAATATGACCTGTAGACTGTGCTAAAGGTTTTCGGGCTTCGGGCCATTGTAGCCGGCACAGTTGCCCAATCACGTCCAAAAGGGGACCTTCTCATCCAGACAATATATGAAGTCAACCCACCAAGTTACAATGAAATTCCTCAATAAATATGACCTTTAGACTGTGCTAAAAGTTTTTGGGTTTCGGGCTTAGGCAGCCATCACGGTTGATGGATCATGCCCAAAAGGGGACGTTCTCATCTAGCCATTATACAGAGGCATCCTACCAAGTTACAATGAAATCCCTTCATAAATACGACCTGTAGACTGTGCTAATGGTTTTCAGGTTTTGGTCTCGGGCAGCCATACCGGTTGCTCGATCGAGACCAAAAGGGGACGTTCTCATCTAGACATGACCACAAACCTGCATATGAAATTTCGTGACGATCAGACAAGAACTGCGGGGTGTAGCCCGTGCTAAAGGAAAATGTGAACAGACGTCACAGACTCACAGACTTCCGCACGCGTGATGGCAATAGCTTATCTTGACTATGTCAAGTTAAGCTAAAAATGTGATTTCCCATAGGCTTTCCATGGTAACTATGAGCTGCAATTGTGGCCATGTTTGCAACATTACATCAACATTACATGAGGATCATTGGTAGAAGGTGTCCCAGTCCTCAATCATGTGAAGTTTCAAAACATTTGACGTTTGTAGTTTCAGAGGGGAAGATTTTTGCAAAATCCATCAATCAGAATCAGAGAATGTCTCTGGTGGCCATAAAAGATGGCGGAACAAAAAGAGGATCATTTGTAGTGGGCCTCCTATAGACCATTCCTGCCAAGTTTGGTTCACATCGGCTCAGTAGTTCTGAAGAAGAAGAAAATGTGATTTCCCATAGGGTTTCTACAGTAACTATAAGCCACAATTGTGGCCATGTTTGCAACACGATCAACAGTAAATGAGGATCGTTGGTAGAGGGTGTCCCAGTCATCAACCATGCAAAGTTTCAAAACATTTGGCCTTGTGGTTTCAGAGGAGAAGATTTTTAACAATCCACCAATCAGAATCAAAAAATGCTTCTGGCAGCCACGTTTTTCGATGCATGGGTCCCAGTCATCATTTATGTGAAGTATCAAAACATTTGGCAAAGCAGTTTCAGAGAAGATTTCTGAAAATCCACCAACCTGAATTAAAGAATGCTTCTGGTGGCCATGTTTTTCAACCCACGGGATCAAAATGAGGGTCGTTTGTAGAGGACCTCCCATAGACCTTTCTTGCCAAGTTTGGTTCACGTCGGTTCAGTAGTTCCAGAGAAGAAGATAAAAATGTGATTTCCCATAGGGTTTCTATAGTTACTATAAGCTGCAATTGAAGCCATGTTTGCATCTTGATCAACATTAAATGATCGTTGGTAGAGAGGGTCCCAGTCATCAACCATGCAAAGTTTCAAAACATTTGGCCCTGTGGTTTCAGAGGAAAAGAATTTTCAAAATCCACCATCAGAATCAAAGAATGCCTCTGGGAGCCATGTTTTCAAACCCATGGGAAGAAAATGAGGATCGTTTGTAGAGGACTTCCCATAGACTATCCATGCCATGGTTGGTTCACGGCGGCTCAGTAGTTCCGGAGAAGAAGATGAAAATGTGATTTCTTATTGGGTTTCTATAGAAACTGTAAGCCGCAATTGCAGACATGTTTGTAACCCGATCAACATTAAATGAGGATCATTGGTAGAGGGGGTTCCAGTCATCATTTAAGTTAAGTTTCAAAACATTTGGCCTGACGGTTTCCAAGAAGATTTTTGAAAAATCCATCAACCAGAATCAAAGAATGCCATGTTTTTCATCTGACGAAAACAAAATGAGGATCGTTCGTAGAGGACCTCCCATAGACCATTCCTGCCAAGTTTGGTTCACAAAGGCTCAGCGGTTACAGAGAAGATGAAAATGTGAAAAGTTTACGGACACGGCTTCCCTGCAAATCACACATTTTTTGATTTGAAATGAATCTCAAATCGAATCTTGTCCATTATCTGAAACTGAAAAGTGCCTCGAATTGAATGACCATTGTAGACAGTCAGAAGTTGCCGATTGAAGTGATAGACGTGTACCAAACATAACAGTAAAATATACTGTATATCGAATCATGTTCGGTATGTCTGTCCACCTGCATGGTCACTGAATGAAACTGAAATCTGAAAAGATTTTGTGTGCTGATAACTTTTTAGTATTTACATTTTGTGCTTATAGATAACTCTATCTATCCTACATTTAGTTCATCAGTGGAGTTATCATACTTTAATGCCCCCTGAGTTTATTCCAAGAACAACTGTAACACTGAACTTTGGCAAAATATTCTAAGTTTTCCAAGCACTTGACAGGAATGGGTCTCAAAGAGTTAATTCTATTACCAACCATACGTGATTCCTTCAAAAAAATGAAAGTGTCAATGACACTGTAGCTCAACTTGTCAAGACAAAAACATGTACATGAATACTATGTGACACAGCAATGACAAACATCTAGGTAATGACATGATAACAAAGGTACATATAAAGTATAGTAACGGTCTGTACATAAATACTGACCGTTGCCTGTAACAAATGTATAGGTAAAGTATTGTAAAGGTGGGTGACAGTCAGATGCTAAACTAGAAAAGAAATCGTAGTCCCAGAGTGGGTCTGACTGAACCCCAAAATATTTGTTCTCATAGCACAGTGATAACAAAGGCACCCCAAAACACACTCGTTCCTGTCCCAAGGTGAAAACAAAGGCACCCACACAGTTTTGTGAAGATCAGTTTATAAATACAAGAGGCCCCAGGGGGCCTGAGGGCGCTCACCTGACATGGTAGCCTAAATAGCAACCCAGAGAATTGATTTCCACAAGTTGCATCTGCTCCTCCTAAGAAAAGCTGAAACCAAATATCCAAATATTCTGACCAGTGGATCTAAAAAAAGATTTTTAAAGAATATTCCTCATACTGAACTAAGTCATAATTCGGGCTCCCACAGGAAGCCCATATATGAACCCAGGGACTTGGCTTTAACAAACCTGAATCTCACACCCCTAAGGATTCTGCACACCAAATATCAAAACATTCCGACTGCTGGATCTGAAGAAGAAGATTTTTAAAGAAAATTCCTCATTTTGAACCAAGTTACAATTCGAGCTCCCACAATCAGCCCAAATATGAACCTAGGGACATGGCTTGAACAAACTTGAATCTTACCCCCCTAAGGATGCTGCATAAAAAATATCAAAAGCATTCATCTGCTGGATCTGAAGATTATTAAAGAAAATTCCTCATTTTGAACTAAGTTGTCATTCAGGCTCCCATAGTGAGCCTAAATATGAACCAAGGGACTTGGCTTGAACAAACTTAAATCTCAGCCCCCTAAGGTTGCTCCATGCCAAATATCAAAACATTCCAACTGCTGAATCTGAAGAAGAAGATTTTTAAAGAAAAATTCCTCATATTGACTAAGTTATAATTTGGGCTCCCACAGGGAGCCCAAATATGGACCCATGGACGTGGCTTTAACACACTTGAATCCCCCCTCCCCCCAAAGGATGCTACTCACCACATATCAAACCATTCCGACTGCTGGATCTGAAGAAGAAGATTTTTTAAGAAAATTTCTCATTTCGAACAAAGTTACAATTCAAGCTCCCACATTGAGCCCAAATATGGACCTAGGGACATGGCTTGAACAAACTTGAATCTCACCCCCCTAAGGATGCTGCATACCAAATATCACAAGATTCTGCCTGCTGGATCTTGAGAAGAAGATTTTCAAAGAAATTTGCCTGAAATGCACTAAGTTCGAATTTGGGCTTCTATAGTGAGCCCAAATATGAATCCAGGTGGCCGATTTGAACAAACTGGAATCAGATCCACCCCACAATGTTGCATACCAAATATCAAAAGATTCTGCCTGCAGGATCTGGAGAAGAAGATTTTTGAAGAAATTTGCCTGAAATGCACTAAGTTCAAATTCGAGCTTCTATAGTGAGCCCAAATATGAATCTAGGGAGCCGATTTGAACAAAATAGAATCAGATCCACCCCACAATGTTGCATACCAAATATCAAAAGATTCTGTCTGCTGGATCTGGAGAAGAAGATTTTTTAAGAAATTTGCCTGAAATGCACTAAGTTCAAATTTTGGCTCCTATACTGAGCCCAAATATAAACCCAAGGAGCCGATTTGAACAAACTTGAATCAGATCCACCCACAATGTTGCATACCCAATATCAAAAGATTCTGCCTGCTGGATCTTGAGAAGAAGATTTTCAAAGAAATTTGCCTGAAATGCACTAAGTTCAAATTTGGGCTCCTATACAGAGCCCAAATATAAACCCAAGGGGCCGATTTGAACAAACTTGAATCAGATCCACCTCACAATGTTGCATACCAAATATCAAAAGATTCTGCCTGCTGGATCTGGAGAAGAAGATTTTCAAAGAAATTTGCCTGAAGTGCAGTAAGTTCAAATTTGGGCTCCTATACTGAGCCCAAATATACACCCAGGGGGCCGATTTGAACAAACTTGAATCAGATCCACCCCACAATGTTGCATACCAAATATCAAAAGATTCTGCCTGCTGGATCTGGAGAAGAAGATTTTTTAAGAAATTTGCCAGAAATGCACTAAGTTCGAAATCGGGCTCCTATACTGAGCCCAAATATGAACCCAGGGGGCCGATTTGAACAAACCTGAATCAGATCCACCCTCCAATGTTGCATACCAAATATCAAAAGATTCTGCCTGCTGGATCTGGAGAAGAAGATTTTTTAATGTTTTTCCCATTGCCTACAGTGTTAAAAAGTGCTGACTCAGCACTTTTTCAATGTCCCGAAACTGTACCCTACGATAAAACCGATGGCAATTTTTTTTTACCAATTCTTTCTGTTGGTCCTAAGAAAGCTTCACACCACATAAAAATTCTCGGTGCCGTGCAGTTTTGGAGATATGGGCATTTTAATTTTTTTCTATTTTTAGCTCCTGCGGTTCCCATGGGGCTACAGGAAAAAAAAAATCAGCATAAATTAGTTACTTATGACCCAATAAGCCCTCACATAAAATTTGGTTCAAATTAGCCTCTCGGTTTGGAAAATAGAAATTTTGGGCGGGGCCAAAAATTTTGCCCCTCCCATAACGACGCCAAGTATAGCCCAACAAACTTCTCTTGAACAAATCTGAGTCTACACCTCAAAAGGAAGCTGCACACCAAATATCAAGTCTCTGCTACTACTGGTTCATGAGAAGATTTTTTAAGATTTCAGCACACTTTTTGGGTGTGGCCCTACCCACGGGCGGGGCAACTTGATTTGAACAAAATCAAATTGCGATGTCATAACAAGCTATTATCTCAAATATCAATTAAATTGGTTCAGCGGTTTGGGAGGAGAAGACGCAAACACCATGTTCACGGACGACAGACGACGGACGGTGAGTGATCACTATAGCTCTCCTGACTGAAAGTCAGGTGAGCTAACAAGCTGTATAGAACTTGTGACAAAAAACTGATTGAACCTAATTTTGGTACAAAATGGCCACTGGCAGCCATCTTGAATTTTGGACCGTACCCAGAAACACTCATTCTCGTCCCAAGGTGATAACAAAGGTACCCAAGAAGTTTTGTGAAGATCGGTTCATAAATACAGCCTCTGCCCTGAGCCATATTGACATGTGTGCTTACATTATGTAAGTAGCACTGAATAAATCACAGTTCATCTAATTTGCATAATTTCTGCATGAAAAAAAACCCCTTACAATATGTGATGTATTCAATGTTACTAAACATTCATACAAAAATTTATTCAAATCAGAACTTTCATACAGAAGTTCTGTACAAAAGACTGATTGCACTAATTTTGGTACAAAATGGCTGCTGGTGGCCATCTTGAATTTCGGACCACACCCAAAAACACTCGCTCTCATCCCACGGTGATAGCAAAGGTACCCAAGAAGTTTCGTAAAGATTGGTTCATAAATATGGCCTCTAATCTGAGCTGTATAGAAGTTGTGTACAAAAAACTGATTAGACCTAATTTCGATACAAAATGGCCACTGGCAGCCATCTTGAATTTTAGACCGCACCCAGAAACACTCGTTCTCATCCCAAGGTGATAACAAAGGTACCCAAGACATTTCGTGAAGATCAGTTCATAAATACAGACTCTAGTCTGAGCCGCATTGACATGTATACTTACTGTGTATAAGTCGCACTGAAAAAATCAAAGTTCATCTAATTTGCATAATTTCTGCATGAGAAAAAAACCTGTATTATATGTGATGTATCCCATTGTAATAAACATTCACACAAAAAATTATTCAAATCAGCGCTTTCATATGGAAGTTCTGTGCAAAAATCTGATTGCACCTAATTTTGTACAAAATGGCTGCCATCGGCCATCTTGAATTTCGGACCGGACCCCAAAACACTCGTTCTCGTCCCACGGTGATACCAAAGGTACCCAAGAAGTTTCGTAAAGATTGGTTCATAAATACGGCCTCCAGCCTGAGCCGTATTGGCATTTGCACTTACAGTGCTGAAAGTAACACCAAAAAACATCAAAATTAGTCTAATTTGCACAATTTACGCACGAGAAAAAAACCCGTATTATATGTGATGTATCCCATGGTACTAAACATTCATACAAAAAATTATTCAAATCAGAGCTTTCATATGGAAGTTCTGTACAAAAAACAGATTTCTGCATCGTCGGTACAAAATGGCGGCTGGCAGCCATCTTGAATTTTGGACCGCACCCAAAAACACTCGTTCTTGTCCTACGGTCATAACAAAGGTACCCAAGAAGTTTCGTAAAGATCGGTTCATAAATACGGCCTCTAGCCCGAGCCGTATCCAATTGCTGACGTACAGACAGATGGCCAGACGGACGACGGGCCATGACAAAAGCTCAAATTTGGCTTCGCCAAAGTTGAGCTAAAAAAGGAGGTGTGAGAAGTAATGGAAAAAGGCATTGCACAGGATAAGCTGCTAGAAACAGCTCAACGACATTGTTTGGAAACTTTAAATTGCTCTGAATGGTGATAGTGACTGATGAAACTGGAATTAGCATGGGTGGTGGCATCGGTGCAGATGCTATTAATGTTGAGATAACAGAACATATACACTGTGTCTTTCTGTTTGGCATTATGTACAAATTCCATCTCAAATGTATGTTTTGTGAGATGATGTAGATGACTGATCCAAGCTATATTCTTGAGAAAAGATTTTTTTTATTTGGGTTTAATGACACTTTCGACAGCCAGGGTCACCTTTTGTCAGACAGTTTATGGATAGAGGAAGCTACCAAGCAACAGCAAGCAACTGTCAAACTCCCCAATGTACTAACTCTGCACAACAGGGTTAGCATAGCATTGGTTAAAGCAAGTGCACCATGGTCAAGCAATACACCTTAGAACATGGAGCCACCAGACCACCACTTGGGCAATCAGGATTAAGTGTCTGTCCCAAGGACACAATGCAGTTACCACCCCTGATGGGAATCAAACCATGGACCTTTCAGTTTGAAGTCCATTGCTGTAACCACTCAGTCACCTCACTCCATGTGAAAAGCTTTGAAAGAGAATTAATCTGGTAGTTGATTTAAAATAGAATTGAATAGCAACTTAAGAATCGAAATAGGCTCAAAGCTTTGCTGGGCCCTAAAGACAGCCTAAATGGAAAACTAGACTGAAGCATGCCCCTGCAAAGCACATGGACATAGGAGGGTGAAGAGCAAACAGATGTTTGCTATTCACACATGTGCTGGGTCAGTAAGACACAAACGATGTTCCTGTGCGTCCTACCATGTACTTAAATTTATATAGTCATTGTTTTAGGAGTCAGCTGGATAAATTATTTATCCAATATTTGAAATTTCACAAAAATTTACTAAGTTCAACAACCCATAATTTTGTGAAAAATTGAACAAAATCAAGTATCTGGCAATATGCACACCTTTGGATAAATACCCTGTAAAATAAAAAGGTTTTACCTTGAAAGCTGTAAGAGGTGTTAGGTGGACAAACCTAGTACCTAATGTGCGTGTGGACAACCAGATGAATGGACAAAGGGATAAACTGATTGAGGGTTGGATGGATGGACAGATGGACAGGGGTAAAACAATATGCACCCCAATTTTTTGTCGTGGGGGGCATAAAAAACATGAAGACATTGATGCCTCTGCTGCACATAGAAGAACTTGACTCTGGGCATTCGCTACTGGGTCCTATTTCAAAAGTAAAACAGATCTTATTTAGCACAGTAAAAACAAGCACTGCCTCACTTCACGGGGAGCCCCTGACACTGGCTTCTGTCATACCAGTCAAGTAGAATTTGTGTTTATTTATGTATTGGTGTTTACGGTCACTTTTAGCATCTTTAGCTTATCCTGAATGCAACAAAGATGTTAAGTCAAGTGTAGCCAATCATTAATACCTCTGTTGCCCACATTAGAGGCCTTCCTCCTCGAGCATTGGTAAGGTCCTATTTTACCAGTAATGCAGAATTGTTACTGCTGTAAAGAAGCAAAGCTCCACTTACCAGAGTTCCCACAGAGCATAGTGTGTGATGGGTAAAGGGTTAAACAATGAAGTATACAACAGAAATTAACTCTTAACTGGCTAAGTAATTTTAAAATATTTTTATCAAATCTAGTCTGTTTGTTTGTTTGTTTGTTAGTGGTTAACGTCACATACTTATGCACCATGACTAATCGTGACACAACATGGAGATGAAGTCAAGTTTAGTCAATCGTTGATCAACATGTTGCCCATTTTGGAGGACTTTCACCCCAAGCATTGGTGACTGGGTCCTATTTTACTAGTAAAGTGGAACTGGTTTACCACAGTAAACAAGTGCTGCTTACTTCCCGGGGTTCCCACGGGGATATCAAATCTAGTCATGGCTGCTTCACACATGACTAGATTTGATGAATGAAAGTGTCAATGACACTGTAGCTCAACTTGTCAAGACAAAGACATGCACATGTATAGTATGTGACACAGCAATGACAAACATCTAGGTAATGACCTGATAACAAAGGTACATATAAAGTATTGTAACGGTCTGTACATAAATACTGACCATTGCCTGTAACAAATGTATAGGTAAAGTATTGTAAAGGTGGGTGACAGTCAGATGCTAAACTAGAAAAGAAATCTTTGAGTCCCAGAGTGGGTCTGACTGAACCCCAAAATATTTGTTCTCATAGCACAGTGATAACAAAGGCACCCCAAACACACTTGTTCCTGTCCCAAGGTGAAAACAAAGGTACCCAAGAAGTTTTGTGAAGATCAGTTCATAAATACGAGCTGTATAGAACCTGTGACAAAAAACTGATTGGACCTAATTTTGGTACAAAATGGCCACTGGCAGCCATCTTGAATTTTGGACCGTACCCAGAAACACTCATTCTCGTCCCAAGGTGATAACAAAGGTACCCAAGAAGTTTTGTTAAGATCGGTTCATAAATACAGCCTCTACCCTGAGCCGTATTGACATGTGTGCTCACATTGTGTAAGTAGCACTGAATAAATCAAAGTTCATCTAATTTGCATAATTTCTGCACGAAAAAAAACCCCTTACAATATGTGATGTATTCCATGTTACTAAACATTTATACAAAAATTTATTCAAATCAGAACTTTCATACAGAAGTTCTGTACAAAAGACTGATTGCACTAATTTTGGTACAAAATGGCTGCTGGTGGCCATCTTGAATTTCGGACACACACCCAAAAACACTCGCTCTCATCCCACGGTGATAACAAAGGTACCCATGAAGTTTCGTAAAGATTGGTTCATAAACATGGCCTCTAGTCTGAGCTGTATAGAAGTTGTGTACAAAAAACTGATTAGACCTAATTTCGGTACAAAATGGCCACTGGCAGCCATCTTGAATTTTAGACCGCACCCAGAAACACTCGTTCTCATCCCAAGGTTATAACAAAGGTACCCAGGATGTTTTGTGAAGATCGGTTTATAAATACAAACTCTAGTCTGAGCCGTATTGACATGTGTACTTACTGTGTGTAAGTCGCACTGAAAAAATCAAAGTTCATCTAATTTGCATAATTTCTGCACGAGAAAAAAACCCGTATTATATGTGATGTATCCCATGGTACTAAACATTCACACAAAAAATTATTCAAATCAGCGCTTTCATATGGAAGTTCTGTGCAAAAATCTGATTGCACCTAATTTTGTACAAAATGGCTGCCATCGGCCATCTTGAATTTCGGACCGGACCCCAAAACACTTGTTCTCATCCCACGGTGATACCAAAGGTACCCAAGAAGTTTCGTAAAGATCGGTTCATAAATACGGCCTCTAGCCCGAGCCGTATTGGCATTTGCACTTACAGTGCTGAAAGTAACACCAAAAAACATCAAAATTAGTCTAATTTGCACAATTTACGCACGAGAAAAAAACCCGTATTATATGTGATGTATCCCATGGTACTAAACATTCATACAAAAAATTATTCAAATCAGTGCTTTCATATGGAAGTTCTGTACAAAAAACAGATTTCTGCATCATTGGTACAAAATGGCGGCTGGCAGCCATCTTGAATTTTGGACCGCACCCAAAAACAATCGTTCTCGTCCCACGGTCATAACAAAGGTACCCAAGAAGTTTCGTAAAGATCGTTTCATAAATACGGCCTCTAGCCCGAGCCATAGCAGCTTGGCACTTACAGCTCTGAAAGTAACACTAAATAAATCAAAGTCAGTCTAATTTGCATAATTTACGCACGAGAAAAAAACCCGTATTATATGTGATGTATCCCATGGTACTAAACATTTATACAAAACTTTATTCAAATCAGAACTTTCATACAGAAGTTCTGCACAAAAAACTGATTTTTGCATCATCGGTACAAAATGGCCGCTGGCAGCCATCTTGAATTTCGGACCACACCTAAAAACACTCGTTCCCGTCCCAGGGTCATAACAAAGGTACACAAGAAGTTTCGTAAAGATCGGTTCATAAATACGACCTCTAGCCCGAGCCATAGCCAATTGTTGTCGTACGGACAGACGGACGACGGGCCATGACAATAGCTCAAATTTGACTTCGTCAAAGTTGAGCTAAAAATACCCGAACATATGACTGGAGAAATCAGTGAGCAGAAAGTCTATACAATTTACAGGAGAAAATAAAATTGGGTTAAATATCCTTAAATTTTACCAATTTTAATGGCAAGCCATTTTCTTGTCCAGCAGCATTCAGGGGGTTAAGTTGTTGTTTATGAAAATATTTTCTATGAGCAACAAAATCTTTTTTGATAAATACTTTCAAAAAAGAGAAGAACCAGTCTATCTTAACTGGTTACCAATATAGTTTGTCTAATGTGAAAGCTTGTGTCATTTATCGACTGCTGACAGCTCAGATATTCAAACAGTGGAATCCCCCACTCTGCTTGAAAAAAGTCTATTCCAGACTTCATTGATTTTTCATGAGTTGCAACTGAATACTTGTGAGTTCCGATTGGAATGAATTTTCAATTTATTTTTCTCTGAGTTCAGAAAATCCCTGACTGAGACAGCTATTACCCTGACGATTCTGTGAAGCGACTATTGATTGATAGAGGGCACAATGTATGTTCTCTTTGCCATCTCCATGTGAATGTAGCTAAACTGAGGCCACATAATTTATAACATAATCTTACCCTCTTTCTAATTTTAAACTTATTCTATAACTGGTTGAGTGCCAGAAAACACTACCATGGCTATATTGAAAAGTGTTAGAAGTCACTTTAGTGGCTATACACTGAATGCATTAGCTTGTTTTCTCAGCAGAAAATTATATAAAATTGCATGGTTACAATTTATTGGAGAGTGCCTATTGGCGCTCTCCAATGAATTATAACAAAACAATTATTTAAGAACAAAATCTTGCTAAACTAAGGCAATTTTTGCTTAGTTTGGTATCGTGGAAAAAATATCCATGTTTCAAATCACATATGAAAAATAATTTAGCACTCATCCAGTTACTTATTTATTGGGGTTTAATGACAATTTCGACAGCCAAGGTCACCTTGTGTCAGAGAGTTTTATGAGTGGAGGAAGCCAGAGTACCCAGAGAGAACCACTAAGCAACAGCGAACAACTGTCGGACTCCCCAACAGACTAACTCCACAAAAGCAGGGTTAGCACTGGTTGAAGACAAGTGCGCCATCCACGTGCAGGACGTCATAGTACACAATGTCACCATACCACTACATGGGCAAACAGGATTAAGTACCTTGCCCAAGGTCACAATGCAGTTACCGCTGAAATGTGGACCACAGTGCCACCGCACGCCCACTCATCCAGTTAAAGCAGTAATGCACATGCATCCAATAGCATTCTGTAAGTAGCACTAGCCATACTCAAGCTTGCAAATAACACTTTTTTTGGAGTCTGTCATTGTGACAGAGACCAAAAGTTATGTGTCTACCACCCAAAATTTTGAACCCGTCACAGGGTCTAAGACTGAATGACCAAATGGAGTGGTTTACAATTACTATGACAAATGTTACTGGTGTTTTGTAGGTGCATGAAGCCATATCACTCATTTGGGCAGTACTCCCTGCAGAAGGTTCATTTTGGTTTTGATTCATTCATTGAAGCCAACATGTGGAAATATTTTTTAAGTTCTATCATCATGGGAGGCAAAAATACTTAATGTTTATCAAGAACTTTGTTCTCCTTTTAAAATTTTGCATCACTTCCTACTCTTATGGGGGTTGTTGTCTTCTCTTCCATTGGGCGGAATGCCCCTCCTCAACCTTTGGTTGCGAGAGGCATTTTTGCCCCCTTTTATGCTGCCCAACTTCATTTAACATCATGTTAAGTTTTTATAAGATATAGGTAACATGTAAAGTTTCAGTATGTATGTAAAACAAAATTGAAAAATAAAATCAAAAGGAAGCCAGAGTACCCAGAGAGAAGACAGTGCTAAAGGTTTTTGGGCTTTGGGCTCAGGCAGCCATCAGGGTTGAATGATCGCAACCAAAAGGGGACATTCTCATCTGGGCATCATCTGGAGTGATCCTACCAAGTTACAATGAAATCCCTTCATAAATATGACCTGTAGACTGTGCTCAAGGTTTTCGGGCTTCAGGCCCCTGAAGCTGTCACAGTTGACCAATCACGACCAAAAGGGGATGTCATCATCTAGGTATTATAATGGAGTCAAACTAACAGGTTACAATGAAATCCTTCCATAAATATGACCTATAGACTATGCTAAAGGTTTTGGGGTTTTGAACTCGGGCAGCCATCAAGGCTGAATGATCGCGACCAAAAGGGGATGTTTTCATCTCGCCATTATTTGGAGTCATCCTACCAAGTTACAATGAAATTCCTTCATAAATATGACCTGTAGACTGTGCTAAAGGTTTTCGGGCTTCAGGCCCCTGTAGCCGTCACAGTTGCCCAATCATGTCCAAAAGGGAACATTCTCATGTAGACATTATATGAAGTCAACCTACCAGGTTACAATGAAATCCCTTCATAAATATGACCTGTAGACTGTGCTAAAGGTTTTTGGGCTTTGGGCAGCCATCATGGTTGAATGATCGCAACCAAAAGGGGACATTCTCATCTGGGCATCATCTGGACTGATCCTACGAAGTTACAATGAAATCCCTTCATAAATGTGACCTGTAGATTGTGCTCAAGGTTTTTGGGTTTCAGGCCCCTGTAGCCATCACAGTTGACCAATCACGACCAAAAGGGGATGTCATCATCTAGGCATTATATGGTGTCAACCTTACAAGTTACAATGAAATTCTCCCATAAATATGACCTACAGACTATGCTAAAGGTTTTTGGGCTCGGCAGCCATCAAGGCTATTGATCACGATCAAAAGGGGACATTCTCATCTAGACATTATTTGGAGTCATCCTACCAAGATACAATGAAATCCCTTCATAAATATTACATGTAGACTGTGCTAAAGGTTTTCGGGCTTCGGGCCTCTGTAGCCATCACAGTTGCCCAATCGTGTCCAAAAGGGGACGTTCTCAACTAGACATTATATGAAGTCAACCTACCAAGTTACAATGAAATCCCTTCATAAATATGACCTGTAGACTGTGCTAAAGGTTTTCGGGCTTTGGGCTCGAGCAGCCATTATGGTTGAATGTTCGCAACCAAAAGGGAACATTCTCATCTGGAGTGATCCTATGAAGTTACAATGAAATCCCTTCATAAATATGGCCTGCAGACTGTGCTCAAGGTTTTTGGGCTTCGGGCACCTGTAGCCACCACAGTTGACCAATCACAATCAAAAGGGGATGTCATCATCTAGGCATTATATGGAGTCAACCTAACAAGTTACAATGAAATCCTTCCATAAATATGACCGAAAGACTATGCTAAAGGTTTTTGGGCTCGGGCAGCCATCAAGGCTGAATGATCGTGACCAAAAGGGGATGTTCTCATCTAGACATTATTTGGAGTCATCCTACCAAGTTACAATGAAATCCCTTCATAAATATGACCTATAGACTGTGCTAAAGGTTTTTGGGCTTTGGGCCCCTGTAGCCGTCACAGCTGCCCAATCATGTCCAAAAGGGGACATTCTCATCTAGACATTATATGAAGTCAACCTACCAAGTTACAATGAAATCCCTCCATAAGTATGACCTGTAGACAGTGCTAAAGGTTTTCGGGTTTTGGTTTCGGGCAGTCGTCACGGTTGACAGATCGTGACCAAATGGGGAAGTTCTCATCTAGACATCATACAGAGTCATCCTACCAAGTTACAATGAAATCCCTCCATATTAAATATGACCTGCAGACTGTGCTAAAAGTTTTTTGGTTTCGGGCTTGGGCAGCCATCACGGTTGACAGATCATGAGCAAAAGGGGACATTCTCATCTAGGCATTATACAGAGGCATCCTACCAAGTTATAATGAAATCCCTTCAAAAATATGACCTGTAGACTGTGCTAATGGTTTTGGGCTCGGGCAGCCATACCAGTTGACCCATCACGACCAAAAGGGGATGTTCCCATCTAGACCTGACCCCAAACCTGCATATGAAATTTCGTGACAATCAGACAAGAACTACGGGGTGTAGCCTGTGCTAAAGGAAAATGTCAACAGATTCACAGACTAACAGACTTCCGCACGCGTGATGGCAATAGCTTATCTTGACTTTGTCAAGTTAAGCAAAAAACGGCTCTTCAAATTTCATTGTATTTACAATTTTTGCTTGCAAACCATAGCTTATGAAATCTAATTGGAATAAGCTTGTTCCAATGAAAGGTACTAAATTTTGTTTTTGATGCATAAAAATGTTAAAAATAAAATTTTTCAGTTATTCAATTTCACTAAATTGTTTTGCAAATATCATCCTCTGGTTGTGTTAGGTATTTATTTATTTATTTATTGGTGTTTAAGGTCACATACTTATGCACAATGGCTAATCGTGACCGTGACAGTTTTACGGGTGGAGGAAGCCGGAGTACCCGGAGAGAACCACCGAGCAACGACGAGCAGCTGTCAGCTCTCCAACATCGTAACTCTGCACCGCAGCACAGGCAGGGTTAGATTGGTTGAAGACATGCGCACCATCGACGTGCAGTACGCCTCAGTACACAGCGTCATCGTGCCCCCATGTAGGCAATCGGGGTGAAGTGTCTTGCCCAAGGACACAACGCGGTTGCCGCAGGTGGGATTCGAACCGAGGACCTCTCGGCTTGCAGCCTGCATCTCTACCAACTGAGCCACCGCGCCCCCGGTTGTGTTAGGTAAAGGGATAAACTTCTTATATCATTCAGCAATGATATATTCCACACTCTTGATATACCATTTTTTAACAAGAGGGGTGTCTAATCCCTTCCACTCACCAACTTTCGAGCTTGATACAGTCCAAGGAATGTGAAAAGAGTAATCAGAAGACAAAACACCAAATAACTCTTCTGTTAAGGCAACATAACATGCAAACAAAGTGACCTAAATGCAAACTCTTAAAACTTAAAAAAGTAAGTTTTACTGAAAAATTTGATTAAAATTGAAACTGTGGTGGTGCATCCGGAACACTCACCTATTAAATACTAAAGCCTGGAGGGGTACTTGGCAACTTCGGACAACTACCTTAACACAAATTCTTACAACACTGGACTCACACACTCTTCAGAGCCAAAAAAAACATTAAAATTTGTGAAAAAAAAAAGTATTCTTAAATTTTGTCGTTATGAGGTGTTAGTTGCCTCTGAAGGTCATAAGAAGACAAATAAATACCAAACAAGTTTTTTTTAAAACAACATAAAATGCATACAATATTGCCTACACGCAAATTAAAACAAGAGGCCCCAGAGGGCCTTAGGGCACTCACCTGACATGGTAGTCTAAATATCAAACCAGGGACTTGACTTGAATAAGCTGCATACGCCCCACCTAAGAAAAGCATATACCAACTAGATGAAGCGACTGTGCCCACACAATACTCAGGATTTTCCTTCTATTTTCAGTTCCTGCACTTCTATGTCCCAAAATTGAGAAAAACGCATAAAAAGCAGATTTTTTTTTTATTCTGGTCCAAAATTTCTAAGTTCGGACCGGGACCCCAAATTTTCAGCCTAAATATGAACCCAGGGACTTGGCTTGAACCACCCGGACCCCAAATTTTCAGTGTAAAAAAAATGTTGTCTTAAAATTGATCATAACGCATAAATGAAAGTGTCAATGACACTGTAGCTCAACTTGACAAACTTGAACTTGGTAAGTTATAAATGAAATGGCAAAATTGAAGATCATTGGTACCAATGTCATTTTTTTTGCCAGTGGCAACATTTTTTGACAGAAACCGAAGAAAATCGATAGCTCCCATCTAGAGCCTCCCCAAACAAGCATGCCAGGTTTCAAAGTAATCCGATCATAAATGTGCCCTATAGGGTGTATAAAAGGGAAATATTGTGGTCTGACTAGACTAAATTCTAAGAACGTTGGCCGTGGCAACATTTTTTGACGAAATGGAAGAAAATCGATAGCTCCCATCTAGAGGTCTCCGAAAATAAGCATACCAGGTTTCAAAGCAATCTAATCATAAATGTGCCCTGTAGGGTGAGCCAAAGGGAAATATTGTGGTCTGACTAAACTAAGTTCTAAGAATGTTGGCTGCGGCAACATTTTTTGATGGAAATTGCAGAAAATCGATAGCTCCCATCTAGAGGTCACCCCAAACAAGCATGAAAGGTTTCAAAGCAATCCGATCATAAATGTGCCCTGTAGGGTGTGCCAAAGGGAAATATTGAGTCTTCTGACTAAACTAAGTTCTAAGAACGTTGGCCGCGGCAACATTTTTTGACAGAAATTGCAGAAAATCGATAGCTCCAATCTAGAGGTCTCCCCAAACAAGCATACCAGGTTTCAAAGCAATCTGATCATAAATGGGCTCTGTAGGGTGTGCCAAAGGAAAATATTGAGGACTGACTAAACTAAGTTCTACGAATGTTGGCCGTGGCAACATTTTTTGCCGGAAATTGAAGAAAATCGATAGCTCCCATCTAGAGGTCACCCTAAATAAGCATACCAAGTTTCAAAGCAATCAAATCATAAATGTGCCCTGTAGGGTGTGCCAAAGGGAAATATTGTGGTTTGACTAAACTAAGTTTTAAGAACATTGGCCTCGGCAACATTTTTTAACGGAAATTGAAGAAAATCGATAGCTCCCATCTAGAGGTCACCCCAAACAAGCATGCCAGGTTTCAAAGCAATCCGATCATAAATGTACCCTGTAGGGTGTGCCAAAGGGAAATATTGAGTCTTCTGACTAAACTAAGTTCTAAGAACGTTGGCCGCGGCAACATTTTTTGACAGAAATTGAAGAAAATCGATAGCACCCATCTAGAGGTCTCCCCAAACAAGCATACCAGGTTTCAAAGCAATCTGATCATAAATGTGCCCTGTAGGGTGCGCCGACGGATGAGAAGTGATGGCAATAGCTCAGCTTGACTTTGTCAAGTTGAGCTAAAAAACAAAAAACTAATTTCCAGATTTTGGTCCAAAATTTTAAGTCCCACCCGAACCCAAAATTTTCAGTATATAAAAAAAAAAAATTTGGTCTTAGAAACGCATAAAAAACCCCAAATGAAAGTGTCAATGACACTGTAGCTCAACTTGACAAACTTGAACTTGGTAAGTTATAAATGAAATGGCAAAATTGAAGATCATTGGGACCAATGTCAGTTTTTTTGCCAGTGGCAACATTTTTGGACAGAAACCGAAGAAAATCGATAGCTCCCATCTAGAGGCCTCCCCAAACAAGCATGCCAGGTTTCAAAGCAATCCGATCATAAATGTGCCCTGTTGGGTGTACAAAAGGGAAATATTGTGGTCTGACTAAACTAAATTCTAAGAACGTTGGCCGTGGCAACATTTTTTGACGGAAATGGAAGAAAATCGATAGCTCCCATCTAGAGGTCACCGTAAATAAGCATACCAGGTTTCAAAGCAATCTAATCATAAATGAGCCCTGTAGGGTGAGCCAAAGGGAAATATTGTGGTCTGACTAAACTAAGTTCTAAGAATGTTGGCTGCGGCAACATTTTTTGATGGAAATTGAAGAAAATCGATAGCTCCCATCTAGAGGTCACCCCAAACAAGCATGAAAGGTTTCAAAGCAATCCGATCATAAATGTGCCCTGTAGGGTGTGCCAAAGGGAAATATCGAGTCTTCTGACTAAACCAAGTTCTAAGAAAGTTGGCCGCGGCAACATTTTTTGCCGGAAATTGAAGAAAATCGATAGCTCCCATCTAGAGGTCACCCTAAATAAGCATACCAGGTTTCAAAGCAATCAAATCATAAATGTGCCCTGTAGGGTGTGCCAAAGGGAAATATTATGGTTTGACTAAACTAAGTTCTAAGAACGTTGGCCGCGGCAACATTTTTTGACAGAAATTGAAGAAAATCGATAGCTCCCATCTAGAGGTCACCCCAAACAAGCATGCTAGGTTTCAAAGTAATCCGATCATAAATGTACCCTGTAGGGTGTGCCAAAGGGAAATATTGAGTCTTCTGACTAAACTAAGTTCTAAGAACGTTGGCCGCGGCAACATTTTTTAACAGAAATTGAAGAAAATCGATAGCTCCCATCTAGAGGTCTCCCCAAACAAGCATACCAGGTTTCAAAGCAATCTGATCGTAAATGTACCCTGTAGGGTGTGCCAAAGGGAAATATTGAGGTCTGACTAAACTAAGTTCTATGAACGTTGGCCGTGGCAACATTTTTTGCCGGAAATTGAAGAAAATCGATAGCTCCCATCTAGAGGTCACTCTAAATAAGCATATCAGGTTTCAAAGCAATCAAATCATAAATGTGCCCTGTAGGGTGTGCCAAAGGGAAATATTGTGGTTTGACTAAACTAAGTTCTAAGAACGTTGGCCGCGGCAACATTTTTTGACGGAAATTGAAGAAAATCGATAGCTCCCATCTAGAGGTCACCCCAAACAAGCATAAGAAGTTTCAAACTAATCTGATCATAAATGCGACCTGTGAGGTGTGCCAAAGGAAATTGTGGACGTACGTACTAACGTACTAACGTACGTACGTACGTACGCCGACGGACGAGAAGTGATGGCAATAGCTCAGCTTGACTATGTCAAGTTGAGCTAAAAACCCATTTCCGGATTTTGGTCCAAAATTTCCAAGTCTGGACCGGGACCCCAAACTTTCAACCTAAATATGAACCCCAAGCATGCTGCATACCAAATATCAAAAGATTCTTATTGGTAGATCTGAAGAAGAAGATTTTTAAAGAATATTCCTCATTCTGCACTAATTTAAACATTTGGGCTCCCATAGGGAACCCAAATATGGACTGTGGGATTTGATTTCCACAATTATGTGAATCAATGTTCCAAAGAAGTTATATGTAAAAAATGAAAGCTTTTGGATCAGTGGTTTGGAAGCAAACGATTCTTTAATTTTTTCCCATTGCCCACAGTGTTAAAAAATGCCTGTAGGAAGCCTCACACCAAATAAAACTTCTCAGTGCTGTGCAGTTTTGGAGACATGGACGTTTTTGTTTTTTTCTATTTTTGGCTCCTGAGGTTCCCACGGGGCTGCAGGACAAAATTTTTTGGCATAAATCAAGTACTTATAACCTAATAATACCTCATATTAAATTTGGTTTATATTGGCCTCTTGGTTCTGAAAATAGAAATTCTGGGCAGGGCAAAAATTCTTGCCCCTCTCAGAAAAAAGGCAAATATTGCCTGTCAAACTTCTCTTGAACAAACTTGAGCCTACACCTCAAATAGAAGCTACATACCAAATATCAAGTTTCTGCTATGGCTGGTTCATGAGAAGATGATTTTTTAAAATTTTGTGCATTTTGGCCCCACCCCCTCCACAATATGAGCAGAAACCCAATTTGAAGAAAAACCCAAATGCCCCTATATAACCGCTACTCATGTGAATTTTCATTGAACTGCAGCCAGTGGCTTGGGAGAAAATTACCCAAACACCACCTTCACGACGTACGACGTACGACGGACGACAGACAAAAAGTGATCAGAATAGCTCACCCTGACTTTCAGTCAGGTCAGCTAAAAAACCTAAGTTTTTACCCCAAAATGTTATTAAAATAGAAAAACAAAATTCTGGTTTGGGGGTAGAATACTGTTGGGAAAGTCACCTGCTACCCACATAAGAAATATCAAAGCCCAAAGATCACTAGACTTTGAAATGAAAGTGTCAATGACACTGTAGCTCAACTTGTTTGAGACATGTACATGTATAGTATGTGACACAGCAATGACAAACATCTAGGTAATGACCTGATAATAAAGGTACATGTAAAGTATTGTAACGGTCTGTACATAAATGCTGACCGTAGCCTGTAACAAATGTGTAGGTAAAGTATTGTAAAGGTGGGCGACATTTAGATGCTAAATTAGAAAAGAAATCTTTGAGTCCCAGAGTGGGTCTGACTGAACCCAAAAATATTTGTTCTCATGGCACAGTGATAACAAAGGCCCCAGAACACTGGTTCCTGTCACAAGGTGATAACAAAGGTACCCCAAGAAGTTTCGTGAAGATCAATTCATAAATACAGACTCTAGCCCGAGCCGTATTGACATGTGCACCTACTGTGTATAAGTAGCACTGAACAAATCAAAGTTCATCTAATTTGCATAATTTCTGCATGAGAAAAAAACCTGTATTATATGTGATGTATTCCATTTTACTAAACATTCCTACAAAAATTTATTGAAATCAGAACTTTCATACAGAAGTTCTGTACAAAAACTGATTCACTAATTTTGGTACAAAAAGGTTTCTGGTGGCCATCTTGAATTTTGGACCACACCCCAAAACACTCGTTCTCATCCCATGGTGATAACAAAGGTACCCAAGAAGTTTCGTAAAGATTGGTTCATAAATATGGCCTCTAGCCTGAGCCGTATAGAAGTTGTGTACAAAAAACTGATTGGACCTAATTTCGGTACAAAATGGCCACTGGCAGCCATCTTGAATTTTGGACCGCACCTAGAAACAATCGTTCTCATCCCAAGGTGATAACAAAGGTGCCCAAGAAGTTTCGTGAAGATTGGTTAAAAAATACAGACTCTAGCCCGAGCCGTATTCACATGTGCACTTACTGTGTATAAGTAGCACTGAATAAATCAAAGTTCATCTAATTTGTATTTTTGCATGAGAAAAAAACCTGTATTATATGTGATGTATTCCATGTTACTAAACATTCATACATTAATTTTTTCAAATCAGAACTTTCATACAAAAGTTCTGTACAAAAAACTGATTGCACCAATTTTGGTGCAAAGTGGCCGCCGGCAGCCATCTTGAATTTCAGACTGCACCCCAAAACACTCGTTCTTGTCCCAAGGTGATAACAAAGGTGCCCAAGAAGTTTCGTAAAGATCGATTCATAAATACAGCCTCTATGTGATGTATCTCATGGTACTAAACATTTATACAAAAAATTATTCAAATCGGAGCTTTCATATGGAAGTTCTGCGCAAAAATCTGATTGCACCTAATTTTGGTACAAAGTGGCTGCCAGCCGTATTATTATTCAAATCAGAACTTTCATACAAAAGTTCTGTACAAAAAACTGATTGCACCAATTTTGGTGCAAAGTGACCACCGGCAGCCATCTTGAACTTCAGACTGCACCCCAAAACACTCGTTCTCGTCTCAAGGTGCCCAAGAAGTTTCGTAAGATCGGTTCATAAATACGGCCTCTATGTGATGTATCTCATGGTACTAAACATTTATACAAAAAATTATTCAAATCGGAGCTTTCATATGGAAGTTCTGCGTAAAAATCTGATTGCACCTAATTTTGGTACAAAATGGCTGCCAGCCGTATTAAATTTTTCGGACTGGACCTGAAAACACTCGTTCTCGTCTCACGGTGATAACAAAGGTACCCAAGAAGTTTCGTAAAGATTGAGCTAAAAATGACCTACACACTACTCTTACAAAATTGGACAAGAACCACTGATGCAGATGCGGCCATAACCATCATAAAAGCTCACCACTCTATCTAATGGTATTGCTTAAGTTACTGAGGTTGATACCCGCAAAATCCAGCATATTGTGATACTGACCAAGTCCAGCTGAAATCAGATTAAAAACTGAAAAATCACATTCCTGTTGGATTTGATACCCTCTTTACAGTATAGTGGAACCCTGTTTACTTGAACAATCACTTTGCCTGAGACAAATATTCAATTACAAGAGGCCCCAGGGGGCCTGAGGGTGCTCACCTGACATGGTAGTCTAAATATCAACCCAGAGAATTGATTTCCACAAGTTGCATCTGCTCCTCCTAAGAAAAGCTGAAACCAAATATCCAAATATTCTGACCAGTGGATCTAAAAAAAGATTTTTAAAGAATATTCCTCATATTGAACTAAGTCATAATTCGGGCTCCCACAGGGAGCCCATATATGAACCCAGGGACTTGGCTTTAACAAACCTGAATCTCACACCCCTAAGGATTCTGCACACCAAATATCAAAACATTCCGACTGCTGGATCTGAAGAAGAAGATTTTTATAGAAAATTCCTCATTTTGAACCAAGTTACAATTCGAGCTCCCACAATCAGCCCAAATATGGACCTAGGGACATGGCTTGAACAAACTTGAATCTTACCCCCCTAAGGATGCTGCATAAAAAATATCAAAAGCATTCATCTGCTGGATCTGAAGATTTTTAAAGAAAATTCCTCATTTTGAACTAAGTTGTCATTCAGGTTCCCATTGTGAGCCCAAATATGAACCAAGGGACTTGGCTTGAACAAACTTGAATCTCAGCCCCCTAAGGTTGCTCCATGCCAAATATCAAAACATTCCAACTGCTGAATCTGAAGAAGATTTTTAAAGAAAAATTCCTCATATTGACTAAGTTATAATTTGGGCTCCCAGAGGGAGCCCAAATATGGACCCATGGACTTGGCTTTAACACACTTGAATCCCCCCCTCCCCCCAAGGATGCTACTCACCACATATCAAACCATTCCGACTGCTGGATCTGAAGAAGATTTTTTTAAAGAAAATTCCTCATTTCAAACAAAGTTACAATTCAAGCTCCCACAGTGAGCCCAAATATGGACCTAGGGACATGGCTTGAAGAAACTTGAATCTCACCCCCCTAAGGATGTTGCATACCAAATATCACAAGATTCTGCCTGCTGGATCTTGAGAAGAAGATTTTCAAAGAAATTTGCCTGAAATGCACTAAGTTCGAATTTGGGTTTCTATAGTGAGCCCAAATATGAATCCAGGTGGCCGATTTGAACAAACTGGAATCAGATCCACCCCACAATGTTGCATACCAAATATCAAAAGATTCTGCCTGCAGGATCTGGAGAAGAAGATTTTTGAAGAAATTTGCCTGAAATGCACTAAGTTCAAATTTGAGCTTCTATAGTGAGCCCAAATATGAATCTAGGGAGCCGATTTGAACACAATAGAATCAGATCCACCCCACGATGTTGCATACCAAATATCAAAAGATTCTGCCTGCTGGATCTGGAGAAGATGATTTTTTAAGAAATTTGCCTGAAAAGCACTAAGTTCAAATTTGGGCTCCAATACTGAGCCCAAATATAAACCCAGGGAGCCAATTTGAACAAATTTGAATCAGATCCACCCCACAATGTTGCATACCCAATATTAAAAGATTCTGCCTGCTGGATCTTGAGAAGAAGATTTTCAAAGAAATTTGCCTGAAATGCACTAAGTTCAAATTTGGGCTCCTATACTGAGCCCAAATATAAACCCAAGGGGCCGATTTGAACAAACTTGAATCAGATCCACCCCACAATGTTGCATACCAAATATCAAAAGATTCTGCCTGCTGGATCTGGAGAAGAAGATTTTCAAAGAAATTTGTCTGAAATGCAGTAAGTTCAAATTTGGGCTCCTATACTGAGCCCAAATATAAACCCAGGGGGCCGATTTGAACAAACTTGAATCAGATCTACCCCACAATGTTGCATACCAAATATCAAATGATTCTGCCTGCTGGATCTGGAGAAGAAGATTTTTTAAGAAATTTGCCTGAAATGCACTAAGTTCGAAATCGGGCTCCTATACTGAGCCCAAATATGAACCCAGGGGGCTGATTTGAACAAACTTGAATCAGATCCACCCTCCAATGTTGCATACCAAATATCAAAAGATTCTGCCTGCTGGATCTGGAGAAGAAGATTTTTTAATGTTTTTCCCTATGCCTACAGTGTTAAAAAGTGCTGACTCAGCACTTTTTCAAAGTCCCGAAACTGTACCCTATGATAAAACCGATGGCAATTTTTTTTTACCAATTCTTTCTGTTGGTCCTAAGGAAGCTTCACACCAAATAAAAATTCTCGGTGCCGTGCAGTTTTGGAGATATGGGCATTTTAATTTTTTTCTATTTTTAGCTCCTGCGGTTCCCATGGGGCTACGGGAAAAAAAAAATCTGCATAAATTAGGTACTTATGACCCAATAAGCCCTCACATAAAATTTGGTTCAAATCAGCCTCTCGGTTTGGAAAATAGAAATTTTGGGCGGGGCCAAAAATTTTGCCCCTCCCATAATGACGTCAAGTATAGCCCCACAAATTTCTCTTGAACAAATCTGAGTCTACACCTCAAAAGGAAGCTGCGCACCAAATATCAAGTCTCTGCTACTGCTGGTTCATGAGAAGATTTTTTAAGATTTCAGCACACTTTTTGGGTGTGGCCCTACCCACGGGCAGGGCAACTTGATTTGAACAAAATCCAATTGCGATGTCATAACAAACTATTATCTCAAATATCAATTAAATTGGTTCAGCGGTTTGGGAGGAGAAGACGCAAACACCATGTTCACAGAAGACGGACGACGGACGCCAGACGACGGACGGTGAGTGATCACTATAGCTCTCCTGACTGAAAGTCAGGTGAGCTAAAAAGGAGTATTCAATTAACGGGAAGTTGGCCATTCTCCTGCATTCTGGTGATGAATTAAGCATTTACTCTATTATATCTTGTTTTGACAGAGCTGTGCACAAGATATAACAGATTACAAGCTATACTTTGTTTTGTTTTATTGGGGTTTAACCCTTTACCTAACATAGTATTTTCAAACTAGAGGCTCTAAAGAGCCTGAAATCGCTTACCTGGAACTACATATAAAAATGTGATTCCCAGTAAGCTTTCAATGGTAACTATACACTGCAATTGTGCCCATGTTTGCAACATTACATCAACATTACATGAGGATCACTGGTAAAAGGTCTCCCAGTCCTCAATCATGTGAAGTTTCATGACATTTGACTTTGTTGTTTCAGAGGGGAAGAATTTTGCAAAATCCATCAATCAGAATCTGAGAATGTCTCTGGTGGCCATATTTTCCAACCAACAGGAACAAAAAGAGGATCGTTTTGCCTCCTATAGACCATTCCTGCTAAGTCTGGTTCACGTCGGCTCAGTAATTCCGGAGAAGAAGATGAAAATGTGATTTCCCATAGGGTTTCAAAAGTAAGTAAAGCCACAATTGTGGCTATGTTTGCAACACGATCAACATTAAATGAGGATCGTTAGTAGAGGGTGTCCCAGTCAACAACCATGCAAAGTTTCAAAACATTTGGCCATGTGATTTCAGAGGAAAAGTTTTTTCAAAATCTACCAATCAGAATAAAATGAAAGTGTCAATGACACTGTAGCTAACTTGTTAAGACATGTACATGTATAGTATGAGACACAGCAATGACAAACATCTAGGTAATGACCTGATAACAAAGGTACATATAAAGTATTGTAACGGTCTGTACATAAATACTGACCGTGGCCTGTAACAAATGCATAGGTAAAGTATTGTAAAGATGGGTGACAGTCAGATCCTAAACTAGAAAAGAAATCTTTGAGTTCCAGAGTGGGTCTGACTGAACCCCAAAATATTTGTTCTCATAACACAGTGATAACAAAGGCACCCCAAAACACACTCGTTCCTGTCCCAAGGTGATAACAAAGGTACCCAAGAAGTTTCGTGAAGATCAGTTCATAAATACAAGCTGTATAGAAGTTGTGACAAAAAAATGATTGGACCTAATTTCGGTACAAAATGGCCACTGGCAGCCATCTTGAATTTTAGACCGCACCCAGAATTATATGTGATGTATTCCATGTTACTAAACATTCATACAAAAATTTATTCAAATCAGAACTTTCATACAGAAGTTCTGTACAAAAGACTAATTGCACTAATTTTGGTACAAAATGGCTGCTGGTGGCCATCTTGAATTTTGGACCACACCCCAAAACACTCGTTCTCATCCCACGGTGATAACAAAGGTACCCAAGAAGTTTCGTAAAGATCGGTTCATAAATACGGCCTCTAGCCTGAGCCATATAGAAGTTGTGTACAAAAAACTGATTAGACCTAATTTCGGTACAAAATAGCCCCTGGCAGCCATCTTGAATTTTAGACCGCACCCAGAAACACTCGTTCTCGTCCCAAGGTGATAACAAAGGTACCCAAGACGTTTCGTGAAGATCGGTTCATAAATACAGACTCTAACCCAAGCTGTATTGCCATGTGTACTTACTGTGAGTAAGTAGCACTGAAAAAATCAAAGTTCATCTAATTTGCATAATTTTTGCACGAGAAAAAAACCTGTATTATATGTGATGTATCCCATGGTACTAAATATTCACACAAAAAAATTATTCAAATCAGCGCTTTCATATGGAAGTTCTGTGCAAAAATCTGATTGCTCCTAATTTTGTACAAAATGGCTGCCATTGGTCATCTTGAATTTCGGACCGGACCCAAAAACACTCGTTCTCGTCCCACGGTGATACCAAAGGTACCCAAGAAGTTTCATAAAGATCGGTTCATAAATATGGCCTCTAGCCCAAGCCGTATTGGCATTTGCACTTATAGTGCTGAAAGTAACACCAAAAAACATCAAAATTAGTCTAATTTGCATAATTTACGCATGAGAAAAAAATCCTGTATTATATGTGATGTATCCCATGGTACTAAACATTCATACAAAAAATTATTCAAATCAGCGCTTTCATATGGAAGTTCTGCGCAAAAACTGATTTTGTACAAAATGGCTGCCAGCGGCCAACTTGAATTTCGGATCGAACCCAAAAACACTCGTTCTCGTCCCACGCTCATAACAAAGGTACCCAAGAAGTTTTGTAAAGATCGGTTCATAAATGCGGCCTCTAGCCCGAGCCTTATTGAATTGTTGATGGACAGACGGCCGACTGGCCATGGCATAAGCTCAAATTTGGCTTCGCCAAAGTTGAGCTAAAAATGCTTTTGGCAACCACGTTTTTCGATGCACGGTAACAAAAATGAGGAGCATTTGTAGAAGACCTCCCATAGACTATCCCTGCCAGGTTTGGTTTACGTCAACTCAGTAGTTTCAGAGAAGATGAAAATGTGATTTCCCATAGGGTTTCTATAGTAACTATAAGCGGCAATTTTTGCCATGTTTGCAACTCAATCAACATTAAATGAGGATCGTTGGTAGAGGGGTCCCAGTCATCAACCATGCAAAGTTTCAAAATATTTGGCCCTGTGGTTTCAGAGAAGATTTTTCAAAATCCACCAATCAGAATCAAAGAATGCCTCTGGCAGCCATGTTTTCAAACGCATGGGAACAAAATGAGGATCATTTGTAGAGGACCTCCAATAGACTATCCCTGCCAGGTTTGGTTCACTTCGGCTCAGTAGTTCCACAGAAAAAGATGAAAATGTGATTTCTCATGGGGTTTCTATAGTAACTGTAAACTGCAAATGCGGCCATTGTAACTCTATCAACATTAAATGAGGACTGTTGGTAGAGGGGTCCCAGTCATCATTTATGTGAAGTTTCAAAACATTTGGCCTGGCGGTTTCAGAGGAGAAGATTTTTGAAAATCCACCAACCAGAATCAAAGAATGCCTCTGGAAGCCATGTTTTTCAACCGACGGGTGCAAAATGAAGATCGTTTGTTGAAGACCTCCCATTCCTGACAAGTTTGGTTCACACCGGCTCAGCAGTTACAGAGAAGAAGATGAAAATGTGAAAAGTTTACGGACGCCAGATGACAGACGCCAAGTGATGTGAAAAGTTCATATGGCATTTAGGCCAGGTGAGCTAAAAATAAATTACATTTCACATTTTTCGAAAACAAATTTCACAATTTTTTAATAAAACCAAACAAATATGGATATCATTAGAACCATATTTGTATGGTTTTATTGAGAAACTTCCGAGATATTTTAGTCTGTGGTAGGCTTAGTCTGGTCAATTTTCCGGCTGTTTTTGTCCGATATGTTAGGTAACGGGTTGAAGAGGATACTTTCAACAGCCAGGGTTACATCGTGTCGGGACAGTTTTTCTGGTGGAGAAAGCTGGAGGACCCAGAGAGAACAACTGAGCAGCAGCTGTGAGCAACTGACAAACTCTGTAGCTTACTGACACACAAGCCAATTAAGCAGTGGTTGAAGACAAGTGTACCATCAATGTGTATGCCTCAGTAAATAATGCCACCATGCCCCCAAAGGCTTATACTAGATGAAATAAGGTTAAATAGGTCTATAAACATAGGGAATTCAGTATTTGTTGTTGATTGATCACAGGGTTTTCTATTCAATTATTAGGAGTTAACTCTGTTACCTATATGCAAAATTGCACCGAAGGTATGGTAAATGGTTTGGTGCTGAAAATTTATATTCAATCAACAGGGATATTCAATTAAGAGATATCCAATTGAGTGGGTTCCAATGTATATCAAATGAGATCCAGTTACAGATAATTTAGTGAAAAATTATGACTTCAAGCAGAACACAGAGATGAAGAAGCTTGTCCTGAGAGAGAGAATCTCGCAGCTATGCACATATTGTAAAATGTGATTTCTGCTATTGTAGGCTTAAGCACAGATCAACAACAGTGTTATAATTAATAATAAAAAAAATCAATTGGAGTATTTACACCTAAAACCACAAATAAAGCTATTTCCTTGGAAATTACAGCTCAAACATCTCAGCAATAAATGCCAATATCCATTGAGGTGTTAATGAATCTATAATAATCCCTGATGCATCTCATTAGGTATATATACTAGTGTTTAATACAAAGAAGAGCCAGTGATCTTTGAAAATAAGGTTATCAAATCATGTCTTATGCTTTCTTAATGAGAAGAGTGTTCCTAGATTCACAATCAAAGTGCACTGAACTTTCATCTCTCTGGATCCAACCTTCTCCCGCACACATTCAAGATCCATCCTGCTTCACAGTGGCATTCCAAACAGTTGTACATACAGTAGAACCCAGTTAACTGAATAGCTACTTTGACAGTGATAATTATTCAATTAACAGGAGTATTCAATTAACAGGGATTTGATTATTTTCCTGCATTCTAAAGATAAACTGAGCATTTATTAGGCTTTTCCCTCTGGAAAAGACTCTTGTTATTCTACGGATTATTATTTTTATTTTTTTTGGGGGGGGGGGGGGGAGGGAGGGGGGGGGGGAAATGGGGGGGGGGGGGGGGGGAGCGGGTTGTTTTTTTTCCACACATTTTGCCCGCACGATTCCGAAGCCATTTTCGAACCGATTTTCACAAAATTTTGCACACTCATAGAGGGGCGCAAAATCTAAAAATGTACCGAAGAGGCATTTTTTATTTAACCCTTATTTCGCCAGAATTGGCAAAAAAACTGTCAAAATTGAGGTTTATAGGCACTTTCTCGAAACACGCCTTGTAGATTTTTTAAAAAAAATTCATCATTGCTAGACCTGCCTGTGACACGACCATTGATACAGAAGAGATATTAGGCGATGCATATGGTAACCCTCCACAGGCTGTCAACATCGACATTTTGATGAAATGGGCTCTTTTCGAACCCCCAAACGCTAAACGAGAGATAAACATAACTTCCTTTATTGAAAGTGAAATTCGCCAATCATCATTTCTGTAAGTAATAAGGGTTTTCACAAAACCAAGCGTTAACCCGTCGTTAACCCGTTTTGGGCTGGTTAAACAGCAATACCCATCAAAAGCTAAAAAATTCATGTTTTCTGTGGATTTCTCTAAATGAGTCTTGTAGATTTTCAAGAAAAATTGCCCACTTGCAGGACCTGGTGTGACAATACAAGTTGCATGGACAAAATACTCTGGTGAGCATTTGTTAACCCTCCCGAGTTGGTAAAAGTCAAAATTGTGATAAAATGGGCTGATTTTGGACAGCAACAGCACCCAATGGGTACACCACAAAGAAAAGTACCTCCTTTTATCGAGCGCAAAATTTATATGGAAACATTTTTGTAAGTAGTAAGGGTATTCAAAAGTCAAAGTCTTAACCCATTTTTGGCAGGATAAAAAGAGATACCCCTTAACCCTCTGCACACTGATGTCAATATGGCAAAGTTTTCAGCAACAAATATTTCCCATAATGCAGTTTGATATTTAACCCAATATACCTTGTTTGACAGAGCTCAGTGAGCTCTGTCAAACAAGATATAATTGGTTAAATACATAGTTATACAAAAGAAAAACAGAGTGATTGGAGAAAATTCTGTTGCACTACCAGAGTTAAAGGGGTTAAAAGCTTAAAATTCCCATTTTCTGTAGATTTCTCTAAAAACATCTTGTAGGTTTTCAAGAAAAATTGACTATTCGCAAGTCTTTGTGTGACATTACAAGTTGCATGGACAAAATATTCCGATGAGCATTTATTAACCCTCTATAGGCTGCCAAGCATCATAATTTTGTTTTCAGACATGCACAACACGCAATGTATACCCGAGAGATACACCTAATCTCCTTTGTTGGAAGTGGAATTCACTGAGAATCATTTTTGTAAGTAATAATAAGGTTATTCAAAAACCCAAGCATTAACCCCTTTTGGGGTGGTTAATAGCGATACCCATCAAAAGCTTTAAAAATCATGTTTTCCATGGATTTCTTTACAAACATCTTGTAAGTTTTCAACAGAAAATGGCTAATGATAGGTCTTGATGTCACATTACTGGTTGCATGGATAAAATATTCTGGTAAGCATTTGTTAACCCTCCATGGGCTGCTAAATGTAAACATTTTGAAAAAAAATAGTTTGTTTTTGGACACCAACAACAACAAATGGGAATGTCACAGAGAAACATAACTTCTTTTACCGGACGCAAAACTGATAGGGAAAATTTTTAATAAGTAGTAAGGGTATTCAAAAATCGAAGTCTTAACCCATTTTCGACTGGTTAAGGAGATGTAGCCCTTAAAAGCTTAAAGTTCCCATTTTCTGTGGATTTCTCAAAAAAATCTAGTAAGTATTCAAGAAAAATTGACTGTTTGCAGGTCTTGGAGTGACATTACAAGTTGCATGGACAAAATATTCCGATAACCATTTGTTAATCCTCCAGAGGCAGCAAAGCATATAAATTTTGAGAAAATGGGCTATTCTTGGGCACCCATTGCACCCAATGTGTACCTACGAGATAAACATAACCTCCTTCATTGGAAGTTGAATTCCCCGAGGATCATTTTTGTAAGTAATGAAGGTATTCATAAAACCAAGCATTAACTCTTTAGAGCGAGTTACAGAGAGATACCCCTCAAAAGGTTAAAAATTCATGTTATCCTAGGATTTCTCTAAAAACTTCGTGTAGATTTTCAAGAAAAATTGGCCATTCTCAGATCTTAGTGTGACATTACAAATTGCATGTACAAAATATTCCAGTAAGCATTTGTTAACCCTATGCAGGTTCTCAAACATCAAAAGTTTTATAAAATGGGCTGTGTTTGCGTACCCGCAGCACCCAAAGTTAAGAGGAGAAATCAACATAAGTGGAAGTAGAATTCACTAAGAATTATTTTTGTAAGTAATAAGCGTATTCGAAAAAAAAACAAAAAACCTTAACCTGTTTTGGGCTGGATAAACAATGATACCCATCAAAAGCTTAAAATTCATGTTCTCCTTGGATTTCTTTGAAAACATCTCGTAGATTTTAAGTAAAAATGGCCATTCGCAGTTTTTGGTGTGAAATTACAAGTTGCATGAATAAATATTCCTGTTAGCACTTGTTAACCCTCTACACGCTGCCAGACATCAATATTTTGGATACATTTCAGATAAAAGGACCATTTTCAAAGAGACACAGCACTCAGTGGGTATATTTGAAACAAACATAACTCCTTTTGTCGATCATTAACTTGTCGGACAACGATATTGATATTAACCCACTCCACCGTTACTGATGGTTTTTACCTAAACATTTTTTTTATCAAACTGAGTCATCTGAGACTACTGGAGTCGCCTTTCTCATAACATCAATGAGGGATCTTCAGTGAGACGGTTAAAAACAATTCTTCAGACACTTCAGAAAAATCATGGAATCTTATCGGGAAAAGCCACTGATTCTCCAGAATCATAATGTCTAATTCTATTATATCTTGTTTGACAGAGCTCATGGTGTTCTGTCAAACAAAGATATGAGATTAAATGCCGGTATTGAATATACTGAGGCCAAACAGGCATGAAGGTATGGTAAATGGTTTTGTGTTGGAAGTTCTATTCAATTAACAAGGATATACAATTAAGAGATATTTAATTACGAGGGCCCCCCCCCCCCCCCCCCCCCCACTGTATTTATTACATGTAACTGAATTGTAAGTTCATTTTATGTAAAGGATAATACACGAGATCCAAGGAATTCGACCATTATCTGGCCAAACATCCTGGGTTTTGTGTATTTTCTGGCTTAAAATCCACTTTACATTATATTATTGTTTTGATGTGAAAAAATTAAATAATTGCCGATAAACTGAGTTTTCCAGTATCGTATTCAAGGTTCTTGACTATACAACTACTTAAACTTGTGATATTTATTTATTTATTGGTGTTTAACCCTTTGAACCCTAGTTTCCTGGAATGGTATCGCCTTTGTGCACACTTACAGTGAGATGGGTCAGTCCAATATTAATATACAGGGAGGATAAAATAATAACTGCAGTCTGCAGCCAGATGGCTGCAGACTGCAGTTGTTATGATTTTATCATCAATGCCCCGTGTATAGATCTCTTATAATACGACAAAAATGGGACAAAATTATGCCTTCGACCGAAAAATTGGTCTTACAAGTTCAAAGGGTTATGGTCACATATTTCTGCACAATGGCTAATCAGGACCACGAGTTTTACTGGTGGAGGAAGCCGAGTACCCGGAGAGAACCACTGTGCAATAGCGAGCAACTGTCAGCTCCCCAACATACTAACTCCACACAAGCAGGGTTAGCATTGGTTGAAGAGAGGTTCACCGTCGACATGCAGTATGCCTTAGCACAACGTCACCGTGCCCCCCACGTGGGCAAAGGGAGTGAAGTGTCTTGCCCAAGGACATAATGTGGTTGCCACAGGTAGGATTCGAACTGAGGACCTCTCATCTTGCAGCCTGAACCTGTACCAACTGACCCACCGCACCCCAAACTTGTGATAACGAAGGCATATACCATATTTCAGAAGATGCAGAATTAAAGAACAGGCCTTCAAACTCCCTGAGAAATTGAAGCCACCTGTGCGACGTCTAGTACCATGAATTATCTATGCAAAAAAATTTCAACTTATATTAGCAAGCATTTGTTTGGGGTGGTAAATTAGTGTGTGTGTGTGGAGGGGGGGGGGGGGGGGACGAAAATTACAGTTAACCAACTTGAGATCATTTCTCCTGTATTTTTTCAGGACTGGAAAAAGCAAAACCATTTTTCCAGTATTTTCCAGAATGGCATATGAACCCCGTTACAAAATTTTGTGCCCTTAGATGATTATGGATGGAATACCTTAAAAGATATGAAAACTCGACAAGCATGACAGAAAATGATACTGGCAAGATTCCAGTCAAATTACATTTTTCAAAAGTTTTTCTAGAAAGCCCTAATGTGAAATTGGCTTCCTGTAAGAAGGCAAACTACATACGTCACTTATTTCGACCTTAACAACAATCATAAAATTTGTCTTCATTAATTTTCTCATAACACACAGAAAAACTAAAACATTAGGCAGATGAAAGAGAAAAAGTGTGAGGCAGGAATAGAAATTACAATAAATTATTGATGAAGCAATCTTATTTTGAGAAAAAAGTATAGTGAAATTTCCATAAATTTCTTAAACGTCACAGCCTATATTGGCAAGGGTAATTGACTTCTTCCTTTCATGATTATGTTACTCTTTTAGACTATGTTTGTATCATAAAAGCACAAAAATAAATTTAACTCTTTACACTCAACATGAATAGCATACGATTTTGTAAAAAAATTAATAACTAATTCATTTTTGCCTCAAAAATTAGCTCAATGAGCTTGTTTCATTGAGGGACGAATAGCTATGTGTTTCAGGCAAAAATTGAAAAATAAAATTTGAACATCAATTTTGTGAACAGAGCCAGTCGGTTTCTGTTTTCTGTGATAAACAAGCTCTGTTTTACTGGTCAGATAGGACCTGGTCACCATAAGCTGGGATGGAAGTCCTCTAAAATGGACAGCATGGGTATGAATGATTGGCTGTCTCGAGTTTATATCCATGTTGCAGTCACAATTAGCCATTGTGTAGAAAAACGTGACCTTAAACATAAAATAAATAAATAAATAAAAAGGTACACAGTTAAAATATTTATTCTTTATGTAGTCAGGAAAAATATTGTTGCCACTTATGGTTCCTGAGGTGTTTACAAATTAGGTCTCTCTCTCTCTCTACCAATCATTTATGACTATAATGAGACAGACAAGATATTAACCTTCTCTCCAACAACATGCCAATTTACTCTAGTTATAAAACAAAATACTGAAAGAAGATTTTCACATTTCATTTCTAAAGAATGTTATTTCCATAGAACCCTGTTAATTGAATAGTCACTTTGCCATTGTAAATTATTCAATTACCAGGTGTATTCAATTTGCAGGGATTTGGTCACTTCGCTGTATTCTGGAGAACGACTAAGTATTTATTCTACTATATCTTGTTAGAGAGAGCTCATGAAGCTCTGTTAAACAAGATATATTGAGTCAAAAAAGAAAGTATAATAAACTTTGAGGAGCAATTTTTTTAGTATTACCGACTTTAATCCCAAACAAAGTATTGTAAATTAATATTTCGAGTCTAGCTGTATGAATTCGCATAATTTCATGTTCTTACTGTTGCCAGCGTCACATCAGGTCGTTGCAATTCAGACCTGGGGTGAAATGAAAAGTCTGCACATGCAGTCAATAGCGTGTATGTCCACCTTTTGCCTCTTGGATGGCAAGACATCAGCGGCACATGAACCTGATAAGTCTCTGGATGTCACCCTGTGGTACTGCATTCCACTCCTGCCTTAGAACATTACGTAAATTGCCTAACGTCTGAAGATCATGAAGTCGTACCCGGCGGTCCAATTGATCCCAAAGATGCTCGAATGGCGACAAATCTGCCGAAAGTGGGGGCCAGGGATGAAGTTCACAACAGATATGCACCACGTGACAGCAGGCATTGTCTTGCTGAAATAACTGCAATCCAACATTAGAGTTGAACAATGGGACAACAACAGTGTTAAGAATTTCGTCCCTATATCACTGTCCAGTCAGATTACCATCGATGAAGATCAACTGTGTTCGATGGTGCAAGGAAATTCCTGCCCAAACCATTACACTACGCCTGCCGAAACGGTCACATTCCTGCATGCAAGCATCAGAAAACCGTTCTCCTCATCGGCGATACACTCTTGCCCTACCATCAGCACACCGTAGACAAAATCGTGATTCATCACTGAAAAGAACTGTGCTGCCAAGTCCAGCGAACACGCTTACGTACCCATTCCATTCTGATGGTACGATGATGTTGGGTAAGGACTGGTCCGTGGTATGGATGACTACTTCGGATGCCGTGTTCAGCGAGTCTGTTGCGGACAGTTTGTGCACTGATTCTATTGTGAGTTCTACTAGGAGTAATTGCTGCTGTCCTCATCGCCGGAAGGAAGCGATCCTGCAAGTGAGATGTCCTGATGTGTCTGCCTTGTGCAGGGGTCGTAACCCTTGGTCGACCTGAACGCAGTCAGTCAGCAGTAGATCCAGAGGTTCTATTCCTTCCAATGAGATGGTAAATAGTGGCCACCGTGACTCCAATCTCAGCAGCAAGCTCATCTGGAGATATCCCAGCCTCATGCATACCAATGGCACGCAACCTCTGATTTTCGGTTAACTTTGGCATTTTTTAAAAATGTCGGAAGACAAAAACTAGTGTGCTTTCTCAACATATTTATTTATTGGTGTTTAAGGTCATATACTTATGCACAATGGCTAATCATGACTGTGACAGTTTTACGGGTGGAGGAAGCCGGAGAGAACCACCGAGCAGCTGCCAGCTCCCCAACATTGTGTAACTACGCACTGCAGAACAGGCAGGGTTAGATTGGTTGAAGACATGCGTACCATCGACGTGCAGTATGCTTTAGTACACGGCATCATCATGGCCCCATGTGGACAAACAGGGTTAAGTGCCTTGCCCAAGGACACAATGCGGGAGTCCGAATTGATCGCTCAGACGGTCACCCATCCAGTGATTAACCGGGCTCGATGTTGCTTAACTTCGGTGATCTGATGAGAACCGGTTACCGCGTACCACGCCCCCTGTTTTCTCAACAACCCAGGCTCTCTAGCACAATATAACACAAAGAAAATCATTGGTCCCCCATTCAATTAAACATTCTTGGGTAGCACATGCTATTTTGAAATCCGTAGCAAAATTGTACACTGTTGGGTGGACAACAACAACATGTCATTAAACTTTTTGCACAACTTCTTGTCTACAAACATGCAACATTAAAACTATTATATTTCATCCTTTATGCTATTTTTTCACATTTGTTTCTATTATACTTTCGTTTTTGACTCGGTATATAATAAATTAAATGCCTGTACTGGATGTAGAGGAAAATTAGTCCAGAAACAAGAGAAATTAGACAGCTGACTGAATCCATACTGCATGAACTCTTAAGGCTTAGACACTTCCTCAGAAAATAGGGGGTTTTAGCATCCTACTAGTTTGGTTTTTGGTGCAGTGGCCAGCCTTGGAATGTACTTTTCCCTCCACATACTTTTCGGAAAAGTCAAATGAAAACAGGGAGAAGTGAGCCAGGAATTGCGCCATAATATAGTTTTCTCACATGGAAATAACTTACTAAAGCTGAGAGAAATAATGAGAGAAACAAGAGGCCCCACAGGGCCTGAAGAGCTCACCTTGAACAGAGCACGATATAAACTAAAATAAATATAAAGTCCAAGAACAAGTTTACATTAAGCAATCCATCTCCATAGGATACATTGTCAATCCTTGAACCCCTCAGGAGTGACAAAAATAGTCCGAGCATGATGCCTTTTCTTCAGTTGATCATAATGAAAAATGTAGAACTCCCCTACAAAATTTCTAATTCTTCAGCTACAGGGCCAATTCCAGTTCCCATAGGGAGCCCAAATATCAACACAAGCTCTCGATTTGAACAATGTTGAATCTGACTTGTGTACCAAATATGAAAGTATTCTGATGGTTGGATCTGAAGAAGAAAAATTTTAAAGAAATTTCTTCATATTTCTCTAAGTTAAAATTTGGGCTACCAAAGCAAGCCTAGATATTAACCCATGGACCCGATTTGAAAAAACTTGAATCTGACCCGACCCCCCCCCCCCCCCCCCCCCCCCTCCCCCCCCTAGAGATATTGTATTCCAAATATGAAAGCATTCTCATCAGTGCATTCTCATCGTGGATCTGAAGAAGAAGATTTTTAAAGAAATTTCCTCATATTGCACTAAGTTAAAATTCGGGCTACCATAGGGAGCCCAAATATTAACCCAGGGAACCAATTTGAACAAACTTGAATCTGACTCCCCTAGAGATGTTGTAAACAAAAGTTGAAAGGATTCTGACAGGTGAATCTGAAGAAGATGATTTTTGAAGAAATTCCTGCATATTGTACCAAGTTAAATTTCAGGTTCCCATATGAAGCCCAAATATTAACCCAGGCACTTGAATTAAACAAAATTGAATCTCACCCCCTAGAGATGTTGTATACCAAATATGAAAGCATTTCAACTGGTGGATCTGAAGAAGAAGATTTTTAAAGAAATTTCCTCATATTGTACTATGGTAAAATTTGGGCTACCATAGCGAGCACAAATATACACCTAGGGACCCGATTTGAACAAACTTGAATCTGATCCCCCTCTAGAGATGTATTTCAAATATGAAAGCATTCTTACCGGTGGATCTGAAGAAGATTTTTAAAAATTATCCCCCATATTGAACTAAGTTAAAATTTGGGCTTCCAAATATTAACCTAGGAACTTGGTTTGAACAATCTTGAATCTGACCATCATAACAATGAATGTATACCAAACATTAAAAGATTCTGACTGGTGGTTCTGAAGAAGATTTTTAAAGAATATTCCCCATATTGCCCTAAGTTAAAAATTTGGGCTCCTGTATTGAGCCCAAATATGAAACAATGGGCTTAATTTTAATAAACTTGTATCTAACCCCCCCCCCCCCCTGACTCAGCATTTTTTCGATGCCCTTCACAGAACACCCTAACATAACCGACGGCAATTTTTTTTTACCATTCAATTCTACTGGTCCTAAGGATGCTTCATACCAAATAACAGCTCTCTGTTCCATGTGGTTTGGGAAATATGAGTGTTTGAAAATATTTCTATTTTTAGCTCCTGGGGATCCCATGGGATGTGGAAATTTTTTTTTTGCACGGGTCAAGTACTTACGAACCAATAATACTACATGTGAAATTTGGTTCAAATCGGACATTCGGTTCAGAAAGTAAAAATACTCGGCGGAGCCAAAAATCTTACCCCTCCCATTACAAAGCCAAATATTGCTTCATGAACTTCGTTTGAACAAACTTGATTCTACGCCTCAAAAGGAAGCTCCACAATAAATATCAAGTCACTGTACCCACTAGTTCATGAGAAGATGATTTTAAAAATATTTTGGTGCATTTTCCCCCATCCCTATGGGGCTGAGAATGCTGAGTTGAATAAAACTGCAACGCCAGTTTGGGACCTTATGAACCAATAATACCACATGTCAAATTTGGTTCAAATCGGACATTCGGTTCAGAAAGTAAAAATACTGGGTGGGGCCAAAAATCTTACCCCTCCCATTACAAAGCCAAATATTGCTTCATGAACTTCGTTTGAACAAACTTGATTCTACACCTCAAAAGGAAGCTCCACAATAAATATCAAGTCGCTGTACCCACTGGTTCATGAGAAGATGATTTTAAAAATATTTTGGAGCATTTTCCCCCATCCCTATGGGGCTGAGCATGCTGAGTTGAATAAAACTGCAATGCCCCTTTGGGACCATCACTCACACAAATTTTCACTAGAATTGGCCCAGTGGTTTTGGAGGAAAAGACCAAAACATGGTGTTGACTGACGACGGACAGATGGACGGCAGATGGAGAGCGATGAGATTAGCTCAGCTTGACTTTGTCAAGGTGAGCTAAGAAAGGATAAAACAAGTGCAATGCCCCTGTCCCCAACTGCCAAGCATGAGTTTCTAGTCAATTAACTTTGTTTCTATCAAATTAATAAATGTCTTATCTTATCTCCATTAAACCATAGCACCAATACAGCAGGCCACCAAATGTGTCCATGGGACACTGATGCCCCCCGCTTTATGATAAACTGTATTTAGTAGTTAACAAAGTCCAATAGGGACCATAACTCAGATTAAAAAATATCGCACCACTCTCAAAATCAAACCTGTCTGGTATATTGCCTACAATGAGCTATATTCCAAGTTCGATTGAAATCGGATACCTATAACTCAAGTTACCATCCAGAAACCATTATCAACAAGTCAGAAAAGGACCATAACTCTGCCAAAAATATCAGACCAAGCCCATTATGAATCCCTATCTGTATTATGTGGTAATAAACCTAGAGATAAAATTTTATTTCATTTCGTTCAGTCAAACAAAAGTTATCGTTTGGAAACCAATATCAACATGTTTTCAGAGTCGGAAAAAAGCCATAACTCTGCCAAAAAATATTAGCCCAAGCCCTCAGTCCAAGCCAACTATCAATCCCGACCTGTATTATGTGGTTATAAACCTATGCATAAATTTTTGTTTCATTTTATTCAGTCAAACTAAAGTTATCGTGTGGAAACCAATATCAACATGTTTGTAAGTCGAAAAAGGACCATAACTCTGCCAAAAAAATATCGCACCAAGTCTCCTATCAATTCCAACCTGTATTATGTGGTTATAAACCTATGTATAAAATTTTGTTTCATTTCGTTCAGTCAAATTAAAGTTATCTTTTGGAAACCATATTAACGACAGACATAATGCCTCGATCTGCCCAAATTTTTACAAGGTCTAGAACACAACAAGCCAAGACCAATACTGGGTCTGGACCTGCGTCACTGCATGCAATTTAGCCACGGCAGATCTGAAAATTAGATACACAATACAACTCATCATTATGAAGCAGCAGACCAAATATAAAATCATTCCCTTTCATAGAAGCCAAGAAAACTTTGACGGAAGAAGTGTTTCGGATGGACTGACGGACGGAGTCGAGCGGTTACTAGACCTGCTCTGCCACTGGTGACGCAGGTAGTAAGTAATTCTGGGTAACACCTTTGTTCAGAAAGACCTTTTTCTGGAATAATTACTCTTGGGAACTAATGGAGTGCACCCCATTGATGCTAACAAGATAGACATTTTTTGACCCACTTTGACTTCAGATTTGATTTAAAAGTTTTCTAGATAAATGCCCTCCTCTATAAGGGGTTTCTTTTTGTTGTAAAAGTTGTTTTGAAAGAATGTTTAAAATCACATGTCTTTTGCCAGTTGTAACCTATTTTCACTGTTAGCAAAAACATGTTGGGCTTGACTGATCATACAATATTTTTTATCTGTTTTTATATTTAGTTACTATGAATATTAGCTCAAACATCATTTAATACTTCAAATAAAATGCTTTAGTGGTGATTATGTTTTAAAATAGTCCTCAAAATTCACCTAATTTCAAGGCAGACTGAATTTTCACAAGGCGACTTAAGAATTGCTCTTTATTGAAGGCAGAGAGAAGTTTGTCAATCCAAAGCGGCTTCTTCAGCCAAGTTGCCAGGTCAGCTGGTCTCTATATTGGTGTTCAAAATCATTTTCAACATCTTTGGCTATATCATGACAGCAACACAAGTATGAAGTAAAGTTGAACCAATTATATACCATTGCTTGAGTACACTTACTTATTGGGGGTTAACAACACCTTCAACAGCAAGGGTCACCTCAAGTAATAAGTTTTATGGATGGAGGAAGCCGGAGTACATGGAGAGAACTACCGAGCAGTGAAGAGCAACTGTCATGCTCCCCAGTGTACTAACTCCACACAAGCAGGATTAGCCAATTGAAGACAAGTGCACCATCGAAGTGCAGTATGCCTTAGTACACAGTGCCACCATAGCCCATGATGGCAACTAGGATTAAGTGCCTTGCCCAAGGACACATCACAGTTACTCCTGGTGGGGAATGAACCATGGATCTTTCGGTTTGATGTCCAGTGCCTTAACCACTGAGCCACCGTGCCCCCCCCCCCTTCCCCTTGAGTGCAACAAGGCATTATCTGCATTCAAAACCATTACAGATGACACCTTAGTTGCATTCAAGGAACTTTGTAACTGTGTTGCCTACTTTAGAGGACTCTGAACCAGTCATCTGGTACAGGGTCCTATTGTAACAATGATGAAATAAAGATAACTTTTTGCACATATCAAGACCACAATATAGATATGAAGTTTTGCCAATCATTTATACCTATGCTACTCACTTTAGAGAGCTGCTACCCAGACATCTGAAACTGGTTCTATTTTACTGGTAAAGCAGAACCTGTTTCCCACAGTAAACAACTACTTCCCAACTCCCCAGGGTTCCCATAGTTATAATTATGTAGTGGGTCTGTAAAAAAAGGCATGTGAGGGAGTAGCAGGTACCACCTGTGCCCTCAGCTACAATATTACTCAACATATGATTTTTTTTAAAAGAACAAAATATTTTATTTGATATCAAACAATGATACACTATCTCCAAATAAAAACAAGACTAACAGCGACCGCCTGGCCTCGGATACCCCAAACTATGACCAAATGGCCCATAATACTGGAATGAAAAGTTTTGTGCTGAATTTGTTCAGGATGAAAAACCTGATTTGATGATTCAGAAGTTTTCCCATTCCTGTGACCTTGACCTTTGTCACTCGAGCATCATGTTCCTGTGCAACAGACCTTCCATTGGTCTTTACTTTTGTGTAAAGTTTTGTGGAAATCCACCCAAGCTTTATAGAGTTATGACCTGGATGGACAAATGCAGTCAGTGAAAGAATTAGGTTTTCACATTTCTGCGACCCTGACCTTTGTCACTCAGGCATGGTGTTGCTGTTCAACAGACCTTCCATTGGTCTTTACCCTGGTGTAAAGTTTTGTGGAAATCCACCTAAGCATTATAGAATTATGGCTCTGGCCGACAAATACAGTCTGTGAGAGAATTTAGTTTTCCATTCCTGTGACCTTGACCTTTGTCATTCGAGCATGGTGTTTCTGTGCCAAAGACCTTCCATTGGCCTTTACCTTGGTGTAAAGTTTCATGGAAATCCACCACAGCTTTATAGAGTTATGGCTCCGGATGGAAAAATAAAGTCGCACAGATGGATGCACAGACTGATGGATGCACTGACGAATGGACTGACAATGCAGATTTAAGATGATTCCCTATAGGGAGCATAAAATGAAAGAGTCAATGACTCTGTAGCTCAACTTGGATATGACAGGAATTAGTACTTGCTGTGACCAAGACAACTGAATAATGAATATGACAGGAATTAGTATTTGTTTTGGCCCAGTCAACAATAATAAAAGAATTACAAGGTGACTGTAATGGACTACAGATTAAGACCAATCATTGTAGATTATTATTTTTGTGTGGAAATTTTCAGTCCCAAACAAAATATTTTCAGACTAAAATTTTTTCTTCTTCTTCTTAAAATTGACCAAAATGCATCAAAACACAAAAAACTAATTTCCGGATTTTGGTCCAAAATTTTCTAAGTCCCACCCGGACCCCAAATTTTCAGTGTAAAAAATTTTTTTTTTTTTTTGTCTTAAAATTTACCAAAACGCATAAAAAACCAAAAAACTAATTTCCGGATTTTGGTCCAAAATTTTCTAAGTCCCACCCGGACCCCTAATTTGCATAATTTATTCACGAGAAAAACTCTGTATTATATGTAATGTATCCCATGGTACTAAACATTCATACAAAAATTTATTCAAATCAGATCTTTCATTTGGAAGTTCTGCGCAAAAATCTGATTGCACTTAATTTTGAACAAAATGGCTGCTAGTGGCCATCTTGAATTTCAGACTGGACCCAAAAACACTCCTTCTCGTCCCATAGTGATAACAAAGGTACCCAAGAAGTTTCGTGAAGATCAGTTCATAAATACGGCCTCTAGCCCGAGCCGTATTGGGATTTGCACTCACAGTGCTGAAAGTAACACTAAATAAATCAAAGTTAGCCTAATTTGCATAATTTACGCACAAGAAAAAAACCTGTAATATATGTAATGTATCCCATGGTACTAAACATTCATACAAAAAATTATTCAAATCAGAGCTTTCATATGGAAGTTCTGTACAAAAAACAGATTTCGGCATCGTCGGTACAAAATGGCTGCTGGCAGCCATCTGGAATTTGGGACTGCACCCAAAAACATTCGTTCTCGTCCCAGGGTCATAACAAAGGTACCCAAGAAGTTTCGTAAAGATTGGTTCATAAATACGGCCTCTAGCCCGAGCCATAGCAGCTTGACACTTACAGCTCTGAAAGTAACACTAAATAAATCAAAGTTAGTCTAATTTGCATAATTTACGCACGAGAAAAAAACCCGTATTATATGTGATGTATCCCATTGTACTATACATTTATACAAAACTTTATTCAAATCAGAACTTTCATACAGAAGTTCTGTACAAAAAACTGATTTTTGCATCATCGGTACAAAATGGCCACTGTCAGCCATCTTGAATTTCGGACCACACCCAAAAACACTCGTTCCCGTCCCAGGGTCATAACAAAGGTACCCAAGAAGTTTCATAAAGATTGGTTCATAAATACGGCCTCTAGCCCGAGCCATAGCAGCTTAGCACTTACAGCTCTGAAAGTAACACTAAATAAATCAAAGTCAGTCTTATTTGCATAATTTACGCACGAGAAAAAAACCCGTATTATATGTGATGTATCCCATGGTACTAAACATTTATACAAAACTTTATTCAAATCAGAACTTTCATACAGAAGTTCTGTACAAAAAACTGATTTTTGCATCATCAGTACAAAATGGCCGCTGGCAGCCATCTTGAATTTCGGACCACACCTAAAAACACGCTTTCCCGTCCGACGGACAGACGGACGGACGGACAGATGGACGACGGACCATGACAATAGCTCAAATTTTACTTCGTCAAAGTTGAGCTAAAAATGCATTGTTTCAAGGGCATATGATAAGGAACATGCATATCAAATTTGGTTCAATTTGGCCCAATAGTTTATGAGAAATTGATAATGTAAAGTTCATGCCGGATGGATGGACAGACAGAAAGTGATCACTAAACCTCCCATTGTGCTTCATTCAGGTGAGCTAATAAAAACTGACAAGAATGTATTGCTTCAAGGGCATTAGTTTTCATATCTTTGATGATCAGATCAATTAAATCATTGTGAATTAGTAATATGGCAGCAGGGCTGTATCCTCATAATGAATACATTTACCAATATAAACACTCTCAATTTTTTCAGTTCTTCCCTCCATGAGTAATTAAGGGTAAAAATGTCTTTTGAGCTGAAGAAGTTAAATTATAGATTGGCAATCTTCACACATACACTGATGGACACTGTTATAATTAGTCAATAAAAAATCATTGAATACAGGCAGTGTAGAACCTCAAGCATTCCTAGTCAGACCTGTTACACTGGTAGTGAATGGCAATAGAGTGAAAAATCATTGCAAATTTCAGTCCCATTCTTCAGAGCACAAAACCCACTGATTTCTGCCAAATTTAATTAGGCCCTTGAAAATGGCTAAGAGAGAAATTCCGACATTAGCTGGACTCGGACACCCTCTCATGCTTATCACAGCATTTCTCTCTCCACTGAAATGTCTGTGTAAACTTGTGAATAGTAGCTATGGCAACAGAGTCTATTATGCCATCTGCATGATGCGTATTGATTAGGGTATTGACTTGTTAGTTTCAGACTCTGTACAGTGAATTCTATCAACAAAGATGACGGGAGGGTGTCTCTTTCAGTCATTTTCAAATAAGTGTGCTATTGTAACTTGACCATAATCATTATCAGATGATATCTCACTTGGTGGTCTAATATGTTTGAATGATTTTTTATTTCAGAAACTGAAAAACAGAACTGAATGACTGGTAAAAAAAAAAAGCGTGAATTTCATGAAAATCTGCATTGACCATTTACCAAACACGGCTGGAGTTGAACTTCCAAAAACATTTTAATTTTTTTTCAATAACTAAAAAAACAAATACTAAAACACTATTCTTTCGTCCAAAACATTGCTTGTGACCCCTCTTTGGAAAGACCTCAATAAGCTCATTCCAATGAGGGTCATTAGCCAGGCCTATCATTCTGAGGAGGGTTATTGCCCTCGTCTGCTAATGCCTGCTTGAATGAAAATTCTACGGTGGTAATAGTCAAACTTACATATGTTGCATGGGTTCTATTGTTTTAGCGGAGAGAATTTATTTATTTATTGGTGTTTAACTAGTAGAGTGCTAAATTATTTTTAGCCATCAAAATTTGTTCACACATCTTTGCCTTATTACAATTTATGAGAGAGTGCCTACAGGCACTCTCTCATAAATTGTAACAAGGAAAATCCATACAGGCCGAATAATTTAGATTCAAAGATAATATGAAGAACACCCACAGAGTTTGAAGCCTCTGAGTTGCAGTCCCTGTGCTTTACAGTAAAGCCCAAATGTGGGCTTCCGGCACGCAACCAGTTAAGGTCACATATTTCTGCACAACAGCTAATCATGACCACAATATGGAGATAAAGTCAAGGATACCCATCTTGCCCATTTTAGAGGACTTTTACCCCAAGCATTGGTGACTGGGTTCTATTTTACCAATAAAAACAGAGCTTGTTTACCACAGTAAACAGAATTCAGAGAGAAAATGTGGTTATAATGCGTGAACATGCCGAGCAGAGTAATAATGTACAGCAGAGTAAATGTGCACTTATTTGATAAGACTATAACACTTCCCAATTTTACTGAAGTACATCAGCCGATTTCGCATGTGTAGATAACATGTGTGTATAGTGTAAACAATAGCTACAAAGGGAAATCGAGTTACACACTCGACGTTTCTTTGAAATTCAATGTTGGTAATATTTTAATTTATAATCCCACATTTAAATTTGTTTCTGAACAGTTACACACATGTGAATGATACAATACTATTACTATGAGTATTACGACTAATACTATAATAGCCCTCAGTAGCCCTTCTTAGCTCCATTAAGGTGGGTCAAAAACAGCCCTGCTGGGCCTAATTAAGGAGGGCAGTTGTGGCCCTACTTCAATTTTGAAAATGACAGGCCTGCATTAGCTGTTTTGAGGGCAAAAATTAAAAGGAATAAAGTCTAAATGGCAATTTTGTGAATAGGACTGGCCAGTGTTGATCATTATGGTAGGAAAAGTGTTAAAAATATCAACGTGGAAAATGTTGTGTTTGAATAAAGGTCACCTGTTTCAGTGCAAAGATTGATCTGATTAGACCATAATATCTTTGTTCTTAATGACTCATGCAAAACGAATTCTTGAATAAATAAAAAAAACTTCATTTTTGTCCTATTATTTATTTATTTATTTATTGGTGTTTAAGGTCACATATTTCCGCACAATGGCTAATCATGATGAGAGTTTTACGGGCGGAGGAAGACGGAGTACCCGGAGAGAACCACCAAGCAATGGCAAGCAACTGTCAGCTCACCAACATACTAACTGCACGCAAGCAGGGTTAGCATTGGTTGAAGACAGGTGCACCATTGACATGCAGTACACCTTAGTACACAACACCACCATGCCCCCAAGTGGGCAATGGGGGTGAAGTGTCTTGCCCAAGGACACAATGTGGTTGCCGCAGGTGGGGTTCAAACTGCAGCTTGCACCTCTACCTACTGAACCACTGCGCCCCCCTATTTTTGTCCTAAAAAAATAACAGCTCATGACCACTCAATGGAATGAGCTCATTCCAATTCATCAACTATGTTTTTGAGGCAAGATATGGGGGAAAAAAACTAAAATGAACACATTCATGAGACACTAATGCCCCCACCCACAAGCCCCTGTGTAGAACTTCCTAAATATTTCAAGTTTTGCGCAAGAAACTAATGCCCCTGCACACATGCCTCTATGAAGAACCCCTAAATATTTCAAGTTTTTCACCATGAGACATTAATATGCCTGCCCACGTCTCGGTCCTGAACTAAAAAATTTTTCAAGTTTTGCACCATGAGCCATTAGTGGCAGATTCCCTAAATATTTCAGTTTTTTATTATAAGACATTAATGCTCCTGCCCACAAGCCCCTTAATATTTCAAGTATTGTACCACAAGACAATAATGCCCCTGCATTATTATTATTAATTTAATGGTATTTAAGGTTACATATTTCTGCACAATGGCTAATTGTGACTGAAACATGGAGATAACGTAAAGTTTAGTCAATTGTTTATACCCATGTTGCCCATTTTAGAGGACTACCATCCTAAGCATTGGTGACTGGGTCCTATTTTATAAGTAAACAGAACTTGTTTACCACAGTAAACAATCACTGCTTCACACCCTGGGGTTCCCATGGGAGCACAAGACCCTGTGCAGAACCCCTAAATTATAAAGTTTTGCATGATCATGGGCCATAAGTACTGCGTTCTCACATAAACAGCTGAAAACAGAACTTGGCCTTCCTTTTGTGACGAAAAAGTGTAACTAAGAAATGTCCCACCACCCTCCCTTTGTCCTTCGTGACTGAGACACAATTTTTCAGATAGACAAGAGACAATTGGATGGACAGAAGGATAGACAGAAAATCAGGGGGATGGACCTGGTGGTGTCACAACTTCCCTTTGTCCTTTTTTTATTTATTGGCGTTTAAGGTCACATATTTCTGCACAATGGCTAATCATGAGTGCAACATGGAAATAAAGTCAAGTTCAGTCAATCGTTTACACCCAAGGTGGGTGGATGGATGAATGGACAGTTCACTTAGATTCAAGATGCTCTCTTTGGGGTCCTTCAATAAATATTTGGAAATTTTCAAATCATTATACCAAAAGAATAAAAAGAAGCATGCAGGAAACAAAAAAAATATTGTTTTTGCAAAATCAAGGGAGGAAACTCAAATTCTAAATTATTTTGGAAAGTAAATTATGGATGGAAATAAAAACAATAAAATTTTTGCTCAATCAAAGGCCATAAGCATGGAATTATGTCCACTGGAAATCTAAAATTGAAAACAGCTCTTATGTTTTGTGTGTCATAAGAGAAGCTGTCAAACTTCAAATCAATCTGACCCTGACTAACATGACATTCTCATCTACTCATCATACTAAGGATGTCGGCTAAGTTTAAAATGAAAGTGTCAATGACACTGCAGCTCAACTTGTGAAAGACATGTACATGTATAGTATGTGACACAGCAATGATACACATCCAGGTAATGACCTGATAACAAAGGTACATGTAAAGTATTGTAAAGGTCTGTACATAAATACTGACCATAGCCTGTAACAAATGTACAGGTTATTTATTTATTTATTGGTGTTTAAGGTCACATACTTATGCACAATGGCTAATCATGACCGTGACAGTTTTATGGGTGGAGGAAGCCGGAGTACCCGGAGAGAACCACCGAGCAACGACGAGCAGCTGTCAGCTCCCCAACATCGTAACTCTGAACTCTGCACCGCAGCACAGGCAGGGTTAGATTGGTTGAAGACATGCGCACCATCGACGTGCAGTACACCTCAGTACACAGCGTCATCGTGCCACCATGTAGGCAATCGGGGTGAAGTGTCTTGCCCAAAGACACAACGCGGTTGCCGCAGGTGGGATTCGACCAAGGACCTCTCGGCTTGCAGCCTGCACCTCTATCAACTGAGCCACCGCGCCCCCATATGTACAGGTTAAGTATTGTAAAGGTGCTAAACTAGAAAAGAAATCTTCATGGGATTAATGTTAAATGGGGATCCTTGTATGGTGCATCATAAGCCAAATGTTAACAATTGTTTTGACCTGTTTGATTCAAACCCTTCTACGGTTGATTCCTACTAATTAATAAATATTTGTCCAGTCCTTCTTAAAATGCAGGTATTTGAATTTTTTATCTTTAGCTCATAGGGTTCCCATGGGTGAGGAGGTTTTATTTTTCTCATTGGAAACAGAAAACTGGGTTGTGCTAATAATGTTTACCCTCCCCAAACAACACCAAATATTAATACACTCAAGCCCAAAAGCACTCGTCACCGTCCCATGATGATAACAAACGTAGTCCAAGAAGTTCTGTACAAAAAACTGATTGCACCTAATTTTGGTATAAAATGGCCGCTGGCAGCCATCTTGAATTTCAGACTGCACCCAAAAACACTTGTTCTCTTCCCAATGTGATAACAAAGGTACCCAAGAAGTTTCGTGAAGATTGGTTCATAAATACAGCCTCTAGCCCGAGCTGTATTGACATGTGTATTTACGGTGTATAAGTAGTCCTGAATAAATTTCATCTAATTTGCATAATTTATGCACAAAAAAACCCCCATATTATATGTAATGTATTCCATGTTACTAAACATTCATACAAAAATTTATTCAAATCAGAACTTTCATACAGAAGTTCTGTACAAATGAAAGTGTCAATGACACTGTAGCTCAACTTGTTTAAGACATGTACATGTATAGTATGTGACACAGCAATGACAAACATCTAAGTAATGACCTGATAACAAAGGTATATGTAAAGTACGGTCTGTACATAAATGCTGACCGTATCCTGTAACAAATGTGTAGGTAAAGTATTGTGAAGGTGGGCGACAGTTAGATGCTAAACTAGAAAAGAAATCTTTGAGTCCCAGAGTGGGTCTGACTGAACCCAAAAATATTTGTTCTCATAGCACAGTGATAACAAAGGCACCCCAAAACACTCGTTCCTGTCACAAGGTGATAACAAAGGTACCCCAAGAAGTTTCGTGAAGATCAGTTCATAAATACAGACTCTAGCCTGAGCCATATTGACATATAGAAGTTGTGTACAAATGAAAGTGTCAATGACACTGTAGCTTAACTTGTGTGTTGTGTTTGATGAAAAGGATAATGTTCAATGTTTATGAAAGGATTCTGAAATAAGACAAGAATTGTGATAATTGGGAATATGTTCATTTCTGTTCCCTGTATGCTATGTTTTTGATAAAAATAATATGAGGTGTACACTGTACTAAAGAGCTGAGGGGTGGGTTAATATGACCTCACAGTTAATGTATGTGGCCCTCACAGTTAACGTATATCAACGAAAGTTACCAAGTTACAGTGAAATTATTCCAAAATGAGTCATCCTATCAAGTTACATAGAAATCCCATCATAAATATGGCCTGTAGACTGTGCTAAAGGTTTTTGGGCTTCGGGCCCCTGTAGCCGTCAGTTTCCCAATTGCGTCCAAATGGGACGTTCTCATCTAGACATTATATGAAGTCAACCTACCAAGTTACAATGAAATCCCTTCATAAATATGACCTGTAGACTGTGCTAAAGGTTTTTGGGCTTTGGGCTCTGGCAGCCATCATGGTTGAATGATCGCAACCAATTGGGGACATTCTCATCTGGGCATCATCAGGAGTGATCCTACGAAGTTACAATGAAATCCCTTCATAAATATGACCTGTAGACTGTGCTCAAGGTTTTTGGGCTTCGGGCCCCTGAAGCCGTCACAGTTGATCAATCATGACCAAAAGGGGATGTCATCATCTAGACATTATATGGAGTCACACTTACGGGTTACAATGAAATCCTTCCATAAATATGACCAACAGACTATGCTAAAGATTTTGGGGATTTGGGCTCAGGCAGACATCAAGGCTGAATGATCATGACCAAAAGGGGACGTTCTCATCTAGACATTATTTGGAGTCATCCTACCAAGGTACAATGAAATCTCTTCATAAATATCACCTGTAGACTGTGCTAAAGGTTTTCGGGCTTCAGGCCCCTGTAGCCGTCACAGTTGCCTAATGGTGTCTAAAAGGGGCTGTTCTCATCTAGACATTATATGAAGTCAACCTACCAAGTTACAATGAAATACCTTCATAAATATGACCTGAAGACTGTGCTAAAGGTTTTTGGGCTTTAGGCTCGGGCAGCCATCATGGTTGAATGATCGCAACCAAAAGGAGACATTCTCATCTGGACATCATCTGGAGTGATCCTACGAAGTTACAATGAAATCCCTTCATAAATATGACCTGTAGACTGTGCTCAAGATTTTTGGGCTTCGGACACCTGTAGCCATCACAGTTGACCAACCACGACCAAAAGGGGATGTCATCATCTAGGCATTATATGGAGTGAACCTAACAAGTTACAATGAAATCCTTCCATAAATATGACCTACAGACATGCTAAAGGTTTTTGGGCTCGGACAGACATCAAGGCTGAATGATCGTGACCAAAAGGGTACGTTCTCATCTAGGCATTATTTGGAGTCATCCTACCAAGCTACAATGAAATCCCTTCATAATTATGACCTGCAGACTGTTCTAAAGGTTTTTGGGCTTCGGGCCCCTGTAGCTGTCACAGTTGCCCAATCGTGTCCAAAAGGGGACATTCTCATCTAGACATTATATGAAGTCAAACCTACCAAGTTACAATGAAATCCCTTCATAAATATGACCTGTAGACTGTGCTAAAGGTATTCAGGCTTTGGGCTCGGGCAGCCATAATGGTTGAATGATCGCAACCAAAAGGGGACATTCTCATCTGGGCATCATCTGGAGTGATCCTAAGAAGTTACAATGAAATCCCTTCATAAATATGACCTGTAGACTGTGCTAAAGGTTTTCGGGCTTTGGGCCCCTTTAGCCATCACAGTTGCCCAATCATGTCCAAAAGGGGACGTTCTCATCTAGACATTATATGAAGTCAACCTACCAAGTTACAATGAAATCCCTTCATAAATATGACCTGTAGACTGTGCTAAAGGTTTTCGGGCTTCGGGCTCGGGCAGCCATCATGATTGAATGATTGCAACCAAAGGGGACAATCTCATCTGGGCATCATCTGGAGTGATCCTACGAAGATACAATGAAATCCCTTCATAAATACAAGAGGCCCCAGGGGGCCTGAGGGTGCTCACCTGACCTGGTAGCCTAAATATCAACGCAGAGAAATGATTTCAACAAGTTGCATCTGCTACTCCTAAGAAAAGCCTCCTACCAAATATCCAAAGATTCTGACCAGTAGATCTAAAAAAAAGATTTTTAAAGAATATTCCTCATATTGAACTAAGTTATAATTCGGGCTCTCACAGGGAGCCCATATATGAACCCAGGGACTTGGCTTTAACAAACTTGAATCTCACCCCCTCTAAGGATGCTGCACACCAAATATCAAAACATTCCGACTGCTGGATCTGAAGAAGAAGATTTTTAAAGAAAATTCCTCATTTTGAAGTAAGTTACAATTCAAGCTCCCACAATGAGCCCAAATATGGACCTAGGGACATGACTTGAACAAACTTGAATCTTACCCCCTAAGGATGCTGCATAAAAAATATCAAAAGCATTCATCTGCTGGATCTGAAGAAGATTTTTAAAGAAAATTCCTCATTTTGAACTAAGTTGTCATTCGGGCTCCCATAGTGAGCCCAAATGTGAACCAAGGGACTTGGCTTGAACAAACTTGAATCTCAGCCCCCAAGGATGCTACACACCACATATCAAAACATTCTGACTGCTGAATCTGAAGAAGAAGATTTTTAAAGAAAATTCCTCATTTCGAACTAAGTTACAATTCAAGCTCCCACAGTGAGCCCAAATATGGACCTAGGGACATGGCTTGAACAAACTTGAATCTCACCTTCCTAAGGATGCTGCATACCAAATATCAAAACATTCCGACTGCTGGATCTGAAGAAGAAGATTTTTAAAGAAAATTCCTCATTTTGAACTAAGTTATCATTCAGGCTCCCCAAGTGAGCTCAAATATGGACCTAGGGGCATGGCTTGAACAACCTTGAATCTCACCCCCACTAAGGATGCTGCATACCAAATATCAAAACATTCCGACTGGATCTGAAGAAGATTTTTAAAGAAAATTACTCATTTTGAACTAAATTATAATTCAGGCTCCCAAAATGAGCCCAAATATGAACCCAGGGACTGAATCCCCCCCCCCCCCCCCCCTCCCACCCCCCTAGCATGGTGCATACCCAATATCAAAAGATTCTGCCTGCTGGATCTTGAGAAGAAGATTTTCAAGAAATTTGACTGAAATGCACTAAGTTCAAATTTGGGCTCCTATACTGAGCCCAAATATGAACCCAGGGGGCTGATTTGAACAAACTTGAATCAGATCCACTCCACAATGTTGCATACCAAATATCAAAAGATTCTGCCTGCTGGATCTGGAGAAGAAGACTTTTTAAGAAATTTGCCTGAAATGCACTAAGTTCCAATTCGAGCTTCTATAGTGAGCCCAAATATGAACCCAGGGGGCTGATTTGAACAAACTTGAATCAGATCCACCCCACAATGTTGCATACCAAATATCAAAAGAGTCTGCCTGCTGGATTTGGAGAAGAAAATTTTTAAAGAAATTTGCCTGAAATGCACTAAGTTCCAATTCAAGCTTCTATAGTGAGCCCAAATATGAGCGCAGGGGGCCGATTTGAACAAACTTGAATCAGATCCACCCCACAATGTTGCATACCAAATATCAAAAGATTCTGCCTGCTGGATCTGGAAAAGAAGATTTTTTAACGTTTTTCCCATTGCCTACAGTGTTAAAAAGTGCTGACTCAGCACTTTTTCAAAGTCCCGAAACCGTACTCTATGATAAAACTGATGGCAAATTTTTTTTAACAATCCTTTCTGTTGGTCCCAAGGAAGCTTCACACCAAATAAAAATTCTCACTGCCGTGCAGTTTTGGAGATATGGGCGTTTTAATTTTTTCTATTTTTAGCTCCTGTGGTTCCCACGGGGCGATGGGAAAAAAAATAAATTAGGTACTTATGACCCAATAAGCACTCACGTAAAATTTGGTTCAAATCAGCCTCGCTGTTTGGAAAACAGAAATTTGGGGCGAGGCCAAAATTTTTGCCCCTCCTTTAACATCGTCAAATATAGCCCCTCGAACTTCTCTTGAACAAACTTGAGTCTACACCTCAAAAGGAAGCTGCATACCAAATATCAAGTCTCTGCTATTGCTGGTTCTTGAGAAGAAGCTTTTTTAAGAATTGGAATATTTTTGCCCCATCCCTCTGCTCAATATGAGCCGAAACCTAATTTGACAAAAAATCAAAATGCCCTTATATAACCCCTACTCACATGAAATTTGATTAATATGCGGCCAGTGGTTTGGGAGAAAAAGGCCCCAAAAACCACCTTCACGACGGATGACGGACGACGGACGAAAAGTAATCAGAATAGCTCACCCTGACTTTCAGTCAGGTGAGCTGACCTGTAGACTGTGTTCAAGGTGTTCGGGCTTTGGGCACTTGCAGCCATCACAGCTGACCAATCATGACCAAAAGGGGATGTCATCATCTAGGCATTATATGGAGTCAACCTAACAGGTTACAATGAAATCCTTCCATAAATATGACCTTTTGCCAATGATAAAGGTTTTTGGGCACGGGCACCCATCAAGGCTGAATGATTGCCATCAAAATGGGACGCTCTCATCTAGACATTATTTGGAGTCATCCTACCAAGTAACAATGAAATCCCTTCATAAATATGACCTCTAGACTGTGCTAAAGGTTTTTGGGCTTCGGGCCCCTGTAGCCGTCACAGTTGCCCAATCACGTCCAAAAGGGGACTTTATCATCTAGACATTATATGAAGTCAACCCACCAAGTTACAATGAAATTCCTCAATAAATATGATCTGTAGACTGTGCTAAAGGTTTTCGGATTTTGGGCTCGGGCAGTCGTCATGGTTGGCAGATCATGCCCAAATGGGGAAATTCTCATCTAGACATCATAAGGAGTCATCCTACCAAGTTACAATGAAATCCCTCCATATTAAACATGACCTGCAGACTGTGCTAAAAGTTTTTGGGTTTCAGGCTTGGGCAGCCATCATGGTTGATAGATCATGCCCAAAAGGGGACGTTCTCATCTAGGCATTATACAGAGGCATCCTACCAAGTTACAATGAAATCCCTTCATAAATACGACCTGTAGACTGTGCTAATGGTTTTCGGGTTTTGGGCTCGGGCAGCCATACCGGTTGCCTGATCGCGACCAAAAGGGGACGTTCTCATCTAGACATGACCCCAAACCTGCATATGAAATTTCGTGATGATCAGACAAGAACTGCGGGGTGTAGCCCGTGCTAAAGGAAAATGTGAACAGACTCACAGACTAACAGACTTCCGCATGCGTGATGGCAATAGCTTATCTTGACTATGTCAAGTTAAGCTAAAAACTGATTGGACATAATTTCGGTACAAAATGGCCACTGGCAGCCATCTTGAATTTTGGACCGCACCCAAAAACACTCGTTCTCATCCCAAGGTGATAACAAAGGTACCCAAGAAGTTTCGTGAAGATCAGTTCATAAATACAGACTCTAGTCCGAGCCGTAATGACATGTGCACTTACTGTGTATAAGTAGCACTGAATAAATTTCATCTAATTTGCATAATTTTTGCACGAGAAAAAAACCTGTATTATATGTGATGTATTCCATGTTACTAAACATTCATACAGAAATTTATTCAAATCAGAACTTTCATACAAAAGTTTTGTACAAAAAACTGATTGCACCAATTTTGGTACAAAATGGCCGCCGCCAGCCATCTTGAATTTCGGACTGCACCCAAAAACACTCGTTCTCGTCCCAAGGTGATAACAAAGGTGCCCAAGAAGTTTCGTAAAGATCGGTTCATAAATACGGCCTCTAGCCCAAGCTGAAAGTAACATTAAATAGATCAAAGTTAGTCTAATTGGCATAATTTATGCACGAGAAAAAAACCTGTATTATATGTGATGTATCCCATGGTACTAAACATTCACACAGAAAATTATTCAAATCAGTGCTTTCATCTGGAAGTTCAGTGCAAAAATCTGATTGCACCTAATTTTGTACAAAATGGCCGCCAGTGGCCACCCTGAATTTCAGACCGGACCCCAAAACACTCGTTCTCGTCCCACGGTGATAACAAAGGTACCCAAGAAGTTTCGTCAAGATCAGTTCACAAATACGGCCTCCAGCTCGAGCCGTGTGTATGGCACGATGGACGGACAGACAGACAGACAGACGATGGGCCATGGCAGTACCTCAAATTTTGCTTCGCCAAAGTTGAGCTAAAAACTGATTGCACTTATTTCTGTACAAAATAGCTGCCGGCGGACATCTATGATCTTGAATTTCAGACTCCACCCCAAAACACTTGTTCTCGCCCCACGGTGATAACAAACGTACCCAAGAAGTTTTGTAAAGATCGGTTCATAAATACGGCCTCTAGCCCAAGCCGTATAGAAGTTCTGTACAAAAAAACTAATTGTACCTAATTTCGGTACAAAATGGCCACCGGCAGCCATCTTGAATTTTGGACTGCAACCAAAAACACTTGTTCTCGTCCCAAGGTGATAAGAAAGGTATCCAAGAAGTTTCGTAAAGATTGGTTCATAAATACAGCCCCTAGCCTGAGCCGTATTGACATGGACACTTACTGTGTATAAATAAGTACTGAATAAATCAAAATTCATCTAATTTGCACAATTTCGGCAAGAGAAAAAAACCTGTATTCTATGTGATGTATTCCATGTTACTAAACATTCATACAAAAATTTATTCAAATCAGAACTTTCATACAGAAGTTCTGTACACAAAACTGATTGCACTAATTTCGGAACAAAATGGCTGCTGGCAGCCATCTTGAATTTTGGACCGCACCCCAAAACACTCGTTCTCATCCCACGGTGATAACAAAGGTACCCAAGAAGTTTTGTAAAGATCGGTTCATAAATACGGCCTCTAGCCCAAGCCTTATTGAATTGTTGACACTGGACAGACAGACGACGGCGATGGCATAACCTCAAATTTGACTATGTCAAAGTTGAGCTAAAAAACTGAAATATAAATATGACTATTGGGTTTTCTGAAGACATGCAATATGGCTGCCGTTCAGCCATTATGGGCAGTCACCCATTACCAAAATAGGATGTTCTCCTCAACTCCTCATATTGAGTCACCCTACCAAATTTACAGAAAATTGATCCATAAATGCAACCTGTAGCCTGTGCTGAAGAAATTCAAGATAGCTGCTCTGGTGGTAATTGTGTGGTGTCCAATCGTGATCACAATACATTGTTTTTTATTTCTTTATTTTTGTTTGTTTAATATTTATCTCTTGTCAGTAGTCAGGGATTACTCTGAATTTAAGGGATTATGTTTTCACTTCTTGGGTATATACAATTGGCTGGATAGGCTGGATTTGACTTTACATCCATGTTGCGGTCATAATTAGCCACTGTGTACAGTACGGCCACCTTGGACTGGTCACATTCCACGGGTGGGCAATATTTCCATGGATGCAATAATATTAGATTCCAAACACTAATTATAGGAATAATCATCAAAAATTTAATTTTGAAGCACCGGGTACAACCCGGTACTTCATTTATTAAAATTTGGCTGATTATGATTTTTATTACGTGCCAAAAGCATGCATGGATGTCACTGCCCATGCTTGGATTATGACCAGTCCACAAAGACTGTACTGTAGAAGTATATGACCTTAAACACCAATAAATAAATAAATAAGTTTAAGGTCACATACTTATGCACAATGGCTAATCGTGACCATGACAGTTTTAATTTAAACAGTATTTATTTCCAAAGTATGAAAGTACATTTTTTCACAATTCAATAGAAGCATACACCTATTAAGGAAATGGATTCAGCATCAAGCTAAAGAACTTATACTCGGATGTTTCCAGTGACAGTTTTACGGGTGGAGGAAGCCGGAGTACCTGGAGAGAACCACCGAGCATTGAAGAGCAACTGTCAGCTCCTCAACATTCTAACTCTGTTCAAGCTATGCTCAAGCAGGGTTACAGTGGTTGAAGACTTGTGCACCATCGGCATGCAGTATGCCTTAGTACACAGCATCATCGTGCCCCCATGTAGACAACTGGGATAAAGTGCCTTGTCCAAGGACACAATGCGGATCGTCCCTGACAGGGATCAAACTCAGGACCTCTAGCACAGAGGTCCAATAGTTTACCACTGAGCCACCGCGCTCCCAAATAAATAAAAAAATAAATAAATAAATAAATAAATAAATAAATAAATAAATAAATAAATAAATAAATAAATATATGTTTTCACTTGTCTAACAGATGATTTATTTTGAAGATCCATGTTACACACCTGACCAGTTATATACCTGTCCAATGAAGGTTGAAGGGTTAGTTGGAGACATCACAATGTACTTAGGGAGGGATGATGATCAACTGAACAATGCTAAAGATAAGACATTTTTTGTGATCATTCACTGATAAGAGTGATGGAAGGCCATATTTGATCTTTAATTTGATGTGCAGGTGCTACAACCTAAAGGCTTGATATTCTTTGGAAGTGCTTCATATTATCTTTGAAGTGAAATAATTAACTCTATGTAGAATTGGCTTGTCCCAGTTTATGGGTCAGTGCCTCTAGACACTCCTCTTTAAATAGTAACAAGTCAAAGACAAGAGAGTATATTTTGATAACCAATAAGTCAGCACTCTCCCAAGTGAGAGAAAAAAACACTGACAAAAGACAGCCCAATGATTTTGGGATTATCTTGCCTACAGAGGGTTGTGCATTTTTTTTTAATAACCTTTGTGGAGTTATCTTAAAGTTTCAATTTGTGCATCACTGTTGCCCACATTAAATTACTCCCACCACAGACAGTGGTTCCAGGTCCTATCTTACCAATATGGCAGAACTTGCTTGCTGCAAGAAACAAGCAATGCTCCACTTCTGGGGTTCCCAAGGGGAATGAAGTTTAATAATTGAAGGCCCCAACAGTGAATACCACTAAAGTTGTCCCCAAAGTCCATTCTACCAGGCCCAAACATTATTTCAAAATGCAAGGCCTGAAGATGTAAAAAAACAGCAACTTTAATCTGAAAAAGAGAAAACTTAATAAAAATGTAAGGCACCAGTATTTATGGCAGTTTCTTTACAAATAATGAAGGTTATTATTCATTTAAAAACAGTACATAAAGATTGAACTGTAAGTGACAATTGTATAAAGGAACTTTCTAACAAGGAAGTGAAATGACTGCAATGGATGGGAGAATTTAAAAACATCATGGGAGGTAACTGTGTAATACATGAGTTGGATGATCCAAAAGACAAGATGAAAAACCACTTCAGAAACTATCAAGGGAGATTATTCCAAATCAATTGTGAATACTTTAAAATTGCAAAAGTAATTTGGTCACTCTATGGACAGGCAATTTTGTAGTTATGTAAAAGAATCGTCAGGTATTTTGCTCTTAGTTATTAATTTATTTATTGGTGTTAAAGTCACTTTCAGCATCAGTGGCTATATCATGATCACAATACAAGTAAAAAGTCAAGTTAACCCTTTACCAAACGTAATGGCCAAAACCATCCAGCGCCATTCTAAAAAATTGCAATTAGTTGAGCTTGTTCCAATGAGGGGTCATAACCTATGTTTTCGAGACAAAAAATGAAAAAAATTAGGTATTCAAGAATTTTGTTTGCAAATGTCGTCTGCTTTTCATATTTGGTAAAGGGTTAAGCTTATGTTGAATCCTGTTATTACAGATAACTATATAAAAGTACTAAACCTTCTATTGTTCATGTGTATTTTATAAATTATATTTGTTACATGTAATTACCAATCATTTTTTAATAAATATTGTTTTAACTGAGTTCATCATTTACACCTATACACCTATGATGCCCACTTTAGATGATTTCTAACCCAGGTGTTTGTTACCAGGTTCTATTTTGATAGCAAAACAGGATTTGGTTACCCTAGTAGAATTGGCGATCTCACTGAGGTTCCCAGAGGGATTTTTGTCTTCAAGTTCCACTGCAAGTAAGTGCGTGGGTAGATATTCAAACTCATGGGCTGGGCATAATAGCAAATCCAAGTGCACATATTGTGAATGCTGTTTGTAAAGAATTGCACTATAGGAAGCTTAAACCTCTCTGTTCAGTAGATTCTACTAAATAGAGATGGAAATATGCAGGTCAATGTTCAGTAATTTTTAACACATATGATGAAAAAGAATTTTACTGTGGTTCTCATTTAACAAGTTCCTCCTGTTTTTCAAAATGAAGTTAATAATTTTCATTATTAGAAGAAAAAATGTATAAGCTGGTATTGTGCCAGTAAAGCAGACATTATTTACCACAGTAAACAAGCACAGCTCCACTTTGCATGGTTCCCACAAGTGCTCATATTCACCCATAAGAAGAAAAGATAACTGAATCACAGTAAACTTTTTTAACCTGACTTTTGTATTCCATCTGTTAGGTTCACTGACTCTAGGGTAAATGAGTTAGAGAACAGTTATCCTTTTAAAATATCGCTGATAGAGGGTTTGCAACTCCTGAATTTGACTGACAAAACAAGAAAAGCTTTTATCACATAATCACTAGCAAATGGCCAATATGGAAATAGTGTCATCAACAGGTCTTATTTATTTATTTATTGGTGTTTAAGGTCAAATACTTATGTACAATGGCTAATCGTGACTGTGACAGTTTTACAGGTGGAGGCAGCCGTAGTACCCGGGGAGAACCACCGAGCATCGATGTTGCTCCTCAACATTCTAACTCTGTTCAAGCTCCGCTCAAGCAGGGTTACAGCGGTTGAAGACATGTGCACAATCGATGTGCTGTACGCCTTAGTACATGGCATCATTCTGCCGCTATGTAGGCAATCATGATAAAGTGCCTTGCCCAAGGACACAATGCAGGTTGTCCTGGATGGGGATCGAACTCGGGACCTCTAGCATAGAAGTCCAACAGTCTACCACTGAGCCACCATGCTCCCAACAGGTCTTATTAACAAGTGATGTCAGAAGTCAACATGACACTGTAACATTGTGAGTGAGATGGTTTCAGAAGAACACTGAATCAGAGTTCTTGCGGGCAAGGACTGATAAAATTCAATTCTGTACAAGGCTGTTTCTCGATATATATCAGCATTTTTCAAGGTCCTGCAATAGGCTAATTTGAGGGTTTTCAAGGTCCTGTCTTCACTAGTCTTAACTAGGACTCACCGGTCATTATCCCCTTGTAGGGAAGGGGGAGTAGGTGGTAATGACCAGAGGGACTAGTTAAGACCATGCCTTCACAAACTATGGTATATAAAACTATATAGTTATGATAACGTGCTTCGTCAGTATTTTTATTCTGTGAATATTCAATACTTTTCAAGGGCTCCTGATACATTTTCCAGGATTTCAAGGCCTTGAATGACCCTTAATTAAATTCAAGGCCGTTCCTTGCATCTAAGGTCCCACAGAAACCCTGTGAATTAATCTTCTATGTTTTTGAAGTCATTTATTTCATTTAACTATTTACCTTGCACAACCAGAAGACATTTGCAAAGATGGAATGACCCCCTGACTGTCATTCCATCATATTCATTTATGCCTCAAAAACATAGCTTATGAATGACCCCTCATTTGAACAAGCTTGTTTTTTAGGAAAAATATGAAAGTAGAATGAAAATAGAATTCAGTTGGCTATTTTTGTAAATAGTGCTGGTCATATTTGGGTTTCGTTAGGTCAAAGGTTGAATCACACATTATGTGATAATCTATTTATTTTTTGGTGTTTAAGGTTACAGACTTCTGCACAATGGCTAATCATGACCACGACATGGAGATAAAGTCAAGGTCAGTCAATCATTTATACCCCATGTTGCCTATTTTAAAGGACTCACACCCCAAGCATTAGTGACCGGGTCCTATTTTACTAGTGAAAACATTGTGATAAACAGAATCTCAAATTCTTCCCACTGGAAATGAAATTCTGAATCTTGTTCACTAAAATCGATCAATGCAATTTTTAAAGAAAGGGAAAAATCAGAAGCTTAACTATAAAACATTTTTATAATCTATTTTTTATTTTTCACTTTTTTATAAGGGTTCACTAAGAAATGAAAAGGGTTTACTAAGAAATGAACTTGTAATGCTAATATATATTTATGAACTTTACTGGTAAAGATATTTGTGCCCAACTATCAGGTATGCTTATTTGGAAGCTAACTATAGAGCTGGGTACATGGTTAGAATAGAAAAAAGCCTTTCAAGTATTAAGTTTCCAAGATAACCAGTATCAATGATTCCATGCAATCAGATGCTGTGTATAGCTGAAGACGCGCAAGTTTGGCATCTCCTACAGTCAGGGGGTCATTCCATAGTTTGGCAGCAGTGGATTAGCCAGCTTGAAGAGGTCAACAATAACTCTGTAATGCCTAAATCAAGCTGCAGCAAATTTATAACGCAGACCCCTGTAATATCCCCGTATTTGATATTGATAATGTATACCAAATGTCACACAAATATCTTAAGAAATGTAGAACTAGTTTACTACACAAGATTTTCCCATTCAAGAAAGACTGTAGAATTCAAGGGCAATAATTCTGCAATCTTTGAAATGAACTATAACAAACTTACTTTACGCACATCTGCTATATATACAATTTTCAAACCTACATCTTAAGATCTCCACACGAGTTTCCTCATACTAATAAAACTGTAGATATTAAGGGCAATAAATCAGTAATGCTTGAATAGAGCCACAGCTAATTTACGTTATGCACATCAGCACTTGATGTTGATTATGAAGACTTCAAACCAATAACTTAAATATAGAAGTATTTCAATCCTCAATATTTCAACAAACAGTCCGACTGATCGACAGACCGACTAATCAACCAACCAACCACTGAGTCGCAGCAAGTAATGGTTGAACTCTCTCCTCACACAGGCTGAGTTAGCACTCATTCATTATCGTGTGTACCAAGACAACCGCACTACCATTTATACAATAAGGATCAAGTATCCAAAGACACAACACAGATGATGTGGATCTGGATCCAACTTATGACTTTTCGATCTGAAGTCCAATACACAAACTGGGTTCCTTTAGGTTTCAATAAAAATTTTGTAAAACTGAATAAACATGAAGACATTCACTGCTAATGAGTTCTTATCAGCATTAGGCTATTAAAAAAAAATTCTTGTTTCTCAGGACCTCCCCCATCATAGAAAATCTGCCTCATCACCTTTTTTTTTCACCTGGAAATCTCTTCTCTGACACTACTTTGCACTTGTAGGACAAATATTTAATCAACTATATCTTGTTTGACAGAGCTCAAGAGCTCTGTCAAATAAGATATAGTTGGTTAAATTTTCAACTACATTATGGGAAATTTTCACTACTGAAAACATTAGTTGGCCACGTAATAGTTAAGTAGTTAAATTTCGGATTCCAACTATTTTCAGAACTGTTTTGTGAATATACAACAACAAAAAAAACCTCCCTCCCACCCTCATCATAAAACTGAAGAAAAATTGCCTGAGAAACCTGGAGAAACAAGAAATGTTTCTTTATGGGCTTTAGTTATTTACCTACAACTTGCAATGCTTATTCACAGGTAAGTAATAGGCTACAAAAATTCAATTCCCTTGTGAAAAGCCCAGAAACATTGATGAAATGTGATAAAGATTTAGGAAATGCAAAAAAAAAACACAAGTGTGAAATGGAGTGATCTTTGAATTGCACTGAACATCAAAACATGGTAACTGGTGGAGTGCTGCAAACCCATATTTGGGCTCCATTTTGAAGTGCAGGTACTGCAACTTAAAGGTTTCATATTCTGAGGAAGTGTTTCATACCATCTTTGAAGTGAAATTATTTTATCTGTACAAAATTGCCTTGCTACAATTTATGGGAGAGTGCCTGTAGGCACTCTCCAATAAATTGTAACATGGCAGGCATGTAAAGAAATTTTGATGACCAAAAATAATTTTGTACCCTTCCATTAATAACCAACTATTTATAAAGACAATGAACAGCTTTCACCATTTATCCAATACAATACCAAAACAAAGAATTACTTAAGAAATCGTCCTTAGTGGAATGAGCTTATTGGGATTTTTCCAATTAAGTTATTGCATATACAATGAAATTTAAAGTAAAATTAAAAAAAAAACAAAGGGCAATAACTCTCTCAATTGTTTAGAAATCTCCTTAGTTTTCAAACTTGTCCAAGACACTGGTAATAATAAGCAGTTAAAATTTTAGTGAGGTGTACTGTTTGAGATATTGCATAAACAAAGAAATTTCAGGCATAATTCCACTAAGAGCAATTACTCCCTTAATGTAAATTGAATGATGGTGGTTATCGAAATGGATGGACAAATGCATGGATGGATGGAAAGAGCTCTTCAGTATATCCCTTCCTTATGGGGAGATAATAACTGCCAACAGACTTAGAATGTAACTTGCAAACTAAACCCGATTGCATGAGGGGGCAACTGTTCTATTGCAGTAAAAAGAAAGCGACACTGGCATTAAGCTTTCTAGGGTTAAGGAATGTGCATCATTAGAAAACAATGAGCCTCAGCACAGTTTGCTACCTCAATTTCACCATAGCGAGTGGAGTGTTCCAAAAATATTTCTGATAACATAACTTATCACTGGAAAAGTTTTTCCATCTCATTACAAGAAGAGTAAAACATATCCAGTGCACATAGAGAAATGATTACATCTTCCACATTCCTATGCCAAGTAGCATGAATAGTTTGGGTTTTTTCAGGAAATGCAGAAAAAATTTTACAAAGCTTTGTCAATCACCAAATTTTGTCAAGATATATATCAGTCATAAAGATATAACAACATCAATCAAAAGAGGGGTTATGAAATACACTGAAGAAGAGACAACAATAAAAACTATGTTGGTGTAGGGAAAAAAAGAAGAAGACATTTCTAGTTGAAATTGCATTGGACAGGAGAATGACTTGTGACCATGAATTAGAAGTGCTGTGTGTCAAATCATGTAAACCAATGACCATAAAGGTTGAGACAGATTTGTGTTGAAAATCTACATGTAAAGTGATGACATTACTTACTTCTGACCAGTGGACACCCTTCTGTCCTTTAACATTTTTTTTCCATTTCTGAAAATGCCCAAGCATGAAACCATAAGCAAAAATGAAATTAACCCTTCACTTAATGGATTGGAGGCACCTTCCCTCATAATTTATAAACTGAACAATTATTTTTTTTATGTTTCGTTCAATTTAAAAAAACCTTATCATGTGCACCCCTCATTCGAGAGAACCTGCAGCACACATTTGATTGAGGGGAGAGGGGAGAGAGGAGAGGGTAACATGTTATGTTTTTTAAATTGAAAAAAAAATAATTAAACATAAATTTTACCCAACTCTCTCCAGTAATCAATGTCCCTAAATCACAATGCATAGTAAGGTTGTTTTTTCAGCTTATTGTTGTCCAACTTCATAAAAAAAGTGATTTAACCATGAAGGTCTGGAGATTTTTATACATACTTACTACACAAAAACACCATATCCTGAAGCTTTGCAGCTGTTTTTTGGTAAGTCTTGGCTGCTTACATAGACAGCCAAGACTTGCTTAGAAGCAACTGCTAAAGTACTTCTAATGCAACTTTCTGTCTATCAGAGACTGCATGCTGGGGCATCTGCTCTGTTACAGTCAAGCATTATCAAAGCTGGAATTTGGCCCTATTGCGTTAACTGATAGCATGCTGGAAGTCCATATTTGGGCTTTATATTTATTTATCTGTAGGGGGTTAATGACACTTTCGATAGCCAGGGTCACCTCATGTCGGACAGTTTTGCAGGTGGAGGAAGCCAGAGTAACTGGATTAAACCACCGAGCAATGGCGAGCAACTATCAGACTCCCCAACGTACTAACTCCACACAAGCAGGGTTAGCACTGGTTGAAGACAAGTGCACCATCAACATTTGGTCTTTACTCTGATGTGCAGGTACCACAGCTTATAGGCTTCATATTCAGTGGAAATGTTTCATATCATCATTGAACTGAAATTATTTAGTCAGCTGGTATGTGCCTTGTTACAATTTATGGGAGAGGCAATCTCCCATAAATTATAACAAAGCAAACACATGTGAACAAATTTAGATGACGAAAATAACTTAGCACTCAACCAGTTAATAAATACTCTGAGGCACCAATGCAATCATGAAAAGCCTCAAAAAGGCATTTCAGATAGTCAACAAAAAAACAAACAAAAATTCTTCAATGGGAATGAAAAGCAACCGATGACTACATGTTTCACTACAAAGAAAATCAAACTTGGTACTTCACAATGCAATACCCATCACAGAGGACAATGTTGTAGCATTAACGAATAACGATGTGTGGAAAATTGCCAACAAAATCTATGTGGACAGGACAGGAAATAATGGTAAATCCCCAAAGACACAATTTATATTCAAAACATGGATGATGAATTGTAACACAAAGATCCAGGAACTTTCTGAGATTTCCAAGCAAATAATACTCTTTTCCATACTTCAAGAAAGTTGAACACCAAGCTCATCAATGTAATAAATAAAACACCTACCAAGTATGTGCGAAGGAGCCAATGAAATGGCAAAAGAAACTCATGTATAACCCTGTACCTAAAGTAATGGCCAAAACCATAACTAGCCACAAAAGACTTGGTTCAGGAGAAGGTGTATTTAAGACATGAATTTGTCCATATACAAATCAATAATATACAACTGGAACTTAATTAAGCACCCCCATTTTTTTCGCAGTGATGTTAATAGAAACTGTCATTACTTTCATGCTATCTTTAAGATGGCCAAAAGTGATTGTTTGCAGAACGAATGGTCTATTGACAAATGAAAGACAACACAATGATGATAATATGCAGTATTTTAATGGCGCTAATTACACATATTTCTCACTTAAGTTTTTGATGGAAAAATGTTCTCTCGACAAGTATGGTGCTGGAACAGTCCATGATGAAACAATACTGGTAATTACTGACAAAAAATGTAACTGGTGATCTCTTGAACACAATGCACTTGAGGTCTGACATCAGTAGCGAGTGCATCAACCATGTGTCCGGATGACAGCATAAACCCTCCTCATAATGTTACTGGTGAGCCTTCTAAGGCAACTGCTGCCACGCCTCATGCAATGCAGCTTCCAAATCGGTCAAATTATGTAAAAGCAGACCCCTTACTTGCACACAGCATCCAAGAAAGTCCCAGATGTGTTCTCAAGGCTTCAGATCAAGGCTCACTGCAGGCCAAGGTAGTGTTGTAATAGCATTGTTCTGAAAGAATGCTCTCACAGCATAGGAACGATGTGGCCGTGCATCATCGTCCATGAATACAGGGTGGGTAGCCAATGAGTGGTTGTCAAAATGAGGCACGACAACCAGATTGAGAATGGTCCAAATGTACTGATGACCATTGAGATTCCCACGTCACTATATCAAGTGTTTACAATCATGAGAGAGGCATCCCCAGATCATTACCAATCCTCAACCATAAGGAAAGTAGGTCTGATGTTCCTGGTCACATAAGCAGTATTTCTATGCCTCCACACTCTCATGCAACTATCTGTGATGTGAAGCAGGAACCTACCCTCATCTGACCAATGGACTTTCCTCCACGTCCTGAGATTCCAATGTTGTTGTGCCATACACCACTGCAAACATCGTCTTTGATGCGGAGCAGACAGAGCTGGATGCTTGATGACCCTTCTGGACTCATACCCAGTTCTTTGAGACGGTTTCGGACAGTTCTGTTGCACAAATGCATGTTGCAGAACCAAAGGCATTTCAAAACCCCACATGAAACAAAGGGTTCATGCCTAACGAGGTGTGTCAGACTCCGATCTTCCCGAGGAGAGGTCTTTTGGGGTTGTCAAGGCCTTGGTCGGTCCTTAACATCATTGGTTTGTTGATGTTTTCGGACAAGTCTGCTGATGACAGAATGACTATAGCCAAGTTGCCTTCCAATAGCTTTGAATGACATGCCTGTTGCAGGCATGTCAACGATTTGCTATCTTAGTGCCTCTGACAGTCTCCTCCTTGCCATGTCAACATTTATTGATAAAAGAAGTGACAAATTTTCTTGTTTTATACCCAGATATTGCAAGTGGATGATAGTGTTTTTTGTGACATTCATGGGTAGCATGCTTCACATGGATGAGGGAATGTGTTTGGGGTACGCTATCAGCCAGAAACATCATGTTTCACTAGATGAAATGTACTGCAAGACACAGCAATCATTAAAACATAATAATCAGTAACAGCAACTTCACTGTCATAAAACATTTTAGGGGGTGCTTAATTAAGTTTCAGGTGTATACATTGAAGTTGAAGAAGAGATAATTCAGTTAAAACTTTAAAATTTGGGAGGATGCAGATGTCTGCTTGCCAAGGATCATGAAGGAGAGCTTTCATCACAATTGGTTCATAAACCTTGGAGCAATGCACACAAGAACAAAAGAACAAAAGGAGATTTAAGTGATTCCTATATAGTCCCCCACCAATTTTTCAAAAAACCTTTTTAAATGAATCAAGTACACGTGTCACCCAATAAGACTGCATACCAAATTGGATCAAACTGGCCAATGCTTTCGAAAATTAAAAATTGGGGTGGGGCTATAAATTATAAACTTCCAGAGATGAGCTCAATACTGCCTGTGAATAAACTTTTATTCCATGCTCACCTATGTTACTACCTGTGAAAAGCCTGTATGTTAAATTTTAGCTTTTAACTCCACTACCGGTGTAAAGCCTCTACTGCAGTTAAAAAAATGTACACGTATAGTAGGAAGTTCATCCAACTTGACCTTGACATGACGCAATTTGCCGACTTCAATATAATCACACTTTGCGATCTTTCATTCAAACATACAACGCTTTGCAGTACTATCTACTTCGTGCAATGGCTTATTTAGTTTAAAATACCTACGATTAAATATTTAAAATAAAATTTAAGAATGGTAAATAATAATTTGACTGAAAAAGCAAGGTATATTCAATCAACTTTGACGATGTGTCTAGCGGTCAATCAAGCATTCACAAGCAGCCGGAAGTACTAAGAACTAGTGCAGATGTAAACAAAATAAACTCATGTTTTTGAGATAGAAAGTGTCGTTTTTCCTCCATTTTAAGTGACAAAGTCGATTATTTATTAGGAGCATGGTATAAATAAAACAAATAGGTACTAGGGCCGGTAATCAGATTTGAACCACTTGTAGAATAAGAGTTTTAACCACTTGGTGTGCCTCATGGTTAAAACCCTTATCCTACTCGTAGTTTAAATCTGATTACTGTCCCAAGTACCTATTTATTCTGTATGAATCTTCAACTCATCAATGAGTTTAAGTACATCTTAAAGACATACACAGAATGATATATGCATGTGAATCGGTTAATCGATATGATACTTATGCCATCACGGAAGGATAAAACTCAAGGCCTGTGTCTTTCCGTGATGGCACACCTTCACATCTATAAAAGCAGTTATTAGAAGGACACTCAGCAATTCATTTGACAACTATCAATGAAAAGAACATTTTATCGCCAACCAAATTTGCGAGGGCAACCTGTGTTGCTATTTCGTCCCCTGAGTTCCAATGTGTTCTATGTGCCTACTGGCACATAGAACACATTGGAACTCAGGGGACGATTTTCAGCTATCGATAGGGATTCAAATTGTAATTGAGAAGAACGATTTGTAGAAAATACCAGTGAAATTTCGCTTCTATTTAAAAATAAACCATCAATGTTTTCCGTTCTGCACATGTGCGGAACAGCTTTTCATTTTCCACATGGTTTAATGTTCCTGTAGATGTGTATTACATAGAACAGGCGTGTAATAAAGTTGAAAATCCTTCTGTGTTATTTACAATTATAAAGAGTTAAAATGAGGGTCTTCACACTCTCACTGGAATGCAACTTGGTGGTATTCAGTTGCAGAAAAAAATCTTCGATGGTATTGGCCAATGTCACTGGTTTCGGTAACATATTCCAGAAATTGATGATTTGTGGGAAGAATGAAAATTTGTACACATCTCTGTTTGTTGTTGGCTGATGGTATCTACTTGCTCCTCTAGTTCTTGCATTTCCAGGTGAAAGATACTTTTGGGTCAACTACGACCAGGAAGTGTATAATCTTGAAGAATATGATTGGCTGAGATGTTGTTTGGCGAGCAAGCTGCTTTATGTTCCCAATGCAGTTGTTGCAGCATGGCTGTTACACATCCTGGTGTGCAGTTGTAATAGTCCCCAGTGATGAACTTCACTGCTCGGCATTGAACATCCTCAAAGCTTGGTGTGGGTATGATTATTAGGACCCCAGACAGTGGAGGCATACTCAGGTGCTGTTAACATCATCCTTGTGTATGCTGGGGATTTCACAGATGGTTTCCATCCATGCACATTCCTGTGCATGAAACCACAGGTTTTGCTGGCCTTTGCCATGATCGAGGTAATATGATCAGACCAGATGACCTCATTGATTATGGTAACTCCAGCATATTTACTTGATTAAACTGCCTCCAGGGTCTTGTCATGCAGTTGGTACTCAAGCTAGACAAGTGTTTTATTATATTTGTGATATGGATAACTTTGCACTTTTGGGGTTGAAGCTTCATTCGCCGTTCAGTGTCCCATTTTTTCCAGTGCCTGTCTTATCAAATTTGGTCCAAGTATAACCTAAAAAACTTTTTTGGGACAAACCCGAATCTACACTACGAAAAGAAGTTGTAAAAAAAAAATCAAAGCAATATGACTAATGGCTTTTGGGAAGAAGATTTTCAAAGAAGTATGGGCTTTTAGATTTGGCCAAGTGGTTCTGATAAAGACTAAATTGCAAAAGTTAACAGGTGCAGGATGAGAGATGACAGACAACTGATGAGATATGACAGACAACAGGTGCCAAGTGATTGTCACAGCCCACATAGACTTTTAGTCTAGAATGCTAAAACTGTGGCAAACAGTTAAAAATGAAATGTTATTTCTACTCAAATCCTGCTTTCACCATTTGAAAGGAAAATACTCAAATCCTGCTTTCACCATTTAAAAGGAAAAAACTAAGTGTGTATTTTTCTGAAAAATCAACAAAGAAATCTGCTATACCCAGATACTGGGTAATTTAGACGATAGTTTATTAAAAGCAAATATATTTCATTGACCCTGATTTATGGTTTGAAAAAAATAAACCGAATAATGAGTAATTTTAACTTGTTTAACAAATTTAGATTATTTGGCAGGCACGATGGTTAACTTCATATTTTTGTACTCAGATCTTATTATCCTCTTTTTCTCAATCAATTGAATGGAAGGAAAAAGTAATTGGATACAAATTATTTCAATACAAGAGGTAAAAACAAATCTTCAACTTGTGTGGCCTGAAAGACAATTCAGAAAAATGAATGATTCCTACCTTTTCTGCACCCAGTTGTGCCATGAGCACTTTCTTCTCCAGTTTAGCTATTTTCTGAGCTTCGATTCTCTCTAGGGTGGATCTGTCCACTTTGCTGTGTCCTAGTTTCCTCACTGGGTTTGTCAACCATTTCCTACAGACATATAAGTGGAGTTAAATAAGTGGACTGTGTACTGGCTAGTCTACACAGTTTTGTCAAAATACACCAACATTTTTCTGAAATTTCCATTTTTGCTAATGAACAAACTTATGTCAGAACTCAAAGACGTTTAAAAATCAGTGAAAATTTCCTATAGAATACTGTCTTTTCAGATGCATCATGTGATCATTCAAAGAAGCAATCTTAATGGCCAAATGCGTATTAACAGGTATGCACAAAGCATGTCCATATGCTCCCGACATTCTTACTTTATTATAAGTCCAAAGAGGGCTGTCACTGTGGTAAAAATGAGAGGACGAAAGCCACCATCTGTTGCAGCCTTTTCACATAAAATAAGACAACCAATGCTTGAGTTATGACATAGAATGTTTGTATGGACAAGAAATCCCACTATATTTCAAAGCACACAAGACCCATCCTATGTAGATAGCCTTTTCCAAAGACCGCAGACCGTATAATGAATGTGTCAGAAGCCTCAGCATCCATAACACTATACTACTACATGAGCAAGTAGGGTTAACCTTTCACCAAACATTACACTATCACTATTTACAAAAATCACCAAAAATTTAATATTCTTTCAATTTTTGCAAGCAAAAACATAGCTTATGACCCCTCACTGGAAAAAGTTCAGTGAAGTTCTTCAAATGAGGGGGTCAGAAATTCTTTTTTCAAATGAACTAGAATAATGCCAAGGGAGATCATGCACCCACACAGTTATCATGTAAATGCCCATTCCCTCAATTAACACACCATTATACTTATTTTACAGAAAAATGAAAGTGTCAATGACACTGTAACTCAACTTGTGAAAGACATGTGCATGTATAGTATGTGACACAGCAATGGCACCCATCTAGGTAATGACCTGATAACAAAGGTACATGTAAAGTATTGTAAAGGTCTGTACATATATTTATTTATGTATTGGTGTTTAAGGTCACATATTTCTGCACAATGACTAATCATGACCACGACAGTTTTACGGGTGGAGGAAGCCGGAGTACCCAGAGAGAACCACCGAGCAACTGTCAGCTCCCCAACATACAAACTCCACACAAGCAGGGTTAGCAGTGGTTGAAGACAGGTGCACCATCGACGTGCAGTATGCCTTAGTGCACAGCGTCACCGTGCCACACATGGGCAATGGGGGTGAAGTGTCTTGCCCAAGGTCACAACGCGGTTGCCGCAGGTTGGATTTGAACCGAGGACCTCTCGGCTTGCAGCCTGCACCTCTACCTGAGCCACCGCCCCCCCCCCCCCCCCCCCCTCGGTCTGTACATAAATACTGACCATAGCCTATAACAAATGTACAGGTAAAGTATTGTAAAGGTGGGTGACAGTTAGATGCTAAACTAGAAAAGAAATCTCCATGGGGTTAATGCTACAATGGGGATCCTTGTATGGTGCACCATAAGCCAAATGTTAGCAATTGTTTAGGCATGTTTGATTCAAAACCTTCTAAGGTTGATTCATACTAATTAATAAATATTTGTCCAGTCCTTCTTAAAATATAGGTATTTGAATTTTATCCTTAGCTCATAGGGTTCTCACGTGTGAGGTTTTATTTTTCTCACTGGAAATAGAAAATCGGGTTGTGCTAATAATGTTTACCCTCCCCAAACACCACCAAAATATTAACACAGGAACTTGGCTTCAACACATTTGAATATACACATCATACAAAAATTTATTCAAATCAGAACTTTCATATGGAAGTTCTTAACAAAAAACTGACTGCACCTAATGTTGGTACAAAATGGCCACTGGTGGCCATCTTGAAGTTTGGACCGTACCCCAAAACACCAGTTCTTGTCCCATGGTGATAACAAAGGTACCCAAGAAGTTTCATAAAGATAGGTTGATAAATACATCCTGTAGCCAGAGCCGTGTTGATGGATGGACAGACGTCCAGATGGACGACAGGCCATGACAAAACCTCAAATCTGACTACGTCAAAGTTGAGCTAAAAATAAACTCATCAACTCCTTCCAAAAGAAAAGTCATCAATAAATATAGAAGTTCTGTACAAAAAAAACTGATTGCAGCTAATTTCGGCACAAAATGACCAATGGTAGGCATACTGAATTTTGGACCGAACCCCAAAACACTTGTTCTTGTCCCACGATGACAACAAAGGTACCCAAGAAGTTTTGTGAAGATCAGTTCATAAATACGGCCTCTAGCCCAAGCCGTATTGACATGTGCACCTACTGTGTATAAGTAGCACTGAATAAATCAAAGTTCATCTAATTTGCATAATTTCTGCATGAGAAAAAACCTTGTATATGTGATGTATTCCATGTTACTAAACATTTATACAAAAATTTATTCAAATCAGAACTCGCTCTCGTCCCACGGTGATAACAAAGGCACCCACGAAGTTTCGTAAAGATCGGTTCATAAATATGGCCTCTAGCCCAAGCCATATTGAATTGTTGACAGACGTCCAGATGAATGAGGGGCCATGACAAAACCTTAAATCTGACTACGTCAAAGTTGAGCTAAAAACTAAAGGTGTGACTCCCAGATAAAAATCAGCCAGTGGATTAGATATACCCCCCCCCCCCACAACTCACTGCTGGGGGGTATAAAAAATCAGCCAATGGATTAGAATCCCCACTCACCCCAAAACCCGCAGGCCTCTAAGAATAATTTTTTGCTTGCATAAAATCAGTCTGAAATTTTTCAAAATTCATTTTAAAGCAACGAAAAAATTTACCCAATGCACTGCCCACCCCACCTACTTCCAGGGTTAATTGGGAGAATTCTTTTTTTTAATAAAATCAATTGTAGTCCTTCAAAACTCATTTAAAGCAAAAATGCTATTTTTTAGCTCAACTTTGGCGAAGCCAAATTTGAGATTTTGCCATGGCCTGTCATCCGTCTGTCCGTCAACAATTCAATACGGCTCGGGCTAGCGGCCGTATTTATGAACCGATCTTTACGAAACTTCTTGGGTATCTTTGTTATAACCGTGGGACGAGAATGAGTGTTTTTGTGTCCGATCCGAAATTCAAGTTGGCTGCTGGCAGCCATTTTGTGCAAACATAGGTGCAATCAGATTTTTGCGCAGAACTTCCATATGAAAGCGCTGATTTGAATAATTTTTTGTATGAACGTTTAGTACCATGGAATACATCACATATAATACGAGTTTTTTTCTCGTGCATAAATTATGCAAATTAGACTAACTTTGATGTATTTAGTGTTGCTTTCAGCACTCTAAGTGCAAATGTCAATACGGCTCAGGCTGGAGGCCATATTTATGAACCGATCTTTACGAAACTTCTTGGGTACCTTTGATATCACCGTGGGACGAGAACGAGTGTTTTCGGGTCCGGTCCAAAATTCAAGATGGCCGATGGCAGCCATTTTGTACAAAATTAGGTGCAATCAGATTTTTGCACAGAACTTCCATTTGAAAGCACTGATTTGAATAATTTTTTGTGTGAATGTTTAGTACCATGGGATACATTACATATAATACAGGTTTTGTTCTCTTGCAGAAATTATGCAAATTAGATGAACTTTTGATTTTTTCAGTGCTACTTACACACAGCAAGTACACATGTCAATACAGCTCGGGCTAGAGTTTGTATTTATAAACCGATCTTCACAAAACGTCCTGGGTACCTTTGTTATAACCTTGGGATGAGAACGAGTGTTTCTGGGTGCAGTCCAAAATTCAAGATGGCTGCCAGTGGCCATTTTGTACCGAAATTAGGTCTAATCAGTTTTTTGTGCACAGCTTCCATAAGGCTCAGGCGAGAGGCCGTATTTATGAACCGATCTTTATGAAACTTCTTGGGTACCTTTGTTATCACCGTGGGATGAGAACGAGTGTTTTTGGGTGTGGTCCGAAATTCAAGATGGTCACCAGCAGCCATTTTGTACTTTAGTAAGTGCAATCAGTCTTTTGTACAGAACTTCTGTATGAAAGTTCTGATTTGAATAAATTTTTGTATGAATGTTTCGTAACATGGAATACATCACATATAGTACAGGTTTTTTTCTTGTGCAGAAATTATGCATCTTGAATTTCGGACCGGACCCAAAAACACTCATTCTCGTCCCACGGTGATACCAAAGGTACCCAAGAAGTTTCGTAAAGATCGGTTCATAAATACGGCCTCTAGCCCGAGCCGTATTGGCATTTGCACTTACAGTGCTGAAAGTAACACCAAAAAACATCAAAATTAGTCTAATTTGCACAATTTATGAACGAGAAAAAAAACCTGTATTATATGTGATGTATCCCATGGTACTAAACATTCATACTAAAAATTATTCAAATCAGAGCTTTCATATGGAAGTTCTGTACAAAAAACAGATTTTTGCATCGTGGGTACAAAATGGCGGTTGGCAGCCATCTTGAATTTCGGACCGCGCCCAAAAACACTCGTTCTCGTCCCACAGTCATAACAAAGGTATCCAAGAAGTTTCGTAAAGATCGGTCCATAAATACGGCCTCTGGCCCGAGCCGTATCCAATTGTTGACATATGGACAGACGGACAGACGGATGACAGACGACGGGCCATGACAAAACCTCAAATTTGGTTTCGCCAAAGTTGAGCTAAAAATGAAAATATTTAGTTATTCAAGAAAATTTTCGTGCAAGTGTTGTTTGCTAGTAAGGTAAGATGAAAGGATGGTGTCTTACTCAAGATCACAATTCAGGTAACTGACCAAATTCAAACTCACAAACTTGAAATTAGAAGTGCAACATGGTTACAAGTTATGGATTAAATGGTTAAACCAGCTTATGAACAGGTAATGAAATATTTCTATATATAAGTACCAAAGCACCTGATCTAACACATATGATCTACATTTTTTCCATTAGTGATAATTATTAGAATTATGACAAACTGTTCACTGCTAACATAACATAGAAAGCATATTTATCTTTGATGATATTTGATTAGGAAAATCATGTAGCACTTGAGTTTTTTTAATGACTTGGAAGTGCAAGTCTGTCCTAAATACCTTACTGTAAGATCTCTCAACTAAACATCATCCAAACCTATTTTATGCTCTAACAATTTTTCTACTATGTAGGCCCCAAATTACCAATGTACAATGTACTGATATAGGTTTTATATTTATTTATTGGGGCTTAACGACACTTTTGACAGCTAGGGTCACTTTGTGTCGGACAGTTTTACGGGTGGAGGAAGCCAGACGAAATCCGAGAGAAACACCGAACAACAGTGAGCAACTGTCAGGCTCCCCAACATACTAACTCCACACAAGCAGGGTTAGTATTGAAGACAAGTGCACCACCGATGTGCAGTATGCCTTAGTACACAATGACATTGTGCCCCCACATGGGCAGTGGGGGTGAAGTGTCTTGCCCAAGGACACAACGTGGTTGTCGTAGGTGGGATTCGAACCGAGCCTGCACCACTACCAACTGAGCTACCATGCCCCCGTTGGTTTTATAACACAGATATTTAGTTATTCTTCAAAATCATTCTTTTACAACATAATTTTAACACAGCATTCTCATGTCAAAACAGTGAAATTTCAAGAACATTTTCCCCATATTTCACTGGGAATTTCTCCAAATTCAATTTTGTTTGACAAGAGCTCAATGAGCTCTGTCAAACAAGATTAAATTGGATATATTCCTCATTGCATTATGAGAAAAAATTGCTGGTTAAAATACTGATATTTCAACATCAGTGTGGCAAGGGTTAAACTAGAGATACAATGAGTATTATTTCCCTCGGATATCAAACACCAGTTTTTCAAAACGAAGATTTCATATGATTCAATTCATAAATTTAACCATCTGTATCTTGTTGGAAAGAGTTCAAAGGGCCCATTAAAACAAGACATGACTGGTTAAAAATATGGTCTTAAGTAAAAGCAGTCTCATTCTCAATCTGTGATCTATTTATTTATTATTTATTAGTGTTTAAGGTCACATATTTCTGCAAAATGGCTAATCGTGACTGCAACATGGATATGAAATCAAGTCCAACCAATCGTTTATACCCATGTTGCCCACTGTAGAGGATTTCCACCTCAGGCATTGGTTATTGGGTCCTATTTTACCAGTACAACAGAACTTGTTTATCACAGTAATCGAGCACTGCTTTACTTCCCAGGGTTCCGAAAGGAAAAATTGTGATCTGGTAGCAACAAACTTATGCCTCCGAAAGGAAAAATTGTGATCTGGTAGCAACAAACTTATGCCAGTGAGACTACATTTTACAAATAAAATATTGCAAAATCAAAACTGAATAAAACTAGAGCAATGTTGCAGGTGTCGTATGCCCCTGCATGCAATACCATGGATAGCATTACAGAAATGAAATATTTATTACTGAGCGACGGATGAAGGGTGACGGACGACAGACCTTTTGAAAGATTACAGACCATTGGGGCATTATTATAAAAACTAGTAAGTGTCACCATAGGGTGACACAAAAAGGTACCCTCACATCTTTACCAAATGTAAGAGTGACTTGATGTTTGATTTGATAATTTTGTGAAAATATATTTTTCCCCAAACTTTATATATGTTGCATATCTCCAAGGCATATGTAACCATATCTTAAAGTTTCAACTCTCTACATTAGAAACTGTGGGAGGAGTTGATTACACCATGAAGGTCCCCTCAAGTAAAGAATACTGGAAATTTTCTAAGTCGATAAAGGGAAACAATTTTGTTATCTTCAAGGCACGTGTAACCATATTTTAAAGTTTTAATACTGTACATTAGAAACTGATAGAGGAGTTGATTACACCATGAAGGTACCTTCAATTAAACAACACCAGGAATTTTCTAAGTCGATAATGGGCAAAACTTTTGTGAAAAAATATTTTTTCGGCAAACTTTAAAGATGTTGTACATCTTCATTGTGTGTGTATCCATATCCTAAGATTTCAAATCTCTACATTACAAACTGTGGAAGGAGTTGATTACACCATGAAGGTACCTTCAATAAGGTGCCCTCAATTAAAAACAAAGGAAATGTTTTAAGTTGATAAAGGGCAATAATTTTGTTAAAAAATATTTTTTCTGCAAACTTTATGTTTCATATCTTCAAGGCATGTGTAACCATATCCTAAAGTTTCAATTCTGTACATTAGCATCTGTGGAAGGAGCTGATTACACCATGAAGGTACCCTCAATTAAAACAAGAGACTCCATGTGGCCTGGGGTGCTCACCTGACCACAGTTGTTTAAACAATAATTTAATTAGCATCTATGGCTACTTAACATTACAGAGGAAAGAAGTTATTATCCCCGCATTTTAAAAAATGCGGGGATATTGTCATGATCTCCGTCCGTACGTCCGTACAGCCGTACGTCCGTACTTCCGGTTTTGTAATTTGAAACGCTGTAACTTTCTACAGTTGTTCGATAGGGTCTGTGCAACCCAAAAATACAACTTTGAAATTTTTGTGCCACCAGGTGGCTTCTGTGGAGCCACTTAAAAAATGCATTATTTTTTCACTTTTTTGCTGAATAGTCCCAACCTATGTAATTCGGAGTTCTAAAATTACACTAGGGTGTTGCTAAATGATCTGTAGATATGTAGGAAGGTTTCGGATTTTTCGGGTGCCACGTGGCTGTGCCACCGTAGCCACTTTTGTGTTTTCTTAGACCGTTTCCGGCAAAAGGCTCGTAGAATATGTAATTCAAAATGCTAAATCCATGCTCAGATGTTGCAGTAGGGTCTATAGATGCGCACGAAGGTTTCGGATTTTTCGGGTGCAACGTGGCTGTGCCACCGTAGCCACTTTTGTGTTTTCTTAGACCGTTTCCGGCAAAAGGCTCATAGGATATGTAATTCGAAACACTAAATCCATGCTCAGAAGTTGCAGTAGGGGCTATAGATGCACAGGAAGGTTTCGGATTTTTCGGATGCCACGTGGCTGTGCCACCGTAGCCACTTTTGTGTTTTTTTTAACCGTTTCCGGCGAAAGGCTCGTAGGGTATGTAATTCGAAATGCTAAAACCATGCTCATATGTTGCTGTAGGGTCTATAGATGCACACGAAGGTTTCAGATTTTTCGGGTGCCACGTGGCTGTGCCACCGTAGCCACTTTCGTGTTTTCTTAGATCGTTTCCGGCGAAAGGCTCGTAGGGAATGTAATTCGAAATGCTAAAACCATGCTCATATCTTGCAGTAGGGACTATAGATGCGCACAAAGGTTTCGGATTTTTCGGGTGCCACATGGCTGTGCCACCGTAGCCACTTTTGTGTTTTCTTAGACCGTTTCCGGAAAAAGGCTCGTAGGATATGTAATTCGAAATGCTAAATCCATGCTCAGATGTTGCAGTAGGGGCTATAGATGCGCAGGAAGGTTTCAGATTTTTTGGGTGCCACGTGGCTGTGCCACCATTGCCACTTTTGTGTTTTCTTAGACAGTTTCCGGCGAAAGGCTCCTAGGGTATGTAATTCGAAACGCTAAAACCATGCTCAAGTGTTGCAGTGGGGTCTGTAGATGCGCACGAAAGTTTCAGATTTTTCAGCTGCCACGTGGCTCCACCACCGTTGCCACTTTTGTGTTTTCTTAGACCGTTTCCGGTGAAAGGCTCCTAGAGTATGTAATTCGAAATGCTAAAAGCATGCTCAGATGTTGCAGTAGGGTCTGTAGATGCGCACAAAGGTTTCGGATTTTTGTGGTGCCACGTGGCTGTGCCACCGTTGCCACTTTTGTGTTTTCTTAGATCGTTTCTGGCGAAAGGCTCCTAGGGTATGTAATTCGAAACGCTAAAACCATCCTCAAATGTTGCAGTGGGGTCTGTAGATGCGCAGAAAGGTTTCGGATTTTTCAGCTGCCATGTGGCTGCGCCACCGTTGCCACTTTTGTGTTTTCTTAGACCGTTTCTGGCGAAAGGCTCCTAGGGTATGTAATTTGAAATCCTAAAACCATGCTCAAATGTTGCAGTAGGGTATATAGATGCGCACAAAGGTTTCGGATTTTTGGGGTGCCACATGGCTGTGCCACCGTTGTCACTTTCGTGTTTTCTTAGACCGTTTCCAGCGAAAGGCTCCTAGGGTATGTAATTCGAAATGCTAAAACCATGCTCAAATGTTGCAGTAGGGTCTGTAGAGGCGCACGAAGGTTTCGGATTTTTCAGGTGGCACGTGGCTGTGCCTCCGTTGCCACTTTCGTGTTTTCTGAGACCCTTTCTGGTGAAAGGCCACTAGGGTATGTAATTCGAAATGCTAAAACCATGCTCAAATGTTTCAGTGGGGTCTGTAGATGCGCACGAAGGTTTTGGATTTTTCAGCTGCCTAGTGGCTGTTGCCACTTTCGCGTTTTCTTAGACCGTTTCTGGCGAAAGGCTCCTAGGGTATGTAATTCGAAATCCTAAAAACATGCTCAAATGTTGCAGTAGGGTCTGTAGATGCGCACAAAGGTTTCGGATTTTTGGGGTGCCACGTGGCTGTGCCACTGCTGCCTCTTTCATGTTCTCTTAGACCATTTCTGGTGAAAGGCTCCTACAGTATGTATTTCGAAATGGTAAAACCATGCTCAAATGTTGCAGTAGGGTCTGTAGATATGCACTAAGATTTCAGATTTTTCAGGTGCCATGTGGCTGTGCCACGATTGCCACTTTCGTGTTTTCTTAGACCGTTTCCGGCGAAAGGCTCCTAGAGTATGTAATTCGAAACGCTAAAACCATGCTGAGATGTTGCAGTAGAGTCTGTAAATGCGCAGGAAGATTTCGGATTTTTTGGGTGCTACGTGGCTGTGTCACCGTTGCCACTTTTGTGTTTTCTTAGACCGTTTCCGGCGAAAGGCTCCTAGGGTATGTAATTTGAGTTCTAAACGCATGCTCAAATGTTGCAGTAAGGTCTGAAGATGCGTACAAAGGTTTCAGATTTTTCAGGTGCCACGCGGCGGTGCCACCGTTTTTCTTTCGTGTTTTCTTAGATCATTTCTGGTGAAAAGCTCCCAGAGAATGTAATTTGAAATGCTAAAACTATGCTCAAATGTTGCAGTAGGGTCTGTATATGTGCACGAAGGTTTCAGACTTTTGGGGTGCCACGTGGCTGTGCCACCGTTGCCACTTTCATGTTTTCTTAGACCGTTTCCGGCGAAAGGCTCCCAGGGTACATGTATGTAATTCGAAATGCTAAAACCATGCTCAAATGTTGCAGTGGAGTCTGTAGGTGCGCACGAAGCTGTGTCACCTGTGTCATTCAATATGATTTTAGTGTGTCATATAATACATTTCGTCTTTGTATCAAGCATTCATACAAAGTCAAGGATGCTGCATACCAAATATCAAAAGATTGTGATTGTATCTCAAGGAACAGATTTTTAAAGATTATTCCTCATATTGGATTAAGTTAAAATTCAGGCTCCAATAGGGAGCCCAAATATTAACCCAAAGACTAGATTTGAACAAACATAGATCTGACTTCCCTACGGATGCTGTATACCAAATATCAAAAGATTCTAACTGGTGGATCAGAAGAAGAAGATTTTCAAAGATTATTCCTCATATTGCTCCAAGTTAAAATTTGGGCTCCCATAGAGAGCCCAATTATCAACCAATGGACATCAGTTTAACAAATTAAATCCAACTTCTGTAAAGATTCTGTATGCCATATATAAAATGATTCTGGCGGGGGTTTCTGGAGAAGAAGAGTCTTAAAGATTATTCCTCATATTGGACAAAGTTAAACTTCGGGCTCCAATAGCAAGTCCAAATATTAACCCAGAGGCATGGTTTGAAAAAAATGAGACTTAACCTCCCTAAGGATGCTGTATAGCAAATATAAAAAAAAAATGACTGGAGGATCTGAAGAAGATTTTTAAAGATTATCCTCCATATTGCCCTAAGTTAAATTTGGTCCTCCATAGGAAGCCCAAAAATTAACCAAGGGACTTGGTTTGAACAAACGTGAATCTGACCCTCATAACAATGATGTATACCAAACATTAAAAGATTCCGACTGGTGGTTCTGAAGAAAATGATTTTTAAAGATTATTCCCCATATTGCCCAAAGTTAAAATTCAGGCTCCTGTACTGAGCCCAAATATGAACCAAGGGGCTTACTTTTAACAAACTTGTACCTGACCCCCCTGGATGCTGTATACCAAATATCAAAAGATTCTGATCAGTGGTTCTGGAGAAGAAATCCCCCCCCCCCCCCACCCCTACAGAACACCATGACATAACGGATGGCAATTTTTTTTTACCAGTCCATTCTAGTGGTCCTAAGGATGCTTCATACCAAATAACAGTTCTCTGTTCCATGTGGTTTGGGAAATATGGGTGTTTGAAAAGTTTTTCTATTTTTAGCTCTAGGGGTTCTAACGGGAGCACAAGAATTTTTTTGCATGAATCAAGTACTTATGACTCAATAATACCACATACCAAATTTGGTTCAAATCGGACCATTGGTTCAGAAAACAGAAATTTTGGGCGAGGCCAAAAATCTTGCCCCTCCATTACAAAGGCAAATAATGCTCCACGAGCTTTGTTTGAACACACTTGATTCTACACCTCAAAAGGAAGCTCCATACCAACTATCTAGTCATTGTACCCACTGGTTCATAAGAACAATTTTTTTAATTTTGGAGCATTTTCCCCACCCCCTACCTGTGGGGCAGGGCAAGTTGATTTGAACAAAACAAAATGCATTCTCAGAACAAGCAATCCCCTCAAATTTAACTGAAATTGGTTCAGCAGTTTAGGAGGAGCAGGTGCAAACACTATGTTCGTGGACGAGGAAAATGAGTGATCACAATAGCTCATCTCGACTTTCTGTCAGGTGAGCTAATTAGAGGCTCTGTAGAGCCTGTAATCGTTCACCTGGAACTACATATAAAAATGCGATTTCCCATAGGCTTTCCATAGTAACTATGAGCTGCAACTGTGGCCTCGTTTGCAACATCACATCAACATTACATGAGGATCATTGGTAGGTGTCCCAGTCTTCAATCATGTGAAGTTTCAAAACATCTGAATCCATCAAACAGAATCATAGAATGTCTCTGGTGGCCATATTTTCCAACCAACGGGAACAAAAAGAGGATCGTTTGTAGAGGGCCTCCTATAGACCATTCTTGCCAAGTTTTGGTTCACGTCAGCTCAGTAGTTCCAGAGAGAAGATGAAAATGTGATTTCCCATAGGGTTTCTATAGTAACTATAAGCCGCAATTGTGGCCATGTTTACAACCCGATCAACATTAAATGAGGATCGTTGGTAGAGGGGTTTCCAGTCATCACCTATGTGAAGTATCACAACATTTGGCCTGGCAGTTTCAGAGGAGAAGATTTTTGAAAATCCACCGATCAGAATGAAAGAATGCCTCTGGCGGCCATGTTTTTCAACCCACGGGAACAAAATGAGGATCGTTTGTAGAGGACCTCCCACAGACCATCCCTGCCAAGTTTGGTTCATGTCGGCTCAGTAGTCTGGAGAAGATGAACATGTAATTTCCCATAGAGTTTCTATAGTAACTATAAGCCGCAATTGTGACCATATTTACAACCCGATCAACATTAAATGAGGATCGTTGGTAGAGGGGGTCCCAGTCATCATTTATGTGAAGTATCAAAACATTTGGCCTGGCAGTTTCAGAGAAGATTTTTGAAAATTCAACAATCAGAATCAAAAAATGCCTCTGGAGGCCATGTTTTTCAACCCATGGGAACAAAATGAGGATCGTTTGTAGAGGACCTCCCATAGACTATCCCTGCCAGGTTTGTTTTCACGTCGCCTCGTTTTTTCCAGAGAAGAAGAGGAAAATGTGATTTCCCATAGGGTTTCTACAGTAACTATAAGCCACAATTGTGGCCATGTTTGGGACCCAATCAATATTAAATGAGGATCGTTGGTATAGGGGGTCCCAGTCATTATTTATGTGAAGTTTCCAAACATTTGGCCTGACAGTTTCAGAGAAGATTTTTGAAAATCCACCAACCAGAACCACAGAATGCCTCTGGAAGCCATGTTTTTCATCTGACGGGAACAAAATGAGGATCGTTTGTAGAGGACCTTCCACAGACCATTCCTGCCAAGTTTGGTTCACACCGGCTCAGCGGTTACAGAGAAGATGAAAATGTGAAAAGTTTATGGATGCGGGACACCGGATGACGACGGACGCCAAGTGATGAGAAAAGCTCACATGGCCTTTTAGGCCAGGTGAGCTAATAAAGAGCAATAACTGTGTCAAAAACATACAGAATCGTCTGACCTTCTAACATGGTAATGTTCTGAATGTAGTTTTGTATTGTGCAGGTGTCTTGTAAGGTGTGAGTGTAGTGCATGATACAATTTTGGGATGGACTGATGGACCAAAGGAATACTGTATACCCCCACCAAGAAAGCAGGGGTATAAAAAACCAAATGAAAATACCACCCGAGATACAAAATCTTCAGATTTTGTTTTTGCAAAGATGATTCTACACTGTTGCGATGAGCAAAGTGGACAGAGTCAGAGTCAATAAGGTACAAAAATTCTCTGTCCAAATTTGTTATCACAGTACATGTGTTGTGTGAATAAATACTGTAACAGAAAGCAATATTTTAAAACTGCCCAAGAGCTTGTAGGAAAAGGGCCTATTAACAACAATTAGCAACATGCTTGCTGTCTGCAATATAACAATTTCTCGAAAAAAAGGATGAAAGAAACATATTATTCTATAGTGAGTATGGATGCCATAAAAACTTGTTTCTTGAAATGGTACAGTGGAAGTTATAGTTGGTTGTCAAAATCTGTTCAGATGTTTTTGCCTTGTTACAATTTATGGGAGAGTGCCTACAGGCACTCTCCCATAAATTGGAACAAGGCAAATCCATACAGACTAAATAATTTCACATCAAAGATAATATGGAGCATATCCACAGAAAATGAAGGCTTTATTCTCAAATACCTGCATTTCAGAATAAAGCCTAAATATGGACTTCCAGCACTGTAATAGTTTATGCAAAAGTTTTGGCCCATTCCTTTATAAAGAGGAACCAAATTATTCCCTTACTTTACTTAGAACAGAACACAGCACACCTGCCACTCTTTTAAGAGTTTGAAGTTTCAAGGAAACTAGACCAGTAAAAATGTTGTTCACCAATGTTAAATTAATATGCTTCATTACCAGGATATTAGATTTTTAAACTGTCAAAGATGAAAAGCTATCAGCTAATCTGCACCATGTGGATAAAGATTCCAGAATCAAACATAATAAAAACTGTAATTTCAGAAAAGGAAGATAGATCCAACTCATTTTCCCAGCATTATTATAATTATCAGGTGAATGGATAACCCACCTCAATTGGAGTAAATGAGTGAAGATTCAAGAGAATAAGATATGGGAAACTGCAGTTTCAAACGGTAATTAAACTCTAACTCAAATTCTGCTCTATATCACACTTCTGGGAAAATCTGACTCTCTGATCTAAACGAGCAAACAGCACCACTACTGTCTTTGGAAGTATTCTAAAATCTTCAACATGAGCTGGCACAAGAAATCTGTAGTTCTCAGCTTTCTGGAAAAAGAGTCTAACAGAAAATATTCAGCCACTGGAGTCAAAGAAAAAGACGCTCCAGCTAGTTTGAATCACTCATCACAAAGAAGTTTGGAGGCTGGTGGGTTTTCTCACCCTTTTTTAACCATTTACAACAAGAAAGGCAGAGGCGGACTGGCCATATGGTTCACCGGGAAAATTCCTGGTGGGCCTCCTTTTGAAAATTGATGCTGCCCAACATGTGTGGGTGCATGAAATTTTGTGAAAATGACCAACGGGTGAAATGGATCTGATTACATAGACTGCCGGTACACCAATATGTTCTCTATGTAGACTGCCACTGGCAGTCCATATTGAGACATTTCGATATACCATCTGTCTAGTCTGCATTTGATCACTCAGATACAAGGAAACAGCATTCTGTCAATTTGAATGAAAGTGTCAATGACACTGTAGCTTAACTTGTGTGTTGTGTTTGTTGAAAAGGATAATGTTCAATGTTTGTGAAAGGATTATGAAATAAGACAAGAATTGTGATAATTGGGAATATGTTCATTTCTGTTCCCTGTATGCTATGTTTTTGATAAAAATAACTTGAGATGTAAACTGTACTAAAGAGCTGGGGGGGGGGGGGGGGGGTTAATATGACCTCACAGTTAATGTATGTAGCCCTCACAGTTAACGTATATCAACAAAGTTACCAAGTTACAGTGAAATTATTCCCAAACGAGTCATCCTATCAAGTTACATTGAAATCCTTTCATAAATATGGCCTGTAGACTGTGCTAAAGGTTTTTGGGCTTCGGGCCCCTGTAGCCGCCAGTTTCCCAATTGCGTCCAAAGGGGACGTTATCATCTAGACATTATATGAAGTCAACATACCAAGTTACAATGAAATCCCTTCATAAATATGACCTGTAGACTGTGCTAAAGGTTTTTGGGCTTTGGGCTCGGGCAGCCATCATGGTTAAATGATCGCAACCAAAAGGGGACATTCTCATCTAGGCATCATCTGGAGTGATCCTATGAAGTTACAATGAAATCCCTTCATAAATATGACCTGTAGACTGTACTCAAGGTTTTCGGGCTTTGGGCCCCTGAAGCCGTCACAGTTGACCAATCAAGACCAAAAGGGGATGTCATCATCTAGGCATTATATGGAGTCAAACTAACAGGTTACAATGAAATCCTTCCATAAATACAACTATAGACTATGCTAAAGGTTTTGGGGTTTTGGGCTCGGGCAGCCATCAAGGCTGAATAATCGCGACCAAAAGGGGACATTCTCATCTAGACATTATTTGGAGTCATCCTACCAAGGTACAATGAAATCCCTTCATAAATATCACCTGTAGACTGTGCTATAGGTTTTCAGGCTTCAGGCCCCTGCAGCCGTCACAGTTGCCTAATGGTGTCCAAAAGGGGCCATTCTCATCTAGACATTATATGAAGTCAAACCTACCAAGTTACAATGAAATCCCTTCATAAATATGACCTGTAGACTGTGCTAAAGGTATTCTGGCTTCGGGCTCGGGCAGCCATAATGGTTGAATGATCGCAACCAAAAGGGGACATTCTCATCTGGAGTGATCCTACGAGGTTACAATGAAATCACTTCATAAATATGACCTGTAGACTGTGCTCAAGATTTTCGGTCTTCGGGCACCTGTAGCCATCACAGTTGACCAATCACGACCAAAAGGGGATGTCATCATCTAGGCATTATATGGAGTCAACCAAACAAGTTACAATGAAATCCTTCCATAAGTATGACCTATAGACTATGCTAAAGGTCTTTGGGATCGGGCAACCATAAAGGCTTTGAATGATCGCGACCAAAAGGGGATGTTCTCATCTAGACTAATTTGGAGTCATCCTACCAAGCTACAATGAAATCCCTTCATAATTATGACATGTAGACTGTTCTAAAGGTTTTCGGGCTTCAGGCCCCTGTAGCCATCACAGTTGCCCAATCGTGTCCAAAAGGGGACGTTCTCATCTAGACATTATATGAAGACAACGTAACAAGTTACAATGAAATCCCTTCATAAATATGACCTGTAGACTGTGCTAAAGGTTTTTGGGCTTCGGGCATCTGTAGCCATCACAGTTGACCAATCATGACCAAAAGGGGATGTCATCATCTAGGCATTATATGGATATATGGAGTCAACCTAACAGGTTACAATGAAATCCTTCCATAAATATGACGTTTTGCCTATGCTAAAGGTTTTTGGGCTCGTTCTCATCTAGACATTATTTGAAGTCATCCTACAAGTTACAATGAAATCCCTGCATAAATATGGCCTGTAGACTGTGCTAAAGGTTTTCGGGCTTCGGGCCCCTGTAGCCATCACAGTTGCCCAATCACATCCAAAAGGGGACGTTCTCATCTGGACATTATATGAAGTCAACCCACCAAGTTACAATGAAATTCCTCAATAAATATGACCTGCAGACTGTGCTAAATGTTTTCGGGTTTTGGGCTCGGACAGTCGTCATGGTTGGCAGATCACACCCAAATGGGGAAATTCTCATCTAGACATCATAAGGAGTCATCCTACCAAGTTACAATAAAATCCCTCCATATTAAACATGACCTGTAGACTGTGCTAAAAGTTTTTGGGTTTCGGGCTTGGGCAGCCATCACAGTTGACATATCATGACCAAAAGGGAACGTTCTCATCTAGGCATTATACAGAGGCATTCTACCAAGTTACAATGAAATCCCTTCATAAATACGACCATTAGAATGTGCTAATGGTTTTTGGGATTTGGGCTCGGGCAGCCATACCGGTTGACCGATCGCGACCAAAAGGGGACATTCTCATCTAGACATGACCCCAAACCTGCATATGAAAAATCGTGATGATCAGACATGATTTGCGGGGTGTAGCCCGTGCTAAAGGAAAATGTGAACAGACTCACAGACTTCCGCACGTGTGATGGCAATAGCTTATCTTGACTTTGTCAAGTTGAGCTAAAAATCAAAATTTTCTCTCATTTGGGTTGAACTATGGTCTGCTAGATGGGTCAAAGTTTCCCCCCACCCATTTTTTTCGAATGAGAGATGAAGATGATATAAATAGGCATCAAAATGCCTTCTATCACTCATACAGGGAAGCAGCCTTCATTCAGTTTGAAAAAATCAAATTCAAAATTTTCTCGGATTAACCCCCCACCCACCCACCCCTCCCCCATGCATTTCCCGGAAACTTTTCTTAGCCCAGTCTGCCCCTAAAGAAAGGCAGATGTAATACTCTCCAATTTACTAATGTCATACAATTGCAAGCAAGGTTAGAATCAGTTGAAGGCATGTGTACCATTGACATGCAGTATGCATTAGTATGCTGTGCTATTGTGCTCCCACTTGTGCAATTGGGTTTAAGAGTTTTGCCCAAGGACACAATGAAGGTGATGTAGGTCAGGATCGAATCTATGGATTTCTAATCTCAAGTCCAATGCTCTGACCAATGAGCCACCATGCTACCCTTCAAGCAAAAGATGCTGTTGCGATTAACTGGTAGAGTGCTGGGAGCCCATATTTGGGCTTTATTCTTAAGTCCAGGTGCTGCAACTGAAAGTCTCCATATTCTGTAGGTATGCTTCATATTTTCTTTGAAGTGCAGTTATATTATCTGCATGGTATTGCCTTGCTACAATTTATGGACGAGTGCCTATAGGCACTCTACCATAAATTGTAACAATGCAAAGACATGTGAACAACTTTTGATGACTGAAAATAAATCGGAACGCTACAATTAAGTGTCTGAGGGATTTAATTATTAGTGTTCAAGGTCACTTTCAGCATTTATGGCTAGATCATGATTGCAACACAAGTATAAAGTCAAGTTTAGCCAATTGTTCAGCTCTTCTGCACACTGTAAAGAACTTGAACCACAGCATAAATTACTGGACCCTATTATATCAGTGAAACATTATTTAACACAGTGAACAAGCATGACTCAACTTACCAGGGTTGCTTTGAGGAGTATGATTGGTTCAGCTTGAGGAAATATTTGGGGTTTTTTAAGTACCTAAGCCAATATTTCAGATTTACAGGAATGTACAGCATGTCGCTCTATGGTAGCCTTCATCTCCATGCCTGTCACAGGCATTAACTAAGCTAAAATTATCATCTTGTAACCTGAAATCTTGGAAATTCTAAGCCAATCAAAGGGCAATAACTCATCAGGGAAAAAGCAACTCATCAGGAAAAAAGCAAATCAAAACTGTGCATTGTATTGTATAAGGTTATTAATCAGGAATGGATTAGTTGTGTTCCATATATTAGAATTTATCAGCTGTAAACATAAAATCTTTGATGTTAAAGGGCAAGAACTCGATAAAGTAATATTATGCACATCAAGTAATGTTGAGCAAACATCAACATGAATCTTGACCAGCATTTTATTTGTATAATGCTACATACCAAATAGGAAATGTTAAGTATGGCTGAAGTTACCATCTAGAAACGTAATATGTAGAAATGCAAAGACAACAAATGTCAATAACTCTGTTAAGTAAGGTATAGAAAACATCAAACTTGCCGATGACATGTATGTATAATAATGTCTGCATGACCAGAAAAACAATTATTTGTAACAGACGATTTGGGCCCACAGGGTCCAAACTGTAATTGTGGGCAGATATGTTACCCCCCCCCCCCCCCCCCCTCTCCCCAGAATGCCTGGGAAATTCCCAGGAATTCAACATTGTTCCTGGTGTCCCGGAAAAAATCTCCTTAGGCCGAAAATCCCGGAAAATATCAATCGAAACATTTGGCAGTTTTGAAATGTTTCGAGGGTCAATTTACGATCAGTTTCAAAAGTTTTATAGTCTTATCATTACTCTGTTCAAAAATCATTAAAATGATCGTAAAATTCATTAATAAAAGCAAAAAAAAAGATGTTTGTACCTTTTTTAAAGTGTACAAAACTGGTCTTGATCAGCTGTTTACATAGTGCCAATTTGTGGTGACCCATTTTCAAACACCTGATCACTAACAACTTCAGATGTTTGGCTTGTAAAAAAAAGTTTATTCAACAGAGAATTCCCCTTTAATAGTGTTCCATTTATATTTTTCCTGTATTTGAATAAGGGTGCCCAAGTTTTGCTTTACAAACTGCAACACTGTGTTTGAACATTGAAAAGACAACGTAAATCACAATTCAGTTGATGGGAAGGGCCATTTTTAACCTTGAATTCTGGGAGATACTGGGGAAGTTCCTTGGATCTATTTCCAGTGATAAAAATATCTGTCTGGGAATCACCTCTTTTTTTCATGTAAATCTTTGAATCAAACGAGTCAGTGTTTGAGTAGATGAACTGATGACAACTCTGCTTTAATTCGGAGTTAAAGGCCCCTTTTGGAAGTGTTTTTATTTTATTTTATTAATTATTATTTCTTGCAAAATGATCTTAAAATGGATAGGATCTGCGGAGAAATGGCTTTTGCATGCTAGGCATGTAAATAGGTTTGTGCTGACTGTCAGAAGACAATTAATTGTCCTTCATAATTGTCTGGATATGTGATTAGCAAGCATGTTTGGCATGAAAGTATATCCAGTCCCAGTCATCTTAAGGGCAATCAGATAAACTGTCCTCAGTTAATTTAAAACACATGGCACCAATCTCAACCAATGGCTTTTGTGCTTGGAAGGAAATTTGATGATTTCAGACATAAGATTTTATCCAGCTTTCTTTTCCAACTGGGAATCTATTGGGAGAGGTTGGGTAACAGGTCCCAAAATTCATCACGTGATAATTCTGTTTTTCTTTCTCCCTGTTCATTTCTATTTTATCGTGTCGCGATTCCTCTTTCTCGTTTTATTCTCGAGTACTTTGTATTTCCATGCGTGCGGTCGTTCGTTGATTTTATTTCAGCTTCCCCAATGATTCATTCTGAGGATTCATCCCCCACTCGTGTTTGCTTTGGGGGCACAGTTTCTGTCGCTGTCTTCTGTCTTTTTGGGATGCGGAGGATGATTTCAACTCTAATTTTGCGGGTAAGTTTCGGCTGTTGTTGGACCTCTGCCTTCAGGGACTGAGTGGCAACACGCTTGGACAGATGATGGAGAAAGATATGCCTGTTCTAGATTTTTTCCAGCCGCATATCGTGATACTGCAGGTAGGTGGTAATGACATATGTCACCCTAACTCTGATCCATTCTCCAATGACACCCTTGATGAAGTTTGCACACTACTTCATGAATCTCTGGGTTCACAGTCGATTTTTGTTGCCAAGCGTTCCGCCGGCCATGCTTTAGGTCAGGTATATGCTGAAGGGTTAACGGCAGAACTTTCTTTTTTAGATGTTGTGCTTAGCGTCACGTCCTCATGTGTTATGTTTGGAAACATCATCACTTTTATCTGCAAGCTGTACATATGTTACAGGATGGGGTACATTTCACCAATGTAGGGATGGGACATTATTATAAAAGTTTAAAAGGGTCGGTCGTACGTGGTGTCCAGTACGTCTGAGGTGCTTGAAGCTTGGGTACTGGCCTCGGGATTCGGCCTAGCACAGTTCTCTTGTTAATATTCTAACACCCAGATATTACCGATTACTTTTCTGTATCTTTACATACCCTTGAGTGTAATTTCTGATACATTTTGCCTTTCTGTCCTCGTGTGACTAAATATTCAGTACACTGCCTTCCATTTCAATTCATTGTTATTCAGTCCTACGCTGTCACATTCTCATTCGTTTCCTAGTCCATGCCAGCCCATATTGGGGGAAGGGGAGGGGAAGGGGGCTATAGTGGGCTGAAATGATTTGGGGCCAAAGTGACTGGATACCGTTGTTGAGACTCGTTCTGTAGACACCAAGGCACACCCTTATCTCAGTGATACACGCTTGCTTGTTTTTTCGCTCGCATGTGGGATGGTGGTATATAGTGGTGGCAGTGGGACTTGCGGTGACCATGTTTCTTGTCTATGCCTCTGGACAAGGAACGCATGATGTCCTATAGCATATTGTGTCATCGTGTTCGGCCCATGCTGTCGCCCCTATGCCATATCCCTGTCCAGTTAGTACACACTCGCTCATTTTTTCGCTCGTATGTGGGGAGGTGGTATATAGTGGGACTCTCGGTGACCATGTTTCTCTCCTCTGGACAAGGAACGCATGATGTCCTATAACACTGATATCATGTTCGGCCCAGGCTGTCGCCACATCCCTATCCAGTTAGTACACACTCGCTCGTTTTTTTCGCTCGCATGTGGGGAGGTGGTATATAATGGGGGCAGTGCGACTCGCAGTGACCATGTTTCATGTCTATGACTCTGGACAATGGAATGCAGGATGCCCTATAGCCCTTGTGGCTGGTATCGCATCATCGTGTTTGGCCTATGTTGTCGCTGCTACGCCGCGTCCCTATCTCGTTGATACACACTCACTCGTTTTCCGCACATATTTGGGGAGGTGGTATATAATGGTGGCAGTGGGACTTGCGGTGACCATGTTTCTCATCTATGCCTCTGGACAAGGAACGCATGATGTCCTATAACACTCGTGGCTGGTAACGAGTCACCATGTTCGGCTCAGGCTGTACCCATTATGCTGCCCTCCACCCCCCCATTTTGCTTCTTACCATTATCACGTCAGTTCATATTCCACGTAAGCATTCGCTCACACCCTTGTCGCGCAAACTTTTGTATCCATCGTGTCGCATGCAGGTCTTCTTCCGATCTTTTGTCATCCGGCCTGAACTTGTTCCTGAAGCTGATTATGCACACCGTTTCCATTTCCACAGACGCACAGGTTTCCGTTGGTCTTTGTCTTTCGTCTTGCAATCCTGGCCTCACACATTGGCATTCCTGGGTGGTGCGGTTATAAGTTTGGCTGGGGTAAGTATATAGCTTTATTTCCAGTAGGTTGATTTGGGGTTCCACATGTTGCCTGTATTTGCGGCGTGATCCAAGTATTTGTATAGCGCCCATTACTGAAAATTGGGGGGTGGGGGGGGGGGTGGGGGGGGGGGTGGGGGTGGGGGGGGATCCGGTCAGCCATTCTCTGTAGTCAGACGTGCCAGCCTCCCATGCTGGGTGTAGGCCGTAGTCACCTGTTTGGCTAGCGGTTGCCCGATCCTCATTCGACTCATTGTGCAATAAAAAAAAAAAAAGTTTTAAATAAAAATGTAAAAGAAAGAAAAAAAAAACATGTTTGGAATTTGGATCACATCCCTACTACCAGTAAAGGCTCACACATTCTCCCAAAATGCTCCTGCTGCACCTGCTCCAAACCTTTCTTCTCTTTACAGTTAATGCATACCATGCCTGAAGGTATACAGCAGTCGGAGGAGCTCCCCTCAGTTGGAGGATTGGTTATTAGGCTTTTTTCGCTTGGATGAGGCTACACAGGAACCAGTGGGGTATAGATCAAGCAGGTCCTCTATCTGAATTCAGCGGCACAGCATCCAGAGCTCCTCCCAAGGGCCATCGCAGACTTCTGTTACTGCTGAGAGAACCAGGGTACCGCATATCAGGGAACCATGACAGTGACATAACCAGATTTGCCAGCCACACCTGGAGGATGTGGACAACACCACCCAAGACCAGCCTCCACAGCAGCTGATCTTGCACATCGACTTACCAAGGGATTTTACAGCACCCTCAGAATCGGTGCTCAGTTCACACACTCTTGAAGTATTGCTGAAGTCAGCCAATCAGGAAACACCGGTGACTCCTGCTTTCACCCGAGTTCAACCAGCCATCACTGAGGAGACGATTCGTTGGTAATTTTCACGGGCACCCTGCAGGTTCAGCCGACGAGTCTGTTGTACGAGGGGCCCCCTTCTCAGGTGTGTCAACCCCATGCATTTCGACATTGTTTCCCCAGTAGGAATGATCGGTGTCTGTCATCCTCCGTACCCTTCGAGAGCAGATGCCCCCCTCCCCTCCCCTCCCCCCCCCCCACTACAATTATAGGCCTGAATTTGGGCTGAAAAATTTGTCTTTCTCCTCTCGTCTATACACTCAGATGCTGACAGCCGGTCCTTATCATACATGCTGAAGACAAATTGGACGATAGATTCCATAGCACAATGGCTATCCGCATTTGTGATTTTTATGTCCATGTATATCAGTCGGTTCCCCTCTAGAAGCTGCATGCTGCTCAAATACCAAGCGCACACCAAGTCCACAGCCACAAGCCGGAGGAATTTGTTGTTTTCTGACCGGGTGTTCAGGCTGTTGCACCAATCTGACCCAACTGCTCCTTGGAATTTCACCAACTTGATCTATGGTTCATTTATTTAAGGCCTTACATTATGCTATAGATTCCCAACCTGCCTCGAGACACCCTATGGAGGGGGGGGGGGGGGGGTGTTATTCCTTTCGTTCAGTCGGAGCCCTATTCATGTTTCTCTCCATTTTCAGCAGTCGCATGGAGGAATGCTCATCCACACTGTCCACGAGCTGTATCCCAGGGAGGGAGTGGGGAGGAGTCTTTTCTTGAAGGGCTGGCCTAGTAGAAGTTGCAAAAGCACTTCTGCTCCACGGGTTGGGGTGCGCTGCCTCTGGGGACGGATGCAAAGGCACGTCCCCTCACTATTTAGTTCCCTGACCCTCAGCTTCTCCTACGTGCCTCCTGCAGGGGTTCAAGCCTGCTTCATTACAACCTTGATCTCACAGAGTACATCGGAAATCAGGATACCATTCAGCGTCTGTGTCTGACAAGCAACATGCAATGGGTTAAATGGGCATGTCAACAACAGCTCCCTTTTGAGGTCAGGGCATTGGAAATTTCGGTGGTATGAGTTTGGACGTCCAATGTAGGATGCAAAGGCACGCATTGCATGATCGTATGTCTACCCACATGTGACCACCTTGTATAGAGCGCTTCCGTACTGGGCTATTCTTTCCAGTAACCGACTCATTGGACCTCTAAGTTCCCTAGGATTATCAGCTGTTTGTGTAAATATCATTTTTGTGTCATTTGTGGCAGCTTGCACTCACTTTGGGGAGGGGAAGTAGCTAGGGTGAGGTAGGTCACTTTTGATAGCCCTTTCCGAGCATACTTACATGGGGTGGCACACCTTTCCAGCTTAGTTTCTCATCAGGTCCTGAATTACCACTTTGAGTTCGTCACAAGCACTCCTTCATTGTCTGCAGTCATTGTGGTATTGTGTACCTGGTTAGCTATGCGTTTAGCGCTGGCTATTTCCTTTCTCTGGGTATTCATTCCTTCACCTCTCTGGTATTACTCTCTGGTATTATTAAAAGCACTCTACCCTGTTCAGGTTCTGACTGGCACACGTTGTCACCTACATCACCCTACTCGTCTTCTTTCTCTTACTCAGGGTGTGGGGATGCAATAGCACTCCACAAATGCATGAGTCTTATTTGTGTACGTACGAAGTTACGCACTGTTTGTTTGTTTGTTGGTGGTTAACGTCACATATTTATGCACAATGGCTAATCGTGACACAACATGGCGATGAAGTCAAGGATAGTCAATCGTTGATCAACACGTTGCCCATTTTAGAGGACTTTCACCCCAAGCATTGGTGACTGGGTCCTATTTTACTAGTAAAGCGGAACTGGTTTACCGCAGTAAACAAGTGCTGCTTACTTCCCGGGGTTCCCACGGGGAGTTACGCACTCAGTGACAAGCTAACCATTCAGGAGGCAACAGCTGGGATGCAAAAGCACTCCACCAACACATGGGCTCATTTTTATATGTACATAGTTACAAACTCGTCAATAGACAGGTTCACTTTGGGGCCTATCCCACCTCCGACTGGCATTTTTGTCACCTACATCACCCTACTAATCATCTTTCTCTCACTCAGGGTGTGGGGATGCAATAGCACTCTACCAATGCATGTGTCTTATTTGTGTGTGTACTGAGTTATGCCCTCAGTGACAGGCTAACCATTACAGGGCTCGCTCTCTTCCTTCACTTGCTTGGGAGGCAAAAGTGGGGGTGCAAAAGCACTCCACCTACACATGGGCTCATTTATTTTTGTATGTACACAGTTACGAACTTGACGACAGACAGGTTCACTTTGGGGCCTATCCCACCTCATGGTTAGCAGACATACATCGAGGCGATGAAAAGGCACGCCCTCGTGTTGCTTGTGTCTGCTATTCTTCTCGTGGTCGAGATATATCAGCTATATACCTCAGCCTGCAAGGGTCAGTATCATTCATTAAAATTCATCCATATTACCCTATCCTGCTTAACTGTAGTCATTGGACCGCCAGAATCTACACTCCCAGGCCTACGTATGGTAACGTCACCACTTGTCTTTTCAAAATTACACAAATAAACAATAATAATTTTTGGTTCCTCACAGTTTTTGGACAAGGAATAGGAGGACAGTGCTTTCATTACTAATTAAATTTGGAAATTTCCATGGCACCCTCACTGCCTCGGTGGGGAATGTCTGGCTAAGTGGACTACAGGAAACTGTAGCCAGACATTGTGGCATTTATTCTCCCACCTCTGCCATTTGTGACATTAGAACATTTATTTTTGGATTTACCTGTAAATAGTTACGTAACATGTCAAATAGCTGTAATCAAAAGTTATTACTTATATGTAAGGCCTAAAAAAAATAAAAATCTGTTTCTCTGGCCCTCCCGCATGGTCATTTTGGCTGCCGCATGCTCTCTTTTTATAACAAATGATAACTTAAAACAAATTAAAAATTAAATGGTTTATGTCTGATATTTTACCCAAGTTAAAAAAATTGATAAATTTGTCCCTTGAGTGCAAGAAGGCTTTGCAATTCTTTAGCATTGCAAAGCATTCTTGCTCTCCAGGTCCAAAATACACCACCATCCATGCTATTCCGTAGATTATGAGGCCTAAAACATAAACCAAGAATATGAACTTTCGATGGCAAAGAAATAATTTCAGAAATAAAAAATAAAATAAAAAAAAACGCTCGCCCGCATGCAATTTTACAAATAATGGCCTGAGAAACAGAGTATCTACTTTGTATGGCCTAAATACTGTTATCATTCAATATGTTAATAAACGGCCAGTCACTGGCCCTTTTTGGATACATATGCTTTATTTCTGTCATTGAGATTAAGTCTCGAATGTTCAGCCCTGACAAAGCAGGTAGGGGATGGCAAGATTGTGCCGGGACATATGTAAGCTTGTTGAGGGTTGCAGATCTTAATGGGGGGTGGGGGTGGGGGTGCACAACTGTCGAAGGGACAGTGAGCACAAATTCTTTTACATTTTTCAAGAGGTCCTCTGTTGAGTAATCTTTTTTAAACTCCTGAGAATTTTCTTTAATTTTTATTTCTTTCAACTCATGCCTGCTCATCAGCAGCCATGATGTGACTGTAGGAGATTGCAAGAAATTTTTTGATGTTGAACAATTGAAATTTCTGAATATCTGTGGGAGTTAATTATGCTCATTGTTCTATAAATTATTTTTGTTGTACTTGAAACTGAAAAAATTGTGGTCCTTTTTCCGTAATTTTTGGTTCAATTTTTTTTTGGGGGGTGGGGGGGAGGGGGAGGGGGGGGGGGGTTATTGAGAGAAACTTGATTACTGTTGTGATTCCAATGTTTGTGAATAGAATACAGTTTGAATAAGCCATTAGGGATGATATAGATCCAGCTGAGATGAGCGGTAGTATAACTCCAAAATGAAAATTTCTGTTTATATATTTTGACCATATTTATATTTGGTAATACAACATATGTGAGATGCATTAATAGTTTTGTAGCATCTCCTTCAGAGAGAAGTCCTCTCATTGAGGGTTACTTAGTGGTAGCATACAGCATTTTCTGTCACATAAACGTTTCCCTGAAATCCATGCCATTTTCTTGAAAATCAACCTCAATTTTTATGAAAAATGTTTTTGGAGGTTAACATGTCTGATTGTGGATTATATGTAAATTCTTGGAACTGCTGATAAATTGTATCACATATTCATATATGGATGTAAATTATCTTTTCAGTGAATAAAATTGGATCCCTATTAAATTCTTAACATTACTGACAAATTAATGAGTACGAGAGTCCCAAGCAGATATGGCACTGATAAGGTAGTGAGACTTGCAACAATCCAGACGACAGCCTCTGGCCATCCACTGTGCCACTAGCAAAAATGCAGGACTCCCATCTCTCGAAAATATTAAGACAAATTCTATTTCAAATACATCCAGTTTATATGAGCGAACAAAAATGTAAACCTTATTTTTCACATGTTTAACACCAAATCTCTTCTTGTTTGTGAGATCCTCACTTCAACAAATGGTTAACAAATGACCAACAAAAACTAATGCTTTCTATATTGTAACTTCAAAGCATACACTGTAAACATCACATACGGTTTAAACCTGATGGACCTAATTCCAATTTAGATCACTTTTTTACTGCAACAAAACAGGTACCCAACATGGAGTCTTTAGGTAAACATGCCAGTTTAATTCTAAATACCTTGACAGTTGTTTCTAGACAGTTTTGACTGCCTATATACGCAGCCAAGACTTCTGTAGAAACAACTACAAAGCCACAGGATGAAGACCATCAAAAGTTTGACAAAAATTTAAAAAATCTGAAGGCCCCCAAGGGTTAATGCATGCTGAAGCAACACTTGACCTACCTGAAACTACTTCTTCTTTTGGCTGCAGGTGAGGATGAGCCAAAACCAGCACCCATCTCATCTAAAACAGAACAATACACCAAGATTTAGTCACATTAAATATTCAAGGTGAAAAAAATGGATGCTGGTTAATGCAATAAACCAATTAGATGCAAACAACTGTCAAACAAAAAAAACCCTTTTACTATGGAGTATATTTGTGTTAACCCAATGCACATTGATGTCAGAATACTGAAAATTCAATCAGCTAATTTTTTGCACAATGCAACTGGAAATTTAACCAAATCAATCTTGTTTGACAGAGTTCAATGAGCGCTGTCAAACAAGATTGAATTGGTTAAATTCCTGCTTGCATTATGAGAAAAATATTTTATAATTTTAAATCAGAGTTTATCAAATAATAAAAATGTTATGATCAATTAAACTGTACATTCAACATTACATCTTGCATGATATAGCTCAAAGAGCTCTGTTAAACGAATGCAATAGAATAAGTACTGGGTTTTTTTTTAAACAATGTAGGAAAATTACCAAATTCTTATTTTATATTATTATTTATTGGTGTTTAAGGTTGCATATTTCTGCACAATGGCTAATCATGACCACGACAGTTTTACGGGTGGAGGAAGCCGGAGTACCCAGAGTGAACCACCGAGCAATGGCAAGAAAATGTCAGCTCCCCAACATACTAACTCTACACAAGCAGGGTTAGCACTAGTTGAAGACAAGTGCACCATCAATGTGCAGTACGCCTTAGCACACAACATCACCGTGCCCCACAATGGGGGTGAAGTGTCTTGCCTAAGGACACAGTACAGTTGCTGCAGGTGGGATTCGAATCAAGGACCTCACAGCTTGCAGCGTGCACCTCTACCCACTGAGCCACGGCACCCCCCACCAAATTCTTGTTATTTCTGTTAACTTTATATTTTTCACTGGTGACCTTTCAGTTATCTCCTTGCATGCTGCCGGCAGATTTCCTGCCGCAGACAGGTTTTCTCTTGACACTGAAATTAGTATCATTTGGGTACATTTAATCTAATTTCCCCCCTAAAAATTGAATAGATTTTTTCACTAATAATTTCTTTATTTCAATGTACATGAATATTTTGAAATACTCAGCAGGTTAAGAGTTAACAGAGTTCAGATTTTGAAGTCCAATGCTATAACCGATGAGTCAGCACATACCTCAGATCATCAGTACTCATCAATCGAAATCTGGTTGCCACCAAGAGAAAAACACATACCCAGCTTTTTAGACTTTAACCCTTTACCTAACATTAATTGTCATAACTGGCCAGTGCTATTGACAGAAGAAATCACTATTCAAAACTTTATAATTTTTTTCAATCTCTACCGTAAAACATAACTTTTGACCTTTCACTGGCACAAGCTCATGGTGGGCGGGGGGGGGGGGGGGGGGGGGGGGGGGGGGGGGGGGGGGGGTGGCATAAGCTATGCTTTTGTTACAAAAAATTAAAAATTAAAATTATTCCTGAAATTTTTTTGCAAGTGTCATGTTTATTCATGTTAGGCAAAGGTTAAACAAACTTAAGCTATGCTTTTGTTACAAAAAATTAAAAATTAAAATTATTCCTGAAATTTTTTTGCAAGTGTCATGTTTATTCATGTTAGGCAAAGGTTAAACAAACTTTAGTATCTGTGTTACTTTCATACTTTCAGGCAACGATATGAACATGAGAGTGACATCAAAAAGGAATACTGATACAACACTGCTTTCCATAATGACAATATCATTTTAAGTTTTATGAGAGGTAATGTGTTGACCTGATGACCAGAATAATTACATTTTTTTAAATTAGTTAATGTTCAGAAGTTTTATTCTTCAGTCATGAATCATGGCCAATTTTTGTGTAATCATTGATATGAAAAATCTTATTTATTATTTTAAACATGGTCTTCAAAAACTGGTTGTCTTATTGGACCTTTAACACCTTGAATGCTGCTGTCAGATATTCCTGCCCAGGACAGGATTTCTCTTACCACTGAAATAAGTATAATTTGTGCACATTTAATCTATTTTAACCCCTGTAAATTGGATGGATTTTTTTATGAATGATTCCTTGAGTTAAATTTTGATGAATTTTTCATTAAATCTAGTCATGGCTGCATTACAGCAGCCATGACTAGATTTGATGAATAATATCATGAAAATACTCAGCGGGTTGAGTGTTAAATGCTTAACTGAAATTTTGGTTGTCCTGAGATGAGATGGGAAGCTTCTTTGTGAGCTCTGCATCAGTATGCCCCAAATCACTGAAATGGAGATCAAAACTGAGAAAGTTATTTATATCAGATAGACACCTATTTAATTTTGAAAGGATCCATTTATATTTGTTCGATTCATCCTGTGAATGACATGATCCAGAGGTATGGACAAAGATCCATACCTGCAAGCATGGACTGACGGATGAACCCTCTTGTATATAACCTACCAACACGTTGGTGGTTTTAACCACTAAAAGTCCTAGTTAGAACTATTCCTCACATGCTTCTTGATCTGCATTCATAGCTGTCAACATTTTTGGTAGTACCAAACCAAGCTTAGTCCCCTACTTTATTAATTTGATCCATCACTCTGCTTTACACATGCAATGGCTTAATTATATAATTAACATTCTGAGAAAAATTCTCAGCAGTTTTAATTTAAATCTAGGATTCACTTATTGACCAATTTGCTGTTGGGAAAAGAATATTGAAATCTGAAATCTATGACCAGGCCTTCCATTTTGTTGGTGCAGAGCAACAACTGATTGGCCACTAGTCTTTCATGAATCTGACCAGTCCACCTTGAGATTTATTTATTGGTGTTTAAGGTCACATACTTATGCACAATGGCTAATCGTGACCGTGACAGTTCTACGGTGGAGGAAGCCGGAGTACCCAGAGAGAACCACCGAGCATCAATGTTAATCCTTAACATTCTAACTCTGTTCAAGCTCCATTCAAGCAGGGTTACAAGGCTGAAGATATGTGCACCATCGATGTGCAGTACACCTTAGTATAGGGTGTCATCATGCCCCCATGTAGGCAACCAGGATCAAACTCGGGACCTCTAGCATAGAAGTCCAACATTATTTATTTATTTATTTATTTATTTATTTATTTATTTATGTTTTAAGGTCACATTTTTATGCACAATGGCTAATCATGACCGTGAAAGTTTTACGGGTGGAGGAAGCCGGAGTACCCGGAGAGAACCACCGAGCAACGACGGGCAGCTGCCAGCTCCCCAACATTGTAACTCTGCACTGCAGCACAGGCAGGGTTAGATTAGTTGAAGACATGCGTACCATCGACGTGCAGTACGCCTCAGTACACGGCGGCGTCGTGCCCCCACATGGGCAATGGGGGTGAAGTGTCTTGCCCAAGGACACAACGCAGTTGCTGCAGGTGGGATTCGAACCGAGGACCTCTCGGCTTGCAGCCTGCACCTCTACCTACTGAGCGACCGCGCCCCCAGAAGTCCAACAGTCTAACACTGAGACACCATGCTCCACCATATTGAGATATATCATGAGATCATTAAGTTGAATGGGTGTATGGAACAATGTTGAAACTGATTTGGTTAAATCTCAAAATGGCATACATTATTAGTAACGCCAATGATAAACAAGCAAAATTCAATGTACAGTGGTGACATAATGCACAAACTAGAGATGGTCCGTCGCCTGGTATACCCCCACCGTGGCATACCGCTTAGTGTGGGTGACTGAAAATGGGGCATTCAATTTTTCTAAGTAAAAAAAACCCAGAGGCTCAAGTGAGCCTAAAACGCTCACCTGGCTCAAATTGTCAAAAGAGATGAGTGTATCAGTAAGTGATCAGCAGCAAAATCAATTTTTTGATCTGCTATGACACAACCAAAGGCAACTTTTTAGGCCCTTCCTTTCTGTTGGTCCTTGGAAAGCCTCCTAACAAGGGCTGTTCTGTGAAGTATTAAAAAACACCAACCGGACAAAATTTTTGTTTTGTTTTCAACTACTGTGGTTCTTCTCTCTAGCCCCCACCCCCCCACAAAAAAATAAAATAAAAAAAACAAAACAAGAGACTCGATTTGAACAAACTTGAATTTGACACCTTTGGAGATGTTACATACCAAATATGAAAGGATTCTCAGGGGTGGACCTGAAGAAGAAGAATTTTCAAGAAATTTTCTAAGTTAAACTTTGGGCTTCAATAAAAAGCCCAAATATTAATCCAGGAACCTGATTTAAACAACCTTCAATCTAACCCTCCCAGAGGTGTTGTACACCAAATATCAAAAGAATCTGACTGCTGGATCTGAAGGAGATGATTTTAAATGATAATTCCCCAAATTGCACGAAGTACATATATGGACTTCCTTGGGGAACCCAAATATTAACCCAGGAACTCGATTTGAACAAATATGAACCTTACACCTCTAGAGATGTCACATACTAAATATGAAAGGATTCTCACTAGTGGGTCTGAAAAAGAAGATTTTTAAAGAAATTTTCTCATACTGCACTAAGTTAAAATTTGGGCTCCAATAAAGAGCCCAAATATTCATCCAGGGATCCCATTTGAACAAACTTGAATCTATCCCTCCCCCCCCCCCCCCCCCCCCCCCCCTCCCTAGAGATGCTGCATACCAAATATAAAAAAAATCTGACTGGTGGATCTGAAGAAGAAGATTTTTAAAGATTATTCCCCATATTGCACCAAGTTAATATTTGGGCTCCCATAGGAAGCCCAAATATTAACCCAGGGACTCGATTTGAACAAACTTCAATCTGACCCCTGTAGAGATGCTGTATATCAAGTATCAAAAGAATCTGACTGTTTGATCTGAAGAAGATTTTTAAAGCTTATTCCCATAGTGCCGTAAGTTAATGATTTAGGCTCCTGTGTTGAGTCCAAATATGAACAGAGGGGCTCGATTTGAACACACTTGTATTTGACTGTCCTATGGATGATGTGTACCAAATATCAAAAGATTCTGATCAGCGGTTCTGAAGAAAATATTTTTTCTCAATTTTTTGCAAATATGCTAACTTAGCATTTTTTCAAATGCCCCTACAGAACATCCTGACACAACCGATGGCCATTTCTTTTTTAATCCATTCTACTGGTCAAAAGGATGCTTCATACCAAATAACAGTTCTCTGTTCCGTGTAGTTTGGGAAATATGGGCATTTGAATTTTTTTCTATTTCCTGGGGTACCCATGGGGCTACAAAAAAAATTGGGGGCATTAATCAACTTCTTTGGACCCACTTATACTACATGCCAAATTTGGTTCAAATCAGCCCATCAGTTCTTGAAATAGAAATTTTGGGCAGAGCCCAAAATGGGTATGTGCCCACAGAGAGCCCAAATATTGATCTACCATCTTCCCTTGAACAAACTTTAATCTTCAACACCAAAGAGTGTTCCATACCATATATCAAGGCAATCTCTCTGGTGGTTCATGAGAAGAATATTTTTAAAGATTTTTAGGCTTTGGCATCATTGACCAGAGCCTGAAGAAGGCAGCCGCTTCATTTGAACAAAATATAAAGGGTATACTCCAGGGATGGTTTGTGCAATATATGTTTGAATTTGGCTGAATGGCTGTGAAGAAGAAGCCGAGTTTGCAAAAGTTAATGGACGACGGACAACGATCGCCAAGTGATGGCAATAGCTCACACTGACTTGCAGCCAGGAGAGCTAAAAAAAAAAATCCAATATGGCCACCAGTCGGCCATCTTGAATCCGATCAGGAAAAAGATTATGTCACGCACTGCTCCTCATCATGTTGATCATTTTGGTGAAGTTTCATGAAAATGCAACGAAAACTGTGGAAGTAGTTCAGTCCACAAGTGTTTTGCAAAAACCAATATGGCCTCCAGTCAGCCATCTTGAATCCGATCTGGAAAAAAAATTATGTCACGCACTGCTCCTCATCATGTCGATCAATTTATATTGAGTTTCAAGAAAATGCAGCAAAAACTGATGAAGTAGTTTGCTTCACATGTATGATGCAAAATACAATATGGCCACCATATAAAACTGTGAAAGTAGTTTGCTGCGGCATATAAAACTGTGGAAGTAGTTCACTCCACAAGTTTACATGTGCAACGAACCGACGACGATGACGACAGACCGACCGATCGACAGAAATGTTGACTATTATATACCCCCCCACCCCCTAAACTTCGTTTTGTTTGGGTATAAAAACAAAACTTGTGGGCCTTTTTTAAATCACTGTTTACATGAGAACACAGTGTCAATGTTCATATGTTATGATCATGTCAAAAAATTTAGGGAAAAAGACAGTTTTGAAATAAACTTCTGAGATGTTCTGGACAGGGAAGACTTTAACACCCAATACAATGGAAGCCTTGAATATCCACTTGGTCAGTGAAAATTATTCAATTAACAGTAGTAGTCAATTAGCAGAGATTTGTTCATCATCTGTATTCTAGATAACATGAGCATTTATTCTATCTTGTTTGACAGAACTCCATACAAGATATAATAGATTAAATGCATGCATTGGATGTGCAGATGCCAAGTGGGTCTATACACAAGGGGAATACGGTTATTGTCAGATTTTTTATTAAATTAAGAGGAGTTTACTCTATAACCTGCATGCAATTATCAGATTAAATTTGTACTGAATGTATGATAAATGGTTTTGTATTTGGAAGTAATATTCAATTAACAGGGTTATTTAATTTCGAGATATCCAATTTAGTAGGCCTCACTGTACAAAGAATGGCAAAATCTATGTGCCAGCGATACTATGTAAATGTTTTGCTGGGCATCAAAAAGTGGCATTTGTTGTATGCCATATGGGAAAGCTTGTGAAACAGCATTAATATTTTCTCTGGTGTTATTGAGAATATTTCAAAACACCATCTGAAAAGTAGGCCCTGACAGCCCTCTGGCTGGTGGCCCTAAAAATTCCTTCAATTAGGCCCACAAGTTGGCCCTGAAATTATTCCAAATCCCAAACCTGTGTGCCCTGGAAAGATTCTACTAAACTTACCTTCCAAATCCATACTGCTTCTATAACCTGGTCCCTGCAAACAGGGCACTGGTTTGAGAATAGGTATGGGAACCAGACCTTGAATGCCATCCACTCCATCTTCCTTGGGCAAAGTGCGAACAAGACAGAAATTCTCTTGACCTGGAAAGGCATCAAGGACCTCCACTTGCTGACCTCTGGCAACACTCAATTCAGTTTGAACACTTGCTGTGAAGTCTTCTAAGACGTATGTAATATCTCCCTGAAATATACAATAGACTGATTGCTTAGTTTTAATTCTGAAGTGTGAAGTAAAACAAACAAATAGGAAAAATTAAAACCAAGAGTTTCTTCTGTTTGAAAATAAAAGTCAAAGGCAAATCACAGCTAGTGATGGGATGATTATCAGTAATGGGTATCAGTTGACAAGTTTGATATTGGCAAAATTATGGCCGACGACAACTTCATTTCTGGTGCAAAGATCATGATGATATGCAATTTATCACACCCCTATTAATATAAAACACGGGGTTTTCACTGTTCTGCATGTACGATAAAAATAAAGTTGTATCACACATGTCGTGATACAAAACACATTTGATTTCATTTCCAACATAAATAAAGAAGGAACTAAATTAATCACATCATCATTGGTTGAATGCGCTGGAGTCGAGATTGCTTGGAAATTCCAAGTTCTTCATTTAGATTTGTTTACACGGGTTATTTAAACAATCAGATTCGCGAGTAAAAAAAATTTCAAAATATAAATAACATTCTAATTGCTTGTTCCTTGACAAATACTTTCCACAACTGGTCATATAATGATGGAGTGTGCTAACTTATTAGCTATTTAAACATTTTTTGTTGTGTTATTCCCCACAGTTTTGTCCATATTTGAAGTTCAATCACCATGATACTGATCGCTGACAATTGGTTTCGACCAATTGAATGCTGTAAAAATTAAAAATGAAAGTAGGGTTGGTACCCCACCCATTAACAGTGATGTCTTCTTGGCAACAATGGAAAAGCAGCAATTATCAGCTTAGAAAATGTTTTTAGTTCAATTTTCGTGTAGACTGGTTGTTACACAGGAGGTGTGTGATGAATACAGAACTGGACATACATTTGAATTGGTTAAGAATTATCGCACAAGTTTGCTTTGGCCCAGGATGATATCACAAGAGCCGAAGACTCTCGTGATATCCTGGGCCAAAGCAATCTCGTTCGATAATTATTTATCCATTCAAATGTATGTGTGATTCTGTATATTTGTCAGGCAAATGAACCCGGAAGTCAACAAATGTGATTTCACAGATTAACATTAATTTGTCCCTTGAAGGCATAAAGCATTGCTGTTGGCACTTTTATGCATTCAAGGGTGAAATGAATGTCACACACATCAACACTTCTGATACAAGATTTCAGAAACCAAAAGCATGCATAAGTTGGGACTGAAAAGCCAACTATCGATACATATACAGAACAACACACGTGTATGAATGGGTTAATCGATATGGCATGAGTGCCAGCGCAGAAGGATAGAATGAGAGGCCAAAGGCCTGAAGTTTTATCCTTCTGCGATGGCACAAGTGCCATATCGATTAATCCATTCACAAACACGTGTCGTTCTGTGTTTATTACACACCTTCATGTCTATAAAAAATTATTAGAAGGACACTCAGCAATTCATTTGACAACTATGAACAAAAGGAACACATTTTATCACCAGCCAAATCTGCAATATGAACCTGTGTTACTATTTTATCCCCTGAGTTCCAGTGTGTTCTATGTGCCTATTGGCACATAGAACACATTGGAACTCGGGGACAATTTTCAGCTATCACTAGCAATTCAAATTGCAATTGCGTTGCACGATTTGTAGAAAATTCCAGTGAAATTTTGCTTCTATTTAAAAATAGTCAGTCAACGATTTCCGATCCGCACATATGTGCGGAACACATTTTGATTTTTCGCATGGTTCAGTGTTGCTGTAGATGGGGATTACATAGAACAGGTGTGTAATAAAGTCCATTGCAATACTGTAATGGCAATATCGATAACTGCCTTTTTCCGATAACACCTATATCGGCCAGTCACTACTCACAGATGTTTTACCTGCTTTGGAATCAGCTAACACCTATATCAACTCATCACTACTTACAGATGTCTTACCTGCTTTGAGAATCAGCTGCCTAAGCTAACCACCAGCTGGAAATGTCTGTAAACAACTTTAGAAACCAGCAGACACCAGTTTTTGTAATACCATACATATTATATCTCTAAACTGTGCCAGAGATGAGAAGGAAAATACTCCAGCACTGATCATGTATCAAGAACCTGTACAAAATTTGATGACTTTTCAAAGACTCTTCCTTTCAACGATACCTTATGAACAATTCACATGTAACAAAAGAGGTGAATAGGTGATTCTCTATATTTCAATGATCAAGTGCTTAGTATTCTGTGTCTGCTTGTTTGAATTAGTTAGTAATGCCTCAGTATATATTTTCTCGTGTCAAACCTTTTCAGTTTTTACCATCAAAGCAGAAAAAAATAACCAATTATAATTAACCCCATGAAAACCCTAAGTTGTGTTGTGCTAGTCTACTGTCATTAACAAGGTCCGCTCTTTTATATGAAGATGCACATAATGTTAGAAAATTATGTGCAAATGTATGAATATCAGCTGGTTGTTTTGAATAAGACCAGATTCTAATATTCTCACAAAAATCTTATGACAACTGCACAAGATAAAAAGAAAATCTATAATTTACAAAAGGACCTGGATGATCACTTCCAGCAGAACAGAATATGACATGGTGTCATTTTTGGCCTCACAGAATGAGCAAATGTATTTTCTTTTTTCCTCACTCTGGAAATAATTTCCATATCCACACAAAGTATACATTTGCATATCCTTTATATACAGTGAAACTCAATTAATTGGATATTTCTTAAATGAAAAATCCTGTTATTCACATATAACTTCCAAAAACATTTACCACACCTTCATCACAATTTTGAACTGTTAATTGTATAATAGATATACCATAGTTTTGTTGTTGTTTTAAAATGTTTTAAAATGAGCACATACTTACTAACAAAAATCTGCTTAATAATATTTGAAACAAGGGCTATGCAAAGCGTGGGCCACTGTCCCGACCAGTGGGCATGTTCGATGTAGCCTTAAAGGTATTGTGGGACAGAAAAAGGGCCATAACTCTGGGAAACATTACTGGATGGAACCCGTTCCTTGTTCACAACCGTTCCCCCATACGGGTCTATCAGCATACCAAAGGAGATGCAAATCCGATTGATGGCTTTGAAATCAGAACGCAATGTTTGTACCGACAGACGGAGGGCTTCACTAGATACCTAACTACTCTCAGAGGTCAGGGGTATAACAAAGATTTGCCTTTTAGGTTATCAGGGTTGAAAATTGAACAAAATAAAATAGAAAATAAAATAGCTGGGATACATTTTTCTGCAACTATGCAGTAAAAACGTTTTTTACAGATTCTTTGGGATTTTTTTGTTGCCAAGGTGTAACTTAAAACAAACAATGGTCTATTGTGCAGATATTTGTAGCATCCAAATATCTGAAACAGTACAAACATCTGATGTTCTTACCTTTTACGATACAATATGGTGATATACTTGTACGATTAAACACTCACAGAAGAAAAGAAAACAGGCATAGCTGTGGATTAAATACAGGCTATAGAGTATACTGCTGTTATTTGAATAAGAATTCATTTGATCTATAGAAGACTTTTAAAGCATGAACTCCTTATATGCTGCTGGCGGTTATTCCTGCCAGGACCAGATTTCCTTTGTCACTGAAATAAGTATAATTTGGGCATATTTATTCAAATTTTCTCCCTGTAAATTGCATGGATTTTAATTATTTCTGAGTTAAATCTTAATGAATTTTTTTTATCATATCTAGTCATGTCTGCTACACACCAGCCATGACAAGATCTGATAAAAAATATCTTGAAAATTCTCAGGTTAACCCTGAGGCTGATTTTTCGGGCTAAGAAATAATTTTGTACCATTTTTGTCATGTAAGGGAGGTCTATACACGGGGTATTGATGATAGAATAATAAATGCTGTCTGCAGGCAGATGGCTGCAGACTGCAGTTATTATTTTATCCTCTCTGTGTATTGATGTTGGTCTTACCCATTTCACTGTAAGTGTACACAAAGGCGATCCATTCCAGGAAACGAGGGATCAAAGGGTTAAGAATTAAATCTATTATATCTTGTTTCACAAAGCTCTGTCAAACAAGACGTTATAGAATAAAAGTTACATTTAACCCAGAATATAGTAAAATGAACAAATTTCCAGTTATTAAATACTACTGTTAATTTAACAATTTTCACAGGCAAAGTGGCTATTCAATTAACAGGGATGCACTTTATTTCCAAATAAGGTGGTTCAATGGCACATTGGTTAGAGCACGAGACACAAGATAGAAAGGGTGATGGTTCGATTATGATCTGCGTCATCTGCTTTCTGTACTTGGGCAAGACACTTCAACCTGATTGCCTATTTCGCAGAATGGCTGTGCTGTGTACTAATGCATAGGGCATGACAACTGTAGACTTGTCTTCAACCAATGTTAACTCTGCTCTTGTTGGGTTAGGAAATAGGAGAGTCTGACAGTTATTCAGAGGTTGATTGGTGCTTTTCTCCAGGTATTCAGGCTGCCTTATTTGTAAAACTCACACAATGTGAACCTGGCTGTTATTTATTTATTGGTGTTTAAGGTCACTTTCAACATTTTTGGCTCATGACAGTAACATAGTGATGAAGTCAAGTTTAGCCTATTGTTTATACCCATGTTTCCCACTTTAGAGCATGTCTACCCCTAGCATTTGTTCCAGGTAGTATTTTACTAGTAAAGCAGAACTTGTTTACTACAGTAAACTGGTACTGCTCCAAGGGAGACCCTGGCTGTTAAAGCATTGTTAAACCCCAATAAAAAAAACACCAACAAACATTTCTAAATGGCTTTAAAAAGTTTATTTTTAACATCCCAATCATCTCATGACAACTTACTGGAATAAACCAAGCTAGCAACTATTTTTTTACACTCAATGTTCTTTTTTATGATAGTAATACAGGAAAAATAAAACTCCTTGAGAGCATATGCATACTATTCCTCTTTGACAACTGATATCCTGGCTTCTAATATTCTCTTGGATGATTCAACCACAAGTTGTACAGTGTCATATCAATGTATAGAGAACAGAAAAATATTTTTTCTTCCAAGAATATATGCTTCAATTGTTTTGTTATTTTGAAATGTTGCCCAAACTAATTAAATCTGCTAGCTGTAGTAAATGCTTGTGATGCAAAACGATGCAAAAATATTTAGCATTCCGATAACGAGCACCAAATACAAAATTTCCTTTATTTTATTTGCTATCAGTATAAAAAGTATATACAGGAATACTACTGACACCCATTAACCATATCGTTGCTGACATGAACTCTGTGCAATTGTTAGTTAATCCTTGAAAGCCTGGAGATTTTCATACACTTTTGCTACAGTTTGACAGACTACACCCTGTGTCTTTGCAGTTGCTCTATGTAAGTCTTACTTGCCGAGAAAATTGCCAAGGTACTTAAAATAATATAAGTTGCAAATTTACTCAGAGATTGCAGGTTGGGGCACCTGTAGCTGAAAAAAGTGTTCCAATTGGAATTGGACCTTTAAGGGTTAAAAAACTGACTAACCACAAACAATGAGTGAATCTATAACTTTGTTGGGTGTAGAAACAGCTACTTGAGTGTCGGTACCTACCAAAAGTCAAAAGAAGAGTGAAAAATGGGTCACAGCAATCCAGTTTGGGGTTGCAACACAACTTTGGACAATGATGTATACATACACACATCAAGTTTCACAGCCCTAGGTCAAATATTTTTTAAAATTTCACCTGTGGTGATGGATGCACACACTACTCATCAAATGATCAAACAGACATGCACACAAAAAACATTACCCTCTCAGTCCAAACTCATTTATGGGTGCTTCAAAAAAGTTTAAATTCAATGCTACCATTTAAAAACTGAAGATAAAGCAATAAAAAGAGCTTTTTTTATTAACCAAGAAGTGGGTTAAGGGGAAATAACTTGTAAAATATTCAAGCGACAGCAACCATTCTGCCATAAAATCTGTTCTCAAACAGCGAGTTAGAATGGTGAAACAGCTATTGAATGAACAATCCTCAAGTAAAACAAGAGAGAATAACCCTGTAAATATTTGAGTGAGAACATTTTTCAAGCATAGAATCTGTTCCCCCATGATGAAGAATGCAACCATTATTCATTTGAATCCAACAATTAGTATTCAAATTAGATCAGCAAACATGTTGGATGAACATAATTTGTATCAAACTTATGAAGATAGCTTCCACTGAATACTCTTCCCTTGCACTGGGCCAACGTGGATCAATTTATCATTCTTCTTCTTAATCTACTAAGGGAAATCCATAAATGAGGATGACAGATTTGCAGATCCACAAGCTGAGTTGTGATAATGCCTGGAAACCAATTTTTTTCAACTATCTTTGAATTATGGCTACCTTATTCAAAAGTGATAAGGTTTTTCTCTTTTGATATGTGATTAGTTTCTGCAGGTTTAACTGAGTTGTATTAAGAAGAAAATTTATCATCCCGAAAACCTAAAAGTGCAATTTTTAGTAACAATGACCTTAACCTTTGGACTTGGGTTATGCTAAACAAAAGTTATTTACCGTAGAACAATTTTTTTACTAAGTTGTATTCGTAGTGATATTTATAGTAACAGTCCTATGAAATTCAACCTTCAATTACTTTCAGCAAGTTTGGTTGAGCTGTGATAAGAAGAACTAATGTTATCAACTGGAAACCCAAAAGTCATACGTTTAGTTAGTTACCTTGACCTTTGGCTGACAAAACCTGAAAATCAATAGGTTTCTTCTCCTTCCAAAAAGGTATCAATCCACTAAGTCTGGTGGACATGTATTAAATGGAACTGAAGTTGTTGCACAGAGACCAATTGTTTGTGCCTACCCACCTTCATCAAAATATTTAAAATGAGTATGAGTTTGCAACAACTCAACTAGAAGAGGTCCCAGGGGGCCTGAGGGCGCTCACCTGACATGGTAGCCTAAATATCAACCCAGAGAATTGATTTCAACCAGTTGCATCTGCTCATCCTAAGAAAAGCTTACTATATCAAAAGATTCTGCCTGCTGGATCTGGAGAAGATTTTTTAAGAAATTTGCCTGAAATGTACTAAGTTCGAATTCGAGCTTCTATACTGAGCCCAAAAATGAATCCAGGGGGCCGATTTGAACAAACTTGAATCAGAGCCACCCCACAATGTTGCATACCAAATATCAAAAGATTCTGCCCACTGGATCTGGAGAGAAGATTTTTGAAGAAATTTGCCTGAAATGCACTAAGTTCGAATTCAAGCTTCTATAGTGAGCCCAAATATGAATCCAGGGGGCCGATTTGAACAAACTTGAATCAGATCCACCCCACAATGTTGCATACCAAATATCAAAAGATTCTGCCTGCTGGATCTGGAGAAGAAGATTTTTCAAGAAATTTGCCTGAAATGCACTAAGTTCGAATTTTAGCTTCTATATTGAGCCCAAATATAAACCCAGGGGGCCGATTTGAACAAACTTGAATCAGATCCACCCCACAATGTTGCATACCAAATATCCAAAGATTCTGCCTGCTGGATCTGGAGAAGAAGATTTTTTAAGAAATTTGCCTGAAATGCACTAAGTTCGAATTCAAGCTTCTATACTGAGCCCAAATATAAACCCAGGGGGCTGATTTGAACAAACTTGAATCAGATCCACCCCACAAACTTGCATACCAAATATCAAAAGATCCTGCCTCCTGGATCTGGAGAAGATGATTTTTTAAGAAATTTGCTTGAAATGCACGAAGTTCGAATTCGGGCTTCTATAGTGAGCCCAAATATGAATCCAGGGAGCCGATTTGAACAAACTACAATCAGATCCACCCCACAATGTTGCATACCAAATATCAAAAGATTCTGCCTGCTGGATCTGGAGAAGAAGATTTTTTAAGAAATTTGCTTGAAATGCACTAAGTTCGAATTCGTGCTTCTATAGTGAGCCCAAATATGAATCCAGGGAGCCGATTTGAACAAACTCGAATCAGATCCACCCCGCAATGTTGCATACCAAATATGAAAAGATTCTGCCTGCTGGATCTGGAGAAGAAGATTTTTGAAGAAATTTGCCCGAAATGCACTAAGTTCGAATTCGAGCTTCTATAGTGAGCCCAAACATGAATCTAGGGAGCCGATTTGAACAAACTTGAATCAGATCTACCCCACAATGTTGCATACCAAATATGAAAAGATTCTGCCTGCTGGATCTGGAGAAGATGATTTTTGAAGAAATTTGCCCGAAATGCACTAAGTTCGAATTCGAGCTTCTATAGTGAGCCCAAATATGAATCTAGGGAGCCGATTTGAACAAACTTGAATCAGATCCACCCCACAATGTAGCATACCAAATATCAAAAGATTCTGCCTGCTGGATCTGGAGAAGAAGATTTTTTAAGAAATTTGCCTGAAATGCACTAAGTTCGAAATCGGGCTTCTATACTGAGCCCAAATATGAACCCAGGGGGCCAATTTGAACAAACTTGAATCAGATCCACCCTACAATGTTGCATACCAAATATCAAAAGATTCTGCCTGCTGGATCTGGAGAAGAAGATTTTTTAATGTTTTTCCCATTGCCTACAGTGTTAAAAAGTGCTGACTCAGCACTTTTTCAAAGTCCTGAAAAAAGTACCTTGTGATCAAACCGATAGGGATTTTTTTTAACCATTCTATTCTACTGGATAAAAGTAAGCTTTATACAAAATAAGAATTCTCTGTGCCGTGTAGTTTTGGAGATATGGCAGTTTTAAGGTTTTTCCTATTTTTAGCTCCAGAGGTTCCCACGGGGCAATGAGAAAATTTTTTTTTGCATCAATCAACTACTTATGACCCATTATCATCTCAAATCAAATTTGGTTCAAATCGACCTCACAGTTTGGAAAATAGAAATTTTAGGCGTCACCAAAATTTTTGCCCCTCCCATAACGAAGGCAAATAATGCCCGACAAACTTCTCTTGAACAAACTTGATTCTAAACCTCAAAAGGACTCTGTATACCACATATCAAGTCTCTGCTACTGGTGGTTCATTAGAAGACTTTCAAAAAATTTGGCCATTTTTTCCCCACACCTCTGCTCAATATGAGCCGAAGCCTAATTTGGATAAAAATCAAAATGCCCCTATATAACCACCATATACATGAAATTTAATTAAAATGTAGCCAGTGGTTTAGGAGAAAGAGGCTCAAACACCACCTTCACATAGGACGACGGACGACGGACGACGGACGAAGAGTGATAAGAAAAGCTCACCCTGACTTTCAGTCAGGTGAGCTAAAAAGTGCGGAAAACTGTAATTTTGATGCATTTTTCAGAGTCCAAGGGCCATAATTTCGGTAAAAATCAGTGGAGCGGAACAAAACGCAAACTTGTTCTGTAGGCCACCATGCTAGACTAACATACCAAAAATCAGCTCAATATCTGGAAGCGTGTAGAAAAAAAGTCTGGAAAACTGTAATTTTGATGAACTTTTCAAAGATCAAGGGCCGTAATTTCGGTAAAAATCAGTGGAGCGGAACAAAATGCAAACATGATCTGTAGGCCACCATGTCAGACTAACATACCAAAAATCAGCTCAATATCTGGAAGCGTGTAAAAAAAAAAGTCCGGAAAACTGTAATTTTGATGCATTTTTCTGAGTCCAAGGGCCGTAATTTCGGTAAAAATCAGTGGAGTGGAACAAAATGCAAACTTGTTCTGTAGGCCACCATGTTAGACTAACATACCAAAAATCAGCTCAATATCTGGAAGTGTGTAGGAAAAAAGTCTGCAAAACTGTCATTTTGATGAACTTTCCAAAGTTCAAGGGCCATAATTTCGGTAAAAATTAGTGGAGCGGAACAAAATGCAAACTTGATCTGTAGGCCACCATGTCAGACTAACATCAAAAACACCAAAAATCAGCTCAATATCTGGAAGCGTGTAAAAAAAAAAGTCCGGAAAACTTTAATTTTGATGAATTTTTCAGAGTCCAAGGGCCATAATTTTGGTAAAAATCAGTGGAGCGGAACAAAATGCAAACTTGATCTGTAGGCCACCATGTTAGACTCACATACCAAAAAATCAGATCAATATCTGGAAGTGTGTAGAAAAAAAAGTCCGGAAAACAAGTAGGACTGACTGACGGACTGACGGACCAGTCAAAAACATTATGCCCCTGCAACTTCGTTGCGTGGGGTATAAATATCCAAAGCTGAAACGTCCATTAGCCAAACTGTCCAACATTCAAGAATTGTCTGTAAAAAGTATATAAGGCAATGGGTTAAAAGTGTACTTGGATCAACAGTAGACATATCATCACTGTGAATCTCTTGAGCCAGAAGTCATTATCTGGCTAATTCCCCTGAGACAATCACTCAGAGAATTAAAGTATCCCCAAACAATATGAACACTATCAATCAAACCAAATACTTTATTTTTAACACCTATCAATTCACTGCATATCTCACAAAATTAATGGTCATCACAACCTTAAGTAAGATTAGATGGTAACTCCATTTGGAGAAATAAAAGTAATATTGTCATGGTAACAGAATATTGCAAATGACAATAGTATGGAAGAAAATGCCAAAGAGCATTCAACTACTGTGATAGGAATTCTGATTGTCAAATGTTATTGATGAGCTGTTTAGTTTATCACCAGACTAAATAAACAAATTTGATCTGCATTAACCCTTTATAGAGCCCACTGTGTAAACAACAACACTGCCCAGTGGAACTGTGTTAACTTTTAGAGTGCTGGAAGCCCATATTTGGACTTTATTCTAAAGAGCAGGTACCTCAACTTAACTGGTAGTGGTAGAGTTCTAAATTATTTTCGGTTGTTGAAATTTCTTCATGTTTCTTTGACTTGTAACAATTTATGGGAGAGTGCCTATGGGCACTCTCACATAAATTACGACAAGGTAAATCCTAACAGGCTAAGTAATTTCACTTCAAAGATAGTATTATTTATTGGTGTTTAAGGTCACATACTTATGTACAATGGCTAATCTTGACCGTGACAGTTTTATGGGTTGAGGGAGCCGGAGTACCCGGAGAGAACCACCGAGCAACGACAAGCAGCTGCCAGCTCCCCAACATTGTAACTCCGCACTGCAGCACAGGCAGGGTTAGATTGGTTGAAGACATGAGGACCATCAGCGTACAGTACGCCTTAGTACACGACGTCATCGAACCCCCTCAAAGATAGTATGAAGCATATCTACAGAAAATGAAGCAATTAAGTTGCAGTACCTGCGTTTCAGAATAAAGCCTCAATATGGGCTTCCAGCACTCTACCAGTTAAAGGCTTCATATTCAGTGGATGTGGTTGTTATTATCTTCCACATGCCTTTTTACAATTTATGGGAGAGTGCCTGTAGGCACTCTCCCATGAATTGTAACTAGGCAAAGATATGCCAAAAATATTTGACAACGAAAGATACATCAGCACTCTACTAGTCAATGGGACAATAAGCCGCAAATTTGAAAAAAATAAACTGACCTTTTAACAAAATCACAAAGTTCATTATGCAAAAATACTCTTATGCTTCATATATCAATCATGTGAACATGCTCGTATCGATTAAATAAATTAACAAGAGGCCCCAAAGAGCCTTAATCGCTCACCGGCCAAAGTGGTTCAAAGAAGTATTTGGGGTCACATTCAGTTAGACATGGTTCATCAACACTACAAAGGAATGAAGTCATGAGAGACAAATTTTATGGAACTAGGGACATGGCTTGAACAAACTTGAATCTTACCCCCCTAAGGATGCTGCATACCAAATATCAAAAGCATTCATCTGCTGGATCTGAAGAAGATTTTTAAAGAAAATTCCTCATTTTGAACTAAGTTATCATTCGGGCTCCCACAGTGAGCCCAAATATGAACCCAGGGACTTGGCTTGAACAAACTTGAATCTCACCCCCTAAGGATGCTGCATGCCAAATATCAAAACATTCTTGACTGCTGAATCTGAAAAAGACTTTTAAAGAAAAATTCCTCATATTGACTAAGTTATAATTCGGGCTCCCACAGGGAGCCCAAATATGGACCCTGGGACTTGGCTTTAACAAACTTGAATCTCACCCCCTAAGGATGCTACACACCACATATCAAAACATTCCGACTGCTGGATCTGAAGAAGAAGATTTTTTAAGAAAATTCCTCATTTCGAACTAAGTTATAATTCGGGCTACCACAGTGAGCCCAAATATGAACCCAGGGGGCCGATTTGAACAAACTTGAATCAGATCCACCCCACAATGTTGCATACCAAATATCAAAAGATTCTGCCTGCTGGATCTGGAGAAGAAGATTTTTTAAGAAATTTGCCTGAAATGCACTAAGTTCAAATTTAGGCTCCGAAACTGAGCCCAAATATGAACCCAGGGGGCCGATTTGTACAAACTTGAGTCAGATCCACCCTACAATGTTGTATACCAAATATCAAAAGATTCTGCATGCTGGATCTGGAGAAGAAGATTTTTTAAGAAATTTGCCTGAAATGCACTGAAATGAAGTTCAAATTCGGCTTCTATAGTGAGCCCAAATATGAATCCAGGGGGCCGATTTGAACAAACTTGAATCTGCCCTCCCCCTTACAGTGCCTGTAAGTACTCTCCCATAAATAGCAAAAAGGCAAAGACATGTGAACAATTTCTGACTAAAAATAATTTAGCACTCTATGCCACTTTTCTTTACCACAATTTAACTCAACTGTGTGGTATCGGATGAAATGGACCAACCTCACTTGGTGTATAATTTGTACAGAAAGAAATTATGATTTAAGTCAGCCTGGAAGCTTGGTTGCCCAACATGAAAGTGCAAAACACTGGGTTGGAAAGAGTATATCTTGAATTTTCAGTGATTGTAGCTCTCTCCCTTTCCAGAAGTCTTATAGAATCGGACATGAATTAGTATGCTACTTGAAGGTATCCTAAATTTGTTTGTCTCAATCTTGCAATACACTTTGGAAATTTGTCAGTTTGCGTGTTTATTGGTGTTCAAGGTCACTGTCAGCATCGATGACTATATCAAGGTGGTAACACAAGAATAAAGTCAAGATCAGCCTATCAATTATGCTGCCCATTTAGATGATTCTCACCTCATGTCATCCAGTTACAATCTGTAGGATAACCACAAGAACATTCATGTTAATTGTTTGTTTGTTTATAATTCCAAGCCTTAATGTCATTTCTGGGGGAGCTTTCAAGGTGATTATTATTAATAATTAAGATTATTATTAACAGAGGAAATTATGATGAAAATTTTGGGTATTCCTACAAATTATGTCGGCCCAGACTGAGCACATGAAAATTCCAATATGTAAACCACAATTTTGTTTCTTAACTGACAATTTTCCTACAGATGAGTTTATAGAGGGGCAAGTATCCCCTTCATTCCAACCCCTTCAGTGACCAATTTCAGTCCTGATATAAGCCCTCATTGGATTACAGCAAAAATACCACATCTACTGTATGTCTTAAATGTTACCCGACACAATACAGATCCTGAGAAACATGCTTGATACACCATGTGAGGACTCCAGTTTACTTGTAAGAATGTCCTGTAAGAACACAACTGATTGGTCATTGCACATCTGATTGACATTATGACATTAATGAAATGCTTTGACACAAAACAGTTTCAAGCAAGCAAGTAAACAGACCATCAAAGGTGATATTTTTTCTACAAAACTATCGACTGCATTTTCTTTTTTTATTGGGGTTTAATGACACTTTCAACAGCCAGGTGGAGGAAGCCACAATACCTGGAGAGACCAACCCTGAAGCAGTGGTGAGCAACTGTCAGACTCCCAACATACTAACTCTACACAAGCAGAGTTAGCGTTGGTTGAAGACAAGTGAACCATCAACATGCAGTATGCCTTAGTACACAGTGCCACTGTGCCCCCCATGTGGACAATCAGGATTAAGTATTTATTTATTTATTGGTGTTTAAGGTGACATACTTCTGCACAAAAATGGCTATTCATGAGCGCAACATGGATATAAAGTCAAATCGGGATTAAGTGCCTTGCTCAAGGATACAACACAATTACCCCTGGTGGGGATTGAACAAGGGACCTTTTGGTTAGACGTTCAATGTTGTAACCACTGAACCACCGTGTCCCCCTTCATGTATTTAATTCAAGTTTAGTTTTGGTATAAATACAGAAAACAACTCAGGTGGAGTACGATGACAGGAATCCATCACCCTTGTTGGAGTTTTTCCTGTATTTAAAAAAAATATCACCTTTGGTGGTTTCCAGTGAAACACATGGAAGAACTCCAACTCACGATGTTGTTTTCAGTCCAATGTACTCCACCTTCATTATGTTCTGTCTCAATCCATTCATTATGCAGCAATACAAATGGGGGAAAACAGGGAGTAAAATGTTAAAGGAGAGGATATTCAGTTCCAGAGTGTCTGGAGTGGATCCAATAAAGTAGATATTAAATTCACAGATTCAAAAGTTCTTTTTATTGATGACATACACTAACACTTGCAAACAGATAGCTTTGCTTTTATCTACAATCGATAGATTACTTTGGTTACTGGGTTTATCACTTCTGTTATGATTGCTTTGAAAACCATGTTTATTTTAGTATGTGTTGCAGAAGAATTGAGTGTGCACTAAAACAAATTAATGCAGCCTTTAAAACAGAGAAGATTCTTATTTCATCCCATAATTATAGTGAAAACTTAGATTTATACTTTCTTTGGATATCACCAAACAATTGCCCATCTGCAATGATGGTAGGACATGTATTTATTAGTACTCAAACGACTAGTGAATTCCAAAGTCGACTAGTCAATACCCAAAAGTCAAGTCGACTTCGACTAGTCATTGGTGATAACCTGTCTCCTTATATCAGTGTTGGTGTTCCGGAAGAGTGCTGAAGGTCCAAATCTGGCTTCACTTGGGCATTCATATACAACAACTTACTGGAACATTATTCTGTTAATGTGCTTCTAATTATGCTAAGAGTGAAATTATATAGTCTTATTTAATTTGCCTTGTTGCAATATATGGGAGAGTGCCTATAGGCACATTGATTGCCCAATATTGCTGTTCAAACTGTCTGACAGTGGCACAGAAGGGATACTATTTACCTAAAAGCTTGAACTCCTCCGACTAAACGACTGCACAAGTGAGAGTCGCTCAGTGGTTAGGGCATTGGACTTCAAACTGAATGGTCTACGGTTTGATCTCCGACAGGGGTAACAACACTGTGTACTTGGGCAGGGCACTTCATCCCAATTTATTTATTGGTGTTTAAGGTCACATATTTCTGCGCAATGGCAAATAGTGACCTAAACATGGATATAAAGTCAAGTCCAGCCAATTGTTTATATCCATATTGCCCATGTTAGAGGACTTGGTGACCAGGTCCTACTTTATCAGTAAAACAGAACTTGTTTACAACATTAAATAAGAACTGCTTTGTTTCCTGGGTTCCCACGAGAAACTTCATCCCAATTGCCCATGTTGGGCCATGATGGCACTGTGTACTAAGATGCACTGCATGTGGATGGCGCGCTGGTCTTCAACCAATGCTAACAAGGTGACCCTGATTATCAAAAGTGTTATTAACCCCAATAAATAAATAAATAAATAAATAAATAAATAAATAAATAAATAAATAAATAAATAAATGTAGTGAGTGGAACCTCTTAATTGAACAGCCTCTATGTCAGAGAAAGTTATACATTTAACAGGAATATTCAATTTACAGGAAGTTGGCAATTTTTCTGTATTCTTTTAGAAGGTAGTGTATTCTAGTAACCTGAGCATTTATGAGTTTTCCAGGCTAAGGATGGAAAAAGGTTTGTGCTAACTGTCAGAAGACATAATTTATTGTCCTTCATGTTTGTTTAAAGAGATTAGCAAGTACGTTTTGCATGAAAGTATATCCCAGTCTCTCAGCTTAAGGGCAATCAGATAAACTGTCCACAGTTAATTGAAAACACATGGCCCCAATCTCAACCAATGGCTTTCGTGCTGGGAAGGATATTTGGCGATTTCAGACAAAGGATTGCAGGCAGCTTTCTTTTCCAACTTGGATTTTATTGGGAGAGGCTGAGTAACAGATCCCACAATTCGTTGCGTGATATTTCTGTTTTTTCTTTCTCCTCGTTCATTCCTCCTTTCTCTTGTGTCACGATTCCCCTTCTCGTTTTTTATTTTCGATTACTTCGTATTTCCACATGTTCGTTTGGTGATTTCCTTTCAGCTTTCCCAATGGTTAAATCTGAGGATTTACCCCCCACTCGAGTTTTGATTTGGGGAACAGTTTCTGCTGCCATCTTGCGACTTTTTTTGGACGTGGTGGCCAACTTCAGCACTAATTTTGCAGGTAAGTTTTGGCTCTTGCTGGGGGGGGGGGGGGGGGGGGGGCATCAGGTGGATCTCTGCATTCATGGACGGAGTGGCAATACCCTTGGAAGGATGATGGAGAGGGATATGCATGTTAAAGATTCTTTCCGGTCGCATATCGTGATTCTACAGGTAGGAGGTAATGATTTATGTCACCCTAACTCTGATCCATTCTCTATTGGCAACAGGATCGATGAATTTTGCACACTACTTCGTGAGTGTCTGGGTGTGCAACAGATTTTTGTTTGTCAATCTTTTCACCGGATGCGGCGTACGTCAGGTATCCGCAGACGGGTTAATGGCAGGAGTTCTTGGGTGTGGCTTCCCGAGGAAGCCATGCACAACTACAATGCCAAAGTGAATAGGCTAAACCATTTTTTAGATGTTGTGCTTAGCGTCACGTCCTTGCATGTTATGTTTTGGAAACACAGCTGCTTTTAATCCCACGCTGTGCACATGTTTCAGGATGGGTAACATTTTACTGATGTTGGGATAGGGCATTATTTCAAAAGTTTAAAAGGTGTGGTCGTCCGCGGGGTCAAGGAACGTCTGAGGCAAGCTAGGCTTGGGTAATTCTCGGGGGTTGGGATTCGGCCCAGCACAGCTCTATTGTCAATCTTCTACCACCTTGATATTACACCATTCATTTATTGTATCTTTAGCTACCTCTGATTGTAATTTCTGATTAATTCTGCCTTTCTGTCCTCGTGTGACTACCTATTTGGTACACTACCAGCCATTTCAATTCTGTGTTATTCTATCTTACGCGGCCACATTTTCACTCGTTCCCTCGGTCCCAGTACTTGGAGGAGGGGGGTTCGAGGCGGTCAATGATGGGTCGGCATGACGGGATACCGTTGTTGAACCTCATTCTGTAGCTACCAGGACATGACTTCACCTCCAGGATAACACTTGCCTGTTTTTCGCTCGTATGTGGGGAGGTGGTATATGGTGGTGACAGAGGGCCTCGCAGTGACCAGGTTCCTTGTCTATACCTTTGGACTCAGTACGCCTGAGGTCCCATGGCACTCTGGGCTGGTATTGTATCACTGTGTTCGGTCCATGGTGTTGCCACATCCCTATCCCATTGGTACACACTTGCTTGTTTCGCTCATAGGTGGGGAGGTGGTATATAGTGGGGGCAGTGGGACACGCAGTGACCATGTTTCTCATCTAGGCCTCTGGATGCTGGATACCCTGTAGTCCTTGTGGCTGATATCGTGTCATCGTGTTCAGCCCATGATGTCGACACTATACCACACCCCTCTGAACCCCTATCCAGTGGGGACCCACTCGCTCGTTTTGTCGCTCGTATGTGGGGAGGTGGTATATAGTGGGGACAGTGGGACTAGCAGTGACCATCTTTCTCGTCTATGCCTCAGGGCGATGGAACGCATGTTGCCCTATAGTCCTTGTGGCCGGTATCGTGTCATCGTGTTTGGCCCATGCTGTTGCCACTACGCCACACCCGCCGCACCTCTATCATATGGGTACCCATTCGCGTCGCTTCTTTTTTTTGCTCATATGCGGGAAGGAGGTATATAGTGGAGACAGTGGGACTCCTGGTGATCATGTTTCTCATCTAAGCCTCCGGACAATGGAATGCATGATGCCCTATAGCCCTTGTGGCTGGTATCGTGTCATCGTGTTCATTTTTTCATGTCCGTTCATATTCCATCATACACATTCGCTCATCTCTTGTCTTGAGCACATTCAAATCCATTGCGTCACAGTACTGTCTTCTTCCGGTCTCTCGTCATCCAGACAGACTTTTGTCCAACAGCTGATTATGCACACCTATACCATAGAAGCATGCTGCACTTCCAGTGGCTTTCATCTTTCCTCTTGCCTCACACATCCGTTGGCATGCTTTTTGTGCTTTCGCTGCTTGATTGGCTTTCCTTCGTGATACGGTGCTACGTTCAGCTGGCGTAAGTACATGGCTTACTTCCAGTAGGTTGATTTGGGGCTCCAAATGTTGGAGAAGCATGACCCAACTATATAATTCAGTATAGCACCCCTTCCTGGGAGGGGGGGGGGTGTTTGAGGTGAATCCCATCGGCCATTCTATGCAGTCAGACATGCTAGTCTTCCATACTGGGTGTAGCACATAGTCGCCTGTTTGGCTGTTGGATTCCAGGTCTTCTTTTGCCTCACTGTGCATTAAATGCACAGACGTAAACAGACGACCAACAAACAAAAACAAACAGAAAATGGAAACAAATAAGAATAAAGCGGCAAAACTAATCGGAAACAAAATGCAAAACCAAACACTATTTGGACGTTGTTGGTTTGCATCCCTGCTGCTGGTACTACTCCAGCATTTTTAGGCTGGCACATCCTCCCAAAGCACTCCTGCTACGCGCACTCAGAAACTTTCTTTTCTTTCCAGTTCGCTCCGAATATGCCTAAAGCTAAACGGAAGTCGGCAAGGGTCCCTTGGAGAAGCACACCTCAGTCGGAGGATGGGTTGTAAGACCTGTTTTGCTTGGATGAGTCTACACAGGGACCAGCGGGTGATAGATCATGCCGGTCCTCCACCCACATTCAGCGTCACAGATTCAGAGCAACTCCCAAGGGCCATTGCAGACTTATCTTACCAGTGACAGAACTGGGGCACCACATACCGGGGAGCCATCACAGAGACCAAACCTGAATAGCCAGCCACCCTTGGAGGATGTGGACTGCACCACCCAAAACCAGCAGCTGGTCATACACATCGACTTACCGAGGGGTTTTATCGCACCCTCAGAATCGGAGCTCAGGTCACAAATTCTCGGAGCATTGACGAAGTCAGCCAACCAGGAACCACTACCAGTGGCTCCCGACTTTCAACTGCCTACCACAAGCCATTACAGAGACGATTCCTTAGGTAATTTTCCAGGGCACCATGCAGATCCAGCCACAGAGTTCGTCACACGGGGCCCCCCTTCTCAGGTGATTCAACCCCCAGCATTTCGACCTTGGGTCCCTAGTAGGAATGGTCGGTGTCTGTCCTCCTCCGTACCCCTAGAGAGCAGTGCCTCCCTAAAAATCAGGGAACGCATTTGGGCTGAAGCATTCATCGAATTCTTCTCTCTTCTCTACCATCAGTCCGGGGACACTTCACATGCTTACACCATCACCACAGGGGGCTCGGATGCCCCTCCTTAGTTTACACGCCAAAGACCACGCAGGCGATAAGTTCAATAGACCAATGGCTGTCTGTATTTGAGATTTTTATGTCAGTGTATATTAGTCGGTTCCCGTCTAGAAGCTGCAAGATGCTTAAATACCAGGCACACATCAGGTCCATAGCTAAAAGCGGGGGAAATGGTTGTTTTATGACCGGGAGTTCAGGATGTTGCGCAGTCTGACCTTACTATTCCATGGGATTTTAACCAGCTGGAACTATGGTTTTAGGCTTTACATGATCTCATAGATTCCAAACCGGTGGAGAATGTCTGTTAGGTAATGGTGCCAGACATTGTGGCATTTTTTCTCCGACCTCTGCCATTTGTAACATTAGTCAGGGATTTGTTTTGGGGTTTACCTGTAAACATTAACAATCTGTCAAATAGATGTAAACAAAAATTTAGTACTTATGTAAATACCATACCATTAATTATATTAATAAACGGCCAATCACTGGCCCTTTCTGGATATATTGCTTTATTTTTGTCATTGAGATTAAGTCTCGAATATTGAGCCTGGACAAAGTGGGTAGAGAAGGGCAAGATGGAACCGGGACATTTGTAAGCTTCTTAAAAGTTGCTGATCTTTATGGGGGGAGGGGGTGCACAACTGTTGTAGGGACAGTGAGCACAAATACTATTATAAGAGATATTATGAGCTCTGTCAAACATTAAATGAACATGGCTGGATAAATGAGGCCATGTACATTGAAACATTTTGAATTCAGTTGTTGTCAAGAGTAATTATTTGATGTATTAAAAAATTCTGATTCATTTAACAGGAGTTTACTCCATAATCTATATGCTATTAATAGATTAAATTTGTACTGAAGGTATGGTAAAGGGTTTGAAAATTATATGCAATTAACAGGGTTATAGAAGTAGGAGATATCCAGGTGGGCTCCACTGCTCAACAAACATATCTTGTGTGAGCACTTTCATGTTCTGTGAAAACTGACATATGAACAATATTTATATTGCTTCTTAAGTTCATGGTGAAAATGCTGAATTTATCTCATTGCGATTTTTTCAGTGCATCACATTTATAGACACATCAGTATGATGGTTGAGAACATTTTTATCCTCATTGGGAGTGGGAGTGGAAGAAGGAGAAATGTCACTGCAGGGCAAGGATATTTGCTGAGTGTCAGTTGCAAATCTCTTTCCTTGAGGAAGCGATTTCTAAATCCGACACCAAAATTCAATCATGAATAATTTTTATCACACCCAAAGCTCAAGATATTTCTCCTTCATATTCCCCAGAATGATCATTGAGTCAATAAAAGACGCTACATACTTCAAAGAAAGGTCTATGTGGTTGAGGACAATTTCACCAAATTTTCCCATAGACCAATAAAAATGTTTTGCCCGATTGGGTAATAAATTTCTACCATTTTGAAAAACAGGTTTGATATCGAAAATTCAGTCTAAAATCTGTTTTTAGCCAAGAATGCCCCCTGCACCAGTATCTATGCCACTGAGAAAGTTTCAAATCTGGGCCATACCATTTAACTAGTTGAGGGCTAGATTATTTTTGGTGATCTGAATTTGTTATTCAAAATTTGTTTTATTACAAATTATTGGAGAGTGCACACAGACGCTCTCCAATAATTCATAATATAGAACAAATTTATATAAACAAAATGCATTTTACTGAATATGAAACATCAGCCAGGAAAACAGTGGCTTTGTCTTGAGTACCTCATTTTTTTGAAAGCCCTGATAGTGGTTTCTGGTAGTCAAGCATTTAATGTATTCCAGAATGGATACATCTTGGTAGATCTCTATTTTTGCTGATGAAGTGGTGTTCTGAAACACACTGTTGAATAAAGCATTTTCCAGTGTTTATGATTAACATCACATAATCACATCATTTATCGTTGGTGTTAAGAATTACTTTCAGCATCTATGGCCATATCGTGACCACACAACAAGAATAAAGTCATAGTTATCAATTTCCAGGTCTTCCATCTCAGCTGTCGGTACTTATCAGTAAACCAGAACTTGTTTACCACAGGAAACAGGTACTGCTACACTCAATGTGTTCCTACTGTTCATCAGCTCATTTATTTATTTGTGTTTAAAGACAATCTGAATGGCCCAGGTTATATCATAACCACAACTTAACCCTCTTTACCTAACGCAGATATAAAAATTTATTATTTTAAATATTTTGAAAAAATTTTCAAAAGATTTCAACAAAGCCATATCATTTGACCCCTCAATGGAATGAGCTCAACAAGCTCATTCCAAAGAGGAGTCACATGATATGGTTTTGTTGAAATTTTTGGAAAAATAATTCGTTGGGTAAAGGGTTAAGTACAAGGTCAAGCTTTGCCAAACATTTATACCTATGCTGCCCACTTCAGAGAACCTCCATCACACTCCCCAATGTACTAACTCCACACAAGCAGGGTTAGCACTGGTTGAACACAAGTGCACTATTCAACTAACCCTTTACCATCGACATGCAGTGCATCTTCGTCCTCCATGGCCTCCACGTGGGTAATTGGGATTAAGTGCTTTACCCAAGGTAAAGGTTCATGGTCTACCCTGGGAAATTAAAGTAACCTTTCATGCCAATTACAACATGCGAATACCTTTTATGGTCCAAGTACCCTTAGCCTTAGAAGTGATGTCATAACTATAACAAAATTAAATAAGTAAGAAATATCAGGGCAAGTACATAAACCCGTTTTTCTGGCCTCAGTACATCTTATGCAGGCATTTAATCTATTACAGCTTGTTTGACAGAGCTCCATAAGCTTTATCAAACAAGATATAACAGATTAAATTCTCACTTAATCTCTAAATTACAGAAAATGACCAAATCCTCGTTAACTGAATACTCTTGTTAATTGAATATTCTTCCTGGCAACAGGACTATTCAATTAACCCTTTACCCAATGTAATGACCAAAACCGGCCAGTGCTATTCACAAAAATGCCGCTCAGGATCACCGATCCAATGTCGAGTTGTGACAACAGTTCCTCGCACCAAGGCCAACACACCTATGAAGTTTCATGACTCTAGGTAGAACCACTATCAAGTTCTCATCCGGAAACCAATTGTTGCGATATACTATGTTCAAGGTCACTGTGACCTTGACCTTTGACCTGGTGAGTCCAACATCAATAGGGTTCTTCCTCGCACCAAGGCCAACACGCCTGTAAAGTTTCATGACTCTAGGTTGAACCACTATCAAGATATCATCCGGAAACCAATTGTTGCGATATACTATGTTCAAGGTCACTGTGACCTTTGACCTGGTGAGTCCAAGATCAATAGGGTTCTTCCTCGCACCAAGGCCAACACACCTATGAAGTTTCATGACTCTAGGTTGAACCACTATCAAGTTATCATCCGGAAACCAATTGTTGCGATATACTATGTTAAAGGTCACTGTGACCTTGACCTTTGATCTGGTGAGTCCAAGATCAATAGAGTTCTTCCTCGCACCAAGGCCAACCCACCTATGAAGTTTCATGAATGTAGGTTGAACTACTATCAAGTTATCATCCGGAAAGGAATTGTTGCGATTTACTATGTTCAAGGTCACGTTGACCTTGACCTTTGACGTAGCGAGTCCAAAATCAATAGGGGTCTTCCCCTCACCAAGGCCAATCTATCTATGAAGTTTCATGAATGTGAGTTGAACCATTATCAAGTTATCATCCGGAAACCAATTAAGATTTACTACGTTCAAGGTCACTGTGACCTTGACCTTCAACGTAGCATGTCCAAAATCAATAGGGTTCTTCCTCCCACCAAGACCAACCTACGTATGAAGTTTAATGAATGTGAGTTGAACCACTATCAAGTTATCATCCGGAAACCAATTGTTTACGCCCGCCATTCACCAAACTATAAGTCGAGTTTGACTTCGTCACAACTCGACTAAAATTCGCAAATAAATTTTCATTATTTTTTAATTTTCTGTCTCAAAAACATAGATTATGACCCCTCCTTGGAACGAGCTTGTCGAGTGCATTCCATTGAGGGGGTCATAACCTATGTTTTTGAGACAAAAAATGAAAAAAATTAGTTATTCCAGAATTTTGTTTGCAAGTGTCGTCTGCTTTTCATTTTAGGTAAAGGGTTAACAGGGTTACATTGTACTTTGGAGGGGGTAATAATAAAAACTTCTGGGAATACACTGGGAAATTCCTAGCACCTCACATTTGGCAATGAAACCATAAAACTTCCATTGCCACTATTTTACTACAGGATATCCAGATATACACAGGATCAAATGGGTTGATAAAAACCTTAAGTGATTCAGTATGACAGCAAGTTCCAGCAGCAAATTTACACTGACAGGTTAATGTGCCCAGAGATCTTCAGTAGTTCATTTGAGAAGACACTAAAAATGGTATATGAGAGGTATCTAATAATTATCATGGTGGAATCCAAGGAGTGTCTGATAGAAAATATTAACACTTTTCACTGTTCTCAATCCTTATCACAAATCACAAATCACAAAATGTATAACTTGGAATTCAATGTTTTCTACATGTTTTTTTCCACATCTTCCCCATTTTCAGCTACTCAATTTTTCCAGACTCACCCTTCACTGGTTGAGTGCTAAATTATTTTGCAAAGGTGATTTGAAACGCGAGTAATGTTTTTCAATGATGCCATGCAACCAGCAATGGACGACTTACTTTAGATGGAATTTCTTCATGAACAATTGTTTTGTTACAATTTATTGGAGAGTGCCTCTTGGCACTCTCCAAGAAATTGTAACAAAACAATTTTCTATAAATTTATTTTCTACTGCTAAGAAAACAACCAGCCTATGCAAACAGTTTAAAGCCACTAAAGTGGTTTTCAACACTTTTCAAGAGAGTCGTAACAGTGGCTTCTAGCACTCAACCAGTTAATAATGAAAAATAATATCATCTATCCCATGTATTTTATCATCTATTTACAGTGTAAAGCCACTAAAGTGGCTTTCAACACTTTTCAATCAAGCCATAATAGTGGAGTTTATCCCTTAACCTGTTAAGAGTGAGTATGTATGTATACAGTCCTTATAAAAGCCAGACAACAAACACCATACGTTTACCAAGATTTATCCAATTTTCGTAACTGGCCAATCAAAATGTTGCATTCTGACCCAGATCAATTTGGAAGCTGTGGTGACAGCTGATAAATCAAATGTCAATTGGAAAATGTTTTTTGTTCAAACCCACCAAAACTAACCAAAGGAACTGATTTTATAACACTCATGTTTTGACTCTGAAGTGAATGTCTCTAAGATAACAGGAGCGAATTACTTAAAAATACAAACAAATAACCTATTTGGACACAATTTTCATTTATATTTTTCAGTTTATGTATCGATTTGTTACAACACATGTTTGCCAAGCAAACCAAAGTTTTGTTTTTGTTTTTATTTCAAGCAGACCTCAGAAGAGAGTAATGTTTGATTTTTTAAATTAATGGATTCTATGTCATAAAGGCATGTAATAAATACAGAATGCCATGATGTGTGAATGCGTTCGTCAATGTTTTTGGTTCAAATCCACCAAAACTAACACAACAAGAGCTCACGTTTTGCTGAAGCAATACAATGTCCCCTACCAGACTAATGAGCATTAATAATTATACAAATGTTATAACCTAGATGTGATCAGCATGAATTCCATTGAAGCGTTTCCAAAAAAAAGTCCGGAAAACGGATATTTTGGCGCTTTTCCATATTTCCAAGGGCCATAATTCACACAAGAATAATGCAATTAGCATGAAACTCAAACTTGATCTGTAAGTCATCATTCTATAGTAGGTTACCAAGAATGAAATCATTCGGTTGAAGCATTTCCAAAAAAAGTCTGGAAAACTAAAGTGTGACTGACAGACTGACTGACAGACTGAAGGATGGACAGAGTGCAAATGAAACCTGATATGTAAGTCATCGTTCTTTAGTAGGTTACCAAAAATGAAATCATTCCGTTGAAGCGTTTCCAAAAAAAAAGTCGGGAAAACGGATATTTTGGCGCTTTTCCATATTTCTAAGGGCCATAACTCACACAAGAATAATGCAATCAGCATGAAACTCAAACTTGATCTGTAAGTCATCATTCTGTATTAGGTTATCAAAAATGAAATCATTCCGTTGAAGCATTTCCAAATAAAAAAAAAGTCTGGAAAACTAAAGTGTGACTGACAGACTGACTGACAGACTGACGGATGAACAGAGTGCAAATGAAACTTGATATGTAAGTCATCATTCTTTAGTAGGTTACCAAAAATGAAATCATTCCGTTGAAGCGTTTCCAAAAAAAAGTCGGGAAAACTGATATTTTGGCACTTTTCCCTATTTCTAATGGCCATAAATCACACAAGAATAATGCAATCAGCATGAAACTCAAACTTGATCTGTAAGTCATCGTTCTTATTAGGTTATCAAAAATGAAATCATTCCGTTGAAGCGTTTCCAAAAAAAGTCAGGAAAACTGATATTTTGGCACTTTTCCATATTTTCAAGGGCCATAACTCAAACAAGAATAATGTAATCAGCATGAAACTCAAACTTGATCTGTAAGTCATTGTTCTGTATTAGGTTATCAAAAATGAAATCATTCCGTTGAAGCATTTCCAAAAAAAAAAAAAAAGTCTGGAAAACTAAAGTGTGACTGACAGACTGACTGACAGACTGACTGATGAACAAAGTGCAAATGAAACTTGATACGTAAGTCATCAGTCTTTAGTAGGTTACCAAAAATGACATCATTCCGTTGAAGCGTTTCCAAAAAAAAAGTCGGGAAAACTGATATTTTGGCACTTTTCCATATTTCTAATGGCCATAACTCACACAAGAATAATCCAATCAGCATGAAACTCAAACTTGATCTGTAAGTCATCGTTCTTATTAGGTTATCAAAAATGAAATCATTCCGTTGAAGCGTTTCCAAAAAAAGTCTGAAAAACTGATATTTTGGCACTTTTCCATATTTTCAAGGGCCATACCTCAAACAAGAATAAAGCAATCAGCATGAAACTCAAACTTGATCAGTAAGTTATCGTTCTATAGTAGTTTACCAAAAATAAAATCATTCCATTGAAGCGTTTTCAAAAAAAGTCCGGAAAACTGATATTTTAGCGCTTTTCCATATTTCCAAGGGCCATAACTCACACAATAATAATGCAATCAGCATGAAACTCAAACTTAATCTGTAAGTCATCGTTCTATAGTAGGTTATTAAAAAAGAAATCATTCGATTGAAGCAATTCCATAAAAAGTCTGGAAAACTAAAGTGTGACTGACAGACTGACAGATTGATGGACTGACAGATGGACATTGTTCTATAGTAGGTTACTAAAAATGAAATCATTCGATTGAAACAATTCCATAAAAAGTCTGGAAAACTAAAGTGTGACAGACAGACTAACAGACTGACAGATGGACAGAGTGTAAACCAATAGTAACCCCCCCCCTCTCTTGGCGATACCGGTAGGGGACTAATTAAACTTATTCTGTAAATAGGAAGTGATTTTATAACACTCATGTTTTGACTCTGAAGTGAATATCTCTCTAAGATAACAATCGCTAATTTCTTAAAAATACAAACAAATAATCTATTTGGACACAATTTTCATTTTTTCATTTATATTTTTCTGTTTATGTATCGATTTGTCACAACATGTGTTTGCCAAGCACACCCAAGTTTCGTTTTTGTTTTTATTTCAAGCAGACGTCAGAATTGTGTGATGTTTGATTTTTTAAGTTAATGGAGTCTGTGTCATTGAGACATGTAATAAACACAGAATGCCACGATGGGTGAATGTATTTGTCAATATGGCACTCATGCCATCACAGAATAGAACTCAAGGCTGTGCACAGTATTTGCAAATGCATTCACACATCGTTGTTCTGTGTAAGTATTGCCAAGTGAGCAAGCCTGCAAATATGCAGTCTTTCAGGGTCAAAGAGAGGCATAATTTGCATGTTTGATAGACACCAATTCAGCTGTGCCTGACAAAATGGGGAGTACAATTTTTTGAAACACGATGTATGTTGTTTACATTACCTGGTATTTCAGAAGGCTTCACTACATTTTTGACTTGTTACCATGTATTGGAAAGCTCTCTCTTAGAGAGCTTTCCAATAAATGAGCAGACAAGATTTTGATTAGATCCACAAATGCAATCAACATGTGGATTATGTACAATAAACATGCACCTGTTGTCATGAGCATAGACTGCTCGAGACAAAAATTATATACAGATTCACAGAGTAATAGTATACTGAACTAGTTGACTGTAATCCTTGTGACAGGTACCAAGTACAGGATCAGTCACAAAACTGTTGGTACCTGTTGCCATGTCAGACAACAAAAAAAAACACAAAATATTATCTGCAGGCTTGTTATTATTTATTTATTTATTGGTGTTTAAGGTCACATATTTATGCACAATGGCTAATCATGACCGTGACAGTTTTACGGGTGGTGGAAGCCGGATTACCCAGAGAGAACCACCGAGCAATGACGAGCAGCTGCCAGCTCCCCAACATCGTAACTCCGCACCACAGGCAGGGTTAGATTGGTTGAAGTCATGCATACCATCGACGTGCAGTACGCCTTAGTACACGGCATCATCGTGCCCCCATGCGGGCAATGGAGATGAAGTGTCTTGCCCAAGGACACAACGCGGTTGCCGCAGGTGGGATTCGAACCGAGGACCTCTCGGCTTGCAGCCTGCACCTCTACCTACTGAGCCACCGTGCTCCCATCTGCAGGCTTGTATGTAGGGTTTCAAACATTATTTAACATTTGCCAGTTCAACATGAAAATCTGTAACTGTTACATAATCGTATACAAAAATACTAAACATTTATTGAGAAGTATCAGAAGTGTACCCAACCTCAATGCAGAAGACAGTAAACTATGTGACTTTTTTATTTATTTATATTGGTGTTAAGGCCACTTTAAGCATCCTTGGCTATATCATGACTGCAATATAGATATGATGTCATCTTTAGTCAAGTGTTTATGCCCATGCTGCCTAATTTTGAAAATTGCAACCCTGGGCCTTGGTTACAGTGTCCTATTTTACCTGTCAAGGAGTACTTTTTTTTACCATAGTAAACAAGCAGTGCTCCACTTCCTGGGGTTCTCATGGGAAATTTAACTTTTTTTCACATTTACCAGTTCAAAGAACTTGAAAAGGTTTAAATATGTTACACACTCGTACACCACAATACTCAAGGTTTTAGAAGTATTGTAAGTGTACCAGGCCTAAATGCAAAGGATGTCTCTCTCCATAGATATACATATTTCAGAATCTTCATATTCTAAGCTCTTCACTATAAATCAATTGAAATGTTATCGAAAAGAGTGATATGATGTTGAGAAAACCTGACATGTAGTTTAATTCTTGGTATCCACATTTCTTTAACCTATGTCATATTAATGGATCTTATGTCCTTAATGTCATCAAGCAAGATCACATATGTGAATATATTGTACACCAAATACAAATAGGCTTATTCAAGTCCAGATAGCATGAAAAGCATTTTATGCCCCAGACGCCTCATCGCATAATCACCGGAAAGTCTGTAACCTAACACCCCATGAGAGAAAACATAAATGAAAACATCGATTTAGTTGAAAGGGCTATATAACCTTATTTATTCAACCATTTGTTTTTAACTGAACAATGAACACATTAAAATTTATAAACAGATAATTAAACAAAAGTATACGTATATAGCCAATATGCAATACAAAAGTGAGGGACTAAAGCACCAGGCCTATTATATACAACATGCCCAACAAGTATGCAATACGCCAATGGCTGATTGACATACCTAACCTGAGTTAAAGGTATGAGGAATAAAGTACAATGCACCTAGAAACAAATTGCTACGGAAATTGAAATGGGGCTGGGAAAGGGGGGGGGGGGGGGGGGGTGGGGGATAAACTTTGTTGACATGACTGATCTGCATGTCTTGTTTCATGGAAGCCAAAAACAAAAAGAGGATGGAAATTTACTTCTGGAATGCTGTGATGCTGAAAGTCCTAACTTACCAAATTTTGATTGGATGAAATCCAAGAGATTACGTAACCCGCTGCACCGGAGCATCACGAAAACGTCTGCAAACAGCTGAACAGACTCAACGTCATTTATGGTTGCTAAATATAGCACTTCCTTTGTTCCGCAAACAAAAAGGGGTGAATAATAAGCCGTTCACGTTAACCCCGGAGATATCCGAGTGCAGCACCCGTAAAATCCATGCGAGGTGTGAGAATACCGTTGTAACTGGAAATAACTACTATTAATTAGGGAGAAAATTTGTGTCGTCAGAGGGCACAAAATACCGTTGTAACTGGAAATAACTACTATTAATTAGGGAGAAAATTTGTGTCGTCAGTGGGCACAAAACATGATACTTGTATCACTGCATCTTCTAACCCTTTCATCGACCATGAATATAACAGCAATATGATTCTGTAGGGCACTGTGGTTTATGAACGACCCAACAGAAATGATTAACAGCCCAACAGCTCATAAAGCGGCCTGAGAAGCAGTCAAGGAGGACTAATAAGGTGGAGGGTTGCTAATCATTTCTGGTGGGCTGTTAACTCTTTGCATGCTGCTGGCAAATATTCCTGCCCAGCACAGGGTTTCTCTTGTCACCGGAATAAGTATAATTTTGGTACATCTGATATTTTCACCCTGCAAATTGAATGGATTTTTACACCAATGATTTCTTATTTTACATTTGTATTAATTTGTTATCATAAGCAGTGCAAGAATTTATATAGTCTGTCAACAATGCGTCTACCTAATAATAGACATATAATGTACGTGAGCAATGAAATCCCGCATATGCTCATCTGAATACAGCTTGTAACCACGGTATGACCGAGTGATACAAGTGAAACCAGGAAACTGAATGAACAAGAGCTGGACTTTCGTCCGATGCATACCCCCACGTGGTGTACAGCCTAGTGTGGGCATACCTATGACCAACAAAGGTATGGTAAATTGTTTGGTGTTTGGAAGTTTTATGCAATGAGGCAGAAGCCTTTGTCATAGGCAAACTGCATGCCATATTTCACTGAAATTCGATAACCCATACCTGAGATACAGGCTGAACAGACAAATAATGTCTATTTCCTACAATTTCTAAGTCAAAAAAGGGGGATAACTCTAAAAAGGAGAATGTGAGAAATATCGTTGAATCCTTTTTTTAGAGCCTATACCATAAGCAGTGTTCACGGTAAATTTCATTGCAATAGAACATTTGATACCCGAGATACAGGCTGAACAGACAAATTTTGGCTCAGACGGACACAATATCTAAGTGAACAAGTAATAAAAAAAAAAAAAACTAGTGTGGGCATAACTATGACCAACAAATATTACAGAAAATAATAATTTATTTAAGTTATGAAAGTTATGAATATTCTCAGACAGACTCACACACGGACGGATGGATGGATGGATGGATGGACGGACGGACGGATGGACGCATGTAATCCAGTATACCCTATTTTCTTCGAAAGTGGGAGTATAATAATACAACGTTAATAATAAGTTAACTAAGTAATCAACTCTGGCCCTCCACACTTTTACTCTCTGCGCATGCGCAGTAGTCAGGAAGAGACCGGAATTGGCACCAACATCATTCTTTGTAGATGAGCGTACTAATAATAACTCAGCGGGGAGGTATGAGTGCCCACTCATGGAAGGGACATCCCCATCTGGGCCATTGGTAAGTATAATGAAAGTGTCAATGACACTGTAGCTTAACTTGTGTGTTGTGTTTGATGAAAAGGATAATGTTCAATGTTTATGAAAGGATTATGAAATAGGACAAGAATTGTGATAATTGGGAATATGTTCATTTCTGTTCCCTGTATGCTATGTTTATGATAAAAATAATATGAGGTGTACACTGTACTAAAGAGCTGAGGGGTGGGTTAATATGACCTCACAGTTAATGCATGTGGCCCTCACGGTTAATGTATATCAACAAAAGTTACCAAGTTACAGTGAAATTATTCCAAAACGAGTCATCCTATCAAGTTACATTAAAATCCCTTCATAAATATGGCCTGTAGACTGTGCTAAAGGTTTTCGGGCTTCGGGCCCCTGTAGCCGTCAGTTTCCCAATTGCGTCCAAAGGGGACGTTCTCATCTAGACATTATATGAAGTCAACCTACCAAGTTACAATGAAATCCCTCAATAAATATGACCTGTAGACTGTGCTAAAGGTTTATGGGCTTTGGGCTCAGGCAGCCATCATGGTTGAATGATCGCAACCAAAAGGGGACATTCTCATCTGGGCATCTTCTGGAGTGATCCTACAAAGTTACAATGAAATCCCTTCATAAATATGACCTGTAGACTGTGCTCAAGGTTTTTGGGTTTCGGGCCCCTGAAGCCATCACAGTTGACCAATCACGACCAAAAAAGGATGTCATCATCTAGGTAGTATATGGAGTCAAACTTACGAATTACAATGAAGTCCTTCCATAAATATGACCAATAGACTATGCTAAAGGTTTTGGGGTTTTGGGTTTGGGCAGCCATCAAGGCTGAATGATCGCGACCAAAAGGGGACGTTCTCATCTAGACATTATTTAGAGTCATCCTACCAAGGTACAATGAAATCCCTTCATAAATATCACCTGTAGACTGTGCTAAAGATTTTTGGGCTTTGGGCCCCTGTAGCCAACACAGTTGCCTAATGGTGTCCAAAAGGGGCTGTTCTCATCTAGACATTACATGAAGTCAACCTACCAAGTTACAATGAAATCCCTTCATAAATATGATCTGAAGACTGTGCTAAAGGTTTTCGGGCTTTAGGCTTGGGCAGCCATCATGGTTGAATGATCACAACCAAAAGGGGACATTCTCATCTGGACATCATCTGGAGTGATCCTATGAAGTTACAATGAAATCCCAAGATCTTCGGGCTCCAGGCACCTGTAGCCATCACAGCTGACCAACCACGAACAAAAGGGGATGTCATCATCTACGCATTATATGGAGTCAACCTAACAAGTTACAATGAAATCCTTCCATAAATACGACCTACAGACATGCTAAAGGTTTTTGGGCTCGGACAGCCATCAAGGCTGAATGGTCGTGACCAAAAGGGGACGTTCTCATCTGGACACTATTTGGAGTCATCCTACCAAGCTACAATAAAATCCCTTCATAATTATGACCTGTAGACTGTTCTAAAGATTTTCAGGCTTTGGGCCCCTGAAGCTGTCACAGATGCCCAATCGTGTCCAAAAGGGGATGTTCTCATCTAGACATTATATGAAGTCAACCTACCAAGTTACAATGAAATCCCTTCATAAATATGACCTGTAGACTGTGCTAAAGGTTTTCGGGCTTCGGCTCGGGCAGCCATCATGGTTGAATGATCACAACCAAAGGGGACAATCTCATGTGGGCATCGTCTGGAGTGTTCCTGCGAAGTTACAATGAAATCCCTTCATAAATATGACCTGTAGACTGTGCTCAAGGTTTTCGGGCTTCGGGCACCTGTAACCATCACAGTTGACCAATCACGACCAAAAGGGGATGTCATCATCTAGGCATTATATGGAGTCAACCTAACAGGTTACAATGAAATCCTTCTATAAATATAACCTTTTGCCTATGCTAAAGGTTTTTGGGCTCGGCCACCCATCAAGGCTGCATGATCGCGATCAAAATGGGATGTTCTCATTTAGACATTATTTGGAGTCATCCTACCAAGTTACAATGAAATCCCTTCATAAATATGACCTCTAGACTGTGCTAAAGGTTTTCGGGCTTCGGGCACCTTTAGCCGTCACAGTTGCCCAATCATGTCCAAAAGGGGACGTTCTCATCTAGACATTATATGAAGTTAACCTACCAAGTTACAATGAAATCCCTTCATAAATATGACCTGCAGACTGTGCTAAAGGTTTTCGGGCTTCGGCAGCCATCATGGCTGAATGATCGCAACCATAGGGGACAATCTCATCTGGGCATCATCTGGAGTGATCCTAAGAAGTTACAATGAAATCCCTTCATAAATATGACCTGTAGATTGTGATCAAGGTTTTCGGGCTTCGGGCACTTGTAGCCATCACAACTGACCAATCACGACCAAAAGGGGATGTCATCAACTATGCATTATATGGAGTCAACCTAACAGGTTACAATGAAATCCTTCAATAAATATGACCTTTTGCCTATGCTAAAGGTTTTTGGGCTCGGGCACCCATCAAGGCTGCATGATCGCGATCAAAATGGGATGTTCTCATCTAGACATTTGGAGTCATCCTACCAAGTTACAATGAAATCCCTTCATAAATATGACCTGTAGACTGTGCTAAAGGTTTTCGGGCTTCGAGCTCGGGCAGCCATCATGGCTGAATGATCGCAACCATAGGGTATAATCTCATCTGGGCATCATCTGGAGTGATCCTAAGAAGTTACAATGAAATCCCTTCATAAATATGACCTGTAGACTGTGCTCAAGGTTTTCGGGCTTTGGGCACTTGTAGCCATCACAACTGACCAATCACGACCAAAAGGGGATGTCATCATCTAGGCATTATATGGAGTCAACCTAACAGGTTACAATGAAATCCTTCCGTAAATATGACCTTTTGCCTATGCTAAAGGTTTTTGGGCTCGGGCACCCATCAAGGCTGCATGATCGCGATCAAAATGGGATGTTCTCATCTAGACATTATTTGGAGTCATCCTACCAAGTTACAATGAAATCCCTTCATAAATATGACCTCTAGACTGTGCTAAAAGTTTTCCGGCTTCGGGCCCCTGTAGCCGTCACAGTTGCCCAATCATGCCCAAATGGGGAAATTCTCATCTAGACATCATAAGGAGTCATCCTACCAAGTTACAATGAAATCCCTCCACATTAAACATGACCTGCAGACTGTGCTAAAAGTTTTTGGGTTTCGGGCTTGGGCAGCCATCACAGTTGATAGATCATGCCATAAAGAGGACGTTCTCATCTAGGCATTAACAGAGGCATCCCACCAAGTTACAATGAAATCCCTCCATAAATACAACCTGTAGACTGTGCTAATGGTTTTTGGGTTTTGGGCTCGGGCAGCCATACCGGTTGCCTGATCGCGACCAAAAGGGGACGTTCTCATCTAGACATGACCCCAAACCTGCATATGAAATTTCGTGACGATCAGACAAGAACTGCAGGGTGTAGCACGTGCTAAAGAAAAATGTGAACAGACGTCACAGACTCAAAGACTAACAGACTTCCGCACGCGTGATGGCAATAGCTTATGTTGACTATGTCAAGTTAAGCTAAAAATGAAAGTGTCAATGACACTGTAGCTGAACTTGTTTAAGACATGTACATGTATATATAGTATATGACTCAGCAATGACAAACATCTAGGTAATGACCAGATAACAAAGGTACATGTAAAGTATTGTCAAGATCGGTTCATAAATACAGCCTCTAGCCTGAGCCGCCGTATAGAAGTTGTGTACAAAAAAACTGACTGGACCTAATTTTGGTACAAAATGGCCACTGGCAGCCATCTTGAATTTTGGACTCCACCCAGAAACACTCGTTCTTGTCCCAAGGTGATAAAAAAGGTACCCAAGAAGTTTCGAAAAGATCTGTTCATAAATACAGACTCTAGCCCGAGCCGTATTGACATGTGCACTTACTGTGTATAAGTAGCATTGAATAAATCAAAGTTCATCTAATTTGCATAATTTCAGCACGAGAAAAAAAAACGTATCATATGTTATGTTTTCCATTTTACTAAACATTCATACAAAAATTTATTCAAATCAGAACTTTCATACAGAAGTTCTGTACAAAAACTGACTGCACTAATTTTGGTACAAAATGGCTGCTGGTGGCCATCTTGAATTTCGGACTGCACCCAAAACCACTTGTTCTTGTCCCATGGTGATAACAAAGGTACTCAAGAAGTTTCGTAAAGATCGGTTCATACATACGGCCTCTAGCCTGAGCTGTATTGGCATTTGCAGTTACAGAGCTGAAAGTAACACTAAATACGTCCAAGTTTAGTCTAATTTGCATAATTTACACACGAGAAAAAAAACCTGTATTATATGTGAAGTATCCCATGGTACTAAACATTCACACAAAAAAATTATTCAAATCAGAGCTTTCATATGGAAGTTCTGCGCAAAAATCTGATTGCACCTAATTTTGTACAAAATGGCTGCCAGTGGCCATATTGAATTTCAGACCGGACCCAAAAACACTCGTTCTTGGCCCACGGTGATAACAAAGGTACCCAAGAAGTTTTGTAAAGATCGGTTCATAAATACGGCCTCTAGCCTGAGCTGTATTAGCATTTGCACTTACAGTGCTGAAAGTAACACTAAATACATCAAAGTTAGTCTAATTTGCATAATTTACGCACGAGAAAACAATTTTACCCGTATTATATGTGATGTATCCCATGGTACTAAACATTCACACAGAAAATTATTCAAATCAGAGCTTTCATATGGAAGTTCTGTGCAAAAATCTGATTGCACCTAATTTTGTACAAAATGGCTGCCAGCGGCCATATTGAATTTCGGGCCAGACCCCAAAACACTTGTTCTCGTCCCACGGTGATAACAAAGGTACCCAAGAAGTTTCGTAAAAATCGGTTCATAAATACAGCCTCTAGCCCAAGCCGTATTTAATTGTTGACGGACAGGCAGCCAGCCAGACAACTGGCCATGGCAAAAGCTCAAATTTGACTTACGTCAAAGTTGAGCTAAATATACAAATTACTTAAAATTTATCATATTTTTATACGACAACCAATGGCCCAGACTAGCTGAATCGTAAAAAGGCACAGGGCCTAGGACTTTAGAATTAGCAGACCAATATAGCTCCTAAGCCTGCATTCCAAGGTGAAAGGAAAATAAATTTAAAAGGAATTACATGCATGTCTCTCTATACAATAATAGAGAAGACATATCATAAATAAGGAGCCATATCCAAGTAATTCCATATTCTTAGCATGAATGGTTATGCTAAATGGGTGTAATGAGCCCCCAATTTTAAGGCTAGTCTGGCCTAAGCCCTATAAATTAGGATGGCGTATTTGAGGGTGAGAGACTAACCCCCACAAACATACGCCATACAAATAATAAACAAGCTGTATCTAGGGTCAGATATAATCTACAGACAAAAACAGCTTCAGTCATAGTTACACACTTATCAAGCCAGAGGAGATTTTACAAGAAATATATATCTCCCAATAAGCACCCTGTTATTAATTATTATTAATTATTTGTGCTTAATGCCACTTCAGAAGCTAAGGCTATTCTGGCGATTCCGGTAATTAACAGAGCACGCTTCTCACATATACTGGAGTCGGAATACGTAGATAGGATGAAAACGGTAATATAAAGTGTGCGACCATGCACTTGTCCAATTTAATACCAACTAAACAGTATCTGAAGGATTAACACGCTTCTAAGGCAACCTACAGGTGGCCCCGTTCATGTGTACAATTGATTCCAATTTTAACCAAATAATAAAATATTTTATTTTCCAAATAACCGTTCAAATATACGAGAATGTGTACTGTATCTTCATAGAAACCTGGATATAGAATATGGAATGAGCTATGATTAACAGACCCATCACAGACCGTCCCCGAAATAATTCCTAGTTTCCTAGGTCCGTACAACCAGGGAGTGTTCAGAGAAGAAAATTTGATAAAAAATATCTTGAAAATATTCATCTGGTTAAGAGTTAATAAACCACAATACCTGACAAAGTCATTTTATTACTATTATTACCACTTCTACTGGAGTGGGGATGGTAGGCGGAGGGTGGGGTTTAGGGGAATCGGGAAATAATTTGCAGATATCAGGCTGAAAAATTTTTTTGGGGACTACCCACCCTCCCCTTGCAATTTTGTTTCCACTCTCAAATGGGAACCCACCCCCTAAAATCACCAAAATTAGCTGTTCTCCACCCCAATAAACCATTCAAGTAAAAGCCAATAATAACAGACTTTGTTAAATTAAACAGTGTGATGCAATAAGTGTCCCTGTAAATTATTTGATATCTTCCAGTCTTTGACTTTAGACCTTGTGAATGCTACATGTACATGATATGGCTAACTGATGAGTTTAATAGTTTAAACTATTGACTCCTCCAGTTTTTAGACACAAATGACATACAATGAAGCATTAATCTTCATTTCTTCTATTCATATCAATTGAGATTTCTCATATTAATTGGTTTGCAGGTTGAAATTCTCAAGGTGCAAACTAGATTTCAAAAAAAAAAAATATTCCATAGCAGCCAAAAACAGCCAGAAAATTAACCAGAATAAGCCTACCACAACCTAATTTATTTATTTATTGTTGTTTAAGGTCACATACTTCTGCACAATGGCTAATCGTGACCACAACAAGGAGATAAACTCAAGGTCAGTCAATTGTTTATGCCCCATGTTGCCTATTTTAGAGGACTTGCACCCCAAGCATTAGTGACAGGGTCCTATTTTACCAGTAAAACAGTGCTTGTTTACCACAGTAAACAAGCACTGCCTCACTTCCCGGGGTTACAGCAGGGGTACCAAAACCTAAAATATCTCATAAGTTTCTGAACAAAATCATACAAATATGGATATCATTAAAACCAGCTGACTGAGCTGGTTCTAATGATATCCATATTTGTATGGTTTTATTGAAAATTATGAAATATGTTTTCAAAAAATGTGAAATTTAAATTTATTTTCTAAAAATACTGTGTTAGGTAAAGGGTTAATACAAGAAATAAAGTAGGAAACACTAAGTTATCTATATGTTCACACTCCTTACTCAGCAAATCAAAATTATCAATGGGTTGAAAACCATCTGATACCCTTGATCAAAGACAAAAAGGTACTCAGATCTGGATGTTTGGTTATAGGCTGACTAAAGTTCCATCTTAGTCAATTAGAAGCAGTCGAGACTCCTTTTCCCTATGATATTGGGTGAAACTGAGTTGATATTAGTTAACCCTTTATCCAACATAACAGCCAAAAACGGCCAGAACTATTCACAAAATTCACCATTCAATTTTCATTATTTGTCACAAAAACACAGCTTATGACCCCTCATTGGAACGAGCTCACTAAGCTATGTTTTTGAAGCAAAAAATGAAAAAAAATATTAATTCAAGAATTTTGTTTGCAAGTGTCGTCTGCTTTTTGTGTTAGGTAAAGGGTTAAAAACAAGCATTTGGAAATAGCATAATCCCTTCGTGACCTGACAAAAACCACTATGAAATGAAACTTGTTCACACAATGTCACAGAGAAGCAAATTTAGCCTGAAGAGGACTGATGAGAACTATTGATTGAACAGATCTCAATCACGTGACATGTTGGGCTATTATTGAAATGCTAACACATTAATGGCCCAACATGCTATGTGATCTGTCAAGCTTTACAGCGATTTAATCCTTTACCCAATGTAACGGTCAAAATCGGCCAGCGTTATTCTAAAAAAATCGCCAATTATTAATTTTCATTATTTTTTGTCTCAAAAACATAGGTTATGAGCCCTCGATGGAATGAGCTCATCAAGCTCATTCCACTGAGGGGTCATAACCTATGTTTTTGAGACAAAAAATGAAAAAAAAAAATTAGTTATTCAAGAATTTACAACTATGAAATGAAACTTGTTCACACAATGTCATGAAGAATCAAATTAAGACAGAAGAGGACTGATGAGAACTATTGATTGAACAGATCTCAATCACGTGACATGTTGGGCTATTATTGAGATATTAACACATTAACGGCCCAACATGCTACGTGATCTGTCAAGCTTTACAGCGATTTAATCCTTTACCCAATGTAACAGTCAAAATCGGCCAGCGTTATTCTAAAAAAAATCGCCAATTAATTTTCATTATTTTTTGTCTCAAAAACATAGGTTATGAGCCCTCAATGGAACGAGCTCGTCGAGCTCATTCCACTGAGGGGTCATAACCTATGTTTTTGAGACAAAAAATGAAAAAAAAAATTAGTTATTCAAGAATTTACAACTATGAAATGAAACTTGTTCACACAATGTCACAGAGAATCAAATTTAGACCAAAGAGGACTGATGAGAACTATCGATTGAACAGATCTCAATCACATGACACGTTGGGCTATTACTGAGATGCTAACTCATTAACAGCCCAACATGCTATGTGATCTGTCAAGCTTTACAGCGATTTATCCCTTTACCTAACATAATGGCCAAAACTGAATATAAAGTCATGTCCAGCCAGTTTATACCCATGTTGCCCATTTAGAGGAATTCCACCCCAGCGGTGACTCGGTCCCACCAGTAAAACAGAGCTTGTTTACCATAGAAAACAAGTACTGCTTCACTTCCCGAGGTTTCCATGGAGAATATATATCTTTAAAAAAGGGAATTTGGTGATTGTCAGGGTAATGTCTGGACATATTACAATTTTTTTTTTTTCAATTAAGAGGAGTTTACTAACCTATATGCAATTAACAATCCAAATTTGTACTGAATGTTTGGTAAAGGATTCTGTGCTTGGAAGTTATATTCAATTAACAATATTTATTCAACTGAGAGATATCTAATTAAGTGGGTTCCACTGCACTGCTTGAGCTGCTCAACTTTCTATTGAAGCAAAAAATTAGCATGGTCATCTTTTGTGCTATGTGCAGGGTTAAGAGGAAATACCAACTACCACTTGTTGAAACTTACGGCACACCTATATGAGTTATTATTCTAAGATAGTGTTTCCTCTTCTTATACTCCTCACCTCACTTTTTATTGGTAATGTTTATTGCCAAAGAAAAAGAATTTTGACCAATTTTTAGTGCACAATTATTTTCCATCATTAGCCTCATTTGCAGAACAAAACCTTTCAATCTGAATGCCTATAAAGTGGGTCAATTTTTAAGGAGCAAGGTATTTTACAGTTTCTCAAAGATAACAATAATCTCCTGATACTCTGTTTAATGTGTTTAGGTTCCTGTTCACCAAGTGCTATACATTTTGGCAAGGTGGAACATAAAAATGCTTTGAAAACAATCAGGTTATCTTCCTGGTGTGTTCATATGAAGGGTGGAACATCCAACAGCAGAGTTGTTTACTCTCAAAGTAATGTTTTACTGAACTTGTGCTACTGTGATCAGAAAGGTACAGTGGGACCCACTTAATTGGATATCTCTTGCATGAGTAATCCTGTTAACTGAATATAACTTCCAAACACAAAACTATTTACCATACCTTCGGAACAAATTTGCCCTAATAATTGAATATAGGCTTTTCCGAGTAATCTCCTGTTAATTGAAAAAAAACCCTTTTAATATGTCGAGGTATTACCCTGCTAATCAGCAAATTCCCCTTGTTTACTGGCCTATTTGGCATCAGTACAACCAATACACGCAGTTAATCTTTTATATCTTGTTTTACAGAGCATGAGCTCTGTCAAACAAGATATAACAGAGTAAATGCTCACTTTATCTCTAGAATCCAGGAGTGACCAAATCCCTATTAATTGAATGTATTTATTTATTGGGGTGACTAGAAACCTCTTGTTAATTATGTAGTTGTTAAATGTTAGGGCAACTTCAATCCGTGAAAGCCATCTTTGGTATCAAATGGATTAATGAGGACTCAGGAACACAAATTGTATACTTTTGGATGGATGTTCAGGTGTTCTAGGGGCCAATGTTGGAACTGAAATGACTTAGTGCAAAATGCATTGAACTGGCTGTCATCTTGCGTGTCATCTTGTATTAAAAGATATTTTCCAAAGTGGATTTCAATGGATTTTGGACATGTTCTATGATTATGTTTGTTTCAAATGACCCCAAATTAGCTTGTTACTAATATGTTCCAGGCTGAAACATTCAAAGTCCAGACCAATATTTTGCAGGAAGGGGGGTTGGGGGGAGGGGGGAGAAATATCAGGCCATTTCAAACTTCTACGAAACAATTTCCCCCAAATGGATTTCAGTGGATTTTAGTTATGTTAAGAGAACTCTCCTCTTTCCAGCTTTATCAGAGTTAGCCTTTTACCAATTTGTTCCGAGTTGGTCCATATTTTCACATTCACTGAATAAACTATCAGGTTCCTGTGGTAACAGGTTTGCCAAGGACCTGAAAAGTCCTTGAATATCGGAACCCTCTGAGGAAAGTTTTGAACAAGAGCAAGCCAAGCTGTAAGATGACCAATCCCCCCAACACTTAAATCCATCAAGGGCAATATCTCTCAAAGAAATACTTGAACCCACGTAGTTTACAATCCCCTTCATGATATTATCCCCAAAAAGCTATATATTAAATTTTGAAAAAAAAAAACTTGAACAGTTTTCTTTGAAATATGGTGACAAGAAATGGTAATGAGATGACAAGAAATGCTAAGTCCAACAAGGGCAATAACTCTTCACAAAATATGATGGTGTGCAATCCCATTCATGATATTATCACCAAAATGCTATGTATTACATTTTGAAAGAAAATCTTGAGCACAATTTTTTTGAAAATGTGGTGACAAGAAATGGAAATGAGATGACAAGAAATTCCAAGTCCAACAATGGTGACAAGGGCAACACAAAGTGTGGGCCACTGCCCCGACCTATATGCAAGTTCAAAGTAGCCTTGATGTATTGTGGAACAGAAAAATTTTCTAAGTGCAAAGAGTGAAAACAGAAAAATTTTCTGAAAAAAGGCCATAAGTGTGGGAAAAATTATTGGACGAAACCCGTTTCTTGTACATATCCATTCCTCCATGCAGGTCTATCAGCATACCAAAAGATCCAAATCCGAGTGATGGCTTTGAAATTAAAATGCAAAACATTTGTATGGATGGACGGACAGAGACAAATGGACAGACAGAGGGATGAACAGATAGATGGACAGATGGATGGAGGGCTTCACTAGATACTCCGGAATCCTCCTCGGAGGTCGGGGGGCATAATAACTCTTAAAGAAATACATGGACATGGCTGGTGCACAATCCCATTCATTGTATCATCAAAAACCTATATGCCAAATTTGGGGAAAATATTTTTAAAACAGCTTGATAATGCGATAGCAAGAAATGGGGAGGGATGGATAGATTGAAGGATTGATGAAACTACAGACAGCTCTGACAGAACTCATTCCGATACATCCTTCACACTATGTGGCAGGGGATAAAAAGAGACCTAAGACAAGTTGAGGAGATTAATTTCAGCAATAATATTCAGCTCACTAAGAGTGAGCTGAATATAGCTAGAATAGATATTTCCTGCCAAACAGAATGTGAATCATGCATTAGATGGCAGATATGATTGTGATATGACATTAAAACAGAAAATATTGACTTCAAATTCTCTCATCTTACATGTTCAATTAACTGTGCAGTTGTTGGAAGGGAACTCCCTTGTTTTTGCCTCACAACGTCCTTCAGTATTCTGACCACACATTTTGAGTGCCAGACCCAATGGTGACTTATGTCCTCTTCTAATAAGCTCTATAGTGCTGATTTGAGATTGGCAGGATTTAGTGATGGTTAAAAGAGCTTTTTTATCCAAAATTATCCAAAGTGGTGGTTGGAAATGTCAGTGCCGGACACACCCAACCACCACTAATGCCTGTGGGCAGAAGACTTGTCCTTGTAAATCCTCGAATTTTTCCTCTATAGCTCCTTGAAATATACCAGGAAAGTTCTGTAAACTCGTAATGTTGACTACCCATTCACATGCAGAAACCCTTCTGGAACATGCTTAATACACATATTCAGAGATGTGAATGTGTTTGTGTGCAAGGGTGGGTGGGTAGAATATAATTTTTCAAACAATTTTTGACAAAGCTTTGAAATTTTACTTGAAATAGGGGTTAATAATAACAGGAAGTTTCTCAGTTTGCATTGCATTTACACTGAAATAATTTTATTAGAGATTGATGTTCTCGGGGCACCCCAGGAAGAAGTTGAGCACTGTAAACAACATATCCTGACCAGTGAGTCAAGGTCATTCACAATGTTGTGTGATATTTAAAGAGAAACTGCTGCCTCACTACTTGAGATTTATTGGAATATGCTTGATTACTGTGTTCAAGGTTACTTACAGCATCTATAGTTATAACTTGACAACAAAATGAGTATAAAATAAAGTTTATCCAATTGATTGATAGTTACGTTTTCAATAACATATGTTTTGAAAGATAGTTTTCCTCTTGTTATTTAAAGACAGGAAAATTGCTATGTTCATTGCCCAGTTCATACAGGCCTTGTAGTATGTTTTTCCACAGTGTTTTCATTGACTACACAACACATTTTCCACAGTCATAAACAGTAAAATATACTATAGAACTATAGTATGCAAAGGGTAAAGTGGTATTGAGCCACCCAAGAGGTGAACATTTTTCTACACCTCTAATTTTTTGACCAACAGAAACTTCAGAACTCAATACCATGTATTTTCTCAGAGATTTTATTGCCACAAGCAAAGAGAGCTTTAGCTTTGCAAGATTTTCTTGATAAATAGTTGGTTTGTTCCAATTTAGCGGAGAGTGCCTGTTGGCACTCTCAAACTAGAACTATCACTGAAGGTGATTAATACCCCCGCTTTGGGTTTTTAGAGGAATGCACTTCTGATCATGTAGGCGAAGGCCATAAGGAAATGTATACATGAAGATCATTTTTTGTTGTTGAAATTTGTATTTGCATGTGGCCTTCCACAGAACAGCACTGAATACTTAAAGAGCCCACACATATATGGTTTACATTTGGAAAAACACATTTACAATGTGCAACATGTATTCAAAATCGGTTCATTAATGAAGGAGGAGTTGCACACACAAGAATCCCATTTGAAAACCCATAATAAATCCAAGTTAAAGGGAGATAACCTGGTTAAAATTGTCGCAGATCAAAAATTTGGGAATATGCGTATGTTCACTTAGTTGTGATAATGTTTGAAAGGTTTCGTCAAAATTGATTGATAAATGTAGGAGGAGTTGCACGCACAAGAATTTCATGTAGAAACCCATAATAAATCTAAGTTAAAGGGAGATAACCTAGTTAAAATTGCCACAGCTCAAAAATTTTGGAATATGTGCATGTTCACTTAGTAGTGATGATGTCTGTAAACTTTCGTCCAAATTGATTGATAAATGTAGGAGGAGTTGCGCACACAAGAATTTCATGCAGAAACCCATATTAAATCAAAGTTCAAGAGAGATAACCTGGTTAAAATTGTCGCAGATCAAAAAGTTTGGAACATGCACATGTTCACTTAGTAGAGATGATGTTTGAAAGGTTTCATCAAAATCGGTTCATTAATGTAGGAGGAGTTGCGCACACAAGAATTTGTTCGAATGGAAAGACATAATAAATCTAAGTCAAAGGGAGATAACCTGGTTAAAATTGTCGCAGATCAAAAATCTTGGAATATGCGCATCTTCACTTAGTAGTGATGACGTCTGAAAAGTTTTGTCCAAATTGATTGATAAATGTAGGAGGAGTTGCGCACACAAGAATTTCATGTAGAAACCCATATTAAATCAAAGTTCAAGAGAGATAACCTGGTTAAAATTGTCGCAGATTAAAAAGTTTGGAATATGCACATGCTCACTTAGTAGAGATGATGTTTGAAAGGTGTCATCAAAATCGGTTCATTAATGCAGGAGGAGTTGCGCACACAAGAATTTGTTCAGATGGAAAGACACAATAAATCTAAGTCAAAGGGAGAAAACCTGGTTAAAATTGTCGCAGATCAAAATTCTTGGAATATGCGCATGTTCACTTAGTAGTGATGATGTCTGAAAAGTTTTGTCCAAATTGATTGATAAATGTAGGAGGAGTTGCGCACACAAGAATTTCATGTCCGGAAAGACGTACGGACGGACGTACGGACGTACAGGGCGATTCCTATATAGCCCCACTTCTTCGAAGCGGGGGTATAATAAACTGTGACAAACCAATATAAGCATTCTTCATTCTTCTGCTGAGCAAACATCAAGCTAATGCATGTGGTGTAAGGCCACTAAAGTGGCTTTCAGCTCTTTTCAACAGAGCCATGATAGTGGGTCTAGCACCTAACCAAAATTTGAGTTGTGTCAAACAAGACTGAATGGGCTAAATTTCTAGTTGCATTATGGGAAAAGTTGCAACTTAAAATTTCAGTATTTTGATATGAGTGTGCGACTGGTGAACATCATAAACTCTTGTCACATGTATAAGCCATTTTTAATGCTCCCTAGAAAAGGCTTATAAACTCTTGCAACATCTGTAAGCCTCTTCCAGGGAGCATTAAACCCCTAACCAAATTTTACAAAACTTTCCTAGTCATGGAAAATAAATTTTACATTGTCCATAACATTCCATAGCTTGTATGATCCCAGAGATTACCTTAACACCTGCTGATGGGTGGAGTGCTGGAGCAACAACTTAAATTCTTTGAAATAACATTAAAAGCACAGCAAAGTTTCTGCTAGTGGACTCAAAACTTTGCACTTATGTTTCATTTAAGGATTCAAGTGTTGGTGGAAGCCAGAGTACCTAGAGTGAACTATTGGGCAGTGGTGAGTAACTGTTGGACTCTCCCACTTACTAACTCTGCACAAGGAGGATTAGCAGCAGTTGAAGGCATGTGTATCCTAATAACATGTAGAGCACCTTACTGCACTGCGCCACCATTCGCCCATATGTGAACAAGAGGCCCCAAGGGGCCTGAGAGCGCTCACCTGACATGGTAGCCTAAATATCAACCCAGAGATTTGATTTCAACAAGTTGCATCTGCTCCTCCTAAGAAAAGCTTATACCAAATATCCAAAGATTCTGACCAGTGGATCTAAAAAATAACAAGAGCACCGCTGGGCATTGCATCATACGCGCGTGAACTGTTCAAATTGTACCATTTTAACACATTTGCAATTTTTTTAGAGTACGAGAAATTTATACTGGCATATATATATATGTTACGGTCAGACTTTGAAATCAGTGATTTTGTGAAATGACTAAATTTTTCAGTCATTTGAGAAAAAGACTAACAAGTTTGAAGCCAATCGAAAAACAAATACTAAAGTTATCATCCAGAAACCAAATATTTGACGAAGAATTCTAAGTCCAACAGGGGCCATAATTCAGGCAAAAATTGTTCAGACCGACCCCATATTCGAACTTGACCTGTATTTTGTTGTGATTAAACCACATACCAAGTTTGGAGCCGATCGGAAAACAAATACTAAAGTTATCATCCGGAAACCAAATATTTGACGAATTCTAAGTCCAACAGGGGCCATAATTCAGGTAAAAATTGTTCAGACCGACCCCATATTCGAACTTGACCTGTATTTTGTTGTGATTAAACCACATACCAAATTTGGAGCCGATCGGAAAACAAATACTAAAGTTATCATCCAGAAACCAAATATTTGACGAATTCTAAGTCCAACAGGGGCCATAATTCCGGCGAAAAATGTTCGGACCAACCCCATATTCGAACTTGACCTGTATTTTGTTGTGATTAAACCACATACCACATTTGGAGCCGATCGGAAAACAAATACTAAAGTTATCATCCGGAAACCAAATATTTGACGAATTCTAAGTCCAACTGGGGCCATAATTCAGGCGAAAAATGTTCGGACCGACCCCATATTCGAACTTGACCTGTATTTTGTTGTGATTAAACCACATACCACATTTGGAGCTGATCGGAAAACAAATACTAAAGTTATTGTTCGGAAACCAAATGGTCGGACGGACGGACGGACAATGCCATACTATAATACATCCCGTTTTTCAAACGGCGTATAAAAAAGAACATTTTTAAAGAATATTCCTCATACTGAACTAAGCTATAATTCAGGCTCCCACAGGGAGCCGATATATGAACTCAGGGACTTGGCTTTAACAAACTTGAATCTCACCCCCCTAAGGATGCTGTACACCAAATATCAAAACATTCCGACTGCTGGATCTGAAAATTTTAAAGAAAATTCCTCATTTTGAATTAAGCTACAATTCGAGCTCCCACAGTGAGTCCAAATATGGATCTAGGGACATGGCTTGAACAAACTTGAATCTCACCCCCCTAAGCATGGTGCATACCCAATATCAAAAGATTCTGCCTGCTGGATCTGGAGAAGAAGATTTTTGAAGAAATTTGCCTGAAATGCACTAAGTTCGAATTCGGGCTTCTATAGTGAGCCCAAATATGAATCCAGGGGGCCGATTTGAACAAACTTGAATCAGATCCACCCCACAATGTTGCATAACAAATAAAGATTCTGCCTGTTGGATCTGGAAAAGAAGATTTTTGAAGAAATTAGCCTGAAATGCATTAAGTTTGAATTCGAGCTTGTAGAGTGAGCCGATTTGAACAAACTTGAATCAGATCCCCCCCCCCCCCCCTACAATGTTACACACCAAATATGAAAAGATTCTGCCTGCTGGATCTGGAGAAGAAGATTTTTTAATCTTTTTCCCATTGCCTACAGTGTTAAAAAGTGCTGACTCCGCACTTTTTCAAAGTCCTGAAAAAACTACCTTGTGATCAAACCGATGGGGATTTTTTTTAACCATTCTATTCTACTGGATAAAAAGTAAGCTTTATACAAAATAAGAATTCTCTGTGCTGTGTAGTTTTGGAGATATGGCAGTTTTAAGGTTTTTCCTATTTTTAGCTCCCGAGGTTCCCACGGGGCAATGAGAACAATTTTTTTTGCATCAATCAACTACTTATGACCCATTATCATCTCATATCAAATTTGGTTCAAATCGACCTCACGGTTCAGAAAATAGAAATTTTAGGCATGGCCAAAATGTTTGCCCCTCCCATAACGAAGGCAAATAATGCCTGACAAACTTCTCTTGAACAAACTTGATTCTAAACCTCAAAAGGACTCTGTATACCACATATCAAGTCTCTGCAACTGGTGGTTCATTAGAAGAAGATTTTCAAAAAATTTGGCCATTTTTTCCCCACACCTCTGCTCAATATGAGCCGAAACCTAATTTGGATAAAAATCAAAATGCCCCTATATAACCACTACTAACATGAAATTTAATTAAAATGTGGCCAGTGGTTTAGGAGAAAGAGGCTCAAACACCACCTTCACGCAGGACGACGGACGACAGACGATGGACGAAGAGTGATAAGAAAAGCTCACCCTGACTTTCAGTCAGGTGAGCTAAAAATAGGCCGATTAAATCGTCAGATGTGTACCCATACTCGCAACTAGTAGAAAGCTGTTATTATCTCAGGACCAATTTTGTGGACAGGTAAAATCCATGTGAGGGCATTTTGTCAGGATCAAACTATCAGATTTACACCAAAAACTATACAGCACGGCACATCAGTAACCTGAAGATATTTGTTAAGTAACATGACAATTGGATTGATATTTTTTCAGTTATCTCATGCCAAAGGGATTGGAAGAATTCTCAATTTGAAGGATAAAGGATTAATATCTCAGGATCAAACAAGAGCTATTGCTGAAGACAATTTATACACCCACTGCAGTGCTGGAATGATGAGGCATAAATGAAATATTCTCGGACGGACTCACACACGGACAGATGGACTCACACACGGATGGACACACAGATGGACGGATGCATGTAATCCAGTATACCTCCCCATTTCTTCGAAAGTGGGGGTATAATTATCAGATTTACACCAAAAACTATACAGCTTGCCACATCAGTAACCTGAACACAAATATAAAGTAACATGACAATCCAAGCAATATTTTTCAAGTTATCAAATGCCAAAGAAATGGATACGGATGCCGGATGGACAGACAGACAGATGGATGGACAGACAAAGGATGGACGAACGACGGAGGGCCACCCCAGATGCCGACATTATGTGTACCATACATGGTATGGGTACACATAAAAAGGTAATTTACCTGTCACCCCAACAGTGATATGATGTCAAATTAGCTATTTTATCCCATAAATAGCCTTCCATTACATGCATAACGAACATGAAATAAATGTATGCAGTGTTCCCCTACATTGGTAATAAATTTCACTGAAATTTTAACGTTAAAGACATTAAAAACCACAGTAGCTGTGATGCCACCTATGTCATTGCACTTTCATGTTATGGTACAACGCTTCCATTACAATAAAAAACAATGAGATTGTATCCATATTTGAAACTTGAATTTCTATCTCGTAGATGTTGATGCCTTGATGGAAGTGATATATAAAATCAATATGCAACGTGTCAAAATATTTTTTTTTCCCACCCATAGTATTAATTCTTTAGCCCACTCACCAAGGCACAGAGATTAAATAATTAATTCTACTTATGAATAAAAAATTTCTTCCAACATTCTGTATATTTATTCTACATTTCACCACAAGTGCTTGAACAAGTTTAGAATGATGGAAATAATATAGGGTAAATTTCTTTGTTGATTCTGTAGATTCTGTACAAAACAAGAGGCCCCAAGGGGCCTGGGGGCGCACACCTGACATGGTTGCCTAAATATCAAGCCAGAGAATTGATTTCAACAGGTACCATCTGCTCCTCCTAAGAAAAGCTTATACCAAATATCCAAAGATTCTGATCAGTGGATCTAAATAAAAAAAGATTTTTAAAGAATATTCCTCATATTGAACTAAGTTATAATTCAGGCTCCCATAGGGAGCTCATATATGAACTCAGGGACTTGGCTTTAACAAACTTGAATCTCACCCCCCTAAGGATGCTGCCCACCAAATATCAAAACATTCCGACTGCTGGATCTGAAGAAGAAGATTTTTAAAGAAAATTCCTCATTTTGAACTAAGTTACAATTCGAGCTCCCACAGTGAGTCCAAATATGGACCTAGGGACATGGCTTGAACAAACTTGAATCTCACCCCCTAAGGATGCTGCATACCAAATATTAAAACATTCCTACTGCTGGATCTGATGAAGATTTTTAAAGAAAATTCCTCATTTTGAACCAAGTTATAATTCGGGCTACCACAGTGAGCCCACATATGAACCCAGCGACTTGGCTTGAACAAACTTGAATCTCACCCCCCTAAGCATGGTGCATACCCAATATCAAAAGATTCTGCCTGCTGGATCTTAAGAAGAAGATTTTCAAAGAAATTTGCCTGAAATGCACTAAGTTCAAATTTGGGCTCCTATACTGAGCCCAAATATAAACCCAGGGGGCCGGTTTGAACAAACTTGAATCAGATCCACCCCACAATGTTGCATACCAAATATCAAAAGATTCTGCCTGCTGGATCTGGAGAAGAAGATTTTTTCAGAAATTTGCCTGAAATGCACTAAGTTCTAATTCGGGCTTCTATAGTGAGCCCAAATATGAATCCAGGGGGCCAATTTGAACAAACTTGAATCAGATCCACCCCACAATGTTGCATACCAAATATGAAAAGATTATGCCTGCTGGATCTGGAGAAGAAGATTTTTGAAAAAATTTGTCCGAAATGCACTAAGTTCGAATTTGAGCTTCTATAGTGAGCCCAAATATGAATCTAGGGAGCCAATTTGAACAAATTGAATCAGATCCACCCCACAATGTTGCATACCAAATATCAAAAGATTCTGCCTGCTGGATCTGGAGAAGAAGATTTTTGAAGAAATTTGCCTGAAATGCACTAAGTTCGAATTCGGGCTTCTATAGTGAGCCCAAATATGAATTCAGGGGGCCTATTTGAACAAACTTGAATAATTTCCACCCCACAATGTTGCATACCAAATATCAAAAGATTCTGCCTGCTGGATCTGGAGAAGAATATTTTTGAAGAAAATTGCCTGAAATGCACTAAGTTCGAATTTGGGCTTCTATAGTGCGCCCAAATATGAATCCAGGGGGCCGATTTGAACAAACTTGAATCAGATCCACCCCACAATGTTGCATACCAAATATCAAAAGATTCTGCCTGCTGGATCTGGAGAAGAAGATTTTTTAAGAAATTTGTCTGAAATGCACTAAGTTCGAAATCGGGCTCCTATACTGAGCCCAAATATGAACCCAGGGGGCCGATTTGAACAAACTTGAATCAGATCTACCCTACAATGTTGCATACCAAATATGAAAAGATTCTGCCTGCTGGATCTGGAGAAGAAGATTTTTTAATGTTTTTCCCATTGCCTAGTGTTAAAAAGTGCTGACTCAGCACTTTTTCAAAGTCCTGAAAAAGTACCTTGTGATCAAACCGATAGGGATTTTTTTTAACCATTCTATTCTACTGGATAAAAGTAAGCTTTGTACAAAATAAGAATTCTCTGTGCCGTGTAGTTTTGGAGATATGGCAGTTTTAAGGTTTTTCCTATTTTTAGCTCCCGAGGTTCCCACGGGGCAATGAGAACAATTTTTTTTGCATCAATCAACTACTTATGACCCATTATCATCTCATATCAAATTTGGTTCAAATCTACTTCATGGTTCAGAAAATAGAAATTTTAGGAGTGGCCAAAATGTTTGCCCCTCCCATAACGAAGGCAAATAATGCCCGACAAACTTCTCTTGAACAAACTGGATTCTAAACCTCAAAAGGACTCTGTATACCACATATCAAGTCTCTGCTACTGGTGGTTCATTAGAAGAAGATTTTCAAAAAATTTGGCCATTTTTTCCCCACACCTCTGCTCAATATGAGCCAAAACCTAATTTGCCTAAAAATCAAAATGCCCCTATATAACCACTATTTACATGAAATTTAATTAAAATGTGGCCAGTGGTTTAGGAGAAAGAGGCTCAAACACCACCTTCACGCAGGACAACGGAAGACGGACGACAGACGACGGACGACGAGTGATAAGAAAAGCTCACCCTGACTTTCAGTCAGGTGAGCTAAAAACATAAAGGAGAACATTCTAACAATTCTGTAGAACTGATATAACCAGGATATAAGAAAGAACGTCAGAACGTTCTTTTTCATATTTTGTTAAATAGGCACTACATAATGAAAAACTTATCAAATAAATTCTTTTTTAGACTTCAAAGCTTATGAAAAATATCTGTGATTTATTATTTATTTATTTATTTATTTCAAACTCCTCAACGCACCAACTCTGTGCAAGCATGTTTGGCATTGGTTCATTGATGTGCAGTATGCCTTAGTACACAGTACCACCATGTTCCCATGTGGGCAAACAGGATTAAGTGCCTTGCCCAAGGACACAATGCAGATGCCCCTGGAAGGAATCGAACAGTGAACCTTTCGGTTTGAAGTCCAATGCCATAACAACTGAGCCACAAACACCTGTGATGACAGATACAGGTGTGTTCTTTTTGGATTATCATTGCATGTTTTTCATAATTTAAAAGCTCCTTGGAAGTACCCAAAATAATTATCCCATGAATTTTTGTCCATGACAGTACTGTGATCATAAAAGTGGACAGAGAATTTCAACTGCATTGTGACTCAAACGCAATGTCCCATTTAGCTGAATGGTTTCTTCCCTGCCAAACTGCAGAATCTCACAATGTCAAAAAGGAAAAACAAGATTATTGAACTTGAGATGGTACTTTCATTGGTGACGCGGTCTTGCTTTTGCAGTATTTCGTTTAGGATATCACGAGTCACTTGTATAAGCTGTTAGGATCAAATATGGATCTAATCATGAAAAAAACATCTTTTGTGGTCACATTCCTGTAAGTATTTACCTAATGCAACAGCAGGGCTTGCCTTGAGTCGGGGCTGATCAGCCCAGGCCCTGAGATCAGCCCCCGAGGAGCACTTGCTGGGGGCTTTTTTTCAAGCCCCGACATTTTCCACAAAAAAGCACTAACTATAACGGACAAAATGGAAAATCAGCCCCGAAAAGGCCCCGACCTCAATATGTGGGGCACTTTTTTTAGGCCCCGACCATTTTACTCAAGGCGAGCCCTGTGCAACAGCCATATATGGCCAGTTCAGTTTTCAAAATTTGCCATTCAAATTTAATTATTTTGTCGAATTTTGTTTCCAAAACGGAGCTTATGATCCCACATTGGAATGAGGTGCCATAAGCTATGTTTTTGAGGTAAAAATTTAAAATGTTTTAGTCATTCAACAATTATTTTTGCAATATGTCATCTTCTTGTCATGTTAGGTCAAGGGTTATTACAGACATCTTAGCTAGGGCTGTGATACCATCTTCAGCCTTGGAGTTTTCAGGGTTTTTGATATGGAAGCCCTATGCTAAAAGAAGTTGCCATCTGAAACTAAAATATTTTGAAAATGTTTCACCATATTTAACCCTTACCTTCAGTTTCTTTCTCATTTTTCCAGATTTTTTCCAGTGGTTCACACGAACCATCAGCATTCCAAAGTAATCGAATGCCATGATATATGGATTAAATGTTTACTCCACTAAACAGCAGTCAAGAACAACAACTATTATTGCAAAATCCACTTTAGTGTATACTTGGGCAATAACACTAATGGTCTGAACCTGGTTCACTCTAATAATTCAGTAATGTAAACTTTGATGTTCTGATGTTCTCACTGGATTGTTTACAAACACAGTCTCTCTGGACGCAGTAATTAAAAACGGCATTTTATATCCTCCACTGCTGAGTGTACACAAGAAATGGAATCACAAGTAACTAATCCAATGTTGTGAGCACAACTGATTCTATTTACTTCATCTTCTTGCTGACTTATAAATAAGAAATATTCTGGAGGTCCTATCTCCATCTCATGCAGGCCTCATGTATATTAACAACAGAGACAACTACCATAACACAGAATCAACATGAATTGAGGAACTACTTGTTTTGATTGACCATTAAGAATTTCTATTTGGGTGAAAATTTCTATCTGTTTATCTCAGTACTATTTAATTAACTGATCAGCAAGATAATTCACATTTATTGAATAATACAGTGGGTCCTTCTAAATTGGACATTGCCTAATAGGATAAGCCTGTTAATTGTATTCAACATTCAAACCATTTACTGTACCTCTTGTACAAATTCAACCTTTTAGTTGGATAGAAAGTGAATCTATGTTAACCCTTTACCTAACAAATTGCCTGCATCCACCACCATAATATGCAAATTGAGCAGTTGAAAAAATTAAATTTTTCAAAATATTTCAACAAAACCATATCATGTGACCCCTCATTGGAACGAGCTCATTGAACTTATTCCAGTGAGGGGGTCACATGATATGGTTTTGTTGAAATTTATTGAAAAATTCAAAAAAATTATATTAAAAATAATAAATTTTGATATTGTCTTCGTTGGGTAAAGGGTTAAGGCTATATCCAAGTACTGGTAACACAATGGAAAATAGCCCTTTAATTGAATGGTACCGAAAAATGAATGGAAGCATATTTAGTCCTGGTTTTGATATCAAAGAGATAAATGTTTATTTAATGAGCATTTTTAAAACTTCAGAGAATTCATTTGAAAAAAAAGTTCCTGTTCGCTTTTAACATACTTTCGAACTCAACCATCAGTCCATTGGGACACAGAATTAACTGCAATGACTTACATAGTGCACATCTTGCCACATAAGAAAACTGTAAACATCTGTCATCTAAAGAATTTGGGATGTTGGCAATGGTTGTCGTTCATCTCATTTGAAATACAATTAGGCCATTTTAAACATACATCATGATGAGAAGCATGTTCTTGATAAAAATTTTACCTATAAAATTCCCTAAAAAACAGAATATTGTATTTGGAAAACATGCATTACATATCTTTATAAGTTATTAGTTAACATTGCACTTCACGATCCAGTTTGTGATTTCTGAGTATTTGAAAACAGCCCTGATTGAATACAAAATACTGCAATCTATTGAAAAATAATTCTGAAAGTCACCAACTTATCCAGCTTTAGAACATTTTGGAATTTGGAGACTTTTACTTCCATTCCAATATAAGCATTTATTCTATTATCTTGTTTGACAGAGTTCACTGATTCACTGATCTGTGTCAAACAAGGTATAATGGAATAAATAGGAATAAATAGACAGAACGCGATGTGTGTTTGAATCGGTGGGTGTTTTACATAATGAGTTAGAAGAATGGAGTAGTCATATTTCGCAAGAGCTGTACCGATTCAAACACACATCGCATTCTGTGTTTACTACACATCCCATGCATTAAAATTCATTTAATTAAACAAATTTTAATTCCGATGTTTAAACCCAAAGGAGAAGAGTCTGTTTGTTGTGTTTGAAGCTGCACTGTTCAAAAGGATCGATAAAAAATCAAAACATCCTTTTGGGAACCAGTCTAAATTACATTCGTTATCTTTTCTATTGGGCATGTTTGTTGAAATTTGTATTGTTGTTTGTCTTTAGCTGGTGTCCATTTACGCCTAACCATTTGGTGGATATTACTGTTAGTAAAAATGTAAGTACAAATTTGGGCAGATTTGCAAAACAGCTGGGAGAAACATTTTTAAAAGAAGTTCGAAGCATGTCAGGATGTCCAAAGATTTACCTAAATAAAGTTGACAAATTTAGATATAAAGGGATCTGCAGACGAGACAGCCATGGGACTGGGTTAATGTTGTGGTTGGAAACGATTGTTTTTATAATATTATCTAATTTTTGGTTAACTAGTTTTTTTGTGAACAGACTTTATTTTGATTTCAATGTTTTCATTTTCATCTACGCAACTATCAACTATCAATTATCGATAATTGTATAACAAAATTTGGAAACTTTTCAAAGCTTAACTAATGACTCAATGGGAAAGGAACTAGTATAAACAGTGTTGGGAAAAAAACTTCCAGCTTGTACAACACCAGTTGAATACAGAAACATTTATGTCATAGCGGCGATTCCATTAAATACAAGGGTTTAAAGTTTAATGGCTGTGTAATAAATGCACAATATATCATATCTTTCAAGCAGAAAACTATACCTGCTGTGTAAAACAAAACTGAATTGGTTAAATTCCTCATTGTATTATAGGAAAAACTTCCAGTTGAAATATTCAGCATTAGTGTGCAGAGGGTAAAAATGTCATGTCCTCATAACAGATCGATGCAAAAATTTCTTTTTCACATTTACTTCAAGAAATCTACAATTGTTACTTACACTAGCCAAGTACACCTTTATTCAATATCAGATTTATGGATGAAAAGAATTACTTGCATAAGTAATTTCCTGCTAGAGTGCAAATTCACTTAGTGTCAGTGCCTTTCACCTGTTATATTGTTTATGTACAGCAAGCTCTCCACCCATAACTCAGGGAGATGCTAGAGAAGATAAAACAACACTGCATACTTTCCTGTCAAATATCAAACAACCAATTAGAACTTTTAGCTCCCAGATGTCAACAAATTAACAAATGTCATTTAACATCTACAGCATTGACACAGTTTGAAATATTGCAAGTGATAGATAACCATGCACATGTTACTTTTTGTACATTCCAATACCCATAGTTTTGTTATGTCAAAATAAATTATGGCAGAATAATGGTTTTAAAAGTTACCATCCGAACTGATGAAAGAAAATAAATAACCTTACTTAACTCTCTAAACACTGGTAACAAAATATCAAAACATCAAGCTACACATTTTACCCATAATGCAACTAGGAACTTAACCAATTCAGTCTTGTTTGACAGAGCATTGGGCTCTGTCAAACAAGACTGAATTGGATAAATACCCAGTTACATTATGGGAAAAAATTGCTTCTTGCAATTTTGGTATTTTGACATCAGAAGGTTAAACACAAAATTGAAGTTTATATTGCCAAAGTAAATTACTACAATACTCAGTCTCAGACAGTCTAACATATAGATGCTACTGCACACAGACAAAGAAATGGACCCAAATAACACTCAAGGCACCTTTGACTTATGCAGAGGCATAATAAATCTACCAGTTGTGTGTGTACAGTTGATTCATAACCCTGAATTAACAAATCACAAATCATTGTTTGAATAAAAATAATATTTCATGATCATTAAATTTTACTGCATCCACATCAAAAGTATAACCTCCAACTTAAACATCACACCATAAAAATAGACAGTCACACTTTGAAGGACCGACAACAGAGTTACCAAAGTGTTCGAGGGTTTAGACATTTTTGAAAATCTGCATGTGCATTTAACCCTCTACATACTGGAGTTAAAATATTGAAATTTCAAGGAGCAAATTGATTAAATTCAAAGATTTGTGCACAGTCCCCAAATAAATAATTGAACAGTTTTCAGGACTTACTGAGAGAAAAGTGACAAAAGAAAGAAAAAGAAAAAGTTGAGGAGGGATAAGAGTTCAATAGTCTATTCTCACTACAATAACTTCTCAAGCTTTTCTTGGAAAAAACTGTAGACAACTGTGTTTAAGTAGTGTATGAGGTGTGTGATCATTAGCTTACTTCTTTATACAAAAGCATGGATTTTTACACTTCTTAATTAACTGACAACATGCTGGTATGTTTCATATTTTTCAACAATCCTGAAGATGTATTCAAGTAGCCAACTGACTAACATACAGTAAATTCTCTGATTTGTTTGTTTATTGGATTTAACAACACTTTCAACTTTTAATGCATCAGACAGTTTTATGAGTGAAGGAAGCCAGAGCACCCAGAGAGAACCATGGAGCAAAGGCAACTAATTGCTGGACTCTCCAACTTATTATATTTATTTATTTATTTATTTATTGATGTTTAAGGTCACATATTTATGCACAATGGCTAATCATGACCGTGACAGTTTCACGGGTGGAGGAAGCCGGAGTACCCGGAGAGAACCACCAAGCAACGACGAGCAGCTGCCAGCTCCCCAACATCGTAACTCCGCACTGTAGCACAGGCAGGGTTAGATTGGTTGAAGACATGCGTACCATCGACGTGCAGTATGCCTTAGTACACGGCGTCATCGTGCCCACACATGCATGGGCAATGGAGGTGAAGTGTTTTGCCCAAGGACACAACGCGGTCGCCGCAGGTGGGATTCGAACCGAGGACCTCTCGGCTTGCAGCCTACACCTCCACCAACTGAGCCACCGCGCCCCCCTCCAACTTATTAACCTAGGATGAGATGCAGGGCTAAAATTTTGACAAGAATCCAAGAATTGATTCACGCAAAGATTCGCACAACAGGACCAGCGAAAATCCAGGTAGATTCTCGCCACACCTCTTCTAAAATTTGTGCGAAAAGGTCCAAGTCATTTTAACCCTTAACCCTTTACCTAACATAGTGGCAGCAATTTCACCAATACAAGGCTAACATGATCTGAAATATCCTGATACTTTGTCAATTAAACTGTACAAATATGGCTGTCATTGGAACCGGTTCAATGACCCGGTTCCAATGATATCCATATTTGTAAGGTTTTATTGGTCGATATTGTTTAATATTTTTTTGAAATATTTAAAAAATTAAAAACATCTGTAGGTAAAGGGTTAACAAGTTTTATCAGTATACAACAGGGGTTCAACTATGGTGGCCTCATGGAATCCTGGGACACTAAAAGTAGGTATGGATTCTTGCAACCATTTTCACGAGAATCCAAACGGATTCTCCCAAATTTAGATGAAATATAAGTCCTGAGATGTGTTAGCAGTGGCTGAAGGCAACTTATTTACTTACTTACTTGTGTTTAAGGTCACATACTTATGCACAATGGCTAATCGTGACCGTGACAGTTTTAGGGGTGAAGGAAGCCGGAGTACCTGGAGAGAACCACTGAGCATCGACAAACAACTGTCAGCTCCTCAACATTCTCTGTTCAAGCTCTGCTCAAGCAGGGTTACAGCGGTTGAAGACACGTGCACCATCGACATGCAGTACGCCTTAGTACACGGCACCATCGTGTCCCCATGCAAGCAACCGGGATAAAGTGCCTGGCCCAAGGACACAACGTGGGTCATCCTGGATGGGTATCGAACTTGAGACCTCTAGCAGAGAAGTCCAACAGTCTACCACTGAGCCACCATGCTCCTGGCTGAAGGCAAGTGTAATATCATCATGCCCTATGCCTTGGTACACAGTGCCAACATGCTCCTAAGTAGGTACTCGAGATGAAGTGACTCTTGCCTAAAACACATTGCAGATGATGCATTGTTGACTTTTTGATCCCTCAAAGCCAATTTATTTATTTATTGATGATTTAAGGTCACATATTTATGCACGATGGCTAATCATGACCATGACAGTTTTACGGGTGGAGGAAGCTGGAGTACCCGGAGGGAACCACCGAGCAACGACGAGCAGCTGCCAGCTCCCCAACATCGTAACTCCGCACTGCAGCACAGGCAGGGTTAGATTGGTTGAAGACATGCGTACCATCGATGTGCAGTACGCCTTAGTACACGGCGTCATCGTGCCCCCACGCGGGCAATGGAGATGAAGTGTCTTACCCAAGGACACAACGCGGTCGCCGCAGGTGGGATTCGAACCGAGGACCTCTCGGCTTGCAGCCTGCACCTCTACCTACTGAGCTACCATGCTCCCCCTCAAAGCCAATGCACTAAGCAGTGATTCACTGTGCTCCTTAAAAATACCGATACAACTGATCCTGAGGGGGGAGAGAATATACTTTCCCATTCTTCCTTCATTTTCTTCATCCTACATTACTATTAGCTCCTTAGTAACACCAGCTTTGGCGCCACTGTGAGCAAAGGCACTATTCTAGATACTGCTGACTCATCGAGACCAAAAGGACAAAAGTAAGACCAAGAACAGACAAACCTGCCACAACCTGTATACACTCATACACCCTTTGTCAAGAGAAATGTACAAAATGGAATCTGATCCCCACTATAATTGCGTTTATCAGTTCAGAAACCTCAAAACTATAAACAGAAATAACGAAAATCCACACCCAGAATAAGCTACACAAAGCAAGTGGAGGTCATACGCCAAATCATACTGGCAATGCAGATGATATTGGGCATGCAAGCAATGACACTCCACTGTTCTTCAATAGTGAAGATCATTCACTGAAAGATGCAAGGTACAGTGGAATCCACTAAAATTGATATTTCTCAATTGAATCCTATTAATTTAATATAAAACTTTCAAACACAAAATCATTTACCATACTTTCAGAGCAAACTGGACCTGTTAATTGCAGATGGTTTGTGAGTAAACTCTTGTAACTGAATAAAATAATCTTGCAACAGGTTGCTACCCTAACAATAATCAAGTTCCCCCTCCCCCACCACACCATTTACATACCTATTTGGCCTCAGTACATCCAATACAGGTATTTAATCAATTATATCATGTTTGACAGAGCTTTAAGAGCTCTGTAAACAAAATATAAGAGAACAAAATGCTCAGTTTATCTCTACAATACACGAAGGTGACCAAATATCTGTTAACTGAATACTCCTGTTAACTGAATAACTTTCACTGGCAAAGTAGCTCTTCAATTGATAATGTTCCACTGTATCACATTATCTAATTCAGTCCCAGAAAATGTCTTATCCAGCAACATCTAGCGTAACATAGAAATAGAGGTGATTTACACTCTTCATACACTCACACAATGGATTTTATCAGCATTTTCCATGTTGATGACTTTTCACCCCCCCCCCCCCCCACTCCATCCATTGACCTTTACAAAACAATAAACATATGTGAAGCAAAATGAAGATACAGGTATGATGATCACCATCAATCGCTTCATATTTCAAGTATTTTCAAACATATAACTCAACTGTGCAAACTTCTAAATGACCGGTACAATCAATATTTATTTATTTATGTCAACAGGTTCAGCATGTTGGACTTTTTGCTAAGGGTAGTTCATAGTTTTGATTTGCAAAGCAATAAAAATACGTAATTTCATTCCGACTATGTGCAGTCACATTTCAATGTCTTCTTCACTGACAGAATCCTTTTAAACTCGGATTTATCATTTTAATTTTACAACTGATGCTTACAATAAAAGTTAATTTTAACACAAATGGTCCCTTGTGGGAATCTCGGGAAGTGAAGCAGTGCTTTTTTACTGTGGTAAACAAGGTCTGTTTTACTGGTAAAATAGGACCATGTTACCAATGCTTGGGGTGAAGTCCTATAAAATGGGTAACATGGCATAAACAATTGACTAAACTTTACTTTATCTCCATGTTGCAGTCATGATTAGCCATTGAGCAGAAATTTGACCTTAAACACCAATAAATAAATAAATAACAAATTGTCAAGTGTTTAATATACAAATATCAATTTATTTAACTTTGAGATTCATCCAACTCAGCTATTTTCTGACAAGGAATGTGCTCTGATGATGTTCCACACCTGAATTGTTTTGCACACCAAAGATAATGTGAGCAGGGGCATACATCATCAAGATAGAAAATGTTGATCTCCTCTATTGACTTAAATGGGAAGATTTTTAATCATTTTTATCCCAAACAAGTTGGACAAAATCAAGCACTAAACTAGAGAAACAGAATTTACTGCATCCAGTAAATTCAAGTCTGTGTGAAAAAGAGTTAAAGCATCAAAAATGAACAAAATAGAAACAGAATTTATGGAGGCTTATTTCTGGGGGTGAAATATTTTTAAAGAAACCAGAAATAGGTCTCCATTAACAGTATTTAAAGATATTCATACAGGAATCAGATAAATTTTTCCAAGAAACCAGAAAAAGTATCTATGTGCACAGCATTGAAAGGGTTCGATCAAAGAATCAGAAATGGACATTTTTTGCTCTGCCACTTATTTGAATGATGTTTAGAGCAGTAATGTGAGTATGGAAAGGGTCATCATTTTTCTCACATTGCATCAAATAAAGCATTAAAGTGAATAATTTATACATTTCCTTATAAAGCAAAGGGTTTCTCTCAACTAAATTTGGGGATGGAACTGACACCTGATGGAAATAATAGATAACATTTAATGTTTGAGAGCAAACTCCACCTCTGTAATATGATTGTTTACATTGTCTCCAGTGTGAATAAATATAACATATTGCTTCAGGATAATTTACTCTTACAGGAAATTAGAGGCTGTGAAAACTCTCTGGCCAAATGGGCCATACTCAAGGGCTCTAGAGAAATATAGGTGCCCAAGAACTTGTGACTGTCTATCAGTATGCCAAAACTCAGTGAGATAGGACAATTCGTTTTCAAGTTATCATGTGGACAAGGTAGTGCATAGAAGAAGAAGAAGAAGAAGAAGAAGAAGAAGAAGAAGAAGAAGAAGAAGAAGAAGAAATTATATGAAAACAATAGCCTGTGTTTCACACAGACTAATAAGTTTCCCTTATTTTGTACAAAACATTTTCTGCAGTTTTCAGAATCACCACTATAAAAGAGAACAGAATATTTTATATAAGCATTAGATGAAATGAACATTTGGCACAAAAACCAATCAACTTTTTGCACTGTCAACAAGTCATGGAACAAAGGTACATGAACAAGGTTTGAGGTAAAAATAGGTTTGGAAATTCTCCAACCAACAAATGTGGCCACTGAAAAGATAGCAATTAATGCTCAGTGTTTAAAATTACATTAGCAACAGGATGAAGAGTGGAGTTTAAGTGGATCTATTATATCACCTGGTCAGATAGGTTAGGTTATCTGTGAAAACATGCAGCTTGCTCTTAATTAGTTTTATGACTAAAAATACCCCAAATCACTTTGGCAAAATCATTACATTAAACTGGTAATCTCCAAGTAATTTTAAACCATATGAAGGGAGCTCATGGAATTGACATTCTTTCAAACTTTTAGAGCTGAGAAGTAAATATGCTTTGCAACATTCAGTTTATTGAATGGTGAGCCCACTCAAATGGATATTTTATAAATTGAATAACATTCTTAATTGTATATAACTGCAAACACTAAACTATTTACTATAACTACGGCACAAATTTGACTTGGTAATTGCAAATAGGTTATAGAGTAAATTCCTGTCAAATGAATCAAAATCGTGTAATCTTTTTAACATTTACTGCGACAACCACTGAATTTCCTTTGTTTATAGACCTATTAGACCTTCTCAAATCCAGTATACAGTATAGTGAAACAAGATATAATAGAATAAATGCCAAGTTTATTATTAATTAATTTATTAACTTAATACTCCTGTTAATTTAATATTTATCAGTGGTGAAGTGGCTATTCAGTTGACAGGGTTCCACTGCATTTAAGAATTAACAAGAGGGGTGTGTCCATCCCCATTAGCTCACCAACAAATGGCATGCAATGAACCTAGGCTTATTACAAGTCTTCAAAAAATTCCAGCCATGTACATGTATAGCAAAACAGGTCAGAAATTTTCTAAGTCCACAGTGACAAAAAAGTCAAACATTGCATTAAAAAAGACCAAAATCTCCAAAAAATGTCCGGCCAAAAGTTAATGTCATCTTATATTGATGCATTTAACACATATATGAAATATAAAGCCACAGCATACCGGTGGTAGCCTCCAGTCATGTATAGCAAAGCAGGTCAGAAATTTTCTAAGTCCACACTGACAAAAAAGTCTAACATTGCAAAAACACTAAAAATCGTTAAATATCAGTGGGTAAGGGTTTGTGGGTACTTGTAAGCCATAGAAACACAGTATGAGGTGCATAACAACAGGGCTGAAAGTCAAAGTGGACTCGTACAATAACTTTAACACAAGTATTGACGCAGACGTGCCTCGGGTCATGACATAAGCTCACACAACTTTGTTGGTGAGCTAAAAAAAAAAACTAACCATTTGGCAATGTACATACAGTTCAGAACTGACAATATAATACTAAATGCCTATAATGGACATGCTAAGACCAAATACTGGGAATTCAGTGGCTATCCGAGTAAATCTTCGATATATCACAAGATTTTTTTTCAATTATCAGGAGATTATGCTATAATGTTATATGTCAATTAACAAGTTACATTTTTTTAAAGGCATAGTAAATGGTTTGGTGCTTGGAAGTTGTATTCAATTATAGGGCTCTTCAATTAAGAGATATCCATGTAAGTGGACTCCACTGTACTGTGGTCACAAAAGTGATCTCCTTCTGAATTGAATCTTGATAGGATTCTATTTCAGGCATGCAGATTTCAGAAATTCCTAAAACCTTAAAACAGGTTTCGTGTATTTGATGTCTGGGAACCCCATGGAACCTACTTTTGGGTTCCAATAAGAGCTATCAGGGAACCCATTTTTATTTCTTATTGATTCTGTACCCAGTTTAGGACCTACAAATGTTTTAGGAAGAACCTAGAATATGAAGTGGATTGTTCTAGATGACAGAGTGAATACATTTGATGGAATAAATGAAAGTGTCAATGACACTGTAGCTTAACTTGTGTGTTGTGTTTGATGAAAAGGATAATGTTCAATGTTTATGAAAGGATTATGAAATAAGACAAGAATTGTGATAATTGGGAATATGTTCATTTCTGTTCCTTGCATGCTATGTTTTTGATAAAAATAATATGAGGTGTACACTGTACTAAAGAGCTGAGGGGTGGGTTAATATGACCTCACAGTTAATGTATGTGGCCCACACAGTTAACGTATATCAACAAAAGTTACCAAGTTACAGTGAAATTATTCCAAAACAAGTCATCCTATCAAGTTACATTGACATCCCTTCATAAATATGGCCTGCAGACTGTACTAAAGGTTTTTGGGCTTCGGGCCCCTGCAACCATCAGTTTCCCAATTGCGTCCAAAGGGGACATTCTCATCTACACATTATATGAAGTCAACCTACCAAGTTACAATGAAATTCCTTCATAAATATGACCTGTAGACTGTGCTAAAGGTTTTGGGCTTTAGGCTCGGGCAGCCATCATGGTTGAATGATCACAACCAAAAGGGGACATTCTCATCTGGGCATCATCTGGAGTAATCCTACGAAGTTACAACGAAATCCCTTCATAAATATGACCAATAGACTATGCTCAAGATTTTCGGGCTTCAGGCCCCTGAAGCCATCACAGTTGACCAATCACGACCAAAAGGGGATGTCATCATCTAGGCATTATATGGAGTCAAACTAACAGGTTACAATGAAATCCTTCCATAAATATGACCTATAGACTATGCTAAAGGTTTGGGGGTTTTGGGCTCGGGCAGCCATCAAGGCTGAATGATCGCGACCAAAAGGGGACGTTCTCATCTAGACATTATTTGGAGTCATCCTACCAAGCTACAATGAAATCCCTTCATAATTATGACCTGTAGACTGTTCTAAAGGTTTTCGGGCTTCAGGCCCCTGTAGCTGTCACAGTTGCCCAATTGTGTCCAAAAGGGAATGTTCTCATCTAGACATTAGATGAAGTCAAACCTACCAAGTTACAATGAAATCCCTTCATAAATATGACCTGTAGACTGTGCTAAAGGTATTCGGGCTTTGGGCTCGGGCAGCCATAATGGTTGAATGATCGCAACCAAAAGGGGCATTCTCATCTGGGCATCATCTGGAGTGATCCTACGAAGTTACAATGAAATCCCTTCATAAATATGACCTGTAGACTGTGCTCAAGATTTTCGGGAATCGGGCACCTGTAGCCATCACAGATGACCAATCAAGACCAAAAGGGGATGTCATCATCTAGGCATTATATGGAATCAACCTAACAAGTTACAATGAAATCCCTCCATAAATATGACCTATAGATAATGCTAAAGGTCTTTGGGCTCGGGCAGCCAGAAAGGCTGAATGATAGCGACCAAAAGGGGATGTTCTCATCTAGACATTATTTGGAGTCATCCTACCAAGCTACAATGAAATCCCTTCATAATTATGACCTGTAGACTGTTTTAAAGGTTTATGGGCTTCGGGGCCCCTATAGCCGTCACAGTTGCCCAATTGTGTCCAAAAGGGGACGTACTCATCTAGACATTATATGAAGTCAACCTACCAAGTCACAATGAAATCCCTTTATAAATATGATCTGTAGACTGTGCTCAAGTTTTTCGGGCTTCGGGCTCGGGCAGCCATCATGGTTGAATGATCGCAACCAAATGGGACAATCTCATCTGGGCATCATCCGGAGCGATCCTACAAAGTTACACTGAAATCCCTTTATAAATATGACCTGTAGACTGTGCTCAAGGTTTTCTGGCTTCGGGCACCTGTTGCCATCACAGTTGACCAATCACGACCAAAAGGGGATGTCATCATCTAGGCATTATATGGAGTAAACCTAACAGGTTACAATGAAATCCTTCCATAAATATGACCTTTTGCCTATGCTAAAGGTTTTTGGGCTCGGGCTCCCATCAAGGCTGAACGATCGCGATCAAAATGGGACGTTCTCATCTAGACATTATTTGGAGTCATCCTACTAAGTTATAATGAAATCCCTTCATAAATATAACCTGTAGACTGTGCTAAAGGTTTTCAGGCTTCGGGCCCCTGTAGCTGTCACAGTTGCCCAATCAGGACCAAAAGGGGACTTTCTCATCTAGACATTGTATGAAGTCAACCAACCAAGTTACAATTAAATTCTTCAATAAATATGACCTGTAGACTGTGCTAAAGGTTTTCGGGTTTTGGGCTTGGGCACTCATCACTGTTGGCAGATCACGCCCAAATGGGGAAATTCTCATCTAGACATCATAAGGAGTCATCCTACCAAGTTACAATGAAATCCCTCCATATTAAATATGACCTGCAGACTGTGCTAAAAGTTTTTGGGTTTCAGGCTTGGGCAGCCATCACAGTTGATAGATCATGCTCAAAAGGGGACGTTCTCATCTAGGCATTATACAGAGGCATCCTACCAAGTTACAATGAAATCCCTTCATAAATACAACCTGTAGACTGTGCTAATGGTTTTCAGGTTTTGGGCTCGGGCAGCCATACCGGTTGACTGATCGTGACCAAAAGGGGACGTTCTCATCTAGACATGACCCCAAACCTGCATATGAAATTTTGTGATGATCAGACAAGAACTGCGGGGTGTAGCCCGTGCTAAAGGAAAATGTGAACAGACTCACAGAATAACAGACTTCCGCACACGTGATGTCAATAGCTTATCTTGACTATGTCAAGTTGAGCTAAAAATTAACTAGACCTGTTCGGAAGCACAGCTAACGAAATACCCCCACAATGTGCAGGCCAACCCAAAATAAAGATTTAGCTATCAAGTCGATTTTTAAAAATATGTTAGCACATTGTACAGGTGCTTTATTTTGATATTCAGAAAAGGAAAGGAAAATAAAGTGTCATCATACATTGACAGAAAAAGATACCTTCCGCTTACTTAACAATGCAAACCTGACTACAGGTGATACAGTTTTTAGGTATATACAAATACTAAGTCCATAAAGGGCAATGACTCTGGCAATAAAATCTCGAACGACACTTGCCTTTCACTATGGGTATACATCAATAGGATACACTTGCATACCAAATATCAAGTCACTCAATCAAGTACTTCACAAGTTATTCATGATTGAATTTTGGGATGGATGGACAGATGGATGGATGTACGGGCAATGACTCTGGCAATAAAATATCGAATAACACCTGCATTTCACTATAGGTATACAGCAATAGGATACACTTGCATACCAAATATCAAGTCACTCAACCAAGTACTTTAGTTATGCATGATTGAATTTCGGGACAGGTGAGTGGATGGATGGATGGATGGATGGATTAGGGCTGTCGCGACTATCATTTTTTGTAATCGACTAATCGTGACCAGTAATCGACGGTTAGTCGATTAATAGTCGCTTCCCATGATTTTTTAGCAAATCATTCTTCTGTTCGTAAAACTCTGAAAATGACAATGGCACCAGTGTGTTCAGACGAAGTGGGGTTGTGGGAACAACAAATCGGTCCCGACTGAAGCTACATGTAGTCCAATCTTGGACCCACAGTCCGTAATATAATTTTTGGGGTTGGTACGTCCTGTTTGAACTAGATTGAAGCCAATGAATTAAAATGAATTTACCAAAGAACGTTCTTGCATATGTTTCCTTTCTGCAATAAGTTTCTCGAAATTTTGAACATTGAGATCTATGCATTCCCTCGTCAGTTAGTCTGAAGTTCCGAACTTTGAGAAGTGATCTGACGTTCTGACTTTCGTCATAATTTTGTCACTTCCGCGCTTTGGGTTTTCCAGTGGGTGCATTCGTGTGTACAAGACTGGAGAAATTCAGAAGAATCTATTCTTCTCGAGTAACTGTGAGTGTTCTTTCTTACACAGTCAGTGACAGTCGTACAGTCTTCCGGATATGAATGTTAACTATGGTTAGATATTTAAAGTTATTCACCTTCATTGATCATTCACCTCACAAAACAATGCAATTTAGCCCCGACGTGTAGTAGACGTGTACCACCTTGAAAATGAACGACGATTGACTAAAAATAAAAAACGTCGACTACTTCAATAGTCGACGGTTAGTCGACTAATCGAATAATCGCGACAGCCCTAGGATGGATGGGATGGATGGATGGATGGATGGATGGATGGAGGGATGACAGACAGACCTTGTACTGTGAGTAGACATCAATAAAATAGAGTTGCACATCAAATATGAAGTCATTCCATTGAGTATTCCGCAAGTTATTCATGAATTAATTTCAAGGCAGACAAATTCTAAGTCCATAAAGGGCAATGACTCTGGCAATAAAATCTCGAACGACACCTGCATTTCACTATGGGTATACAGCAATAGGATATACTTGCATACCAAATATCAAGTCACTCAACCAAGTACTTTACAAGTTATTCATGATTGAATTTTGGGATGGATGGAGGGACGGACTGATGGATGGACAGACGGATGGATGGACTGCGGACAGATGGACAAGGCAATTCCTATATACCCCCGGTGGGGGTATAAAATGTGAAAGGAATTATCTGTGTTTTCATTTGTGTATTTTGTGCCCTTGAACACTTAATTTAATTGCGACAGATGAACTGACGCAACTAGAACTATCACTGAAGGTGATTAATACCCCCGCTTTGGGTTTTTAGAGGAATGCACTTCTGATCATGTAGGCAAAGGCCATAAGGAAATGTATACATAAAGATCATTTTTTGTTGTTGAAATTTGTATTTGCATGTGGCCTTCCACAGAACAGCACTGAATACTTAAAGAGCCCACACATATATGGTTTACATTTGGAAAAACACATTTACAATGTGCAACATGTATTCAAAATCGGTTCATTAATGTAGGAGGAGTTGCACACACAAGAATCCCATTTGAAAACCCATAATAAATCCAAGTTAAAGGGAGATAACCTGGTTAAAATTGTCGCAGATCAAAAATTTGGGAATATGCGTATGTTCACTTAGTTGTGATAATGTTTGAAAGGTTTCGTCAAAATTGATTGATAAATGTAGGAGGAGTTGCACGCACAAGAATTTCATGTAGAAACCCATAATAAATCTAAGTTAAAGGGAGATAACCTAGTTAAAATTGCCACAGCTCAAAAATTTTGGAATATGCGCATGTTTACTTAGTAGTGATGATGTCTGTAAACTTTTGTCCAAATTGATTGATAAATGTAGGAGGAGTTGCGCACACAAGAATTTCATGCAGAAACCCATATTAAATCAAAGTTCAAGAGAGATAACCAGGTTAAAATTGTCGCAGATCAAAAAGTTTGGAATATGCACATGTTCACTTAGTAGAGATGATGTTTGAAAGGTTTCATCAAAATCGGTTTATTAATGTAGGAGGAGTTGCGCACACAAGAATTTGTTCGAACGGAAAGACATAATAAATCTAAGTCAAAGGGAGATAACCTGGTTAAAATTGTCGCAGATCAAAAATCTTGGAATATGCGCATGTTCACTTAGTAGTGATGATGTCTGAAAAGTTTTGTCCAAATTAATTGATAAATGTAGGAGGAGTTGCACGCACAAGAATTTCATGTAGAAACCCATATTAAATCTAAGTTAAAGGGAGATAACCTAGTTAAAATTGCCACAGCTCAAAAATTTTGGAATATGCGCATGTTCACTTAGTAGTGATGATGTCTGAAAAGTTTTGTCCAAATTGATTGATAAATGTAGGAGGAGTTGCGCACACAAGAATTTCATGTAGAAACCCATATTAAATCAAAGTTCAAGAGAGATAACCTGGTTAAAATTGTCGCAGATTAAAAAGTTTGGAATATGCACATGTTCACTTAGTAGAGATGATGTTTGAAAGGTTTCTTCAAAATCGGTTCATTAATGTAGGAGGAGTTGCGCATACAAGAATTTGTTCGGATGGAAAGACACAATAAATCTAAGTCAAAGGGAGAAAACCTGGTTAAAATTGTCGCAGATCAAAAATGTTGGAATATGCGCATGTTCACTTAGTAGTGATGATGTCTGAAAAGTTTTGTCCAAATTGATTGATAAATGTAGGAGGAGTTGCACGCACAAGAATTTCATGTAGAAACCCATAATAAATCTAAGTTAAAGGGAGATAACCTAGTTAAAATTGCCACAGCTCAAAAATTTTGGAATATGCGCATGTTCACTTAGTAGTGATGATGTCTGTAAACTTTCGTCCAAATTGATTGATAAATGTAGGAGGAGTTGCGCACACAAGAATTTCATGCCGAAACCCATATTAAATCAAAGTTCAAGAGAGATAACCTGGTTAAAATTGTCGCAGATCAAAAAGTTTGGAATATGCACATGTTCACTTGGTAGAGATGATGTTTGAAAGGTTTTATCAAAATCGGTTCATTAATGTAGGAGGAGTTGCGCACACAAGAATTTGTTCGAACGGAAAGACATAATAAATCTAAGTCAAAGGGAGATAACCTGGTTAAAATTGTCACAGATCAAAAATCTTGGAATATGCGCATGTTCATTTAGTAGTGATGATGTCTGAAAAGTTTTGTCCAAATTGATTGATAAATGTAGGAGGAGTTGCGCACACAAGAATTTCATGTAGAAACCCATATTAAATCAAAGTTCAAGAGAGATAACCTGGTTAAAATTGGCGCAGATTAAAAAGTTTGGAATATGCACATGTTCACTTAGTAGAGATGATGTTTGAAAGGTTTCATCAAAATCGGTTCATTAATGTAGGAGGAGTTGCGCACACAAGAATTTGTTCGGATGGAAAGACACAATAAATCTAAGTCAAAGGGAGAAAACCTGGTTAAAATTGTCGCAGATCAAAAATCTTGGAATATGCGCATGTTCACTTAGTAGTGATGATGTCTGAAAAGGTTTGTCCAAATTGATTGATAAATGTAGGAGGAGTTGCGCACACAAGAATTTCATGTCCGGAAAGACGTACGGACAGACGTACGTACGGATGGACAGACGTACGGACGTACAGGGCGATTCCTATATAGCCCCCACTTCTTCGAAGCAGGGGTATAATGATGACTCAGATGAGTATGTACAAGCAAGTGAAAAAGATAACAAAGAATAAACAGTCATAACTGTAGGGCAATGAAATAATTACTTCGGTTTTTTCTTTAAAGTTGAACAAAAAATAATTAAATAAAAATTATGTGTGTATTCTGATTAGGGAAGGGCAAATTGTCCAAGTGCAAAACGTCCTGTTCAGGAAGGTAACTGAATTGAATTGATTGGGACAAAATGTCTATAAAATGTGATTATAAATAAAGCGTGAACACACCTCTTCTCCTTGGTTTTGTAAAGAGGCCTGTAAAATTGGAAGAACACATCATGCATTTTAGCAATGATATTTTCCCCTCATCGTCAGTTTCAGTGATAGAAAGTTATGTTATTGTTTTCAATGATACAGTTTTGTGTATTTGGCTTCACATGGTTTTGTTGTCAAACACTCTGAAATTGGGTGCATTTGATTTTAATATAAAATAAGAATCAGAAACTGTTGGAAACACGCATGCTCAACAATCTGGATGTTCTCACTTGGATTGTCAAAATGAGCGCAATGTTGTTACTGTTATGATCACTGTTTCATCGATGATAAATAATACAATTTTGTCTTGGCAGAAAACTTTTAGTGTGTTTTAAGTGCCCCGTGATGAAAATTGTAATGTTAAAAAATTTGTGGGAACCTGTTTTTCGTTTCTGTGATTTTGCCCTGATGGAACCTCCTTGGAAACGGAATGATCGTTTCAGTGAAATCTGCATGCCTGTATTTGATCACGACACATCTACACTGGTGGGTCGAGATTTCATTAATAAAATCAAAACCAAATCAAGAAAAACAATGAAAATAGAGCTAAGATCCAATGTTCTCACCTGAGAATCAAGAGTGTTGTGGCCAGAAAAGCAGACAGAACATTTCGACCTGACCATGACCCAGTCACAATCCAGTCAAAAATCTCTGTTCAGACTGGAATGTAATGCCTCTACATGTCTTATTTGAATTCAACTGAAAGTTTTTTCTAGTGCAGTTTGTGTTGTTTCTTACAAACTGTAATCACAAAAAAAAGACAGATAATTTGCATCAGATTGTGACTGGGTCAGGATCTGGTAGAAAATTACCTTTCCGCTTTTCTCCCCACAGCAGTGTAGAATCTCGCCAGTTGGAAAAAAAATACAATAACACTGAATCTGAGATTCTATTTTCTTTTGTTTTTGTGATTCAGTTCTCATAATGCAATATTTTATATAACCCTTTACCCAATGTAACGGCCAAAACCGGCCAACACTATTGACAAAAATTGCCAATTAATTTTCATTATTTTTTCATTTTTTGTCTCAAAAACATAGGTTATGACCCCTCATTGGAACGAGCTCGTTCCAATGAAGGGTCATAACCTATGTTTTTGAGACAAAATATGTAAAAAAATTAGTTATTCAAGAATTGTTTTTGCAGGTGTCATCTGCTTTTCATGTTAGGTAAAGGGTTAAGAAATCTCAACCCACTTGTGCATAACTGTGCCGCAACACGACTGCAATTTGGTTGAAAAAAAAAACAACTTTTTTTTTTATCACAGTCCTGTATCTTAACTGGTTGAGTGCTAGAAGCCCAATTTTGGGCTTTATCCTGAAGTGTGGTACCACAGCTTAAGGCTTCATATTCTGTGCCTATGGACACTCTTCCATGAATTGTAACAAGGCAATAACATGTGAACAAAATTCTGGCAACCCAAAAAACTTAGCACTCTACCAGTTAGAAAAAAAAACATTAACTAACAATCAATTGGAATGCCAACCAATCGTGTAGGAGTAGATTTTTTTAATGTCCTCCCCCTCTCCCATTATATGTTAGAAATGGTGGTGGTTGATAGAGGGAATGGTGGAGGTGGAGCCAAAATATCCAATATTTTGACAACCAAAAACTTAGCACTCTACAACCATAAACCTAAAACCATAACTAGCAATCAATTGGACTGCCCACCAATCAGGTAGGAGTAGAATTTTTAATGTAGTGGAGGTGGAGCCAAAATATCCCATGTGGTGGAGGTGGAGCCAAAATATTCCATGTGGCTCAATTTGTATAAACTTATATAAATGATCACTGCTAAGATGTGATATGTCAAACATGAACAAATTATTTATAACAGTAGTTTTATACTCATTATCAGTTAAAATGTATGCAACCATCCCTCCCTCTATCCAATAACATTCCCAAACATGACACCTAGAGCTCAATCTGAACAAATTCGTAATCAACAGCATCCAGAGACATTTGGAGCAGTGGCTTGGTAGAAAAATATATTTTTATTGCTTTTTCATTCACAAATAAATAAGAGGGTTCCATGAAACCCCTACATTAGGCTTTATTTACAGACACTTGTAAATGATCCTTACAAAGATGTTCTATTTCAAATATCGAAGCATTTGGACTAGTCATGTTTTCTCCACTCCCAGGGTGTTAAAATAATTAACCCCAAAAGCCTAATTTGAACAAACTTGTAAATAATCCCTGAAAAGATGTTATATATCAAACATGGAAGCAGTTGTTTAGAAGATTTTAAAAATGATTTCTATATTAGACAAAGGGTTGAAGCCTGGTGCCCATGACTTCCCTAAATTTGAACCTTAGTGATCCATTAGAACAAACTTGTAATGCATCTTTACAAAGATGTTACATATCAAACATTAAAGCATTTGGATCAGTAAATTGGGAGATGATTTTTTAACATTTTTTCCATTACTCAGTGTTAATATTTGAAGGCCCATACTACACTTAACAAGAGCTATGCGAAGCGTGGTATATGCCACTCACGGTGTCATAACACCATGGCGGCCATATTGAATTGGCTAGCTGGACTAAAATTGAAAGAAAGCATTGTCTAGTCATCTACAAGTAACCCCTAAAATTATGATTTGATCAAATAAGCAGTTTTCAAATCCAACATGCAGTGAATGCAATGCTGAGGTTGAGAAAAAATTTCGAAGTCGAGGGAGTGAAAAAGGGCCATAACTCTGGGAAAAATTATTGGACAGAACCCGTTCCTTGTGCATATCTGTTCCTCCATGCAGGTCTATCAGCATACCAAAGAGGAGATCCAAATCTGACCGATGGCTTTGAAATTACAATCCAAAACGTTTGTACAGACACAGACAGACAACGAACAGAAGGAAAGAGGACTCCACTGGATACCCCAGAATCCCTCTTTGGAGGTTGGGGCATAACAGGACCCCAAATCATTGCATTGAATTTAAAATAATCCTTACAAACAGGTTATATATCATGGAAGCAATTGTAGCCGTCATCCAAGATAAGGCTTTTTATTGTTTTTCCATTACTCTTAAATATGGCCCTTGGGTCTTGATTTGAACAAATTTGTAAATCATTCTTCCACAGATACATGTCAAATGTGGAAATATTCAGACTGGTGGTTTGTGAAAGGAAGATATTTTAACTGTTTTCTCATTACCCAGTACTGTGAGGCCCACTAAAATGGACATTTCTTAACTGAATACCCCTGATGGTTCTGAATATAAATTTCAAACACAAAACCATTTACCATACCTCCAGTAAAAATTTTGATCTCTTAATTGCATGTAACTTATAGAGTAATTGAATAAATAAGCCTCTAATATACCAAGTCAAAGAAGAAACCATAGATATAACAATGTAAATAAATATATTTCTAGATGTGGCAGATCCATTACAAAATTATTTATATATTTATTTATTTACTGGTGTTTAAGGTCACATACTTATGCACAAAGGCTAATCGTGACATTGACAGTTTTTAGGGCGGAGGAAGCCGGAGTACCCGGAGAGAACCACCGAGCAATCGATGAGCAACTGTCAGCTCCTCAACATTCTAACTCAAGCTCCGCTCAAGCAGGTTTACAGCGGTTGAAGACATGAGCATCATTAACGTACAGTACGCCTCAGTACATGGCGTTATCGTGCCCCCATGTAAGCAACCGGGATAAAGAACCTTGCCCAAGAACACAACACAGGTCGTCCCGGACGGGGATCGAACTCAGGACCTCTAGCATAGAAGTCCAACAGTCCACCACTGAGCCACCACGCTCCCTCATTACAAAATAACTTGAAGAAAGACAAAAGGTTCAAGTCCACATCTGTCAACAAAACATAGCACATCCTAACCATCTCACGCTGCCACGTCAAAAATCTCAGAGGAGTCAAACAGTAAATGTCACAGGCACAGTCAGATACAGATGTGGCCTTTATTCATGTTTCTGACGGTAACACAGTCTTCACATGGAGCGAATAAGTGTCTGTATCTCAAGCTGTGGTATGCAGTTCCATTCCTGCAGGGAAACATTGCTCATCTGATTCAACGTCTCTGGCTGATGGTTTCGTACATGGTGATCCAGATTATCCCACAAGTGCTCAATTGGGGACAAGTCAGAAAAACTGCCATGTGCTGGTTGACACTGAAAATAGGCACAACAACAAGTCTAAAAATCTTGACTGAAGAATGCTGACCTGTGAGATTACCATCCGCAATCACTAGCTGTGTTTGGTGGTAGACAGAGAACCCACGGCCCACCATCACACTTCTGCTCCCGAAACAGATTACTTCATGTAAACAGACATTAGAATATCTTTCACCATGCCTATGAAAAACTTTATCACACCATCTCTGCATCTCAGATAGAAGCGAGATTCATCACTGAACAGCACAGTACTCCACTAACTGTACATACAATACACTATGGCAACGTTGTCTTAGTATTCGACCACAGTATAGATGCCCAGCCCAAAGTCCATGTTCAGCAAGTCAGTTTCACAAAGTCTGAGCATAACAGCAGGCAGGAACCATTGGCATAAATGCTATGTCCAAATCTAGTTATCCTGTGCTGCTGTCATAAGTAATGGTCTGCCTGAACACGGGAGTCATCTGTTGATTCAAAGTAAAAGTCTTAGAGGATGAGCAAGTCAAACATGTAACCTCAAAACGTGCTGTGACATTGTTCCGACATACACCGGATTCAAACATGCCTGTCACCTGAAGCCTATGATTTCTATTGAGTCCTGGCATTTCTGAATAATCAAAATCAAACTTTTTCAATGTTTTATCAAGATGTTAGTTCAATAACTGTCCAATACACCCAGTTTCATACCTGCATAATGGGACTTCACAGCCTGCACATGCAAAACAACATAAGAGGCCCCACGGGGCCTGAAGTGCTCACCTTGAACAGAACCTGATATAAACAGAGTTGAAGAATGAAACTACATTAAGGAAAAATCAATCTCCATAGGATACACTGTCAATCCTCGAGCCCCTCAGGAGTGACAAAAATAATCCAAGCATCATGCTTTTTCTTCAGTTGATCATAATGTAAAAAGTCGAGCTCACCTGTGGAGCCCCTTGATACAACCTATGTGGATTAATCTGAGTTAAGACACCTCTAGAGGGTACTGAATACAAAATTTCTAATTCTTCAGCTACATGGCCAATTCCAGCTCCAATAGGGAGACCAAATATTAACCCAGGCTCTCGATTTGAACAAAGTTGAATCTGACCTCCCTAGAGATGTTGTATACCAAATATGATAGCATTCTGACTGTTGGATCTGAAGAAGATTTTTAAAGAAATGTCCTCATATTGTACTAAGTTAAAGTTTGGGCTACCATAGCAATCCCAAATATTAACCTAGGAACCCGATTTGAACAAATTTGAATCTGACCCCCTTAGAGAAATTGTATACCAAATATGAAAGCCTTCTTGACTGGTGGATCTGAAGAAGAAGATTTTTAAAAATTATCACCCATATTGCACAAAGTTAAAATTTGAGCATCCATAAGAATCCCAAATATTAACCTAGGGACTTGGTTTCAACAATCTTGAATCTGTCCCTCATAACAATGATGCATGCCAAACATTAAAAGATTCTGACTGGTGGATCTGAAGATGACGATTTTTAAAGATTATTCCCCATATTGACATAAGTTAAAAATTCGGGCTCCTGTATTGACCCCAAATATGAACCAAGGGGCTTGATTTTAACAAACATGTATCTGCCCCCCCCCCCCTTTCCTGCAGGGCACATTCATGATCCAATCATGCATGTGACCTGCAGGGTGTGCCAAAGGGAAATATTGATGCCTAACTGCTAAGTTCATCTAAGATCGATGCCAAAAGCAACTATTTCTGACGGAAATGGAAGAAAATCAATAGCTACCATCTAGAGGTCACCCCAAACAAGCACGCCAAGTTTCAAAGTGAGCTGATCATAAATGTTCCCTTCAGGGTGTGCCAAAGGGAAATATTGATGCATAACTGCACTAAGTTCATCGAAGATCAATGTCAGCGGCAGCATTTTTTGATGGAAATGGAAGAAAATCAATAGCTCCCACCTAGAGGTCACCCCAAACAAGCATACCAAGTTTCAAAGCGATCTGATCATAAATGTTACCTGTAGGACATGCCAAAGGAATATATTGATGCCTGACTAAACTAAGTTCAAAGGTCATTGCCAGCAACAACATTTTTGATGGAAATGGAAGAAAATTGATAGCTCCCATCTAGAGGTCACCCCAAACAAGCATACCAGATTTCAAAGCGATCCGATGCAACCTGTGTGGTGTGCCAAAGGAAATTGTGGAAGTATGTACGTACGTACATATGCTGATGGATGAGAAGTGACAGCAATAGGTTAGCTTGCCTTCGTCAAGTTGAACTAAAAATGGGATGGTTCCCACACACCCACACAAGGGGAGCAAGTAGATTACTTTTAACAAAAGTGATATGTGACATACCAGCCATTACTCAAGTGAAATTTTATTGGAATCAGTGCTTTGGGAAGAGAAGACTGAAACATCACTTTTAAAATGGATGGTGGACAAAGAGCAAATCAGTGCAGGATACCATGACATTCAGCTAGTTGAGCCAAAAATATCAAAAGTTGCAACTAGACTTGATAAAAAACAAGATTACCAAATTTGTAGATTGTATGTCGCAAAAATATATGCCAAAAAATATCTAGTCAAAAATAGCAAATAACATCTTTAAAATTGCCTTATTCATCTTCTAATCTGGAGGCTTTCTGTGTTGTTGACACAATGTTCATTGGCATGAATTTGAAGGAATTTACTGACCTGACAGGTACTATTACTTCTTTGAAAAATATCTTGAATCTGAGTGCATGCTGTCATTAGCACATGACATCAAAACAGCTTTAACTAATTATGCAGCTTGATAATAAGAACAGATCTTGTTGGTAATCTCATTTTATTGCACTCTAAAAGTTTTCTCTTCACATTCTGTTCTTTCATAATTAAGCAAAAAGAGAGGCAAGAAGAATTAGCATTTAACTCATTGATAATGCTGGCAGATATTCCTGTCCACGACACAAAATCAATGCCACTGAAATAAGTATCATTTGGGCACATTTAACCAAATCTGCTCCATGTAAATTGAATGGACTTTTACACTTATGATTTTTGGAGTTAAATTTAGATGAATTCATCAAATCAAGTCATGATTCATAGCATCCAGGACAGGATTTAATGAAAAATATTCTGAATACATTCAGTGGGTTAATAGTTTTAAGTGTATGAAATTTCAAGCTACAGCTTGTTTGAATGAGAACTGTATTTCATGGATAAAACCGTGTGTGACGATATAATGGAACCTAATTTTTCTGCTCAATTTGATACCTTCCTGTAGCATAAAAGAGCATGCCAAACTGTTTCCACAAAAAATGGCCCTATCATTAACGAGCATCTGATTTTCTTGGCAAAAAGACAGCTATGATATGCAGCTGTAAATTGAAATTCACAGTGAGACTATCAAACTTCCAATAAACAAATCGGGCAAGGCAGTTTATTTACCCAAACCTTTGGCAAAGTAACATGAGTCCCAAGAAATGGCCATCCACAAGCCAATTTACCTGTCAATTAGCCAAAAATCCTCATTTTACTGTACCATCTAAACCATATAAATAACATTTGAACACTTCAATTGGCAATATCACAGGGCAATCCCTTTAAATTTTCAGATATAAGAAAGCATCACTTTTCATTTTCTGTTATCTTGTCATCTATAGGGTATCAAAACAACAAGTTAACACCTATTTGGAATAAAAAAAGAAACATGAGAAGTCAGTAGTAAGTCAGGATAGTCAATATCAGTGTAATCCTGAGGACTGTTAAAAATTTCCGAAGATAACTAACAGGAAGTTAGCTAACACAAAATATTTTCTTTTACATTTTTCTTCAGTTTGATAGTTTATTCTTAATCTGGTCATAGTTTTTTTCAGATGATGTTATAAGAGTGAGGTTTCATCTCCTATTTTCAGTACAGTGGAGGAAGCATGGTGATTTAGTGGTCAGAGACTTGGACTTTAAACCAAAAGGTCAATGATTTGATCCCGACCAATGGTAACTGTAGTGTATTCTTCTGCAAGACAATTAACAGTTAAAGGCCTATTTCAGACTTTTATGGCCTCAGAACAGGTGCCCTTAACATGCCATCATGAGGAGGTCCTGTTGACAACAGAAAAATTAGGTAGGCTGTGGTTTCTAGTCAAGTGTTGGCTGCCTGTTAAGGCAGCCAAGACTTGACTAGAAATCACTAATAAGCCACTGGAATATAGAGGTTGTGGGCAGGTGGGAATTCACGACACTTTTCCAGGCCCTTAAAGGTTAATCCTGATTGCCCATGTTGGGTAACAATGGCACTGTGAACTGAGGCATACTGCATGTTGATGGTGCACTGGCCTCAAACTGCTGCTAACTCGGCTTGTGCAGAGATAATAAGTTGGGAGCCTGATAGTTGGGAGCCTGATAGTTGGGAGCCACTGATCGGCAGTTCTCTCGGGTACTCTGGCTTCCTCCACCAGAAAAACTGTCTGACATGATGTGGCCCTGGCTGATAAAAGTGTTGTCAAAACTCAATAAACAAACAGTACGGTGGAACACTGTTGACTGAATAGCCACTCAGCAAGTGAAAAATATTCATTTAACAGTAGTAAACAATTAACTAGATTTGGTTATTATTTTCTGGTGATGAATTAACATTTATTATATCTATATATTAGCATCCTGAAGCTCTGTCAAACAAGATATAATATATTAAATCCCCTATACTGTATGTACTGTTGCCAAATAACCTACTGACTTGAGCAATTCAGTGGTTATAGGAATAATTCATCAATAGATCACAAAACTTTTTATTCCACTAGTAGGAGTTTACTCTAACCAATATGCAATTGACAGGACAAATTTGTACTGAAAGGAACATAAATAGTTTGGTGTTTTGAAGTTATAGACAATTAAAAAGGTTATTCAATTATTTATTATTATTATTTATTGGTGCTTAATGCCACAACAGCAGCTAAGGCTATATTGTGGTGAGACTACGTTAAAACGTAAACGACAATAATGAAGTAAAAGGTTCCTCAAGAGACATCCAATTAAGTGGACTATATGAGTTTTAATCAGCCTGCACAGTTTGAAAGCATTTGCCATAATATATAAATGCCAAAACCGCATGTTGAAGCCATGGTACTGCAGCAGCATTTTTTCTGCTTAGTTGGTTTTCCTTAATCCTTCAGCAGGTGAGATTTTGCTAGTAAGTTTATTATACACACCATGAAAGGTACCACTCAGGCAGATTTTTTAATAAGTTACAGAAATCCATGAGTGTGGCCCCATCTCTTCCAGTTGTCAAATAGAAGTTAAAATCTTATCTATCTAAAAATATTATCCGATGTATATTAATTTATTGTTTCAAGTACATAAATACGGGTATATATTATATTTACATCCAGTAATGTTTCGGTGATGTAGTTCAGCACCTTGGAACTTTTTATCATTGCGATGTGAGCACTATACAAATTGTATTATTGTTATCATTATTACTCTCAGTAATCCAAACTTAACCATTGGAACCCTCGTTTCCTGGAATGGTATTGCCTTTGTGTACACTTACAGTGAGATGGGTCACTCCAACATCAATATACAGGGAGGATAAAATAATAACTGCCCTCTGCTGTTATTATTTTATCATCAATGTCCCTTGAATAGACCTCTTATAATGAGATAAAAATGGGACAAAATTATGCCTTGGACCGAAAAATCGGTCTTAAGAGTTCTAGGGATTAACAAGATAGTCTAGCAACTTCTATATCCTACGGAAAATGTTGAATCTATAACATGCATAAAATGAGCATAATTATGTGAACCGGCACTGTAATTTTGTATACCTTATTTTCTACATAGGACAAAATAAAATTGATAATATGATGGAATAGGTGCTAAATTTCAACTTGTTATGTCTGAAAAGGTATGAGTGCATACTGGCATTGCTCTGTTTGAAGAGGTTAATGGTTGAAGAGTTAACGTGATGTCAAACATAATATATTCACCCTGCCCAAATTACTTCTGATAAAACCTTACCTCCAGCTGCCAAATTTCAGTTTACAGTCTCTTGAAATGTAGGAGTGCAACATGGCACTGCACTGGTTGAAGGGTTAATGCAATAACACATGTAAGATTCACCCATTCAATGTTACTCCCAATAAAAAAATTACCCCTAAGGGCAAATTTTGGCTTGGTATATCTGAAACTGTTTCATTAATCTGAACATAGGACGCAAATGTGTTTTGTCTCGTGATAGACAACTACAGTTATCTGAAAGAATCTTCACCGAAACACCCATAGGGAGAGTACTCCAGAGTTGTAAGTTGAAAAGAATTGCCAGCATCTCCTTTTGGTTGATATGGAGATCTGCCTGAACATTGTCCCACTGATCATGGAAAATATAGATTCTACAGAATCAAAGAGGCTCCCTAACCTTGATCACTTGCACCAGACATTAGCATGAATGACAGAGAAAGAGTTTAAAATAGAATTCCCTGCTTCATTCACTCGACGTCTGTCCACTTTTGGATAGCCTTCTTGAAAGCTGACGAAAGATGAATCTTTTCATCCAGTGTGTTGACACTGGCTGACAGGATGACTAGAAAGTAGAACTGGAGGGATCGAGTGAACAGGCGACTTAGTGAAATTAGGTCTATGCTGCTCTCCCTAGGCCTAAAAGTCTCATGAACTCCCTTGCAGTCACAGAGTCTACTTTCATAAATAGAGGGAGGCCATTTTGATTAGACAAGCTCTTGCTATAGGAAGACACGACTAGAATTTGATGTGTCCAGAATTCTATCCCTTGGTGGAGGAAAGTGGTTGACGTTGTTAAATCCTACTTTTGTAGATTTATTATAAACCCCAGTGAATGCAGAAGGAACCCCAGTGAATGCAGAAGGAACCCCAGTGAGACAGAAGAGACAGAAGTTTCAGGACATCTTGCGACAGAGTCTGTGGAAATGGCCTCCCCTATTGGCCTTCCCTTGATAAGATGACTACGATCGTTCTCTCGACAACTGAGAAGACCATTTCAGAGATTGGTAGTTACATTATGAATAAGACTGCAAATGTGATGAGCCACTGCAATTCATATAAGAAGAACTCTTGTTTCTTCTTATATCTGGACTGCTGAGAAGTATTACTGCCAGAAACTTAGAGGAATAGTAACTTGTCAGTGGCTTGCTTGGTAATATCTTCCAAGAACACAGGACGCCTGGTCAATTAAATAAGATGGTCCCTATGAGAGGAGCTGTCTGAAGAGAATCTCTCAAATCTGCATCTATATTGGAGGTTGAAGCTAATGCTTTGTCTCTTCTTACCAGTTACAATTCACCACATTGTGAGCTGAAGAATGCACAAAAGACAGGACTGCTCTGGACGACACTCATAGAGGTGACAAAACATCCTCAAACTTTGTGTTTTCAAACTTCCTTCCAAATGCTGTTGTAATGTAATCTACAAACAAGAGTACATGGAGAGATTCTTCAGATGAATGCTTTGCTCTAAAATGGACAAGCATACAGAGCAATAAGAAGGAATACTAATGTTGAGCGATGACAATTTCCTCACAAGAGGAAAGTTCAATAATGGAATAGAAGGTCTGACTGTATGGAAACATTTAGATTCCATCAACGGAAGACTTGTCTCCTTCTTAGTGATAAACGAAATTCCATCCTTCTTGTTGATTAACACAGCATCAAGTCTTTTGAATGCTGTGGCAATTGTGTTGGAAACAGCAGGGCATCATCACATCTTTAGAAGTGAAGTTGGTCCAAAGAAAATGATAAAAAAAAGAGGTTGAAGCCGAATTTTGCAGCTCGTTCGGAACAGTTCCTAGACAATAGTGCACAATGAAATGAATAGCATCCATATGTTAGGCCATTAATGAAGGTCCAGCTTGTTCATCTGCCAACTCAACAGAATGTGAATAATGATGATAGCAGTCGCAGTCTTCTGAATTCCGGTCTGACTGAGAGTTCAAACATGAGTTGTATGACTGAGGGGAAGAAGTATGAGACTGACTAAGTGATTTCTCAGTCACTCTGAATGCTTGTGCCAGCAAATCAATAGCATGTGAAAAACCTTTCCCAGAATCAGCTGATGTCCATTGATGGAAAGATATGGTGTCGACATTTTCAGCTATGATGAGTAGCCTCTGACGAGCCAGACTTACGTGAAGAATGTGTTTCATGTTGAGAAGAATGTTTTCTCCCATGATGACAAGTGCTCAAAGCTCTGTGATTTTCAACGTTGGAGCGGTTACTCAAAAGAAGATTTATAATGTGGTTGGTGCTTCGATGAGGAGAAAGGAACAATAGACAGTGTCTCCACCGGAAGTCCATGTGATCCAGATGCCTTTTGTAAGGTGCTTTTTGCTCATTGTTGTGGAGACACTTGATCATGGTTGAATGTTCAACCTGTGACACCCCACTGGGCAATTTGTGTCTCCCATTTCATATATTTTCATAAAGAACGATGGCCTTTATGAGCTGGAATCACCGCCACTGGGTTACCTAGTATCCAAGGTAACAACAGTGGTTTTATTCTTCACCTTTGATGCCATCTTGCCCTCAGGCATTCCTGTCTCCGAGAATGTATTTTCCAGTGCCTTGGAGTTTCTGATTTCGTTGATTTCTGATGTGAAGAATCTTCGGAGTCTTTTTTCTCTAATAGAAAAGGAAAATTTGCAGGAGGAAAACTAGGTGATAACCCTGGCATGATAGGTTCAGAGCTGTTACTTTTTCCAGTAACTAACACTCCATTTTGCACAAACAAGTATTTTCCAGATTACTACTGGAGCAGGCAAAGCAAGATATGTGATTATGTTGGCATGATTTCCACTTAAGGCAACCTGAGCAATTTTTTGACGTAATTAAATTTTTTTGGCTGCACAAAATTAGTAGGAGACAAGAATTTTAAGTTGAATACTCTCTTTTATACAATACCAATATAATCAGGAATGAATCAAAACTTCAAACTATAACTACCAAAATTATTGAAAACATGACTGTCCCAATAAGACCGGAGTATACAAGAACAAAAATTACATGATAGCAAAAAGAAGCCGAATAAGTTAGGACAGGGCCTAATTTAGGGAATACCCAAGAATTGGTGTCCATGGTTAGCCATTCTAACATAAAGCAAAACAGGTGTCACAGGTCAAGTGTCTCTCCACAACAATCAGCACCTTACAAAAAGCATCTGGACTGCATAGACCTCCAGTGGAGAAATCTTAAGTCTATTGTTCCTTCTCCTAATTAAAACATCAGCCTCATTATAAATGTTCTTCAAGCCACCTCTCGGACACTGAGAGTCACAAATCTTCAAGCACTTGTTGTCATAATTATTGGGTTTTTTTGTCATCTATCACAAACAAGAGGCCTCAAGGGGGGCTGATGAGATGACAAATTCGATGAGATATCACTTCAAGTGTTCCTGTAGGATTATGCAAAATAATATAGTGGCATATTTATTTATTTATGGGTGTTTAAGGTCACATACTTATGCACAATGGCTAATCATGACCGTATAGTGGCATATGCTGGAGTTCTTCAGGTTGGGGTGCTCACAAAATGGAAGGGTATAGCCCTGATGTTGTTTATGTCATATTTCTGGTATCGGACATCAGATTTTTAATTTTTTTTCAATTTAGTATTTGGGACCACAAGTACTATTATGTTCAACAATTTTAACTTCACTTCAACTATTCTTCTAGGATTATGCAAAATATTATGGCGGAATGTGTTGTAGTTTTGGGGTACGAAGTGCTCACAGATGAAACATCAATTCAACTATTCCTCTAGGAGTTTTTTAAATATTATGGGGGGTATCTGTTGTAGTTTTTGCTGTAGGGAAATTAGGAAGGAGGGTGTAAAAATGTGATGTAAAAGTGATGTAAAAACTTTGAAAATGACGTTTAAATTAAAAAATCCACAAAAGGCCACCTTCACACCATACTAAAATTTCATGTCAATTAAACAAAGTTTAATTTTCGTGACGTTAACGTTCCGTCACAACGAAAGCCCTAAATTTTTCATTGGCTGGAAAATGATTGCATTTTTAGATATGATTCTTGTCAGGGTGTAAATATGCTAAATTTCAAGAGTGATCGTTCAATAACATGGCAGATATTAAATAATCATGAAAAAAGATGTAAAATAGATGCATTTTTGGATAAAAGTCAAATTTTGAAATAGAATCCTCATGCAAATGACAGTGTCTGAAATTTCATAGCAGTGTATATGATTTATATGGAGCAGTGTGTTTCAGAAAAAGAGTGTTTTCACAGAAAACTTGTTTAAGACATGTACATGTATAGTATATGACACAGCAATGACAAACATCTAGGTAATGACCTGATAACAAAGGTATATGTAAAGTATTGTAAAGATCGGTTCATAAATACAGCCTCTAGCCTGAACCGTATAGAAGTTGTGTACAAAAAACTGATTGGACCTACTTTCGGTACAAAATGACCACTGACAGCCAACTTGAATTTTGGACCGCACCCAGAAACACTCGTTCTCGTCCCAAGGTGATAACAAAGGTACCCAAGAAGTTTCGTGAAGATCGTTCATAAATACAGACTCTAGCCCAAGCTGTATTGACATGTGCACTTACTGTGTATAAGTAGCACTGAACAAATCAAAGTTCATCTAATTTGCATAATTTCTGCACAAGAAAAAACCTGTATTATATGTGATGCATTCCATGTTACTAAACATTCATACAAAAATTTATTCAAATCAGAACTTTCATACAGAAGTTCTGTACAAAAAACTGATTGCACTAACTAAAGTACAAAATAGCTGCTGGTGGCTTGAATTTTGGACCGTACCCAAAACCACTCGTTCTCATCCCACGATGATAACAAAGGTACTCAAGAAGTTTCATAAAGATCGGTTCATAAATACGGCCTCTGGCCCGAGCCGTATTGGCATTTGCAGTTACAGTGCTGAAAGTAACACTAAATTGATCAAAGTTAGTCCAATTGGCATAATTTATGCACAAGAAAAAAACCTATATGTGACGTATCCCATGGTACTAAACATTCACACACAAAATTATTCAAATCAGAGCTTTCATATGGAAGTTCTGCACAAAAATCTGATTGCACCTAATTTTGTACAAAATTTGCAGTTACAGTGCTGAAAGTAACACTAAATTGATCAAAGTTAGTCCAATTGGCATAATTTATGCACAAGAAAAAAACCTATATGTGACGCATCCCATGGTACTAAACATTCACACACAAAATTATTCAAATCAGAGCTTTCATATGGAAGTTCTGCGCAAAAATCTGATTGCACCTAATTTTGTACAAAGTGGCTGCCAGCAGCCATCTTGAATTTCAGACTGGACCCCAAAACACTCGTTCTCGTCCCACGGTGATAATAAAGATACCCAAGAAGTTTCGTAAAGATCGGTTCATAAATACGGCCTCTGGCCCGAGCCATATTGGCATTTGCACTTATAGTAACACTAAATACATCAAAGTTAGTCTAATTTGCATAATTTACGCACGAGAAAAAAAACCTGTATTATATGTGATGTATCCCATGGTACTAAACATTCATACAAAAAATTATTCAAATCAGAGCTTTCAGGTGGAAGTTCTGCGCAAAAATCTGATTGCACCTAATTTTGTACAAAATGGCTGCCAGCGGCCAACTTGAATTTCGGACCGGACCAAAAAACACTCGTTCTCGTCCCACGGTGATAACAAAGGTACCCAAGAAGTTTCGTAAAGATCGGTTCATAAATGCTGCCTCTAGCCTGAGCCGTATTGAATTGTTGACGGACGACTGGCCATGGCATAAGCTCAAATTTGACTTACGTCAAAGTTGAGCTAAAAATGATCCCTAAATTTCAAATTACATAAAAAGGTAAAATGAAAGTGGTCAAGGACACTGTTGCTCAACTTGACAAACTTGAACTTGGTAATCTTATAAGTGAAATGACAAAAGTGAAGATCAATGGTTCCAATGTTATATGGTGAAACTTCAATATAACAGCATTGTGTGTGCACAATGTCAGAGCAATCCATGTATTATTAAACGTAAACTGTAAGGCTGGCTAAAGGAAGAATTTTGATGCATTAAGTTTATAGGTCACTGTAAACAGCATCAATAACTCTTACTTAGAGGTCTCGCATAATGAGCACACCAAGTTCAAAAACAATCCTATGATAAATATGCCCTGTTGGCCATGTCAAAAGAAAAATGTTGATGGACAAATGCAATAAATTCAAAGATTGTTGCTAACAGCAACAGTATTTGATGGAAATGAAAAGAAAATCAATAGCTCCTGTCTTGGTCAACCTGAATAAGCATACCAAGTTTCAAAACAACCCTCTGAGGCATGCCAAAGAAAGATGCTAATGCACAAATGCAGAAGTTTGAAGGTCAATGCCAGTGGCAATGTTTTTTCTTCTTTTTTTTCCGGAAATTCAGAGACTGCAATAGGGAAAACTTGCTGCACAAATGCACTAAGGTCAAAGGCTGGCACTAACGACAAAATTTTTTTATGGAAAAGAAAGAAAATCAATAGCTTCCATCTAGAGGTCACCCCGAATATGCATACCAAGTTTCAAAGCGATACGATCATAAATGTGCCCTGGAGATCGTGCCAGAGGAATATATTGATGTCTGACTAAATTAAGTTTGAAGGCTGTTGACAACGGCAATGATTTTGACGGAAATAGAAGAGAATCAATAGTTCCCATCTAGTGATCACCCCAAACAAGCATACCAGGTTTCAAAGCGATCCGAGCATAAATGTGCACTGTAGGGTGTGCCAAAGGAATACTGATGCCTAACTGCACTAAGTTCATCGAAGGTCATTGCAAACGACAAACATTTTTGACAGGAATGGAAGAAAATCGACAGCTCCCATCTGGACAAGAATACCAAGTTTCAAAGCAAACCGATCATAAATGTGCCCTGCAGGGCATGTCAAAGGAATACACTGATGCCTGACTAAACTACATTCAAAAGTTCAAATGTCGTTGACAGCGGCATCATTTTTTGATGGAAATGGAAGAAAATCAATAGCTCCCATCTTGAGGTCATCCCAAACAAACACACCAAGTTCCAAAGCAATCTAATCATAAAGGTGCCCTGCAGGGTGTGCCAAAGAGAAATATTGATGCATAACTGCACTAAGTTCATCGAAGGTCATTGAGAACGGCAAACATTTTTGACAGGAATGGAAGAAAATCAACAGCTCCCATCTCGAGGTCACCCCTAACAAGTATACCAAGTTTCAAAGCAAACCGATCATAAATGTACCCTGTAGGGTATGCCAAAGGAATATATTGATGCCTGACTAAACTACGTTCCAAAGTTGTTGCCAGCGGCATCATTTTTTGATGGAAATAGAAGAAAATCAATAACTCCCATCAAGAGGTCACCCCAACAACTATCAACCTAGGGTCCTGATTTGAACAAACTTGCATCTGCCCCATGAAGAAAACCAAATACCAAATATCAAAACATTCTGACAAGTGGATCTGAAAAACTATTTTTTTTAAATATTCCTCATATTGAACTAAGTTATAATTCAGGCTCCCATAGGGAGCCCAAATATGAACCCAGGGACTTGGCTTTAACAAATTTGAATCTCACTTCCCTAACGATACCATGTACCAAATATCAAAAGATTCTTACTGGTGGATGTGAAGAAGAAGATTTTTAAAGAATGTTCCTCAAACTGAACTAAGTTACAATTCGGTCTCTCACAGGGAGCCCAAATATGGACTCAGAGACTTGGCTTGAACAAATTTGAATCACACCTCCCTAAGGATGCTGTATACCAAATATCAAAACATTCTGACTGCTGGATCTGAACAAGAAGATTTTTAAAGAAAAATCCTCATATTGAACTAAGTTATAATCTGGGCTCCCACAGAGAGCCCAAATATGAACCCAGAGACTTGGCTTGAACAAATGTGAATCTCTCCCCCCACCTCAAAAGGAAGCGGCACACCAAATATCAAGTCTCTGCTACAGCTGGTTCATGAGAAGAAGACTTTACAAAAAAATTGCGGCATTTTGGCTCCACCCCCTCCTCAATATGAGCAGAAACCCAATTTGAAGAAAAACCCAAATGCCCCTGTATAACCACTGCTCATGTAAAATTTCATTAAAATGTGGCCAGTGGTTTGGGAGAAACAGACCCAAACACCACCTTCACGACAACGGACGATGGACAAAAAGTGATCAGAATAGCTCACCCTGACTTTCAGTCAGGTGAGCTAACAAAGTTCAAAGGTTGTTGCCAACTAAGTTCAAAGATGGTTGCCAGCGGCAACATTTTTTGACGGAAATGGAAGAAAATCGATAACTCCCATCTAGAGGTCACCCCAAACAAGCATGCCAGGTTTGAAAGCAATCCAATCATAAAGGTGCCCTGTAGTGTGTGCCAAAGGGAAATATTGAGGTCTGACTAAACTAAGATTTAAGAAAGTTGCCAGCAGCAACATTTTTTGATGAAAATTGAAGAAATCGATAGCTCCCATCTAGAGGTCTCCCCAAACAAGCAAGCGATCTGATCATAAATGAGACCTGTGAGGTGTGCCAAAGGAAATTGTGGACGTACGCCGACGGATGAGAAGTGATGGCAATAGCTCAGCTTGACTTTGTCAAGTTGAGCTAAAAATCAAGAAAAACACATAAATTGGGTATTGTTTTGGATAAAGGTCGGAAATAAAAATGTCACACTACATTCAAGCTTGGATGACCATTAATATTTACGCCAAATTTTGTGTGCGTAACTTGGAAATAATGGCCGTGATTGTGTGAAGAAGAGAAAAAAACCCCCAAAAAACAAGGGCAACGAAAAGCATAGGCTGCTGCACTTTCTGAGATCGGGGGCATAAAAAAGGCTAACATCTGCTATACATGTAAGTCATTTGAACTTCACTGAATGATTACAAAGAAATTGTTTCTTCCATTTTTGATATTTTATGAAGATGACTGCAAATCATTCCTTCATTTAAAAACACAGTTTTGGAAATGAAATTTTATAAATAATGTTCAAATTTTCACATAATCATGAAGATTGCCAATAAAACTTAATAAACAAAGGGCAATAACTCTCTCAATTTTTACCAAATCACAATAGGTTTTGAACTCGTACAAATCAATGTTACTACAAAATAGTACACCAAAAGTTACTGAAATCTGCTAATTACTTTCAAATTATCGTATAAAGATAAAAAATTAAAGTAAAACAAAATAGTCAAAGGACAATAACTCTCTCAATTTTCAATAAATCACCATTATTTTCTAAACTGTTCAAGACAACCCATTGTTATCTGTTTATATTTGAAGAAATAAAACACAAATTACAAGATTCTATCTCCAGATGGACCATACAAAAATGCTTCAATGTTGGAAAGACAGGCAATGCTAAAGCCATGCAGTGAACAGTCATTTATCATTCCATTTATATACTATTCAAAAAAAGTAAGGGATATTTGATAAAAGTGAGATATGTAAGAAATAAATTTATATTTTCATCAAAAAGACAGTGGAGACATTGCACTGTGACATCTGGTGAATGATTTCAGCGATAGTTGGGTGTCTGACAAGCACACATTCCACGCATTGAGCTGTAGAAGATATGGACGGTCAGTCAGAGAATTTAGCACATTCAGTCCAAGACCTCAACACCTTGTAAATCCTCCTCGGTTCGCAAGACAAGCACAGATGCAATGTGGCATACTCATCACCAAACGTCCAATTCACCAAACGTACAATATCAGCTTGACTGATGTTATTCCATTCTTCCTGCAGTGCAACGGCGAGTTCCAGGACATTGGTAGGGGGCTGTTGGTGTTGTCATAGGTGCCTGCCAAGCATATCCCAGAGGTGCTCGATTGGTGAAAGGTCTGGACATAGTGTTGGCCAAGGCAGTGTGGTGATGTTCTGCTCCTGGAGGAACCTGTAGCGACACGGGCCCTGTGTGCTGCCGTCCTGTCATCTTGGAAAATGAATTGACGGCTGTGACGTCGTGCAAATCTAGTAGTACTGCCCTGTGACACCCCCTTGGATGACATGTAATGCTGTTCTGCTTGTTATGGTTATGCCTCCCCACACCATAACTTATCGACCACCAAAACGGTTGTGCTGCCTAACAGTTACATCTTGGTTTCATTCGTTCCGGCACACTCTGTTTTGTCTGTTGTGGAAGTCGAGAGTGAACCTCGATTCATTGGAAAACATGACGTTGCTCCACCGACGATTGTCCCAGTGCTGTCATGCTCCACACCAATTACGCCTTGCTGCGATGTGACGTTCAGTCAGACGTGGAATTATTCGAGGTCATCGAGCGTATAAATTCCAGCTGTGTAGGCGATTTCTGAAAATATCAACATCAGTTTGGATATTCTCTACTTTTTTTGAATAGTATATTTTGTGTATAACATCTGTACTTGTATCACCAAAAAATACTTATATTCGTTCTTTCATGCAGATCAGATTCTCATTTATGAGTTTAGGAATGTTACAAGAACTAGATTGAAGGATTGAAAAAACAATTGCTGAATAGTATTGCCATTTCAAAAGCTAGCTTTATTCTGTTACAGATGTACATGTATTAAAAAAAAAATGCACATATGTAGTTGTGGATTTGAAGTCATTTTTGCATTTCAATTATCAATCTGAAGAGGCCCATAAATGAAAAATACAAGCAAAATCATTTACTGGTACTTGCATTAAATATGACTTTAGAAAACTTATGCACTTGATTCTACAGAAACTTAATTGCTTATTTATTATACCAACTAGAACTCTCAAGAACAGCTAACTTGTAACCACAAATGATTAATTTGCGTTCAAAATCCAATTTCCTTAATATTCTGCCCTTGATGTTATTCTTTGATGGAATTCTGAAATGCGGATACTAAAAAAGAAAACATTTCCATAATTTCATTAGAGAGAAGGAATGATAAAATTTAATCAGTACTCCACAGATGTTTGTATCCACTTAGATAACACACGGAAATCCAGAAATTAGAAAACACTTCACAACCATCTCCTAGGAAAAGCACATACAGCATTTAAATATTAGCCCTACATCTGATAATGTGGAACCCTATTGATGGACACTTTTTAAGTGAAAATTATTTAATACACAAGAGAATTCAACTGACAGGAATTTGGTCATTTTTCTGTATTCTAGTAATTATTTATTGGTGCTTAACATCACTTTCAGCATCTATGGCTATATCAAAACCACAAGACAGATATAAACTCAAGTTTAGCCACTCATTAATACTTGTGCTGCCAATAGAGGACTTCCAGCCCTAGGCACTGGTTACCACATCCTATTTGCCCTGTATTTATTTATTTATTAGTATTTAAGGTCACATATTTCTGCACAATGGCTAATCATGACAATGACAGTTTTACGGATGGAGGAAGCCAGAGTACCTGGAAAAAACCACTGACCAACGACGAGCAACTGTCAGCATTGGTTGAAGACAAGTGCACCTTCGACGTGCAGTATGCCTTTGTACACAGTGACACTGTGCCCCCAAGTGGGCAATGGGGGTGAAGTGACTTGCCCAAGGACACAATGTGGTTGCTGCAGGTGGGATTCAAACCGTGGACCTCTCGGCCTGCAGCCTCCACCTCTACCTACTGAGCCACCATGCCCCCTTTTACCAGTATTAAAAAGAACTTGTTTACCACAGTAAACAAGGAGTGCTCCACTTCCCAGGGTTCACATGGAGAATTCTAATGATGAACTGATTATTTATTTCAATATATCTTGACAGTGCTCATGGAGCTCTCTCAAGTAAGATATAATACGTTAAATGCTTCACTCGATATTCTGAGGATGAAGAAGTTTTGAAATTGAGGAAATTGGTGGGTATCAAAGTTATTCTTCTATCGATCTGAATATTTTTTATTCAGCTGAAGGAGTTTACTCTATAACCAACATGCAACTAGAATTTTCAATAAAGTTGATTAATACCCCTGCTATTCGCTTTCCAGAATGCACTTCTCAATGTGGAGCCTAAAAATTTGGGAGTCTGCAGACATTCTCATGTCCGAGAAGTTTCATCAAAATTAGTTTATAAATATAGAAGTTGCATGCCCAACAATGTCAAATAGGAATCTATATTAAATATGAGGTCATGGGGAGATAACTTTGTCTAAGTTGTGGCAGCTTCAAGATTTGGAAATTTGCACATGTCCACTTGCAAGTCATCATGTATGGAAATTTCACTTTAAAGGACGAGTTGCAGACAGAATTTCAGAAATCTCTATTAAATCTAATTGTTGTGCACACATGTATTTTGACTGAATGTATGGATGATCATCACACACAAGTACAGGTAACGACAACATAGCCCACCACTCCAAAGTGAGGGCAATATTTAACAGGTGAACTTCTGTACTGAAGATATGATGAATCATTCGGTGTTCAGGAGATATATGCAATTAATAGGGTTATTAAATTAAGAAATATCCAATTAAGTGGGCTCCAGAGTGTAGCAAACTTATGAAACACTGTCATAATAAATAACAGCAAGCCATATTCAAAACCATTTATTTGGTTTCTCTGTAAAACATTTTTTTTAAAAGTAAAATTATGAAATAAATATTTATTTCATAGTTTTGAAAAAATAATATTAGTTCTTATGAGAAAACTCTTTTGGTTTACAGACAAGAATTAAAAAAGAAATTACATCAATGAGGGTTTCTTCTAGAGGAAAAGTTTATTATGTTTTGTTATACTGGTGTTTCATAAGATGAGGTCTTTTCAGTTTGAAATCAATTTATATATTGGTGTTTAACCCTTTGATACTTTTGTACGTGTTATTACGTACAACATCTTTTGTTTAATTTATTAACCCTTTGATACTTTTGTAAGTGTTATTACGTATTATTACGTTGATACTTTGTGGTAATTTGTTTTGTTATTATTTTTAAATTTTTTAAAGTTTTAATCTCAAATTTCTATTTTCTCCCGAATAGTGCTCAGTGATAACCGTTGAGGCAAAGGTTATCGCAGCTTAAAATACTAACACAATCCTGCTGTCAAGACGTCTTAACTGGTTGAGTGCTAGAAACCACTATCAGGGCTTTCAAAAAATGAGGATGCTATAGCAAAAGCCAACACTTTCCTTGCTTATATTTCAAATTCCGTCAATCAGAAATAATGTTTTGTTTATATAAATTTGTTTTATTACAAATTATTGGAGAGTGCCTGTGGGCACTCTCCAATATTTTGTAATAAAACAAGTTTTAAATAACAAATTCAGACCACCAAAAATAATCTAGCCCTCAACCCGATAATCGCTAATGTGAAAAATATCTTATTTGTACTTTCCAATGTTTGACATCGCATTTTGAAAAACCTTGAAGAAACTGAATTCCCAGTGATGTTTGAACGTCAGGATAATTAAAGTCTTAAAGGGTTAAAGCAACTTTCAACATCTATAGTTATATCATGACCACAATACAAGTACAAAGTCAAATTTAGCAAATCATTTACATCTGGTGTGCCAACTTTAGAGGCCTTCCACTAAACTAAGTTCAAAGGTCAGCGGCAGCATTTTTTGACAGAAATGGAAGAAAATCGACGGCTCCCATATAGATGCCACCCCAAACAAGCACACCAAGTTTGCAAGTGATCCAATCATAAATGTGCCCTGCAGGGAGTGTCAAAGGGAAATATTGATGCTTAACTGCACTTAGTTTTTACTAAGTTCATCAAAGTTCATTGCCAGTGGCAACATTTTTTTATGGAAATCGAAGAAAATTGATAGCTCCCATCTAGAGGTAACGCCAAACAAGCATACAAAGTTTCAAACTGATCTGATCATAAATGTGCCCTGTAGGGTATGCCAAAGGAATATATTGATGCCTGACTAAACCAAGTTCAAAGATTGTTGCCAGCGAAATGGAAGAAAATCGATAGCTCCCATCTAGAGGTCACCCCAAACAAGCATGCCAGGTTTCAAAGCAATCCAACCGTAAATGTGCCCTGGTAGGGTGTGCCAAAGAGATTGAGGTCTGACTAAACTAAGTTCTAAGAACATTGGCCGCGGCAACATTTTTTGACAGAAATGGAAGAAAATCGAGAGCTCCCATCTAGAGGTCTCCCCAAACAAGCATGCCAGGTTTCAAAGCAATCCGATCATAAATGTGCCCTGTAGGGTGTGCCAAAGGGAAATATTGAGGTCTGACGAAACTAAGTTCTAAGAACGTTAGCCGTGGCAACATTTTTTGACGGAAATTGAAGACAATCGATAGCTCCCATCTAGAGGTCACCTGAAACAAGCATACCAACTTTCAAAGAGATCTGATCATAAATGCGACCTGTGAGTTGTGCCAAAGTAAATTGTGGACGTACGTATGTACTAATGTACATACGTATGTACGCAGACGGATGAGAAGTGATGGCAACAGCTCAGCTTGACTTTGTCAAGTTGAGCTAAAAATGCCATAACACATAGTTTTTTCAACAAAACACCAAAAGAACCTAGAGAATTTGAGTTAAATCTTTCATCCCTAATCATGATGTTACTAAATCTAAATTAAAGGTAAGTCCAGCATATCTCCGTGAGTTATACCTGATTTTTGTTGTCCCAAAGGAATCACCCACACAAATCTGATTTGATCTGAAAAGTGCGAAGAATCATGAGACAATGATTTAATAATGGTGGCTCATATCAAACTGTTTTCTCTTTATGCAATCTTGTCATATGAAACTGTATCAGTTGGGCATGCCAGGTGCTATGGGGTGTTTCAAAGGGATGATTTATTGGCGATCAAGGTTACTTTCAGAATATATGGCTATATTGTGACAACAACATAAGCATAACTCAAATTTAGCCAATTGTTTATACAGAATAATTAGGGCGCCCACTTTAAGAGAAACCACAGGCATTGGTAGTCAGGTCCTGTTATTCCAGAAAAAGAAAACATGTTTACACAGTAATCAAGCATTACTCCAGGTTCAGGGTTCCTACAGGAAGAAGAGTTGTATAATTATGAATGAAAGACTAAACTTGGTATCTTTTGATGTCAGGTTTCTTCATTCATCTGTAATATCTCTCAAGTGAAGAAAATTAGAAATATAGGGCAGTGGCTCAGTGGTTATGGCATTGGACTTCAAACCGAATGGTCCATGGTTTGATCCCCACCAGGGGTAATGGCACTGTGTCCTTGGGTAAGGCACTTAATCCCGATTGCCCATATGGGGGCATGGTGTACAAAGGAGTACTGCACGTCGATGGTGCACTTGTCTTCAACCAATGTTAATCCTGATTCGGTGGAGTTAGTATGTTGGGGAATCTGACAGTTGCTCGCTGTTGCTAGGTGGTTCTCTCCAGGTACTCCAGCTTCATCTACCCATAAAACTGGCAGACACAAGGTGACCCTTGTTGTCAAAAGCTTCATTGAACCCCAATAAATAAATAAATAAAAAAAATAGAAATAGAACCCACTGTCTTGTTTTGCAGAGCTCTGACCCAGAGAGCTCTGTCGATTAAGCTTCAAGAAAGAACAGATGTTAATTTTTTTTTCTCAGGCTTCCATTATTGGGATTTGACTCTTAACCTGCAGAGTATTTTCAAGATATTTTTCATCAAATCTAGTCATGGCTGCAGTGAAATATTAATTTAAATACAACACAAGAAATCATTGATGAAAAACTTCATTCAATTTAAAGGGGGGAAATATGATTAAATGTGCCCAAATTATACTTATTTCAATGACATGAGAAGCCCTGTGCTGGGCAGAAATATCCATCAGCAGCATGCAATGAGTTAAGTTCAATTTCAAATATATGGCTATATTAAAAGTAAAACGTTGTGTTTTAGCATATAGCATAAAAAATACTATCCACTTCAAGAAGCCACACATCCCAGGTATTGATTACCATGTGAAGCTGAGCTTGTCCAAGTAAACAAGCAAAAGAAGTCCACTGATAGACCTGACATCTTTCTGTTGGACTGAATGGGAGTTAAACCTCTGGAGACTGATAATTCAAGCAGCAAATCTTTCCAACAATGTAAACTGAATATTTACCCAATATAATCTTGTTTGACAGAGGTTGGGTTGAAATTGTAATATTTTGACATTAATCTGTGGAGGGTTAGCCAATGTTGCAACATAAATCATCCATTTAAATTAACTGGTTGAGGGCTAGAAGCCGCTATCGTGGCTCTTAAAATCTTGGTAAACTAAAGCTGCCCTTATTGGTGGCTTGGTAAGTTTGAAAAAAAATAAGCATTTCACACATCACCTTTGAAAAATAATTTAGAACTCTACCAGTTTATGAGTGTATTTGATTAGGCAGTGGAACCCTGTTAATTGTACAGCCACTCCATCTGTGAAAATTATTTAATTAAGAGGAGTATCAAATTAACAGGGATGTAGTTACTTTCCTGTATTCTAGAGATATTCTTGAGTATTTATTCTATTGTATCTTTTTTGACAGAGCTCATGGAGCTCTGTCAAACAAGATATAATAGAATATATGCCTGTACTGGATGTAATAAGACCAGAGATGTTCCTGGGTACCTTGGAAAAGGGGCCAGGGCCTCTGGAATTGGGAAAAATTCACGTCATGAAGGTCCAAAATGGGAAAATAAATTTCTATGCTTTTTTTTTTCAAAAGTACACACAAAATTTAATGATGATTTTGATTGATATTTGTTGTCTTGATGTATCAGATGTCATGTTGTTATGAATAGATAGAAATTTCAGAACTCGTTATTTTAATCAGAAAAAATATATAATTATCAGGCTTGAACTATGTATAACAAGTTTCAGTAGTTTAAGGCAGAGAATTTGGAATTATCAAGCTGGAATAAGTGAAAAATAAGGTTGATTTGGCATTGGGTAAGGAGCCATTTTTCGGCTCCAGGTGCTGGCTCGGTTTATCCTTGGAGAGGAACAAGTCTATAAACATGAAGAAATTCTTGACTGTGTATAAGATGTTTTGTTCGATTAACAGGAGTTTACTCAAAAACCTATATGCAATTAACAGCTCAAACTTGCATTGGAGGTAAATGGTTTTGTGTTTGGAATAGATATTCATTTAACAGGATTATTATTCAATTAAGAGATATCCAATTAAGTGGGCTCAACTATACTGACCTTTGATTGTCAAGACAAGTTTTAAATTTCAACATTAATTTCAGTCAGTGATATATTTCTATGAAATAGGAATTTTGCACTCTCAGTTCCTCTTGTATTTAATCCTATAATTTGCACCTACAGTATGTGGAGAGTGGATTGTAACTAAATCACCTGTGGAGTGGAGTTATCACCCAAGCTATAACTTTCAAATTTTGTACATATCGACAAAAAACACAAGCAATGTTTCAGCCAATGGTTAAACGCAGAGGTGTGTTGGCTGAAACTTTGCTGGTGCTGGTTGTGCTTTGCAATAAATTTGCAATTATTGCTCGGGTGGAATCTCCACTCTGAAGGGTTATTTAGTGATAATACACTCTCCACGTACTGTAATCCACTAGCTACTAAGTTCTTTTCTACCAAAACAAAATGATAGGCTTTCTCAAAAGACAGGTATATCTCCACTTTCTGTGATTCCCCAGGGGATATTTTACCTTCAGTATTGAAACAAAACAAATATTCCTCAAAACATTTTCCAAGCCTCATTTTCCATGGATTCAAATAGAGAATCAAAATAGTGACATTAATTTTGACATGAGTACACAGTACCAGAAGTAGGGTTAACACAAAGTTCCTTGACAGGAAATAAAAATCCTTGTAAAACTTAATTTGTGTAAAATCACATATATTTGCCACAAAATCCTCACAAGCACCACTGACACTAACATAATGAATCTAAATGACTGGATGTAGTGAGAAGGCAAATCTGTGCTGTAAGCTTACAGAATCAATGCCTGCCTATCAACAGCTGTTCATCCAAGAGAAATTAAAGACCAACTGTCAATCAAATGCAAGATCCTTCCTATACACCCAATCTACCAAGATGTATCAGCTGTGCTTCAAATGTCACAACATTATAATGAGAGTGAACAGTAACAAGGAAATATGAACTGAGAGTTTCAAATAGCCTTTTATCTGACCAGACAGAAACTTCCCACATCACTCTGTGTTGCTTTTAGCACTTATGAAAGAAAAGTCAGGGTTTTTTTCAACTAAACTACACCTATCTCATGAAGCTTGTTAATTCTTTATCTAACACCACAAGAAGACAAGTGCAAAAAAACATTGAGCACAAAAACATTTTTATTTTTTACCTCAAAAACATAACCTATAACCCCTCATTGAAGTGAGCTTTATGTGCTCATTCCAATGGGGAGTCATAAGCTATGTTTTTGAGTCCTGAAATGGAAAACAATATAAAATGAAAGTGTCAATGACACTGTAGCTCAATTTGTTTAAGACATGTACATGTATAGTGTGTGACACAGCAATGACAAATATCTAGGTAATGACCTGATGACAAAGGTACATGTAAAGTATTGTAAAGGTCTGTACATAAATGCTGACCGTAGCCTGTAACAAATATATAGGTAAAGTATTGTAAAAGTGGGGTGACAGTTAGATGCTAAACTAGAAAAGAAAGCTTTGAGTTCCAGAGTGGGTCTGTCAGAACCCCAAAATATTTGTTCTCATATCACAGTGATAACAAAGGCACCCAAAAACACTCGTTCCTGTCACAAGGTGATAACAAAGGTACCCCAGGAAGTTTCGTGAAGATCAGTTCATAAATACAGACTCTAGCCCGAGCCGTATTGACATGTGCACTTACTGTGTATAAGTAGCAATGAATAAATCAAAGTTAATTTCATTTGCATAATTTCTGCACGAGAAAAAAACCTGTAATATGTGTGATGTATTCCATGTTACTAAACATTCCTATGAAAATTTATTCAAATCAGAACTTTCATACAGAAGTTCTGCACAAAAAACTGATTGCACTAATTTTGGTACAAAAAGGCTGCTGGCGGCCATCCTGAATTTTGGACCGCACCCAAAAACACTTGTTCACGTCCCACAGTGATAACAAAGGTACCCAAGAAGTTTTGTAAAGATAGGTTCATAAATACGGCCTTTAGCCTGAGCCGTATAGAAGTTGTGTACAAAAAATGATTGGACCTAATTTCGGTACAAAATGGCCACTGGCAGCCAACTTGAATTTTGGACCACACACAGAAACACTCGTTCTCATCCCAAGATGATAACATATGTACCCAAGAAGTTTTGTGAAGATTGGTTCATAAATACAGCCTCTAGCCCAAGCCGTATTGACACATGCACTTACTGTGTATAAGTAGCACTGAATAAATCAAAGTTCATCTAATTTGCATAATTTCTGCTCGAGAAAAAACCCTGTATTATATGTGATGTATTCCATGTCACTAAACATTCATACAGAAATTTATTCAAATCAGAAGTTTCATACGGAAGTTCTGCGCAAAAATCTGATTGCCTCTAATTTTGAACAAAATGGCTGCCAGTGGCCATCTTGAATTTCGGACCGCACTCAAAAACACTCGTTCTTGTCCCACGGTGATACCAAAGGTACCCAAGAAGTTTCGTGAAGATCGGTTCATAAATGCGGCCTCTAGCCCAAGCCGTATTGGCATTTGCAGTTACACTGCTGAAAGTAACACTAAATACATCAAAGTTAGTTTAATTTGCATAATTTATGTACGAGAAAAAACCTGTATTATATGTGATGTATCCCATGGTACTAAACATTCATACAAAAAATTATTCAAATCAGCGCTTTGATATGGAAGTTCTGTGCAAAAAACAGATTTCTGCATCATCGGTACAAAATGGTGGCTGGCTGCCATCTTGAATTTCGGACCGAACCCCAAAACACTTGTTCTCGTCCCACGGTCATAACAAAGGTACCCAAGAAGTTTTGTAAAGATCAGTTCATAAACACAGCCTCTAGCCCGAGCCGTATTGAATTGTTGACGGACAGATGGACAGATGGACAGATGGATGACTGGCCATGGCAGAAGCTCAAATTTGGCTTCGCCAAAGTTGAGCTAAAAATGAAATTGATTTGAGTCAGTATTCATTAGTTATTTAATGGAAATCAAATTCAAGATGGCTGCCATGGAAGCCATAATGAATTGGCCACTGGTGGCCATCTTGGATCAGCTGCCTGGTCCAACATTGAAAGGAAGCTTCCTGTAGACACCAACAATGCATAATTCAAAAATATAAATGATTCGAGTCAGCATTCATTAGATATTGGACGGAAACCAAATCCATTATGGCTACCATGGTGGCCATATTGAATTGGCTCGCTGAACCAAAATCAAAAGGAAGTTTTCTCTAGACACCAATAATGCATAACCAAAAATCTAAATTGATTTGAGTCAGTATTCGTCAGTTATTGGACGGAAACCAAATTCAAGATGGCCACCATGGAAGCCATAATAAATTGGCCACTAGCTGCCATCTTGGATCAGCTGACTGGTCTAAAATTGAAAGGAAGCTTCCTGTAGACACCAACAATGCATAATTAAAAAATAAAAATGATTTGACTTAGCATTCACTAGTTATTGGATGGAAACCAAATTCAATATGGCAGGCATGTCAGCCATAATGAATTGGCAAGCTGGACCAAAATCGAAAGGAAGCATTGTCTAGTCATCCGCAAGTTACCCCTAAAATTATGATTTGATCAAATAAGTGGTTCTTTAGTTATTTGATAGAAACCAAAAGTTAACAGATGGACACCAGACAATGGATGGACATGGTGAAAACATAATGATAATGCCCCCACTCCCAAAAGAAGTTCTCGGGGGCATAAAAACTGAAAAATCAAGACCAACCACCCACATTCTAACTTCTTGCATTGCTTTTTCGACAAGTGAGATAAAAGTGGACGGAGAATTTTGACCAGATCGCAATTCTCTGTCCACATTTGTGATCACAGAAAAGCAGAAATTTTATACCACATGTAAACAAGCACTGCCATTTACAGGGTTTCCCTTAGAGACTCGAATGGATTAGAACATTTAAATGAGACACAGGTTTTCAGCACTAGCACTGTCAAGAATTAAATGTCACTTGGATATCATCTAGAATATTTGAATATGCATACATGTTTGTTCATTGCATTTATAATATCAGAAATACTATGCAATCTGTTCTATGATAATCTGGAGCTTTTAAATGTGTTCTATCAGTGCAAGTAAACTGAAAGTAATTACAGGTACAGTAGCAGATATTTCTCTCAATGTCCTGGTAGAGGCTTGTGGCTATTAGTTACTAAGCTGCATTATCCCATATAGATAAGCTCTTTGCATAAATTTTAACCTTTTACCTAATAAATTTGTAAAACGATTTATATGAAAGAAGACAAATAATTTCTTGAATAGCCACTTAGCCAGGAAAAAATGTATCTGGAGTACATGTATTCAAAAATGGGATATTTATCATTTTCCGGTATTCCCAAGACACTAAGCATTTAAACTGTAATATCTTACTTGACAGACCCAATGGAGCTCTGTCAAACAAGATATAATAGATAATGGATAAAATGCCTATACTGGATGTCCAAATAGGTTAACAAAGGAGGGGAATTCAATGAATCTCAACAGATGACAAGATTGCTCCTTCATTTGCAAGACTACTGATAACATGGACTGTACTCAAGATATGCTAAATGGATCAGCATTTGGCAGTTAACCCTTTGCCTAACATGAAAGGCAGAAGAGACTTGTAAATAAAATTCTTAAAATAACTAAATTTTTCATTTTTTGCATAAAAAATATAGCTTATGACCCCTCATTGGAATGAGCTCAATGCTATGCTATATTTTTTGAGACTCAATCACAACTCAGTATTTTTTCGATTTCCTCATTCGATTCTACTGGTCCAAAATATGCTTCATACCGAATAACAGTTCTCTGTACCATGTGGTTTTTGATATATAAAGCTTTGAAAAAATTTCTATTTTTAGCTTCTGGGTTTCCATGGGGATGCAGGAAATTTTTTTTTTTTTTGCATGAATCAAGTATGTGTGTCTCCCTATAGTGCCCCATACTAAATTTGTTTTAAACCAGCCTATCCGTTCTGTAATGAGAAATTTACAGACCAAAAATCTTTCTCCTCCCAGAACTGAAAATATTGTCCCTCAAACTTCTCTTGAACAAATTTTGGTGCACATCCCAAAAGGAAGCTGAGTACCATATATAAAGTTATTCCATAAATTGGATGACAAGAAAATTTATTAAAATTTGGGGCATTTTTCCCTCACTCATCCACGTAGCATATCAACTGTAACATAGCCCCTCCCAGTCATCATTCACATGAAATTATATTGGAATTTGTCCAGCAATCTGGGAGGAGAAAACTTAAACACCACCTTTACGAGAGACGACAGATGATGGTCGACGATGACAGACGAAGATTGATCACTACTGCTTACCCTGACTTTCAATCAAGAGAGCTAAAAAAGAGGTCTTACAAATATGTGATATTACAGCTTGTACTAAGCGTACCGCTCAAAATAACTCAAAGTCTGCTAGCTACAACATACCCATGACTAGGACTAAAGCACATGAACCAGCTACATAACGGGACAATGAAAGTGTCAATGACACTGCAGCACAACTTCAACAACAAGGGACTGAACTAAATTACTAACCGTATGATGTGCTGTAGGAATCATAGACTAAATTTTAATTGCAAAAGCTGAGATGGCCGGTGGCAGCCATGTTTTTTAATGAAATTAAAAAACAAAAATGATTGCCATACAGACATCATTCTCAAGCCACATTTTAGAGTATTAAAGGAGGCATGCACACTATAGAGTGTGTGTGTGTGAAAGGAATTGTTGTCAATTTATATGCCAAATCCAAGATGGTCACTAGCAGCCATGATTTTCAATGAAATTCTGAAAAATTTGATAGCTCTCATCTTGACATCACACTAAAGCTACAGATAAAATTTGAAAAAGAACGGGTGAGAGGTGCGGCCTGTAGGGTGGGATAATGGAATTGTTGTAATGGAATTGGTGACAATTTATATTCCAAAGCCAAAGCCCAGGTGACCACTGGCGGCCATGTTTTCTGCAAAATTCAGAAAAAATTTGATAGCTTCCATCTAGACATTACACCAAGGCTACATATGAAATCTGAATAAGATCAGATGGGATATGCAACCTGTAGGGTGTGCTAATGGAATTGTTGACAATTTATTTGCCATATCCAAGATGGCCACAGGCGGTCATGTGTTTCAACAAAGTTTGGAAAAATTTGACAACTCCCATCTAGAGATTACTCCAAAATCCTGTATGAAATTTGAAACTGATCAGGTGAGAGATGTGGCCTGTATGGTGAACTAAAAGAATTGTGGACGAACTGAGGGGCGTAAGGGCATATGTTTGGATTGACGTACAAACAGACATACGGATGGATGATGGGTCACAACCCATTCCAATAGCTCATACTTGACATCAAGTTGAGCTAAAGATGAAGACACAAAAATTATCAAATTGCCAATTAAATTCACAATCACTATCAATTTTTGCATTGACAACAAGGCACTGTGAATCAGGTAAAACAAACGTTGAACTACAGGTGCTACATACACCCACCAGTGCCAAGTCGAGTGATTGAAAAGCATAACTTGATATGTTTTTGAAAGGATACGTCATGCAGGTGCTGGGCATCCATGCTTGACTTCATTAAAATTCATCACTATTAGCTGAGTTACAGACTATCTACAAAGACTGTATTTTTTGCACTGGAAAACGAGATATAACTCAAGGAAGAAAGGTACAGATGGCATAACCTGATTTGTGTTTGAATGGGCATGTCATGCTTGACATCCTTGTAAGATTCCATTAAGATCTGACCACTATCACCTGAGCTGCAGACTTGCACTGAACAGACAAAAGTTTTTTAAAAGGAGCATGACTCCCTGGTGAAAGGGGCGCACAGCATACCTTGATATTTTCTGAAAGGGCATGCCATGCTGGACATCCATCTAAGATTTAATTAAGATCAGACCACTATCAGCTGAGTTATTAACTTGCACTGATGTGGATAAGTCCATGTGGATGGACAGATACAGACTAGAATATCACACTTTTTGGGTATACGCAGGGTTTCCACTAGGGTGAACTGGGATCCCCTGAACAGCCCCATTCTCCACGCCCTCAATTCCCCAAAGCGTACATTCCATAGTCGATATAAATTGATACAAGAAGTTTGACATGGGGGAAAACGTGAAATAAAACTCTCATGCTATCAACACAGCACATTCAACAGTAATAATTATGGGTTACACCAAACAGGAGCATGAAACGCATCGTAAAATTCACAAATGTTGGTCAAAGATCAATCAATGACACCCTCCGAGTTCACAAAGACTATGTGCAGGTCGTGCGACAGTGTATGAGAGTGTTGGCACAAACTTCAAGTCAATCAGTGACTGACGTCACAACTGCATGCTTTTTGATTTCTGCATGATCACTTCTGAGTAAACTGTTGCGACATATAAGGGTTGTTCTAGCAGTCAGACACATTATGAATAAGAGAAATAAAAAGGAAGGTAAGTCTCTCGGGCGCATAACCAAATCAAAAGGAAGCTTCCTCTAGACACCAATAATGCATCCAAAAAAAAAAAAAATGCTGATAGGATCACCGATCCAATGTCGAGTTGTGACAGCACAAAAGTGGGTTTAATCATTATCAACTTGTAGTCCAGAAACCAATCGTTTACAATTTACTATGTGAAGGGTCACTATGACCTTGACCTTTGACCTAGTGATTCCGAAATAAATAGGGCTTTTTTTTTTTGCACCAATGCCAACCTACCTATGAAGTTTCATGAACGTAGGTGGAACAATTGTCAAATTATCATCTGCAAATCAATTGTTTACGATTTATTATGTTCAAGGTCACTGTGACCTTGACCTTTGGCCTAGTGAGTCCAAAATAAATAGAGGTCTTCCACTCACCTAGGTCAACCTACCTATGAAGTTTCATGAATGTGGGTCAAACCATTATCAAGTTATCGTTCGGAAACCAATTGTTTCTGATTCACTATGTTGAAGGTCACTGTGACCTTGACCTTTCACCTTGCAAGTCCAAAATAAATAGGGTTCTTCCCTTCACTGATGCCAACCTACCTATGAAGTTTCATGAACGTGGGTCAAAACATTATCAAGTTATCATCTGGAAACCAATTGTTTACGATTTACTATGTTGAAGGTCACTGTGACCTTGACCTTTCATATAGCAAGTTCAAAATAAATAGGGTTCTTCCTCTCACTGATGCCAACCTACCTATGAAGTTTCATGAACATGGGTCGAACCATTATCAAGTTATCATCCGGAAACCAACTGTTTTGATTTACTATGTTCAGGGTCACTGTGACCTTGACCTTTGACCTAATAAGTCCAAAATAAATAGAGTTCTTCCTCTCACGAAGGCCAGCCTACATAAGAAGTTTCATGAATGTGGGTTGAACCGTAGTCAAGTTATCATCCGGAAACCAATTGTTTACAATTTACTATGTTCAAGGTCACTGTGACCTTGACCTTCGACCAAGCAAGTCCAAAATTAATAGGGTTCTTCCTCTCACCAATACCAACCTACCTATGAAGTTTCATGAACATGGGTTGAACCATTATCAAGTTATCATCCAGAAACCAATTGTTTACACCCGCCCAACCTTTGGCACATCATGGTCAAAATAAATAGGCTTCTTCCACTCATCATAGCTAAACCACATATGAAGTTTGGTAAAGATCCAGTTGGTACAATTTTACTTTATTGATGGAATGCAGCAGAAATCTGTTTCAAGTACATTTAATGTTGAAGGTGACCTTGTCCATTGGCACATCAACATCAAAATGAATAGGGTTCTACCTCACACCATACCTAACCTCCATACTGACTTATATCAAGATCAGTCTTGCAGAACTAAGTTATAGAGCAGAAACCAATTTCTAGTGTATTTAACATGAGGTCACTGTGACCTTGACCTTTGTCACATCGTCGTCAAAATAAATAGGCTTCTTCCACTCATCATACTTAACCCACATATGAAGTTTGGTAAAGATCCGGTTGGTAGAACTTTAGTTAATTGACGGAATGCAAAAAGTTAATGGACGGACGACAGACGCTGGACATGGTGGTAACATAATGCCCCCTCCTTAAAGAGGCCAGGGGCATAAAAATTAGTCGCAAGGAAGGTTACTGTAAGCGAAAGCTGCAACACAATGACACCAAGGGTTCCTATTCCATTTCATTTTGTAGTTATTGGGGGGGGGGGGGGGGCAGGGGGGTTAAATATTGATAATTTCCAGCAGTTGTCACAGTATGGCCCCATGTGAAATAATGAAAATAAAATAAATTTAATTGTTAAAAAACAAGAAAGGGTTCAATTTCAATGGATTCAGATATCTGTATTCATTGAATTTCAATCCTTTTTGTTTGATTCATTTCAAGTGGCCCCTGACATTGGAAATCACAGAGTGCATTCATTCAGATTGTTTCTAGTCATTAAACGTCTTGAAAACAGCTTGAATGAACACACTCTAAATACCTCGAGACCAAACAAGGCTTTTTGCCCTTCACATTTTGGTCCGTCGTTTAACAGCCTTATGTAGTTATGCTTTTGAAAACTTGAAAGCATCAACAAATGAGAAACGGGGCAAAAAGCAAAGCGCTGAAAAGTGCGTGGCAGAAAAATCGATGACTCTGTCTTTTTGTCAAGTTCGTTCTGCGTGAAAACTGATAACAATGTTAGCCTCACTTGTAAGGCCTACAGATCTAATTATTACTCAGTTTAATGGTCAAAACCCTAATCAACTATGGCAACATGAATAGGAAACAGTGTCTGATTCTATGACATGATGCCATGTTACATTCTTCAGGGTATATTTTTCAGACACCCCCATACTTGCAACCGTTGTTGAACTGGATCATCCATGCCATAATGGTCTGGTATTGTACGTAAGTACTGTGTAATATGTATGAACGCTTTTTCACCTGAATTCACATCAATGATCCTTATTCTTATGCAATTACTGGCTGTTGCAATGAGAAAACCTACATAAATATCGCTGTGAAAAACCTCAAAATATCCCTCATATGCAAGGAAATGGGGGTTTTGGGACCCTGGAATTAAAAATTTTCTTAACACTGGACAACCATTTTTAATTTGCAACAACTTTTGGTTGCCCAATTATAGGATTTTCCCTAAATTATCGGCCCCAACATCTTTACTCAAGGGGAAACCCTGATATACTGTATACAGAATGAATGTCGCCCCCATAGTTAATTCCACTTGCTAACACAGTACCCATGGAAATATGAAACAAGATAACTGATTCATGAAATCCTTCTTACTTTTTCTTGACAGACAATAAATACCTGATCAGGGCAATGATCAGGGATAAGTGTTAGATGCTGGTATTATTTGAGTGTTTGAAAATTAACTTCCACAAGAAAAACACTATTATAAGCCCCTATTATGATATCAAAATTGATATGTCTTTGGTTAGCAATTATACACAATTAATATTATTTAAAATTATTTCTTAATTAGAATAAGCAGACACTAGCCTGTGTTGTCACTTATTTGCACTTAATGACCTTTGATTGTCCTTGACATGTTTACCAATACTCTTAAATAGGATCTATGTTCAGCTCACTGTTTATTTGGGTCACACTTGTTTACTTGACATTGGACAAAATCATCTAGAAACTTAAAGAGAACAATCAGCAGTTGGAAGAATAAAAGAACAATGGAGAAATTTCTCATTCTGGAACTATATATCTGAAGACTATATAATAACCTCTATCAACACATTCATTCATTTCACACAGCATTGAGAAATGAGTTGTTTATACATTCAGCATTTATTGAACATTGAAGATTATTATTACAGGACAGTGCATTATAAATGCTGAGTTTAATATATACTATTCAAAAAAAAGTAGGGGATATCCAAACTGATGTTGATATTTTCGAAAAATGGTATTGGATACGCATGATTGGACACATCAATATGTTACCAAATTTAGTGTGAAACATGAATGTCACTGCCCCACGAAAACTTTGTGTGGGTTTTTTGCACGAGCATCGCGTTAATGTCTGTGGGGTACGTTTTGAAATTTTCATTTTTCGGAGGTCTCATCGTTCATTTCTTGGTATAAACTCATTCATCGATAGTTTCTGGTCAAAACGAAACTTTTGAGGTATGCGAAGACTGACACGTGACGAACGTTTACGTGCCGTTGGCATGTTGGAAGTTGGCAACAGACAGACTGCAGTGGCTCAAATTCTCAATGTTACTGAATCGGTGATTAGCAGGTTGTAGTTATGCTACCGTCAGAGAGGCAATGTTGATGACAGATGTCAGTCAGGGCACGTGCAAGGGCGACAACTGCTAACTGCTAAGAATGGAATAACATCAGTCAAGCTGATATTAGACATTTGGTGAGGTGTATGCCACATCGGATCCACGCTTGTCTCGCAAACTTGAGGAGGATTTACAAGGTATTGAGGTCTTGGGACTGAATGTGGTAAATTCTCTGACTGCCTGTCCATGTCTTCTACAGCTCAGTGCGTGGGATGTGTGCTTGTCAGACACCCAACTATCGCTGATATCATTCATCAGATGTCACAGTGCAATGCCTCAACTGTCTTTTTGATGAAAATATAAATATATTTCTTCATATATCTCACTTCTATCAAATATCCCCTACTGTTTTTTTAATAGTATATATTCTACAAAATATTATTTTGTGATCTGAGTATCATTTTCTATTGGAAAAGTGTTTCTAGAATTTGAGGAGAATTTATTCTTCTTGTGTGAACCATGATTTATTCTTGTGAAAACCCAGGATTCAACTGGATATTTTCAAACTACCTGAGGAGCAAATACTTGTTGGATATTAATTCCATTTGAATTTTGCTGAATGCTTTATTGGAATTTATTGGAGAATGATGAATTTTTTAGTGAACATTTCACTGCAATTTACTGGATACTGTTTCTGCAGACACATTCTTGGACATTACAATATCAGCTGGAACGTTTCTTTATCACAGGATTACTGGTTTCTATTGAACTTTATTTTGACTAACTGTTAAGTATTTCTGGGTTTTTTTCTGTAAACCAAATAGTGTAAAAGATTTTTTATCCTTTTCATTTCAAATTATTTCTGTTATTAAATTTTAGAATAGTTAAATTCTAGTTATTTCTTTCTCTTACCATTATTATTATTACACCCTGTAACAAACACAACAGCTTATAAGTACACATTTTGACCAAAACAAGTCCAACAATTACATCAAGGCAAAATAAAATAAATCTTTCGATTCTCAGGCACCAGCGCATTCGTTTTTTTGGCCCACATTCATTTTTATTTCGGGGGCAAAATTCAAAATGTACAAAAGTACCATGTGATTTTAGCGGTATCACAGTATGGTTATTCTCTTCGCGAAATGCAACTCGATTCTCATATGTATACAAAATAAATATTTATTTAACTGGTTGAGGACTAGATTATTTCTGGTGGTCTGAATTTGTTCATCCAAAATTGTTCTACAAATTTATTCTATTACAAATTATCGGAGAGTGCCTGTTGGCACTCTCCAATAATTTGTAATAGAATAAATTTGTATAAACAAACTATTATTCACGTTTAACTGAATACGAAACATGGGTAAGGAAAATGTTACTTTTGCACTGTTGCCCTCAATTTTTTGAAAGGCCTGATCGTGGCTTTTAGCACTCAATCAGTTAAAAAAACTCCTTCTTATTTTTTATCTCTATTTTAGTTGTTCTATATTGATTTTGTGTTGTGATCGCTGTAACAAAAAAAAAAAAACCAAAAGAAGCATCAGCCAAATCAATATGGAAGCTTTAGTATTTAATTTTAGGCTCTCACAATTGGATTTTAGGCATCGGCGACCATTCCATCAGGAATAAAAAATAAAAATAAAAACTGCCCTCCCTCATTCATTTTAAAAAAAATGCCTGAGAATCAATCATTTAATTTTGTTTGGCAATATAATATATTTTTCATGAACTTCCTATGACTTTTTTCAGGAAAATACTTTCAAGGTCCTGGAATTTCTGTTTTTAAATTAATGCACTGCATATTGATATCCACAATACAGCTAGGAATTTAACCCTTTACCCAATATAGAGAATATCAAAATTTACGCAGGCAGCTGTTGGAGATTCGTTAGGTAAAGGGTTAACCAATTCAATCTCAATGAGCTCTTCAAATAAGATAGAATTGGTTAAATTCCTAGTTGCATTATGCGAAAAATTTTGTTTCGTGTAATTTTAATTCTACATCAATGTGCAGGTGGTTAAAGCAAAAGCGTCAAGGATCTGAAAGGCCCCAGTTACAATGTTACAATCAGCATCTATATCACAATATTGAAACTAGTATGAACTCAACTCAGGCCAGTCCTTCATTTAAGTTGCAAACAGAGGGAGCCTGCAAGATTCCCTAACACTGGATGATGGATACTACATGTATTATTCCAGAAATAGGTGAATGTGTCTTCTACAAAAGACAAACATGAGTCTCCATTCAAAAATTTTATATGTGACATCTAGGACCTTAATTATTATGCCCCCGACTTAAGTCGGGTGGCATATAGTGATTGAAGTGTGCATGTGTCCGTCCGTGTGTGTGTGTGTCCATGTGTGTGTCCGAGCCAATAATTCAAAAACTGTTAGGGCCACAGTCATCAAACTTCACACAATTATAAAGGACCATGGGAGGATGTGTCACACACCATAGCCGGGTTCGTACCTTCAAGGTCAAGGTCACATTTCAAAGTCACACTAAAAATCGGTCAATATTCGTGTCTCAGCCATAACTCAGAAACAAATCATAGTACAATTGTTAAACTTTTTACAAATGTTAAGGACACTCAGAAGGTGTGTTGCATATAATAGTTTCCGCCGCATCTGCAAGGTGAAGGTCACAATTGACCTTCATATGTTCAGGGTCACAAATCGTGTCTCAAGCATAACTCCAAAACTATTAGGGCTACAATCATCTAACTTCACTCAATTATAAAAGACAATGGGTGGATGTGTCACACACCACAGCCAGGTCCGTAAGGTCAAGGTCACATTTCAAGGTCGGTCATTGCCACGTAGGGGGGCATCGTCACTTCCGAGTGAATCTCTTGTTTTCATGCAATTTTAAATACACAATTATAACAGCAATCCAGGAGATGCAGAGTGGAAACAGAGTGAATAAGTGAGTTAGTCTTTCATGCAAGAAATTCATGGTCAATCATTGATCAATGAAAAATTCTGAACTGAACAAGGTATGTAAGCATACACTGTGGGAGTTGATGCTGTCACACCATACCATTCTATTCAGTTGGTGACATAAAAAAGAAACACTCTGTGCAGTCTATATAATATAAGAAGCTTGTTGTCACATATTTAGTTGTGAGCTATAAGAAACAAAACCACAAAATCTGCACCATGGATTTAGGAAGTCTTAGTAATCTGTTTAACAGTTGGTGTAAATCAAGCACAAAGTGTAACCATAACACACAAATGACTATGCTCACACAAACCCATCAAAGCCAAAACTTTTAAAAATGCTTAATGAAGTTACAAAACAGACATCATTACCCCCAAAAGGTAAGGCGCTCTTGAAAAATGCAGATGTTAAAACAAAATTCAAAGCTGTAATGCATTTGAATATTTTGAATACATATATATGTTAATAAACATAAATATTTTTGCTATCATGAGACGTCATGAGCACAATTTTAAAATTTTCAAACAGTCAATCATGTTGGTCTGAAAATATTCCATGAAGACCTAAAAACAATAGATTGTCCACAATCAAAGATCAGTAATAACTACCAAATTACACATACAGTAAAGTTCCCCCAAAATCAAACATGACCTTCAATTATATATCATCAGTAAATATTTACATTTTTATTTGACTATGAAATTACCCCAAATTTTCAGAGGATATTTTAACTTGTTCACTACTCAACAGCTGTAAGGTAATTACCTTCCCCTGGACTGGATTGTTTCATGAACTGTGACATGTTTCACACTAAACGAAGAAACACGAAAAATGGAAACTTGTCATGCCAAATTGACCATTGAAAATCACTCCAGGATCTGCCAAATGGAAGTCCCCAGAGTAAAACGATGACTATCATCAGGTATCTGGGGAAACCTTAAAATCCCTTCCATGTCTGTACAGGTGGAGGCATGAGAAATGGAACATTCTGTTTCTGGTTGCAAATGAGATAATAAATAGAAGTTATTATCACCAGGAGGGTTCTTGAGCTGGTGTACTGAAGTCGAGACCTGGTCTCTTTGCATACACTGACGAGTCGTTAGGACAAATCGATATATGACCCAGAGGTGAGGTCAAGATTTCAATACACCATCTCGGAAACCCACTTGTAAGTAATAAGCAATTTATCTTACAATATTACCCCTATTCTTGACTTGTTCACATATACTTTGACAATCATTCAGCATCTATGAATTGATATTTTATGAATGAAGATCATGACGTCAAGGTATTATGTTCTTGGGCTGTGCATGATGTGATCTCCATTTATTATTCCTCTTGTACTATAACCGCCAAAGTTTATGGTAGTGTTTCAGATGTGTGCTTTTTTTATTTTATTTTTTGAGTTTAATGCATGGTTGGCTATATAAAAATATCATCATGGCAAAAAATTATATAGCCTAATTTATTTCGTTGAGTTGGTGAATTATTTATCATTTAATTACTGCTATCAAAATGGTAGCTTCGGCATGTGTAATCCATTTTTTTGATGAGGTGCAGGTAAAAGACATTCTCTTTCTGAATCAAATGACTGCATGTGTGGTTGCCATCAACAATACATCACGATCTGGTCAAAATTCTCGGTTACCTTTCCTCCCAACAACACTGTAAAATGTTATAACAGAAAAAGAATTGCAATAACATTGAATTTCAGATGCTATTTTCATTTGTTCTTCTTGATTCGGTATTGATTTTGGAAAATTTTATTTACCAAATCTTGACCCAATAGTGTGACTATATTGCAACCAGAACACAATCTAGCTGAAAAAAGACTGGAAAATAATATATATGTGATGGAGACAAGATTCTTAAAAAGATTTTTCTGTATACCTGCTGGAGAGTAAGGTATGAATTAATGAGCTTGATAACATCATGGTTCTGGCAACCTGAGGTACAGGAGCAGTCACTACAGTTTTTGTGTGATTAATAAGATTGCACATTATCTCAATTTGTTATTTTCAGATCATATCTAATGCCAGGAAATTGTCTTTGGATAACACTGAATCAAGAACATTATGCTGACTCTGTACCTGATGCACCTGAATAAACATCACAAGCATTACCTACTTTCCATCCAAGAGAGATATGAACCCTTTTTCTGATGATTTTTTGCATTCTCAATATTTATTAATATTATAGTGGACTTACCACTTAACTGAATATCTCTTAATTGAATAACACTTTTAAATGAAAATAACTCCCAAACCTTTTAACTATACCTTCAGTGTATATTTGATGGGTTAATTCCATATATGGTCCCGAGTAAACTTCTGTTAATTGAATAAAAGTCTTACAATATGCTGTGAAAATACCCTGAAAATTATCAAATTCCACCTTGTTAACCCTTTACCTAACATGAAAAGCAGATGACACTTGCAAAAAAAAAAAAAATGAATAACTCATTTTTTTTCATTTTTTGTCACAAAACACACAGGTTATGACCCCTCATTGGAACGAGCGCATTCCAACGAGGGGTCATAACCTATGTTTTTTAGGCAAAAAATGAAAAAAATATTGGAAATTAATTGGCGATTTTTTAGAATAGCACTGACTGGTTTTGGCCGCTGCAGTGGGTAAAGGGTTAATAGACCTGATTGGCCTCAATACATTCAGGACAGGCATTTAATCTATTATATCATGTTTGACAGAGCTCTATGAGCTCTGCCAAACAAGACATAACAGAATAACTCCTCAGTTTATCTCAACAATGCAAGAAAATGACCAAATCCCTGTTAACTTAATTCTCTTGTTAATTAAATAATTTACGTTGGCAAAGTGGCTACTGAATAACCAAGTTCCAGTATACCAACAAATCAAATGTAGGACTGTACAAATTGGGTAAATTATTGTTTCTTCCATCCTGTTTTGGCTCAAAGGAAATAAATGAACCAAATTTTCTGTTTGTCTACATTGTCAGACCTCAAGACAAACAAGAACATATTCTCAAGTTGTCAAGATTCCCTTTGTATTAATTTGATCACATTTCCAAAACCAATACCTACATTAAAATGATCATCAACTGTGTGTTCATTGACTTTCTGTATTGGGGTTTAATGACACTTTTGACAGGCAGGGTCACTTTGTGTCAGACAGTTTTACTGGTGGAGGAAGCCAGCGTACCTTGAGAGAACCACTGAACAGTGGCAAGTAACAGTCAGACTCCCTAACGTACTAACACTACACAAGCAGAGTTAGAAATGGTTGAAGACAAGTGCACTATTGATGTGCAGTATGCCTCAGTACACAGTACTATGTGCACCTCTCAGGCAATCGGGATTAAGCTCATTCCCAGGGATACAATGCAGATGTGTCCTTGGTCAATGGAACCATGAATCTTTCTAACACTGAATAAAGCAGTAAAGTGGCATAGATATAAAAGGAATCAGGTGGAACTATGGACCTTTCAGGCTGAAGTCCAATGTCATAACCACTGAGTCACCACACTTTCTTCATTGACTTTAGTCAAACACTTTACTTTGGCCTATTAAGAAAAACATTTCCAATTTTCCATCAATTTCATTATGGGGGAGGGAGGCTATTTGTTTGTTAATCCACAAAACACCCCTGACAATAGCTGAAATTATTAATTTAACTCCTTGCACTATTATGTGGGAAAACCAATGTTTTCAGGGGTAAAAATTCCAATATTGCGATTGCAAATTTAACCAACTATATCTTGTTTGGCAGCGCTCAGTGAGCTCTTTCAAACAAGATATAGTTGGTTTAATTTTTAGTCCCACTAGTGCAAAATTAGTATCACTGAAGAGATATCCAGGTAAAAAAAACCCTGATGAGCCAGATTTTCAGTGATGAGGGAGGCGTCTGAGAAACAAGAATCTTAATTTAATAGCCTTATGTTGCCAACTTTAGGGCATTCACTGGTTACTATGCTCTATTATATAACTGAAGCAGAAGTTGTACACCCCAGGAAACAAGCACTACTCTACTTCCCAGAGTGCCCAAGGTTAGCATATACCCATTCAACACTAAACTATTGCTTTACTTTTAGTATATGTATGGTTACTGGGGTTTAAAAACAATTTCAGGGTCAAATGGAGATGGAACTTTTAGAAAAATAGACCTGTTGTGTTACACTCATAGAGCAAATCTCTGAAAAATGAATAAAAGATATTAACTTACACAAAAAAAGTTATATGCAGTATTCACGCTAGCTCAATATTTTAATGTGTCAAAGCTGAATTGTTTTTGAGTCAAAGCTGAATATTTTTTGTGCCAAATGATTATTTTTTGTGCCAAACAAGATTTTTTTGTGGCATGGGTATTTCATGTGGGAGAACTACAGAGCAGTTGGGGTTGATCAGTCACTTTCCACGGGTAGGCAATATTTCCATGGGCGCAATAATATTAGATTTCAAACAGTAATTATAGGAATACTCATCAAACATTTAATTAATGAATGCTTCATTAACTGAAACTTTGCTGCTGATGATTTTTATTACCTGGTAAGCGCATGCAAGGAGATCACTGCCCACGCATGGATTACGACCAGTCCACAGCGGCTGTACTGTATAAAAACTTCTTTTTCATATTTGTTTCAAGAAATATCAAAAGCATAAATTTTATAAAATCAAATTTAACATAAAACAGAACATAAAATAATAAACTATCATGAAACATATATGATCTATATGGTAACTGACTGACATGTGAATTGAATCCTTTGTCATTTTATTACAATGTTAATCTTTGATTTTGGTCATGGGGAAAGTACCATAATCTGGTCTATTTGTTCGCTAGTTGAAGAAAGAGAACATGCGTTGTTAACACAATGCACAACTTCTTAATCCGAGGTCACTGGTACGGACAATTGGAGTGTGACTGGTCATTGTGTACACAGTTCAATGAACAACACAAATATAAAGTCAAGTTAAGTCAATTGTCTTCACCTATGCTGCCCACTCTAAAGGATTTCTATCCCAGGTGTTGATTAGTGGTTCTACAAAAGCTCCTGAATGGTAAACCTGTCTAGTTTTAATCCAATTCCCTTTTGGGGCAACATTTCTGTTCTGCCCAATTTCCAGTAAGAAATGAGCAGAAAAATTCCAATTGAACTGACCTTCTTTCGTGTGTGCTGTCATCTACCAGAAAATCTATCCAATAAGCATGGAGTCCAATTCCTGACCATATTAGTTGTATACATTAGGTCCTAAATTACCAAGAAATATGTTTTCACGTAGTTTAATAAAGAGCAAGAGCCAGTTGCCAGGGCTACTTTAAGTACCTCAATGCCATGGACATTAATAGCTCTGCAGTGCATGACAAATTGTCAGGTACCATAGATCTATTGGGGTCACTGGAATATTGATGAAGTTTGCTTGAACTTTACAGGTTTTTGAGACCCTTGTGAGTAGTTACTCCCTAAAAAGGCCTCATCACACTCAAAGGATTTTATTTTCTTTTTTATTGGCATTTGAGGTTACTTTCAGCATCTATGGCTAAATCATGGCCATAACATAGGTATTAAGTCAAGTTTATTCAATCATTTATATCTATGAGAGAACTTCCACCCCAGGCATTGATTCTGGGTCCTATATGAATTTTACCAGTAAAGCAGTCATACATCCAATTCCTTATACTCATGTTGCCCATTTGAGACGACTTCCTCCCCAAGAATTGATTACTGAGTCCTATTGTACCAGTAAAACATAGCTTGTTTACCAAAGTCAACAAGCACTGCTTCACATCCCAGAATTCCATGGATTAAACTCTGTAAATGAGGCTGACCAGAAATAGCATTACCTTATTGAAAAGGGTTATTATCATCAATGTGTAATCAATACACAGCGTTGTAACACAACTCACGCCTTAATTATATTGCCCATCAGACTGAGAGAATCTTTTGTCAAATCAAATCCAAAGCATGTAGTGGGAAAATAAATCATCTCTGTTACTTGAAGAAATTTGATAAAGAATTTGTAACTCTGTAATTACATACTCTTGGTAATTGTGTATGGAGAAAGCTGAGAATAAGCAATTTTTCTTATTGTTCATCAATTTCCCCTGGCCAATCTCTTGGTATTAGCAAATCATAACCCATTAATAAAAATTGAATACTGTCAGACATGAGACTGTAATTCATATGAAATCTTCCAGCAAAATGGCAATAAAACCCAACTTGCCAATTCCATTCTAATTAAGAGTATTGGCACTGGAGTTCTTCCTATCAAGAATTTCAGTTCAACATCTAACTCAACATTCCACAACAGAATTTCTATGAGAAGGGGATAAGGAAAGAGGAACCATAAATCAAAGTGCTAAGTTGGTGCCTGGTTTAAAAAGGCAGAGTACAATTGGGTCCACTTAATTGGATATTTTCTGATTGAGTAACCCTGTGAACTGCATGTAATTTCCAAACACAATTCCTTCAGCACAAATACGAAATGTTAATTGAATTCAGGCCAAAGAGTAAACTCCTCAATGGAATACCAAATTAGGTGATCTATTGCAGAATTACTCTTGATAACCACTGAACTCTCCTGGTTTGTGGCTCTATTCTGCCTCAGTACACACAGATATTCCTTTAATAACCACTGAACTCTCCTGGTTTGTGGCTCTATTCGGCCTCAGTACACACAGATATTCCTTTAACTGGTTGAGTGCTAGAAGCCACTATCATGGCTCTATTGAAAAGTGCTTAATGCCATTTTAGTGGCTTTACATTGTTTGCATAGGCTTGTTATTTTCTCAGCAGTAGAAAATAAATGTTTATATAAAATTGTTTAGTTAGAATTTATTGGAGAGTTCCAGTAAAACAGAGCTTGTTTACCACAGTAAGCAAGTACTGCTCCACTTCCCAGGGTTCCCACAGGGAAAATTATGACAAGAAGATAGGAAAATGATAATTTTTTGTCAACTGAATACTCCTGTTAATGGAATATTTTTCTGTGGCAAAGTGGCTATTCAATAGGGTTCCAGTGTTATGTTAATGCTTATCATATGAGTTTGGTTAGGAGCAAGAATACAACAAGAGGCAAGCCTCGGGTTGTATTCTGTACCCAACCAAACGAGTGCAATAAACATTAACCCATTCAAACAATTGTGCAGTTCTGTATTTATTACACGTTTGCAATTTTCTTAAGCAGGTCATTTTCTGTAACTGAAATTAAGAATTAACCAGTCCTTCTGAGTGGAGACATTGAGAAAATAAACTAAGAGAAAAATCCAAAATAATCTTCACAAGCAGGATACCAATCTTATTGTTACTTACTATGCTGTCTGAACTTTCATTCATAGTTTCAGCTTTCAATGGGTCACCACTTTCAATCGATGAAACACTGCGAAACTGAAATACAGCTTGAGAGGTTTTTTTACTGAATGAAGTGTGAGAGGTTAATGTGATCCCCACCAAAACTCTAAACTTGAAAAGTTGTCTTTTCAAATATTACTTTATATCTGCCCCCAAAATCTGTATATAATGTGGCGTGCTTTGTATGTATGTAATGATGACTCCTCTGGGACAGTTGAGTTGTGAGGCTTAAAACTGTCAGGCATTGCAGATGATACCTCGAAGAATTGCAGACGCAATATATTTTTTCATTAAAAGGATGTTGGCATGCTAATTGCTTTCTCATCTTCAGGCTATGAGAAGAGACGATTTGCCATGATAAAGGTGAAACTTGATCTTATGAATATGGGTTTGATTCACTACGGTAGAAATACGGTTCTCTACTTATACAAAAGGATGTTGATAATGGAATAATACTCCCTCTGACAGCTGAACAGAACCAAGTATCCACTGTGGTCTTATGTGCATTCACGTAGGTCACTGAACAGACCTATTAATAAACCACCAGTGTTCCACTTCAGCCCTGGTATTGAGTTACCAAATAAGAATTAATAGTGAAAGTGACAATCATAAAATTATGCCGTTTAATAAATACAGCAAGTTCAAAGGAATTTAACTGCTATATTTGAAAAACATGTAGTGAGAGTGCCTTTAGTACTATATGTACAGTGACACAATAAATATACAATAAGTATATATTGTGTAAAAATAATTTTTATTCCATGGGATGGATTAATAATTTACCTCACAAGCTTTTGTGAGCGAGTTAATTCTTTCTATGGGTTGAATTAAAAACATATTTTCAAATACGATATTCTTGTTTTTATCCAACATATCAAAGTTTAAGTAGGCCAATAGCTGTATGTACTTCAATCTACCAGACAGTATGTTTTCAAATCCTGCACACAAAATGAAAACAGCAGAGCTCTACCCATCAGGTTCCTCTTTTCATTTTAATATTCATTTTTGTACAATAGTTTGAAAACAAATAAGCACTCCTCACTTCAAATGTTTAGTACTGTTATATTCACATCATTACCAATGAAACAAGGGCCTTACCACATTCATAGATTAAACAGACATAACAGTGTAGTGTTTTTTAAGGTGTTCACCTCTAACAACTGACTGACTGGAATCGAGCAACTGAATTTTGTCACCGCAAGTGATTCATGGCACATTGATGCATTCATGGGTTGTGATATTTTGGTAACAAGGTCAGTCAATGTTATATTCATGTGAGTCCTTCCATAATTTTGGACCCCAATGTTGGGACACATGAGCCATAAGTCGGGAGGCCTTGCAGATGGGGACCTGTGGGCTCTCTCATCCACTCCTTCAGTATGAGCTGTCTCCAACCACACATAGGGTGGATCTTGGCTAGTAAAGAACAATGATGAATCTTCTGCCAGTCTACAGGACATGAAAAAAACAGGAATGAAAAGATTCCAAACAGAAAATCCAATCTAATTCCCTGTGAGTAATATTCTGTCAAGAGCAAATTTGGACTGGTTTGAAAGGTTTCTTTTATCAATGTCGTAAAAAGTTTCCTAACACATTTTTGTTAATTGAACCAAGTTATTGATGAAAATAGAAAGCTGTTCTCAACATAAAAATAAAGAGAGAAATACAGTTCTGATAGTAATGAATGTAAAAAAATATCAGTCCAATAGAATAAGCTCCAGCAGGTGCATAATTAAGAAATAAAAGACATGTGAATTGGTGAAGACATGGGGGGGGGGGGGGAGGGGGGGGGAGGGGGCAGAGGGGATGGACAGTTTGCTCATCAGGGAGATCAAGAAGGACGGACATGCAATTGGTCACTTTCAGCACCTATTGCAAAATCATCACACCAATGCACATATAAAATCAAATTTAGCCAATTTGTTTATGCCCACGCTGTCCATTTTACAAGACTAACACCCCAGACAGTGGTTACAATTGTCCTATCCTGCCAGTAAATAGAATTAGGCACCACAAAGTAGATCATCTGTTTTTCGGGCCATTTTTTGTAAAAACTGCATGTGGGTGTGTAGTTTTTTATTTAGATTCACCTATTTCCAATAGGTGAATCTTCAGTGATTCTTATTATTATTTTTATTATTATTATTTTTTTTTTTTCAATGATTTTTGTCTACAAGTAATCTCGAAAATGACATGATTTTTCTGAAATTTGGTATATTCGCAGACTTCTGAGAGATCTTGACACTAAATATTACGTCATTGTTGAAATATTTCTTTTTCTGCCAAAACCGTGAAAAATGTTGTAAAACGTCATGTTTTGCCACAATTTTCAAAAATGCTCCGGACAATATGGCTGAAACTTTCGTAATATTTGTAGCATATCTAAATGCATCTGGCAACATAGGCGGTATAACACACGTTGACCCTATTTTGCCACAAACTTCCTCCAAAAATGCATTTTTGGCAAAAATGGCCAACTTTCACATGCAATTTCTCAGCACTGCAGCCATATTTTCTCAAAACACGTCCCATGAGAAGATTGGGCATTCATCCAGGAACAATTTCGCTGTTGTATGTTTTATTCGAAGTTTTCACCGTAACCCAGTTTTCAGGCCTTGAATTGGAGTACCCTCTAATTCTTCATAAAATGGTGTCATTTTGAGTTCACTTTTCTACTACTTTCGAATGGAATATTGAATGAAAGTGTCAATGACACTGTAGCTCAACTTGTCAAGACAAAGACATGTACATGTATAGTATGTGACACAGCAATGACAAACATCTAGGTAATGACCTGATAACAAAGGTACATATAAAGTATTGTAACGGTCTGTACATAAATACTGACCGTTGCCTGTAACAAATGTATAGGTAAAGTATTGTAAAGGTGGGTGACAGTCAGATGCTAAACTAGAAAAGAAATCTTAGTCCCAGAGTGGGTCTGACTGAACCCCAAAATATTTGTTCTCATAGCACAGTGATAACAAAGGCACCCCAAAACACACTCGTTCCTGTCCCAAGGTGAAAACAAAGGTACCCATAAATACAAGCTGTATAGAACTTGTGACAAAAAAACTGATTGGACCTAATTTTGGTACAAAATGGCCACTCGCAGCCATCTTGAATTTTGGACCGTACCCAGAAACACTCATTCTCATCCCAAGGTGATAACAAAGGTACCCAAGAAGTTTTGTGAAAATCGGTTCATAAATACAGCCTCTGCCCTGAGCCATATTGACATGTGTGCTTACATTATGTAAATAGCACTGAATAAATCAAAGTTCATCTAATTTGCATAATTTCTGCATGAAAAAAAACCCCTTACAATATGTGATGTATTCCATGTTACTAAACATTCATACAAAAATTTATTCAAATCAGAACTTTCATACAGAAGTTCTGTACAAAAGACTGATTGCACTAATTTTGGTACAAAATGGCTGCTGGTGGCCATCTTGAATTTCGGACCACACCCAAAAAGACTCGCTCTCATCCCACGGTGATAACAAAGGTACCCAACAAGGTTCGTAAAGATTGGTTCATAAATATGGCCTCTAATCTGAGCTGTATAGAAGTTGTGTACACAAAACTGATTAGACCTAATTTCGGTACAAAATGGCCACTGGCAGCCATCTTGAATTTTAGACTGCACCCAGAAACACTCGTTCTCATCCCAAGGTGATAACAAAGGTACCCAAGACATTTCGTGAAGATCAGTTCATAAATACAGACTCTAGTCTGAGCCGTATTGACATGTGCACTTACTGTGTGTAAGTCGCACTGAAAAAATCAAAGTTCATCTAATTTGCATAATTTCTGCACGAGAAAAAAACCCGTATTATATGTGATGTATCCCATGGTAATAAACATTCACACAAAAAATTATTCAAATCAGCGCTTTCATATGGAAGTTCTGTGCAAAAATATGATTGCACCTAATTTTGTACAAAATGGCTGCCATCAGCCATCTTGAATTTCGGACCAGACCCCAAAACACTCGTTCTCGTCCCACGGTGATACCAAAGGTACCCAAGAAGTTTCGTAAAGATCGGTTCATAAATACGGCCTCTAGCCCGAGCCATGTTGGCATTTGCACTTACAGTGCTGAAAGTAACACCAAAAAACATCAAAATTAGTCTAATTTGCACAATTTACGCACGAGAAAAAAACCCGTATTATATGTGATGTATGGTACAAAACATTCATACAAAAAATTATTCAAATCAGAGCTTTCATATGGAAGTTCTGTACAAAAAACAGATTTCTGCATCGTCGGTACAAAATGGCGGCTGGCAGCCATCTTGAATTTCGGACCGCACCCAAAAACACTCGTTCATAACAAAGGTACCCAAGAAGTTTCGTAAAGATCGGTTCATAAATACGGCCTCTAGCCCGAGCCGTATCCAATTGTTGACGTACGGACAGACGGCCAGATGGCCAGACAGACGTCGGGCCATGACAAAAGCTCAAATTTGGCTTCGCCAAAGTTGAGCTAAAAATGATTCGCATGTCCATTTCAATAGTTACCTACCCAGCATATTTGCTGTTGTAAGTTTGCTTGTAAAGTTTATAAAACCCTATGCCCATTATGGTTGCGTGAATGTATGTGCCATCCAAAAAAAAATCCCATTTTTTCAGAATTCGGTAAGTTTAAGTGAAATTTACTCCATTCTTAATGATTCAGCGCTGTATGCTTTCTATGGCTGCTTGAAGCGGTCATAGTATGACAACTTTTGTTCTATATGTTATTATTAAAAGTTTAACCCATGGCAGATTTGTGAGTTCCTATAAGGGTACTGTTGGAACAAGAGCTGGACTTTCATCCGGTGCATACCCCCACGTGGTGTACCGCCTAGTGTGGGCATACCTATGACCAACAAATATTATTTATGAATATTCTCGTACGGACTGACGGACAGATGGACAGATGCAATCCAGTATACTCCCCCCTCCCCCTTCGATTTTCTTCGAAAGTTTTCAACAATTTCCAACAATTTCTAAGTCAAAAGGTATGGTAAATAGTTTGGTGTTTGGAAGTTTTATGCAATGAGGCAGAAGCCTTTGTCATAGGCAAACTGCATGCCATATTTCACTGAAAAGCGATAACCCCAATCCAGTATGCCCCCCCCCCCTCCCATTTTCTTCGAAAGTTTTCAACAATTTCCAAAGATTTCTAAGTCAAAAGGTATGGTAAATTGTTTGGTGTTTGGAAGTTTTATGCAATGAGGCAGAAGCCTTTGTCATAGGCAAACTGCATGTCATATTTCACTGAAATCCCATAACTCATACCTGAGATACAGGCTGAACAGACAAATAATGTCTATTTCCTACAATTTCTAAGTCAAAAAAGGGGGATAACTCTAAAAAGGAGAATGTGAGAAATATTGTTGAAGCCTTTTTTTAAAGCCTATACCATAAGCAGTGTTCATGGCAAATTTCATTGCAATAGAACATTCGATACCCGAGATACAGGCTGAACAGACAAAATTTGGCTTGGACGGACACAATTTCTAAGTGAACAGGTAATAAAAAAAAAAAAAAAAAAATAAATAAATAAAAAAAAAAAATAAATAGTGTGGGCATACCTATGACCAACAAATATTATAAAAAATAATAATTTACTTAAGTTATGAATATTCTCGAACAGACTCACACACGGACGCACAGACGGACGGACGGACGGACGAACGGATGCATGTAATCCAGTATACCCCCATTTTCTTCGAAAGTGGGGGTATAATAATTTATTTTGTATTTTTGTAATTATTTCAAAAGTTAATGTTCTTGGTTTGTTTTCTGCTTTAGGACTCATAATCTACATAATAGCATAGGTGGTGTTTTATTTCATTCCTTGAGTGCAAGCATTGCAAAGCCTCGTTGCATTAAAGGGACAAATTTATCAATTTTATTAACTTGGGTAAAATATCAGACATAAACCTTAAATTTTTATTTTTTCCAGTTTGCATTGGTTATAAAAAGAGACCATGTGGCAGCCAAAAGGACCAAGCAGGAGGTCCTGAGAAACAGATTAACTTTTTTTTTAGGCCTTACTTCAGTATTTTAGCACTTTTCAAAGTTTTCGAAATTGTAATGTTGTATTTATGCATTCCCATAAATTCATAACAGTATTAGAAGTATCAATTTTATAGTAAATTTCCTTTCTTATTATACCTACCGAAATTGTTTACTACAGGCTTGCCCTACAGTGGAAGAACCGAACTCGGATAAAATACTCTCTATTTTAATCTTTTCTAAGATTTGGGAAAGAAAAGTGGTGTAAAAACACCACGAAAAAATAAGCCAAAAGTGGGTCGAGCGCCGTCGGCGCACACCCAGTATGGGACGCTCTTCCATGTTTACTACAGGCTGAATAGACAAAAGGCTGGAGGGAATCACATAACCAACCCACACATAACTCAATAGCACTGGGACCATGGACATAGGAAGATATCCCTAGGCCGATCAAACCAGAGCATCACAAACATTAGAAAAGACAATGAAAGATGAGGCGTATGGTGAAGTGCAACGCACAGACAGAAAGGGCAGTAACAGCACAAAGCTGGAACTGACCCTGAAAAAAGCTGAAAGGCTGGGATAGACAACAGCCTGAGCCGAAGAAAGAGGGCCCCAAGGATCAAGGTCCTCTATCGGCTCCTGCAACTGTTGTAGATAAAAGAAGAATGTAGCCTTTCTCCAGAAGGCTGCCAGAATAACATCCTTCATCCGACAACATGACAGAGTTATTAAAAGAGAAAGACAATGCACGCACCTCGTGGCAGAAAAAAACAATTGGTAATACAATCACCAGTAGCTAGACGAGCGGAAGCTGCACGAATAGCAAGACAAATCCATCAAGAAATGGATGCAGGAGAGATCTGGCATGTGAGAGAATGCATATTCATCCAGGATAAAGGCGTGAACGCCCCCGCCCCCAAGCAGAACAGCGCCCAAGAAAGTGACCATCTTGGAGGAAACTGCAAAGTCCTAGGCCTTTTCAAGGAAAAGAGCTGAACAAGCTTGGAGAGGCAAGGATGAGTGTCAAAACAATGCGGTATCACATATGAAAAAATGTCTCCAAAGCATGGACATGTACCCATTGCTGGAGACCCCCCGAAACAAACATATACCAGAAACTCCATAAGAGGTGTGATCGAAGGAGTGACAGAAGCAACAGAGTGATCGCACACCATCGACAGAAGAACCTTCCACTTTGCCACAGAGGCTAAACCAGTGGAGTGAGTGCCTCCTTGAAGAAAAGCAACTCCACTGCGTGTCTCGAAAAACCACTACGGAGGAGACAGGACCCGATAAAGGACATGTGCGAAGGCACAATGAAGTCAGGTCAACGTGAAACCTCCTCAGGTGACTTTGGCAAAGAAAGTCGCGAGGTAGAGGGAGACATTCCGGAACCGCCGCTAACAGAGAGCGGAGCAGATTGATCCACACCCACCGAGGCGACGGGTGTGATCGAAAGGATTCGACGATTGCAGGTTCATATCTGGGCGAGAACCTGAGGTGGAATCGGAACCAGTAGGAAGGCGTAGCCGACAAGACCACCCCAAAGGAGGGACAGAACATCTACGGCGAAAGCCAGAGCATCTGGACACGGGGACACAAAAGTGTCCACCGGATGGTTCCAACGAGTCGCAAGAGATCGATGGAACCCGCCATGTGGAGCATCCACCTGGTGGAAATGACCCTGCCCCGACGGGACAGGGAGTCGGCTAGGACGTTCAGACGATCGGGAATGTGACAAACAGCCACCCCGGCGTGGACATCCTGAGCGAGCAGTAGAAGATCCCGAGCCAATTCGTACATTGGAACAGAGTGTGTGCCACCCTGGTTCCGAATGTAAGCAACCACCATCAAATGGTCGGACAACAGAAGGACCTGGCGATTCGACAGGTGAGGGATCCACTGCCTGAAACTCAGAAGAAGAGCAAGAAGCTCCTTCTGGTTGATGTGTAGAGCTGCATGATCCTGGTCCCACATCCCGTGAATGGAAAGACCTAGTGGATCCAACGTCGCACCCCATCCGAGATCGCTGGCATCTGCCGTCAAAACGCGATCGGACGTGGGTAAGTCCAACGGATCACCCTGCGAAAGCCACTGGACATCCCCCCAGAGGAGAAGGTGAGGATAAAGATATTCTGGAAACTGAAGCACCAGATCCAGAAAATCTACATTCGGCCTCCAACGACTGAGTAGAAAGTGTTGGAGAGGTCTGACATGCAGCCGACCTAGAGGAATGAGATCCGTCACCGAACAGCAGAGACCGATTAGCCGGAGAATACTCCGAGCCGTTGCGGAAGTGGACTGGGACAGAGTCAGAGCAAAACCTGAGAGAATCACAGCCTTGGCCTGGGGAACCGCCACCAAATTGAATTGTGTGCGGAAAGCCATCCCCAGATGATAAAACGACTGAGAAGGGACCAGGTCTGACTTCTCCTCGTTGACTCTGAAACCTAGCAACGTGAGCAAGCTCAACAGAGTGGCGACATCCGACTCCAGTAAGGCAGCATTGGAATGCCCCTGGAGGATATCGTCCAGATATGCCGAAGTAGTCACCCTGGACTGTGTGCGATGGAAAGCTATCACATGCGACATCAGTCTGGTGAAGGCCCAAGGAACCAGGTTGAGGCCGAAAGGCATGGCCTTGAACTGGTAAACTTGCCCCAGAAAAACGAATCTGAGATACTTCCGTAACGCCCAATGAATCGGAACGTGAAAGTAAGCGTATCGTAGGTCGAAGCTGGAAGCGAAATCTCCCTGGTGAATTGAACGGAGGACTGACCTGAAAGTCTCCATGCTGAACTTGGGAGCAATGATAGACTGGTTCAGGAAACTCAGATCGATAACCGGTCGGAGTCTGGCGTCCTTCTTCGGCACCAAGAACAGGCGGGAATAGAAACCCACTGACCTAATGTTCTTGATGACCTCAATCGCCCCCGTTGTCAGGAGATTGTCTCTCTCCGTGGACAAAAGTTCCCGACGTAAAATGTCTGAAGGAACTGTGGTTGGAAGAGGCACCCTGGACAGAGTGGGGTGCCTTCGGAAGGATATTCGCAGCCTGGACCAAACAACATCTAACACCCAAGGATCGGATGTGATGGTGGCTCAACGGTCTGCGAACTCTGCTATCCTTCCTCCAACCTGGGACGAGTCGAGGTGAGGACCTTCATTTCGAACCCCGACGAGGCTCGCGAGAGGAGAAAACACCTCCTCCACTGAATGAAGAATCCTCGGACTTCCCTCAAGACTGCCGATGCTTACCCTTACCCCTTGAGTAAGAAGTAGAAGCGGAGGCAGAAGGATCAGCCCCTTTTTTTCGCAGAGGAAGCAGAGGGTACTTGTTAGGCTTGGAATGGCCCGTGCCAACCCTAGAAGGCTGATCAAGCTGAAGAAACAGCAGCTGATCTTTGGAATGACGTAGGACGTCATCCCAGACCGTCAACACAGAACCATGGAAAAGTTGCGGACCTGCCAAAGAAGCAGATCGAAGAGTAGCACACTGCTCATCAGGAAGGGATCGGCCTGTGTCCAGCACAGAGTCCCTTCGAACTAATTCCAGATTAGCCGTGTTACAGGCATGCGTGTGAGTAAGATGCATGAGCGCCTTGGACAGCACATGCAAAGGAGCCTGTACCTCGTCAAACTTATCTGGGGGCAGATAAGCAGCTAAAGCTGAGACGACGTGATCGGAGAGAGAAAGCATACCAAGCAACTCTCTCGATAAGCCCAATGTGGACTCCAGAGTCGTCATCGGAATGACGGCAGACTTGGACTTGGAAAGCCCGAGGGAATTGGAGTCCTGATCCAAAACCGTCAAAGTCTGGTAGGCGACGGATTGGCGGAATCGTAGGAACGATAACACGCCGGAGGCAAAAAAGGTGTCAACCCTGGTGAAGAACGGAGCCTTCATAGCCTTGGAACTTAGCTTAGAGTCCAAGGCTGAAAATGCTTCAACCAACTGTACCGACTGGCACGGTCGAAGACGCCCAGAAGCGGGTTGCTCCATAGGCTGTTGGCGCGCGACCGATGATAGCGGCCTGGCTGACACTGTCGACTGGTTAGATGGTTTGAGATCCGGAAGGAACCCAAACACGAAATCAAGAGCTGCCTCCAAGTCCGAAGACTGCTGGCTCTCGACATCAAGCATGTCTGACTCTTCCCCTGAGTCGGAAGACACATAGCCCATCGTGGGCAAACCGGCTGACGCCTCCCATGGTGTCGGAACACCAGGGGGATCAGAAAGTGGCCTGTTTCCAATCCCGGGAGGTGGCGCCATAGGGGGCACTTGGAAACCACTCGCTGCCTCGCTGGAAGCAACGGGAAGGCTCTTTGACAGAACCTGAGTGAGTAAGGAGAGGGCCTCCCTAAGCTCACTGCCCGTACTGGCCGGTTCGACAGGGGAACAAACCGGCAAAGTGGCTTCACCTCTGACCCTCTTAACCAGCGAAGGGTCACGATCCTCCAAAACACCCGACGTGGGACGACGGGCAACAACCGAAACGTCTGAAGGCAGACGTGTATAGGGGTGTGACACACCCCAAGGATCAACATAGCGGGAACTCATGAGAGTCACCGCGGACCTCTGCAGGGCAGAAGGTCCAGGCTGCACAAAAGACGTTGGTCCCCCAAAACTGGTCGTGTGGCCAGAATGAGTGGACAGAAACGCCAGGGAGTTCATAGTGTCCCACTAAAAACATCCGAATCCAATGATAACTGTGGTGCTCGACGGCGCAGAGACCACAGTAGAGGGTCCAGCCGGCAGCCACTTCCAACTTCGCCGAGTTGAAGTCAGGGAAGGCTGAGGCCAATACCCCCACGTCTACACAACCAGACACCGCAGCAGACCACTGCAGGTATAAAACTACTGTGCTCAACGGCTGAGAGGACACAGTAGGGGGTTCAGTTGGCAGCCCCATCCGACTTCGCCGAGTGGAAGTCGGGGAAGGCTGAGACCGATACCCCACAACCACACTACAGACATCCCTGCAGACCCTGGCAGGGATAAGCCGAGGACGGCTAAAAACGGTGCCCAATGACGTTGTAGACGGAACCGCAGTAGCAGCAGATTCGACGGGAGCTGTTGGAACTGGCGGAAAAGCGGAGAGAGCCACCAAGCTCGGCCTCCAAAGGAGGAGTCACAACCCTAGTGACAGCCTCAGATGTCGACTGGAGAGGGCGTATAGTCCCGGAACCAGGCATCTCTTCACCAGAAATCCAACAGCTCCCGCAGTATCCACCACGGTAAAAAACTGCACATTCCCCATGGAAGGGGAATAACTCTCACCAGACATGGTCGAGTCGGGAAGCCCCGAAACGACAGCGTTCCCCACCCCCCGAATCGCGTGATGTCGAAAACAAAACATTCGCAAAAACGGAATAGTAAATAATAAACAATGAGAATGTGGTTGAAAATATAAACGAGAATATATAAAACACAGTCCTGTTATTATACGATCCTCAGATCCATAAATTCAGTCACAGGAAAACCATTATCGACGAGTTAAAATATCACTGTTACTGCAGCAAAGATGGCACACACATCCACCATGTGTGCGGATAATCAAAAGAATGATGAATTGACGCATTGCACACTGTTTTACGGAAGTCGTGGATTTGTACTATGGAAGAGCATCGCTCGACCCAGTTTTGGTTTATTTTTTCGTGGTGTTTTTACACCACTTTTCTTTCCCAAATCTTGGGAAAGATTAAAATAGAGAGTATTTTATCCGAGTTAGGTTCTTCCACTGTAGTGCAAGTCTGTAGTAAACAATTGAGGTAGGTTGATAAGAAAGAGCCTAGTTTTGCTAACCATTTGGTGTCATTGGAAATCACAAATCAAGACAGGGGTTCAAATTCCTGCAACATTATTTGTAAAATAATCGGTGTCCTTTCTTGACCAGGGACTCATCACAAAAATAGGCCAATGAAATCGTCAGATGTGTACCCATACGCGCAACTAGTAGAAAGCTGTATGACGGAGGGCCACCACGGATGCTGACATTATGTACACCATACAAGGTATGGGTACATATAGAGATGGTTCGGAGGAGTGTCTAATTTGATGGATAAAGGGTTAATATCTCCGGATCAAAATAACAGATTTACATAAAAAACTATACAGCACAGCACATCAGTAACCTGAATAAATATATAAAGAAACATGACAATCGGATTGATCTTTTTTGAGTTATCTCATGCCAAAGGGATTGGAAGAATTTTCAATTTGAAGGATAAAGGCTTAATATCTCCAGATCAAATTATCAGATTTACACCTGTAGCGGTCGAGGTATAAAGGCCATTTACCAACCAGCCTGGTTGGTCCGGATCTCTTAGTCTCGTGGTAAATTGGTCGCTTTGTGTGCTAGAGGTCGACGGTTCGAACCCCGGCTCCCGCACTTATCTCTCCTCCTGTTACATTTGGGGGCTTGCCCAATCCTCAGCAGTAGGTGGCACTGCGGGTGTTTCGACCACTCTGCGGGGGAACTTGGGTGAGATTCACATGTGGTGAATCTCAAAAGAAGGGGAGAGTAGTGTAGCAGTCGAGGTATAAAGGCCATTTACCAACCAGCCTGGTTGTTCCGGATCTCTTAGTCTCGTGGTAAATCGATCGCTTTGTGTGCTAGAGGTCGACGGTTCGAACCCTGGCTCCCGCACTTATCTCTCCTCCTGTTACACACCAAAAACTATACAGCTCGGCACATCAGTAACCTGAACACAAATATAAAGTAACTTGACAATCCAAGCAATATTTTTCAAGTTATCGAATGCCAAAGGGATTGGAGAAATTTTCAATTTGAAGGATAAAGGGTTATTATCTCAGGATCAAAATAACAGATTTACACCAAAAACTATACAGCTCGGCACATCAGTAACCTGAACACAAATATAAAGTAACTTGACAATCCAAGCAATATTTTTCAAGTTATCAAATGCCAAAGGGATTGGAGGAATTTTCAATTTGAAGGATAAAGGGTTAATATCTCAGGATTAAATTATCAGAGTTACGCCAAAAACTATACAGCTTGGCACATCAGTAACCTGAACACAAATATAAAGTAACTTGACAATCCAAGCAATATTTTTCAAGTTATCGAATGCCAAAGGGATTGGAGGAATTTTCAATTTGAAGGATAAAGGGTTAATATCTCAGAATCACAATAACAGATTTACACCCAAAACTATACAGCTCGGCACATCAGTAACCTGAACACAAATATAAAGTAACTTGACAATCCAAGTAATATTTTTCAAGTTATCGAATGCCAAAGGGATTGGAGGAATTTTCAATTTGAAGGATAAAGGGTTAATATCTCAGGATCAAATTATCCGATTTACACCAAAAACTATACAGCTCAGCACATCAGTAACCTGAATACAAATATAAAGTAACTACACAATCCAAGCAATATTTTTCAAGTTATCGAATGCCAAAGGGATTGGAGGAATTTTCAATTTGAAGGATAAAGGGTTAATATCTCAGGATCAAATTATCCGATTTACACCAAAAACTATACAGCTCGGCACATCAGTAACCTGAACATAAATATAAAGTAACTTGACAATCCAAGCAATATTTTTCAAGTTATCGAATGCCAAAGAAATGGATACGGATGCCGGATGGACAGATGGATGGATGGACTGATGGACAGACGGACGGACAAAGGATGGACGAACGACGGATGGTCACCTCGGATGCCGGCATTATGTGTACCATACATAGTATGGGTACACATAAAAATCTGTCTTTTGGGCACAATTTTCAACAAAATGATCCATGATCAAACATCTCCTTACAAACGTGTGGACACATTTTTAATAGTGGATGTTTTCCAATTACAAACTTCAACACAATAATGTCAGCAATCATCATTGAAACTTTCCTTCCAGTCGTTTCACTTCAGCCAAAGTACTGTCAGTCATCTGCAAATATGAGGCACCATACCTTTTTGTTTCAACAGGTGGGCCACACAGCACTTCAAGGGTTTTCTTGAAGTCATTAGAATGGCATTAATTTTTATGAATAAATAAATTACATTGATTTACTATACTGCTGACAAACAACATATTCACATGAGAATGCCAAACAGCAATTGGCTTCATGTTATGTAATTCTTTTCTATATTGTCCGTAAATGTGTGAATTTTCAACAAGAGATTTTTAAACCAAGCCCATAAACCCACCCATGGAACATTGTATTTGAAAATAACTCTCGATTCCTGTCGATATTAAATTAAAGTGAACAAAAAAGACAAAAAAGCACATCATTGCGAAGCAATCCTTCTGCACACCTGAATCATGGAATCAGCAAAGTTATAATGAACAACTAATATTTATTGAATTTTGTTTTCTACTGTCCAAGTTATCACAATGACACATGAACATTGAAATTTACAGTAAAACATAACAAAGGACAATAACTCTCTCCATTTTCAAAATGCCCATGGTTTTCAAATTTGTCATAAAGAATTAAATTTCAAGCAAAGTTCAATCTACAAAGGGAAATAACTCTCTTAATTTCAAACAAATAATGGCAGTGTTTGAACATTCCTAACATAATCTTAAGGTGAAGTAGCAAAAAACATTTTTTCTGAAATCTGATTATAACTTTTAAAGTTATCACATAAACATTATCATTCTCTTTTTCCTCAATTAAATTTCAAAGCATGTGTCACTGAGTGGTCAACTTTCTATTTGTCTAAAATTTCTTGTCTCTAAATTACCGCTAATTTTAGCTAATTAATAAGCCCAGTTCAGATACACGACTAATGCGGTAGAAGCCAGTAAACTGAAAAGCTATTTTGTCAATGAAAAATATTCATTTAACAGGTGTATTCAACCTTATAGGAATATGATCATTTTCCTATACTTTACTGATAAACTGTGCATTTATTCTGTCTTGCTTGACAAAGATCTGGGAAGACTGTAAAATAAAAGTACAATACATAAAATGTTCATACTAGATGTTCAGGGTCCAAAGAGGTCAATAAATGTGGGGAATACAGTAGATGTCTGAGTAGGTATCTGAGTACTTCATCAATAGATCACTAGAAGTATTATGCATTTAACAGAAATTTACTCTATAGCTCCTATGCAACAAAAGGATCAGATTTGTTCTGGAAGAATGGTGAATTGTTTGTTGTTGGGAAGTTTTATGCAATTAGCAGGGTACTTCAATTAAGAAATGTCCAATTAAGAAGGCTTCCCTGTACTACAAATGAAGCACATGTTTTACAAACAAAAATCTATCATTGTAGCCTGTCTTAAAAAAAAACCAGTGCAGTTTTCAAACCATTACCTCTCCAATGCCACCTTTGGTAGGCTACCCTGACTTAGTTTTCAGTAACAGTACTTTAATAATTACTATGTGGCAGTTTTGCTTACTCAACCTCTCATCTTTTCGGGTCTACACTTCAACATTGTTCATCTCCTATATCTACTCACAGAGTACCTGCACTTCCATTTGCCCACCAGCTGCAAGAAATGGTGGTATGCACAGCTGGCATGCTAGGGCATATATTGCTTTATGCGGGAATGTACTCGGTCCAGCTATGGTTGCCTTGCATGGCAGGTCCTGACTGGACAGAAGTGGATCATCCATTTCACTTGGGACACCATTTAATAGCCAAGTCAAAATTTTATCGACATTTTTTGCAAGGATTATAAACATGTTTCAAAAAAATAATTCTGATCTTGCCATTCCTAATGATCACTCATATAGGTTAGTCTCTTTACAGTCAATACAGTACTTTGCAATAAGTCAAGAATAATAGCGTCCAGCATAGCTGGTCCTGCACAGAGAAGCCTCTCATAACTACAATTCTTGTTCCAGCGCAAACCCCATTCCTGCCCCAAAATGCATACGTGTACTGTCTTATTCCCTTTAAAAGTGTTATCCAAGATTTGATGGCAGGTGAAATGTATACAATTGGATAGTCATGTTGAGAATTATGTAAACATGAAATGGTCCAGCAATTAGAGTTTTAGAAAGATTTTTATACCATGATTGCAGTGCGTATTCAGTGTTACTCAATACAATACAGACATTGGGGAATGTGCTACATACACCAAGCGTGCAATACAGCTTACGCTTAACCCTTTACTCAATGTAACGGCCAAATCTGGCCAATGCTATTCTCAAATATCGCCAATTAATTTTCATTATTTTTTCATTTTTTGTCTCAAAAACATAGGTTACGAGACCTTGTTGAAACAAGCTCATCGAGGTGGTTCCAATGAGGGGTCATAACCTATGTTTTTGAGACAAATGAAGAGTCAATGACACTGTAGCTCAACTTGTCAAGACAAAGACATGCACATGTATAGTATGTGACACAGCAATGACAAACATCTAGGTAATGACCTGATAACAAAGGTACATATAAAGTATTGTAATGGTCTGTACATAAATGCTGACCGTAGCCGGTAACAAATGTATAGGTAAAGTATTGTAAAGGTGGGTGACAGTCAGATGCTAAACTAGAAAAGAAATCTTTGAGTCCCACAGTGAGTCTGACTGAACCCCAAAATATTTGTTCTCATAGCACAGTGATAACAAAGGCACCCCAAAACACACTCGTTCCTGTCCCAAGGTGAAAAACAAAGGTACCTAAAAAGTTTCGTGAAGATCAGTTCATAAATACGAGCCGTATAGAAGTTGTGACAAAAACTGATTGGACCAAATTTTGGTACAAAATGGCCTCTGGCAGCCATCTTGAATTTTGGACCGCACCCATAAACTCTCGTTCTCGTCCCAAGGTGATAACAAAGGCACCCAAGAAGTTTCGTGAAGATCGGTTCATAAATACAGCCTCTAGCCAAAGCCGTATTGACATGTGCACTTACTGTGTACAAGTAGCACTGAATAAATCAAAGTTCATCTAATTTGCATAATTTCTGCACGAGAAAAAAACCTGTACTATATGTGATGTATTCCATGTTACTAAACATTCATACAAAAATTTATTCAAATCAGAACTTTCATATGGAAGTTCTGTGCAAAAATCTGATTGCACCTAATTTTGTACAAAATGGCTGCCATCGGCCATCTTGAATTTCGGACTGGACCCAAAAACACTTGTTCTCGTCCCACGGTGATACCAAAGGTACCCAAGAAGTTTTGTAAAGATCGGTTCATAAATACGGCCTCTAGCCTGAGCCGTATTGGCATTTGCACTTACAGTGTTGAAAGTAACACTAAATGCATCAAAGTTAGTCTAATTTGCATAATTTACGCACGAGAAAAAAACCTGTATTATAGGTGATGTATCCCATGGTACTAAACATTCATACAAAAAATTATTCAAATCAGCGCTTTCATATGGAAGTTTTGCGCAAAAATCTGATTGCACCTAATTTTGTACAAAATGGCTGCCAGCGGCCAACTTGAATTTCGGATCGGACCCCAAAACACTTGTTCTCGTCCCACGGTCATAACAAAGGTACCCAAGAAGTTTCGTAAAGATCGGTTCATAAATACAGCCTCTAGCTCAAGCCATATTGAATTGCTGACAGACAGACGGACGACTGGCCATGGCATAAGCTCAAATTTGACTTATGTCAAAGTTGAGCTAAAAATGAAAAAAATCCAGCAAGAGGATCACAGATCCAGAAGTCGAGTTTTGATATTAAATTCTGAAAAAAATAAGCTATTTATAGTAACAGTGACCTTGACTTTGGAGTCCCAGACTCCGAAATCAATAGGTGTCTTCCCTTCCTATAAGGTAACCTCTGGTATAAGTTTGGTAAAGGTGCGTCAAATGGAACTAAAGTTATTGCCCGGAAACCAATTTGTCACAAAATAGTTTATTGATAGTAACAGTGGCCCTGACCTTGGGGCCCCAGACTCCGAAATCGATAGGCGTCTTCCCTTCCTATAGGGTAACCTGTGGTATAAGTTTGGTGAAGATACACGGAATAGAACTAAAGTTATTGCCCGGAAACCAATTTGTCACAAAATATTCTATTTATAGTAACAGTGACCTTGACCATGGAGTACCAGACTCTGAAATCAATAGGTGTCTTCCCTTCCTATAGGGTAACCTCTGGTATAAGTCTGGTAAAGGTGTGTCAAATAGAACTAAAGTTATTGCCCGGAAACCAATTTGTCATAAAATATTCTATTTATAGTAACAGTGACCTTGACCTTGGAGTCCCAGACTCCGAAATCAATAGGTGTCTTCCCTTCCTATAGGGTAACCTCTGGTATAAGTTTGGTAAAGGTGCGTCAAATAGAACTAAAGTTATTGCCTGGAAACCAATTTGTCACAAAATATTCTATTTATAGTAACAGTGACCTTGATCTTGGGGCACGAGACTCTGAAATCGATAGGTGTCTTTCTTTCCTATAGGGTAACCTCTAGTGTAATTTTGGTAAAGGTGCATCAAATAGAACTAAAGTTATTGCCCGGAAACCAATTTGTCATAAAATATTCTATTTACAGTAACAGTGACCTTGACCTTGGAGTCCCAGACTCCGAAATCAATAGGTGTCTTCCCTTCCTATAAGGTAACCTCTGGTATAAGTTTGGTAACGGTGTGTCAAATAGAACTAAAGTTGTTGCCCGGAAACCAATTTGTCACAAAATATTCTATTTATAGTAACAGTGACCTGATCTTGGGGTGCAAGACTCTGAAATCGATAGGTGTCTTCCTTTCCTATAGGGTAACCTCTGGTATAATTTTGGTAAAGGTGCATCAAAATAGAACAAAAATTATTGCCCGGAAACCAATTGTTTACGCCCGCCGCCTGCCCGTCATTTCATCAAACTATAAGTCGAGTTTGACTTCGACAAAACTCGACTAAAAATTAGTTTTTGCAACTGTCGTCTGCTTTTCATGTTAGGTAAAGGGTTAAGAATGTCTCTGATTGGAATTACATGTTTGGGTGATGTTATGATGTGTATGAAATATGACACAAAACAGTGTCAAGCAAGAAAGTTATCAGACCACGGAAGGTGGTATATTTCTTTAAACATATTAGCTTCATTCACTCAAGTCAAGTTTTATTGTGGTAAAAATACAGACCACCGCTCAAATGAGTATAGGAGACAGGAATCAACACACCTTGGTGGTGTTTTTTTTCTGTATTTAATGTGAAATACAGGAAATGCTCCACCTTGGGTCATTGATTCGAGTTTCCCATAATCCACCCTCATTTTGTTCTGTCTTAATACTTGAGTGTTGTGCAATCCATATATTGGATTTATTTATTTCTTAGGGTTTAACGACACATCAACAGCCAAGGTCATATCATGTCGATGACAGTTTTATGGGTGGAGGAAGCCGGAGTACCCAGAGAGAATCACCGAGCAATGACGAGCAACTGCCAGCTCCCCAACATCGTAACTCCACACTGCAGCAAAGGCAGGGTTAGATTGGTTGACGACATGCGCACCATTGATGTGCAGTATGCCTTAGTACAAGGCGTCATCGTGCCCCCAAGTGGACAATCGGGGTGAAGTGACTTGCCCAAGGACACAATGCGGTAGTCTGAATCGATCACTCAGACGGTCACCCATCCAAGAACTAACCAGGCTCAACATTGCTTAACTTCAGTGAGCTGACGAGTAACGGTTACCGCAATGCCACCGCACACCCTATACATTGGATTAATAAATAGTCAAGAAATTCTCGTAGAGTTTCCAATTACTTTTGGTAATCAGCGTTTGTTACCTAGATTTTTATGGATTTCTTCTGCTACAATTTATTGGAAGGTGCTGGTAAAGCACTCTACAGCAAGAACTATCACACGAGAGGGGTTAAATACTCCCACTGCTGGCTTTCAATAATGCACCTCTGAATATGCAGCTTTAAAAATTTTGGAATATATAGACATTAGCCTGCTTATGGGCATGTCTGAGATGTTTCATCACAGTAAGTTCATAAATGTAGGAGATACACACTTAACAATTTCAATTTTTTCTACAAGAAAAGGGTGCAAAAAAAGCGTTTTAGTGCAAAAGATGAACTGACTGGGTCTGGAGGTTCTTTTCTTCAAGGTGATGATGTGGTATTACATGCTATTGAAACACCATTGCAAAATTTTCAACCGTATGTCAATCTTGTAAAAATTTATCAGCAAAACAGATGCATGAAATGCTTATCTCTTTTCTGTAATTAGGCAGGACATTAACTGGTAGAGTGCTGAATTATTTTTAGTCATTAAAATTTCTTCACAAGTATTTGCCATGTTACAATTTATGGGAGAGTACCTATAGGTACTCTCCCATAAGTTGTACCAAGGAAAATCCATTTTGACTAAATAATTTAGATTCAAAGATAATAAGATGGACATCCACATAGTTTGAGCCTTTCAATTCCTGTACCTGCACTTTTGAGTAAAGCCCAAATATGGCCTTCCAGCACTCTACCAGTTAAAACAAAGTGTTAATTCAATCAAATCAACAGTAACGGACTAAGCAACTCCCAATTCAATCAGCGATGCAATGTAACAGTACCACTGTTTTAAGAAAAATCTCAAACCTTTGACATTTAGAAGAACACTCTCCCAATGACTTTGATGAAATAATTACAAACTGATTCAACAACAGATACATTTATATCTTTCAAGAGCAAGCAATGAAGAGGAACCAATACTTTATAAGCATGCAGTGTGAAAAACTGCATGAGGGAAATTAAAAACATATTCAAGTCTGTTCTTTTGGCAAGTGGCACAAAATATTGACAAATGCCACCTTTGTAGTTTCTATCCATCTTTTCACACTCCGAGACAAATCTGAATTAAAATCCTCCTTTCTCAAGTCTTTGTTGTCAAGATATCCAGAAAGTAAATTGGAAATCTTCCTGAAGACTGCATGTTGGGGCACCTGTTTCTCTGCAGCAAAAAGTTGATAAGTCATGAAGTCAAATGAATCGGCCACCTCCACCAGTGAAATATACAAATTCAGGAGTTGAATAAAATTATTTAAAAAAAATTTCAACCAAACTATATCACCTGAGCTCTCATTGGAACAAGCACATTGTTGGGTAAAGGATTATGTGTTAACTCTTGCATGCTGCTGGATGATATTCCTGCCCAGGGCAGGATTTCTCTTGTAACTGAAATATGTATAATTTAGGCACATTTAATCAAATTTCCACCCTGTGAATTTAACAGATTTTTTCGCCAATGATTATTTGAGTTAAATTTAGATGAATTTTTCATCAGATTTAGTCATGGCTGCTTTACAGCAGTCATGACTAGATCTGATGAAAAATAACTTAAAAATACTCAGCGGGTTAAGGGTTAATCCTTCAGAGCACAATCCGCCTCTGATGAACTTTGTGGTATGAGAAAAAGAGCAACAAGACAGACATATGAAAGTCTTAAAGACTCGAGTCAACCCTTGACAGCCAATATACATAGCCAAGACATCACTGTTTGTTGGTGTTTACGGTCACTTTCAGTATAAATGGTATATCATGACTACCACATAGGTATGAAATGAAGTCAAGTGTCGCCAATAGTTTATACCTCTGCTGCCAACAGTAGAGGACTTCCACCTCAGGCATTGGTTACCAGGTTCTATTTAACAGTAAAACAGAACTTGTTACCACAGTAAACAAACAGTGCACTACTTACTGGGAATGCCTCAGGGGCAAGACTTGACAAGAAAGCACTGTTTAGCCTCTAGACTTGCGAGTAATGGTGTGGTACAATTTGATGGAAAAAAAACTGTCCAGATCTGAAGGGTTAAACAGAACATCTTTGAACAACATGAAGGAATCAAAATAACAGGTGGGTCAACTCCAATCAAAGTGAAATAGTGCATAAAAACCTTGTAGTTGGAGACGTTGATAAAAGCAATGTTGTTTGCCCAAAACAGTAAAACTTGAACAAGAAATGAAGAAGACTCAAACCTGAAATCTGACATTGAAGTCTCAACTGGTATTGTGCTAGAACCCACAAAAGAGCTCTACTGAAAAGTGCTGAAAGCCACTTGAGTATTTTTACACTGCATGTATTAGTTTTTTTCTTTTCTTATTAACCCTTTACCTAAAATGAAAAGCAGACGACACTTGCAAACAAAATTCTTGAATAACTAATTTTTTTCATTTTTTTGTCTCGAAAACATAGGTTATGACCCCTCATTGTTGGAATGAGCTTGATGAGCTCGTTCCAAAGAGGGGTCATAACCTATGTTTTTGAGACAAAAACTGAAAAATTAATGAAAATTAATTAGCAATTTTTGTGAACAGTGCTGGCTGGTTTTGGCCGTTATGTTGGGTAAAGGGTTAAGGTTTAACAACACTTTCCACAACCAGAAATGCCTTGTGTCAGACAGTTTTACAGGTTTTGAAAGCTAGAGTAGCAGGAGAAAACCACCAAGCCACAGTGAGCAACAGTCAGACTCTCCAATGTACTAACTCTGCACAAGCAGGGTTAGAATGATTGAAGATAAGTGCACCATTGATGTGCAGTACACCTTAGTACACAGTACAGTGCCACCACACAGACCTGGCATTCTTTAGGAATGCAGGAGTGCAGCACGCCTACTGCATGCCTAGAAAAAATTTAGGAGACCAATTTTTCGCACCCCATGATTTTCTGGAATGCCAGACCTGTTTGGGACTGCTTTTAAAATCTATTATCATTTCGTCCCCTGAGTTCCAATGTGTTCTATGTGCCTACTGGCACACAGAACACATTGAAACTCAGGGGACGATTTGTCAATCTTGCATTGATTCGCAGTGATTCATGATCCATTCTGTGTCGCATTTCAATACATTTTGGGTGTCGAAAGCAGTCGCATAAGATTTGTAGCTGAATGCAGTACAATTTTGCAGTCACAATATTAATACCTTGAAGTGGATTTAACCAAAATAGCAGATTTTGCGTTGAAAATTTCTGGTGCAAATGCACTCCCAAGCAATGAGGAGGGCAACTGTTTTGCATTCCTTGATTTTCTAGATTGCCAGGCCTGCCCATGTGTTCAATCAGGATTGAGTGTCTTGCCCAAGAAAACAATGCAGTTACTGCTGGTCAGGGTTGAAATGTGGAACACTCCGTTCGAAGTTCAATGACCAACCCACTGAGTCACAGTGCTCCCAACATGTTGGTTGCTCAGCTGTTGTAATTTTTTTTTTAAATATAGCATTGTTCTGTTTCAATTTAAAGGAAACTCCCAACAGGCATATTCCAGTAAATTGTAATAAAACATTATTTACGACAATATCAACTGAGAAATTACTTTTGTTTTAAAAAAATCGCAACATCGACGCTGTAGCTGTGACGGGTGGTGCAATCTGCAAGTCAAAAAAATATTCTCAGGGGCAATTTACAGGTGATGGTGAAAAAAAAACAAGAAAAATATTTGGAACAACATTTGCATCGAACATGGGCTAGACATGAATGAGATACACTTGCATATCAAATATGAAGTCATTCCACCAGGTAGTTTGAAAGTTATTCTTTTAGAATCTCGTTAGTCACAAAATTCTAAGTACATAAAGAGCCATAACTCCAAGAAAAATATTTGGAACAACACATGCATTGGACAGTGGCTAGACATCAATAAGATACACTTACATGCCAAATAAAAAGTCATTCCATCAAGTATTTCAAAAGTTATTGAGTTTTGAAACTCGTTGGTCACAGACAGACCAACCGACCAACCGACAGACCAACCGACAGACAGACCAACAGACAGAGACAGACAAACAGACTGACATTGCCACTTATAGAGCTGCTAGTCGCGGCTAAAAAACGTGGTACAAAAGTGCACATTACAAACATGGGATGTTTACAAGATTTGCATTTTTTTCTCTGAAAAAAAAAATGATATGACAGTTATTTATTTATTGGAGTTTAATGGCAGTTTCGACAGCCAGGGTCACCTCGTGTCATACAGTTTTACGGGTGAAGGAAGCCAGAGTACCGAGAGAGAACTTACAAGCTACAGTGAGCAACTGCCAGACTTATCAACATACTAACTCCACACAAGCAGGGTTAGCATTGGTTGAAGACAAGTGAACCACTGACATGCATTACACATTAGTATACTGTGCCGCCATGTCCCCACATGGTCAATGTGGATTAAATGCTTCTGAGAATTACTAAGCGCCCCATCCAAGACACATGTTTCTGAAGGAGTTACACTTACTGTTATTTGTATACCACTCAAAGAATATGTTCCACTGTAGTTCATCTATGGACAACTTTGTTGAATATGCACAAATAAACAAAATTTCCTTTCTTATTATACCTACCACAATTGTTTACTATAGGCTCGCACTACAGTGGAAGACCCTAACTCGGAAAATATACTCTCTATTTTGATATTTCCCAAGGGATTCCAAGGGATTTGGGAAAGAAAAGTGGTGCAAAAGCACCAAGAAAAAATAAGCCCAAACTGGGTCGAGTGCTACCGGCACACACCCAGTAGGGGACGCTCTTCTCCAAGTACAGATCCACTGTTTCCGTACCCAGTGCGCAGGTAGTAACTGATGAATCATTCTTTTGAATCCACCAACAATGGAGTTATGTGATCAGCAGGGAGGAAGGATTCTTACCCGAATAAGAAGATGGGAGGGCCTCCATGTAAACAATTGTGATATGTGTAATAAGAAAGGAAATTTACTACAAAATTTAAATTTCTTATCAACCTACCTTACAATTGTTTACTACAGGCTGAATAGACAATAGGATGGAGGGAATCACATAACCAACCCCCACATAACCCAATTGCACTGGAACCGTGGACAGAGGAAAAGGTCCCTAGGCCTATCAAACCATAGCATCACAATCATTAGTAAAAGACAATGAGAGATGAAGCGTATGGTTCTGTGCGATGCACAGACAGAAAAGACAGTAACAGCACAGAACTGGAACTGACCTTGTAATGGCTCCTGCAACTGACGCAGATAGAAGGTGGAGAAAGTAGAAGCATATCTCCAGTAGGCTACCTGCATAACATCCCGACAACTTGCACGATCGGTGAAACAATCGTCAGTCACTAGACAAGGTAATCAGTGCGAATAGCAAGACAAATCCATCAAGAAAATGGATTGAGAAGAGATCTCCTGTCGACCAGGAATAAAAGATAGAAAAAAATTGTTTCCTGCCTTTCCCAATGAACTGCGTCCGATTGAGACAAATGCGAATTGCACGAACCGGACAGAGCAAAGGGCGATTACCCTCAGCAGAAGGAAGAGCCCTGATACAGATAGGAGGTGGAGTTGTTTCTGGTATCTGATTCTTGACCAAAAAGGAACAATCAGTGGTAAACATAACACTGTTGGGAGAGCTCCTGAAAAAGGCTGGGTCAACCGAGAGGGCGTGAAGCTCAATAAACCGTTTGGCTGAGGCAAAAGCCATCAGAAAAGCCCTCTTGTATGTGAGAAACCACATATCCACCTGGGATAAAAGTTCAAATGGCGGCACCCCCCCCCCCCCCCACCCCCAAGCAAAGCAGCACCCAAGAAAAAGAAAGATTCCATCTTGGGGTAAGCTGCAAAATCCTACGCCTTTTCAAAGAAAAGTGCCAAATAGTGCTGATACGACGCTTTCCCACATACGAAAAGGTCTGATACGTGCTGATACGACGCTTTCCCACATACGAAAAGGTTAGTGCTGATTTGTGCTGATATGACGCCTTCCCACATACGAAAAGGTTTCCAAAAGAATGGACCTGTACCCCTTGATGGTAACAGTCTGGAGACCCCGAGAATGAAACAGATATACCAGAAACTCTGCAATCTGTGTTATCGAAGGATTGGCATAATCAATAGAGTGATCAGCACACCATCGACAGAAGACCTTCCACTTAGCCGCATAGGCTAAACCAGTGGAGTGCCGCCTTGCTCGTCTCGAAAAAACCTCTACGGAGAAGACAGGACCTGACAAAAGATACGCGTGAAGGCACAATGAAGTCGGGTCAACGTGAAACCTCCTTGGGTGACCTTGGCAAAAAAGGTCGCAATGTAGAGGGAGACGTGCCGGAACCGCCGCCAACAGAGAGCGGAGCTGATTGATCCATACCCGCTGAGGCGACGGGAGTGATCAGAATGATTTGACGACTGCAGGTTCTGACCTTGGCCAGAACCTGAGGCAGAATCAGAACCGGCGGGAAGGCGTAGCTGACTAGACTGTTCCAATAGAGTGACAGAGCATCCACGACGAAAGCCAGAGGATCTGGACACGGCAACACGAAAGTATCCACCTGATGGTTCCAACGGGTCACAAAGAAATCGATGTGGAGACGACCCCAGAGATCGCAAAGCGACTGGAACACTGCCCTGTGAAACATCCACTCGGTGGAAAAGACCCTGCCCCGTCAGGACAGGGAGTCGGCTACGATGTTCAGACGACCGGGAATGTGACGAACAACCACTCTGGTGTCGACATCCTGAGCTAGCAGTAGAAGATCCCAAGCCAATTCGTACATGGGAACCGAGTGCGTGCTGCCCTGGTTCCGAATGTAAGCTGCCACTGTCGAATTGTCGGACAACAGAAGGACCTGACGATTCGAAAGGTGGGGGATCCACTGCTGGAAACTAAGAAGAAGAGCAAGAAGCTCCTTCTGGTTGATGTGAAGAGCTGCTTGATCCTGGTCCCATGCCCCGTGAAGGAAAAGACCGAGAGGATCCAACATCACACCCCATCCGAGATCGCTGGCGTCTGCCATCTGAACATGATCAGACATGGGTAAGTCCAACGGAACTCCCTACATAATCCACTGAACATCCATCCAGGAGAGAAGGTGACGATGAAGAGACTCCAGTAACTAAAGCACCAGATCCAGAGGATCGACATCCGGCCTCCAACGACTGAGCAGAAAGTGTTGGAGATGTGTGACATGCAGCCGACCTAGAGCAATGAGATCCGTCACCGAAGAGACCGAGCAGCCAGAGAATACTCCAAGCTGTCACGGACGTGGACTGGGACAGAGTCAGGGCAAAAGCTGAGAGAATCACAGCCTTTGTCTGGGGAATCGGCACCGTATTCAGCTGAGTACGAAAGTCCATCTCCAGATGACAAAACGACTGAGAAGGGACCAGCTCCGACTTCTCCTCGTTGACTCTGAACCCTAGCGATGTGAGCAGGCTCAACAGTGTGTCGACATCTGACTCCAGAAAGGCAGCATTGGAATGCCTCTGGAGGATATCATATAGATATGCCAAAGTAGTCACCCTGGACTGTGTGCGATGGAAGGTTAACACATGCGACATCAGTTGGGTGAAGGCCCAAGGAGCCAGGTGGAGGCCGAAGGGCATGGCCTTGAACTGGTAAACTCGCCCCAGAAAAGCGAACCTGAGATACTTTCGTGATGTCCGATGATTCGGAACGTGAAAGTAAGCGTCTCACAGGTCGATGCTGAAAGCGAAATCTCCCTGGTGAATGGAGCGGCGAACTGACCATAAAGTCTCCACGCTGAACAATGATAGACTGGTTCAGGATACTCAGATCGATAACAGGTCGGAGTTAGCTGTCCTTTTTCGGCACAAAGAACAGGCAGGAATAAAATCCCACTGAATGAATGTTCTTGACGACCTCGATCGCCCCCTTTGACAGGAGATTGTCTATCTCCATGATCAAAAGTTCCAGACATGTAACGTCTAAAGGAACTTGTGTTGGAAGAGGCAATCTCGACAGAGTAGGATGCCTCTGGAAGGATATTCGCAGCCCCGGACCGAAGAACACCAAACACCCAAGGATCGGATGTGAGTGTGGCCCAATGGTCTGCAAATTCTGATATCCTTCCTCCAACCTGGGATGAATCGAGGTGAGGACCTTCATTTCGAGCCTCGGCGAGGCCCGCAAGAGGAGAAACCACCTCCTCTACTATATGAAGAATCCTGAGTCGCTTACCCTTACCACGTGAGTAAGTAGAAGCGGCGGCAGGAGGATCAGCCCTTGGCTTCACAGAGGAAGCAGAAGGGTGCTTGTTAGGCTTTGGAAAACCCCTGCCTCCAACAGAAGGCTGATCAAGCTGATGAAGCAGCAGCTGATCTTTGGAATGACATAGGACATCAACCCAGACCGTCGCCACGGAACCATGGAATAGTTGCGGATGCTGCCCTTCAGGAAGGGAATGGCTTGTGTCCAACACAGCGTCCCTGTGAACTAATTCCAATTTAGCCATGTTACAGGCATGCGTGTGAGTAAGATGCATGAGCGCCTTGGAAAGCACACACAAAGGAGCCTGTATGTCGTCAAACTTATCTGGAGGCAGATAAACAGCTTAAGCAGAGATGACGTGATCTGAAAGAAAAGCATGCCCAGCATCTCTCTCGATAAGCTCAACAGGGACTCCTGAGGAATAACAGCTGACTTGGGCTTGGAAAACCTGAGGGAGGTGGAGTCCTGATCCAAGACCGTCAAAGTCTGGCAGACTGACGGATTGGTGGAATCGTAGGAATGATAATGCACGGGAGGCAAAAAAGTGTCAGCCCTGGTGAAGAACGAAGTCTTCATAGCCTTGGAACTCAGCTTAGAGTCCAAAGCTGGAAATGCTTCAACCACTTGTACCAAATGGCACGGTCGAAGGAGCCTGGACGCGGGTTGCTCCACACGCTGCAGGCCTGTGACCGATGATCGTGACCGGGCTGACACCGCCGGCTGGTTTGACGGTTTGAGATCTGGAAGGAACTCAAACACAAAGTCAAGAGCTGCCCGCAAGTCAGAAGACTGTTGGCTCACGACATCAGGTATGTCTGACTCATCCTGTCGGAAGACACATAGACCATCATGGGCAAACCACCCGATGCCTCCCATGGTGTAGGCACACCGAAGGGATCAGAAAGCGGCCTGCTTCCAATCCCGGGAGGCGGTGCCACAGGGGGCACCTGGAAACCACCAGTAGCCTCGCTGGAAGCAACGGGAAGGCTCTTGGAAAGAACCTGAGTGAGCAAGGAGAGGGCCTCCCTAAGCTCACAGCCTGTGTCGGCCGGTTCGAAGTGGGAACGAACTGGCAAAGTGGCTTCACCCCTGACCCTTTTAACCAGTGAAGGGTCAAGATCCTCAAGTACACCTGACGTGGGGCGACATCTGAAGGCAGGTGCGTATAGGGGTACAACATACCCCAAGGATCTACAAAGCGGGAATTCAGGAGAGTCGCCGCAAACCTCTGAGGGACAGAAGGTCCAGGCTGCACAAAAGGCGTTGGTCCCACAAAACTGGCCATGGGACCAGAGTGCGTGGACGGAAACGCAACAGAGCGCATGGTGGCCCCACCATGAACATCCGAATCCAATGAGAAAACTGCTGTGCTCAACGACTGAGAGACCACAGCAGAGGGTTCGGTCAGCAGCCCCTTCCGACTTCGCCGAGTTGAAGTCAGGGAAGGCTGAAGCCGATATCCCACGTCCACACTACCAGACATCTCTGCAGACCCCTGCAGGGATAAAACTGCTGTGCTCGATGGATGAGAGGTCACAGCAGAGGGTTCGGTCGGCAGCCCCTTCCGACTATGCCGAGTTGAAGTCAGGGAAGGCTGAGGCCGATACCACACATCCACACTACCAGAGATGCATCTCTGCAGACCCCTGCAGGGATAAGCCGAGGCCGGCTGAAACAATGACTGATGACAATGCAGAAGGAACAACAGTAGCAGCAGATACGACGGGAACTGTTGAAACTGGTGGAAAAGTGGAGAGAGCAACTGCGCCCGGCTCCAAAAGAGGCGTCACAACCCTTGTGACAGCCTCAGATGTCGACTGGAGAGGGACAGACCCAGAACCAGGCTTCTCTTCACCAGACAACTCAACAGCTCCCGCAGTGTCCACCACAGAAAAAGACTGCACATCTCCCACGGAGGGAGGATAACTCTCACCAAACGTGGTCATGTCGGGAGGCCCCGAATGACATACCCCCCCTGTGGGTACAGGAGGAACAGCCACGAGAATGCACCACATGCTTGGGCAAACGGCATTGCCCTCAACGAACAGTCCTGGGCATAACAGAGGTGAGAGCAGTAGAAGAAAAAGGTGAACTCAACAGATGTAGAAAGTAGAACACCCCCAACTACGAGAGAAAGGTGGCAGAAAATAAAGTGGCAGAGGGAACACAACTGAACCCAGAATGGCCGACATGGACCAAAAAACAGAAATTTTGCCCTCAACAGAGAGGAGAAATCCTGTCCATACAGCCCCCCATTGACACCTAACTCCAATAATAATAATAATATCCAAAAGGTTAACATAAATTTATCAACTGAAAAATTTTATGTCCGAACCGCACGGTATGCGAAATATATAAAATACAATGTAAATGTGGTTGAAAATAATAACAAGAATATATAAAACACAGTCCTGTTATCATACGATCCTCAGATCCATAATTCCAGTCACAGGTAACCATTATCAACGAGTTGAATTATCACTTTTTCTGAATGCAAATGGACGTCACGCCATGCAGGCGGACGCAAAAAGAATGATTCATTAGTTACTGGATGTGCACTGGATACCGGAAGCCGTGGATTTGTACTTGGAGAAGAGCATCCCCTACTGGGTGTGTGCCGGTAGCACTCGACCCAGTTTGGGCTTATTTTTTCTTGGTGCTTTTGCACCACTTTTCTTTCCCAAATCCCTTGAGAAAGATCAAAATAGAGAGTATATTTTCCGAGTTAGGGTCTTTCACTGTAGTGCAAGCCTGTAGGAAACAATTGCAAGGTAGGTTAAGAAATGAAGGTCATCCAGGGTTTTTAACATGGCCTGTATCCTGTCTTGAAATTTAGGAGTGTTCTTCTCTGCATGTACCTTGAGTGGAATCCATACATTTTAAGACTGGTACATGCAATGACTGAATGGGGGTCTGTAAATATGAATTCTCCTTCCCAGAAGAAGACCAAAGATATGTGGCAGTAAGCATGAAAGACACAGTTATGTGCCCAAAGAAGGCAATAAAAGCTCTGTAAAAGCATGATAATGCAGGGTGCAGACTGAACTGGGAGTCTTCTTTGTGTAAACTTCTGATGATTGTGGTGAAGTTGTGGTGGCCAAAGCAATAGAGCTTGCATGTGCTGCAGAAAACCAGAAAGAATGCAGATGACATAAGACTATAGGTGGACGTGAGCACAGCTACAAGCCATTTGCAAATAACTTCCCTTCTGAGTGCACAGGTGTTCCTGGAACATGGAATTCATAAGGAACACATGCAATATGAAGTACTGGATATTAGATAATTTTAGTCTAGTGCATAACAGTTTTAATGACCAATTGCTTTGCTGTGATGCAAAAATAAAGAACCTTCGATTGACCTGGTAGAGTGTTATATAAAGTATTAAACCTATGGAAAGCCTGTAAGGATTTGCCTTGTTACAAATCATGAGAGAGTACCTATAGGTGATCTCGCATAAACTGGAACAAGACAAAGACATGGGAACAAATTTCAGTGTCCAAAAATAATTTAGCACTTGACCACAAAATAAACATGCTGCACTGTAGTTTATTATGCCTCCTCGAATGATGACTGAATGGGGGTCTGAGAATATGAATTCCAGCCAAAAGAAACTGAGGCGATATCTGAGCCATGAGACCGCATGACCAACTTACTTTATTTGGTTAAGATCAAGAACTTGGATGAAGTGTTACGCAATTACACCCGGCTTTCAGCATTTTTCAGTCAAGTCCAAATAGTGGCTCACAGCAGTGATATAATTAAAGTATTCAAACGGTGAGACACAGAGTGGTTCTATAGACAGCAACAACCTTCAGTCTCCTGTTAAACATCAAAACAGTTTTGGAAGTTTTTTTTTTCTGCTGTTGAGAGAAAAGGGTTTATATTTTCATATCTTTCCTATATCATCAATCATCATATGCTCTAAGAGACCAGACTTTTGCTGTTATAAATTTTATTGTCTGTATTTTCTCCTTACCTGGTTCCATGTATATAATACAAAACAGCTTTCCTACATGAGTGCCAAATAATTGCAGGTGTTGAGGTGCTTCATATTCTGAATTGCTGTGATGACTGTAAATCTGTCTACAATGTTCAAGTCATAGTGGCCTCTTTGTGAGCAAATCTTCTCTCCCATTCCCAATGTGAAATGGGCAGTAAAATTTCCAACTGAACCCATCATGTTTGCCTTGACATATTACCTACCAGTAAATACAATCCAAGCACAAGTCCTGCACATAACGCGTGATTACATGACAGCACTGTACTGCCATCCAATATGTTTACACAGGGTTTAATATTAGGTGAGTTAATAGGGCTACTTAAGGACCTCAATGTCAGGGATTTCCACAGACCTGTGAAGCCTGATAAATTGTTAGACACCACAGATCTTTTACAGTCCCTGGAATTACGACATAAAATTAAAACAAACTTGACACTGACATGTTTTGGTGACCCTAGTGGATCGTCACTTTTAAAAAAGCCCCTTTGCAATTTTCAAGGACTAAGCCATGGTCTATCACAAGGAGACTGAATGAATTTTGATTTTAGGTTTTCCATACTGCAGAACACTTAACTGGAGAGCCAAATAAACAACCAGAAAAAAAATTGTTACTCATCTACGTTCTTAGAAACAAAAATTAACATTGAATTCATTATATCATCTTTAACATGAGTAACATTAACTTTTGAATCTATTTTTTTACAAGAAGTTGTTTTGTTACGTTCATCAGAGAGAACCTATGTGCAATCTCCAATAACCTCCACTCCCCCCCCCCCCACTCCCCCCCCCCAAAAAGAAAACCATATCAGCAAAGTATTTCTGAATCCAGCTGAATGTGAAACATATTGACCGAATAAGAAGTCTTTTAATCTTTTGCTACTATCATCATACTGATGGCTGCCAGGGGTAACTGCATATTGTGTCCATGGGCAAGGCACTTCATCCCAACAGCTCGCATTTGGGCATGGTGGCAAATGTACTGAGGCGTACTGCAAGTTGATGGAGCACTTGTCTTCAATCAATGCTAACCCTGCTTGTGTGGAGTTAGTACGCTAGGAAGTCTGGCAGTTGCTCGTCGTAGCTCAGTGGTTCACTCTAGATACTCCGGCTTCCTACCCACGTCTTACATGAGGTGACCCTGTCTGTCAAAAGTGTCAGTAAATCCCAAAAATAAATAGATTCATACTGAGTAGGGACAAAAATTTTGATACTGTGTGCTACAGATCCATACTGATGAAGGAGATACCACATACAACAAATACATCTCACAGTGTTATTCTTGGCATAACACACACTGTTAAGTGACAAATGATATGCCATTATTTATTTGCTCCATTATTTTTGTACTTTTTATGCAAATAGAAAAGACAACAATGTGCTTTACTTTTCTTTTAACTTTAAACCCATTTCCCCCAAATATATGGTTTAGCACAGGATATTACCAAATGGAATAACAGAAAAAGAGTTAAACGTGAAACTGGTACTTTCAGTGTAGCGCAAATTTGGGCTTACATCACTTACCAGTTAACCTAATTTTCATAACAGAATTACTAATTCTTTATATATTCGAATCCTTGATTTTAGGCATAAGCCTCCTTTTTAAAATATTCTTTCATTCAGTTCAATAAACTTTATATACAAAAGTACCCTACTGTTTCAAATTTCAAGGGACTAAAATTACTTATTCTGAATTAACCTTTTCCATATAATGAAAGTGTCAATGACACTGTAGCTCAACTTGTGTTAGACATGTACATGTATAGTATGTGACATAGCAATGACACACATCTGGGTAATGACCTGATAACAAAGGTACAGGTAAAGTATTGTAAAGGTCTGTACGTAAATACTGACCACAGCCTGTAACAAATGTATAGGTAAAGTATTGTAAAGGTGGGTGACAGTTAGATGATAAACTAGAAAAGAAATCTCCAAAGGATTAATGTTACAATGGGGATCCTTGTATGGTGCATCATACGCCAAATGTTAGCAATTGTTTTGGCCTGTTTGATTCAAACCCTTCTACGACTGATTCCTACTAATTAATAAATATTTGTCCAGTCCTTCTTAAAATATAGGTATTTGAATTTTTTATCTTTAGCTCATAGGGTTCCCACGGGTAAGGAGGTTTTATTTTTCTCATTGGAAACAGAAAACTGGGTTGTGCTAATAATGTTTACCCTCCCCAAACAAACCCAAATATTAACACAGCAGAGCCCAAAAGCACTCGTTACCGTCCCATGATGATAACAAAGTCCTAGAAGGTCTGTATAAAAAACTGATTGCACCTAATTTTGGTATAAAATGGTCGCCAGCAGCCATCTTGAATTTCAGACTGCACCCAAAAACACATGTTCTCGTCCCAAGGTGATAACAAAGGTACCCAAGAAGTTTTATGAAGATAGGTTCATAAATACAGCCTCTAGCCCAAGCCATATTGACACATGCACTTACTATGTACAAGTAGCGCTGAATAAATCAAAGTTCATCTAATATGCATAATTTCTGCACAAGACAAAAACCTGTATTATATGTAATGTATTCCACATTCATACAAAAATTTATTCAAATCAGAACTTCCATACAGAAGTTCTGGACAAAAAACTGATTGCACAAATTTCTGTACAAAATGGCTGCTGGTGGCCATCTTGAATTTTGGACTGCACCCAAAAACACTCATTCTCGCCCCACGATGATAACAAAGGTACCCAAGAAGTTTCGTAAAGATCAGTTCATAAATACGGCCTCTAGCCCAAGCCGTATAGAAGTTCTGTACAAAAAACTGATTGCACCTAATTTCTGTACAAAATGGTCACTAGCAGCCATCTTGAATTTTGGACCGCACCCAAAAGCACTTGTTTTTGTCCCAAGGTGATAACAAAGGTACCCAAAAGGTTTCGCGAAGATCGGTTCATAAATACAGCCCCTAGCCCGAGCCATATTGACACATGCACTTACTGTGTATAAGTAGCACTGAATAAATCAAAGTTCATCTAATTTGCATAATTTCAGCAGTAGAAAAAAATCTGTACTATATGTGATGTATTCTATGTTACTAAACATTCATATAAAAATTTATTCAAATCAGAACTTTCATACAGAAGTTCTGTACAAAAAACTGATTGCACTAATTTTGGTACAAAATGGCTGCTGGTGGCCATCTTGAATTTTGGACACAAAAACACTCGTTCTCGTCCCACGGTGATAACAAAGGTACCCAAGAAGTTTCGTAAAGATCGGTTCATAAATACTGCCTCTTGCCTGAGCCGTATTGAATTGTTGAAACCGGACAGACATCCAGATGGACGACAGGCCATGGCATAACCTCAAATTTGACTATGTCAAAGTTGAGCTAAAAATTTGACTATGTCAAAGTTGAGCTAATGACATGCCAATGACAGTTGTGAAAAAAACTTATCACATGATTGATAATTTTCTTCTCTTTTTTGGTTTCATGACCCTAATTGGAATGAGCTCAACACACTCATCCCAATGAGAGGCCAAAAGCTCTGTTCTGGAGGCAAAAATTGAAAAAAATGAAAGTGTCAATGACACTGCAGCTTATCTTGACTTTCTGAAGCATTTATGCAAATAATGACATAATTACCCATCTATTGTTACATTTTAGAGAATTGTGCCATAATTTATTGACTATTTGTTATCTTCAGACAGAAAAAAAATTTAAAAGAAAAAATATGAGCCATGGATGGCGATTCTAGACAGCCAATAGACAAACGTGACAGAAATGTGACATTCTTATCTACTTATCATACTAAGTTATCTGGTCAAGTTTCATTAAAACTGATCCATAAATGCAATGTGTAGGGCTGAAGATGGCCACTGAGAGCAGTCAACCATGACTGAAATTTGGCTTCTGTGGCATCCATAGTGTATATACGACTGTGGCCAACATAGAACGTTCTCATCTACTCATCATACCAAGTCATCCTGATGAGTTTCAAGAAAACAGATGCATAAATGTGAGTGACATGCAGGACGTTCTGAAGAAATACCAGATGGCAGCCATGACAGCAAGTTGTCCATGATTAGCAAATTTGCTGTTTGAGTCTTCAAGTTTCTAATGGTGACAAGAGTAAATGAGGCTGTTAGCCACCCTACCAAATTTAATGAAAGTGTCAATGACACTGCAGCTTAACTTAACTGTGTGCAGTGTTTGATGAAAAGGATAATGTTCAATGTTTCTGAAAGATTATGAAATAAGACAAGAATTGTGATAATTGAGAATATGCTAAGTTTTCTAACCTACATGGTATGTTTTCAACAAGAATAATTTCAGGTGTAGACTGTAAGTAAAGAACTGAGGACTGGGTTGTTGTGGCCCTCACAGTTAACGTATGTCAATCAAAGCTACCAAGTTACAGTAAAATCATTCCAAAACGAGTCATCCTACTCATAGTCTTTGCCAAAGGAATCTAGGTCACATGCAAAATAGGACGTTCTCATCTAGACATTAAACAGTCATCCTACCATGTTACAATGAAATTCCTTCATAAATACGTAGACTGTGCTAAAGGTTTTGAACCCACACAGCCATCACAGTTGACCGATCACGACCAAAATGGGACATTCTCATCTAGACATGCCCTCGAGCCTGCACGTCAAATTTAGTGATGATCTATCCTTGGGCAAGACACTTCATCTCCACTGCCTGCGTGGGGGCACGATGACGCCGTGTACTAAGGCGTACTGCACGTCGATGGTACGCATGTCTTCAACCAATCTAACCCTGCCTATGCAGCAGTGCGGAGTTACGATGTTGGGGAGCTGGCAGTTGCTCGTCGTTGCTTGGTGGTTCTCTCCGGGTACTCCGGCTTCCTCCACCCGTAAAACTGTCACGGTCATGATTAGCCATTGTGCATAAATATGTGACCTTAAACATCAATAAATAAATTTAGTGATGATCGGAAAAGAATACAGTGTGTAGCCTGTGCAAAAGAAAATGTGAACAGACCCCAGACTTCAGCATGCATGATGGCAATAACTTATCTTGACTCAAGTTAAGCTAAAAAAAACAGATGCATAATTTGACTAATGAAAGATGGCTTCTGTGGTCCTCTATAAGGGCAGCATCTAAGAGGGCTACCATGGCAACCATTGTGAGCAGATGACCATCACCAACATGTGAAGTTCTCATCTACTCATTATACAAAATCATCCTGCTGACTTTCAAGAAAATTTATGCATAAATGCATCCTGCAGTGTTATGAAGAAATCCAAGAGGGCCTCCAAGGTAGCCATTATTGGCAGCCATCTGTTACTAAAAAAGTATGTTCTAATCTACTTATCATACTATGTCACCAGCAAAATTTCAAGAAAATTAATGCATAATGTGACCTGAAGCCTGTGCTGAAGAATTCAGTGGGTGACCAACTGTGACCATAATAGGACATTCTCATCTGGGTATTAACATGAACATGGGTATGAATTTTGTGATTATTGGAAAGAACTACAGGCTGTAGCCCATGCTCAACAAATTGTGAACAGTGTTCTGAAGATTAAGAAATACAAGATGGCTGTTATGGGAGCCATTAATGTTCTCATCTTCTCATCATATCAAGCCGAATTTCAAGACACTTGATGTTATAAGTGTTATAAATGTGACCTGTAGCCTGCGCTGAAGAAATTAAAAATCGCTTCTGAGTTGACTGTTGCTTGCGGCTGATCATTACAATAACAGAAGCTTCTAAACAAGGCATGAATCTGTGCGTATAAAATTTGTTGTTCAGAAAATAATTGTGGCCTGTAGCCTGTGCTGAATGAATTGTGGACAGTTGCACAGACTCACAGATGTCCGCATGTGTTCAGTTAACCTTTTACCCAATAGGCCTGCAACGAAGCATCGCAGTTTCAATGCATCACGATTCTTTACCCTGCGATGCATCGCATCATGACAAGAAATGCATCATCATGTTCAGGTCATAGGGATTATTAACTGGTTGAGTGCGGAAAGCCCATATTTGCAAGTACTGCAACTCAAAGGCTTCAAACTCTGTGGATGTCCTTCATATTATCTTTGAATCTAAATTATTTAGTCTGAATGGATTTTCCTTGTTATAATTCATGGGCACTCTCTCATAAATTGATGAATAAAAATAATTCAGCACTCTACCCATTAATGGAAGAACCTTGAAAAGGTTGAAAATATTATTAAAACACAATATAATTTTGAGAGACTAAAGGTGACTAAAGGTAAGATTAACATAAATTCTTTCTTATTTTGAGCACACATGAGGTGAGAAATAATCTACCGAGAGCAATTACCTTAATTTCTACAAAACATACAGATCTTACAAGATCCGAGCTTCTCGTTGATGTACTCGCATTATTATTTTTTTCAAATATTAAAACAAATTGCAACAAAACCACACCATTTGACCCCCTCAGTGGAATGCACTCAATGAGCTCATTCCAATGAGGGGTCACATGATATGGTTTTGTTGAAAAAAAAATTTTTCAACTCTTCAATTTGTAAATTACGCGGATGGTTGCATTGACTTGCTGGGTAAATGGTTAACAAATTTTTACTACATTACTGCTGAAGCATGAAGCATGAGGAGCATGGTACTTTCTTCACAAAATGTCTAGTAGATAAGAATTAATGTAATGAATGAAAAGGAATGTCCTTAACCATATGACAATCTCTTGCATAACAAATTTTCCACCCAATGTTTCTACAGTCCCACTGAAACATTACACCAAATATTTATTTATTTATTGGTGTTTAAGGTCAAATATTTATACACAATGGCTAATACTGATTCCAACCTAGAGATAAAGTGAAGTTCAGTCAATCATTTATACCCATGTTGCCCATTTTAGAGGACTTTCACCCAAAGCATTGGTGACTGGAGCCTATTTTACCAGTAAAACATAGCTTGTTTACCACAGTAACCATGCACTGCTTTACGTCCTGAGATTCCCAAGGGGCAGGCACCAAATATTTACAGAATGAGTCTCTATTACAAAATGTAAATAGAAGACAAATCCTTGAAGAAAAAAAAAATCTGTGGAACCAAGCCTGAATATAAGGGTCATTTGCAAAATGGGGTACCCAGAGGGTGAATTTGCTGATGCTATCCCATACATTAGGCCAATTTATCCTCTAGGTACATCTTTCTGTTTTGGCTTGAGACCTTGATTCAGACTGAGGTTCACAGAGTGTAAATTTTGTGATGCTACCCTGCTGTGCAGGGTAGCATCAACAAATTCACCCTCTGGGGACCTTATTTTGCAGATGACAGTCTGCTTATTTTTAGGCTCCTATGGAACATAAGGGAATGCTGTTATACTATCCCAGAATTTCATGTGGATTGTCGACTATTTCTGTAAACCAGATGACCATAAAATGATTAATATAGTTTGGTATTCAACAGGTGTTCTAAATATTCTGTTTCCTATCATAATCATTCCATCAAACAAACATTTAAATCTGTACAATTATCATATTTTATGGTACAGCATTATATCTGATTTTTTCCTGATAGGGATCATATTATTTGCTCCAAATGTTTCTAGGTGTGTAATAAACTGCTAATAGGAAGACCAACTGAGACATTTTCAATCCCTTCTTAGTTACCAGATACAAAGCTGAATTTCTCCCAACAAATAAAAAAATAGAGATTGTATGATAAAATAACAATCACTTTTCTTTTTAATCAATAGAGCACAAATATGAAAATTGTACCAACATTTTCCTGGTTGGGATGTGAAATAGTTATATACACAAACATGTTGTATTATATATAGTACGTGGAGAGTGGATTGTAACTAAATCATCCATGGAGTGGAGTAATCACCCAAAGTATCACTTTCAAAATCTCTACATAGATAAAAAACGTAAGCAATGTTTCAGCCAATGGACCTCTGGGTTTAACCCGGAGGTCCATTGGCTGGAACTTTGCTTTTGATTGTTATGATTTGCAACAAATTTGCAATTATTGCTTGGGTGGAATCTCCACTCTGCAGGTGATTTAGTGATAATACACTCTCCACGTACTGTATAATTTGAGGAGCAATAGTACCCACAATTCTTTGCTCATAAATTTGAAAACAGTAAGCAGTGAACTTCAACTAGATCGCAACTGAGTCACGATCCAGTCGGAATTCTATGCCTGCCTTACTGTCAACAAAACACTTGAATCACACCTGCAACAAGGTGCCATTTGCAATGCAAAACCGTTACAGATGGTGTCTTGTTACACCCAAGGGATGAGACGTGGTTTTCATGAGTTTTTCTCTTTGATTCTTTCTTGATTTTCAAAATATTCTACTTAGGAAATTTCAATCCACAAGTGTGTGTTACAAGTAAATCACAAACTGACAGAAAAACACTGTGCATTTATGATCTCAGTAGTCTATGCACATCAAAACTAATACCCACATGGTGCACATGCACCCTTTCAGTACAACATACAAAGATTCTCTTCAATACTGCTGAATTAGTTTTAATTTTTAATCCGTCATTGACACCCCAAACCCAACCTGCTTTGATTTTGCGCATGCACCCTTTCAGTACAATAAACAAAGATCAACTTCAATAATGTTGAATGATTTTTAATCTTTAATTTGTCACTGACACTCCCAACCCTACCCTGCTTTGATTTTTAAGGCCCTCTCCAATAAAAGAAAAAGCTATGTCATTCCTTCGTTTTATTACACATCCATTCAACTTTAAACCCTTGTATTTAACAGAATGGCCGCTATGGCAGAAATGATTCTGTATTCAATGGGTGATGTAAGCCAGAACTTTTTTCCCAGCACCGTTCATACTAGTTCCTTTCCCATCGAGTCATTAGTTACGCTTCGAAAAGTTTCCAAATTTCGTTATATAATTATCGACAGTCTGTCGCATAGAGTGAAAATGAAAACGTCCAAAGAAAAATAAAGTCGGTTCACAAAAAATTAGTTAACCAAAAATGAGATAATATTTAAAAAAAAAACCCAATCATTTCCAACCAGAACATTAACCCAGTCCAGTGGCCATCTTGTTTTGTGGATCCGTTATATTTAAATTGCTCAACTTTATTTCGGTAAATCTTCGTACATCTTGACATGCTTCAAACTTCTTTTAAAAATGTTTCTCCCAGCTGTTTTGCAAATCTGCACAAATTTTGACTTATATTTTTACTAACAGTAATAGCCATCAAATGGTTAGGCGTGAATGGGCACCAGCTGAAGAGAAACAGCGATACGAATTTCAACAAACACTGGTTCCGAAAAGGTTGTTTTGATTTTTTATCGATCCATTTGTTCAGTACAGCTTCAGTCAAAACAAACAGACTCTTCACTTTTGGGTTTAAACATCAGAATTAAAATTTGTTTATTTAAATGAATTTTAATGCATGGGTTGTGTAATAAACACAGAACGCGATGTGTGTTTGAATCGGGTGTTTTACATAACTCGTTGGAATGGCGTAATCATATTTCGCTCGAGCCTCCAGCCCTCACGAAATATGACTACGCCATTCCAACTCGTTATGTAAATCACCCACCGATTCAAAGACACATCATGTTCTGTCTATATACTTTTATTTATTTATTGGTGTTTAAGGTTACTTTCAGTATCTCTGGCTATATCATGACTACAAAATAGGTATGAACTCAAGTTTAACCAATCGTTTATAACTGTCTGGCCCACTTCAGAGAACTTCCACCCCAGGCAGTGGTTCTGGTCTTATTTTAGCAGTAAAGCAGAATTCGTTTAGCATAGTTAACAAATAATGCTCCACGTCCTGAGGTTCCCACAGGGGCTATTTTTTATTGTTGTCATCCCAAAACATTCTGTTCGATGCAAAGGTACAAATTTATTTTAGATATTCTCGAAGGGGTGTTACAGCTTATTGTTCATTACCCCTTTACTGCCTAATTTTTCCTTTATTAGGCATCTTCATTTGGAAAGAATGACCATTTTGTTCCTCTGGTACGTGTGGAGTATTTAATACAGGGATGCCATGACTGTCCTCTTGAGTAAATTTAAGAATTGTATTTTATAGATCAACTTGCAAATTTTCTAGGCATTTCCAACAAGAAAAATACTTTCACACACACAATCTTAGCATGAAACAAGACCAATACCGGGTCTGGACCTGCGTCGCTGCATGCAATTGATTATTGCATACACGATACAGCTCAACATTATCAAGCTCCAGGCGGAATATTGAATGAATCCGTCACATAGAAGCCGAGAAAAGTGTGACGAAAAATTTCAATGTTCAGTGAGTACAGTCAAATTTCAAAGTATCGGCAAACAGGAAGTGGCTGCACGGCAGTTCTGAAAATTAGATACACGATACAACTCATCATTATGAAGCAGCAGACCAAATATAAAATCATTCCCTTTCATAGAAGCAAAGAAAACTTTGACGGAAGAAGTGTTTTGGACGGACCGACAGATGGTGTTGAGCAGTTACTAGACCTGCTCTGCCGCTGGCGACGCAGGTAATAAAAACACACTAGTCTTCTAATAAACCTATCCTAGTCTCAATACATCTCATATATTAAACTCTTATCACGTTCTTGGATTCTAATATTGATCCTCTGTCCGTTCACACTTCCTTAGTTATTTTGGCACATGTGCTGTTCAATGTTGGCCTACATGATTAACACTGTCCTGAGTCAAAGTGGCATGCTGTATGGTAATATAGACCTTGCGCATGGAGGATTGCATACTTCCACTTGTCTGCTCACCATGATGAGTAGATATCTGCAGGACTAGTGAGAATACATATTGAGTTGTCCAACCAGACAAGTAAACAAGTGGCCCCAAGGGGCCTTAATCGCTCATCTGACAAAGTGGTTCAAAGTAGATATGTTGTACGACAAATATGAAAGCATTCTGATTAGTGGATCTGAAGAAGATTTTTAAAGAAATTTCCTCATTTTGCACTAAGCTAAAATTTGGGCTGCCAAAGGGAGCCCAAATATTAACCCAGGGACCAATTTGAACAAACTTCAATCTGACCCACCTGGAGATGTTGTATACCAAATATAAAAGGATTCTAACTGGTGAATCTGAAGGAAAAGATTTTTAAATAAATTACCCCATATTCCACCAAGTTAAAATTTGGACCCCCATAGGGAGCCCAAATATTAATGCAGGGAGTCGATTTGAACAAATTTGAATATGACAACCTCTAGAGATGGTGAAAATCAAATAGGAAAAGATTCCATCTGGTGAATCTGAAGAAGTTTTTTAAAGAAATTCCTTCATATTGCACTAAGTTAAAACCCGGGTTCTCAGATGGAGCCCAAATATTAACCTAAGGACCCGATTTGAACAAACTTGAATCTGACCCCCCTAGAGATGTTGCACACCAAATATGAAAGGATTCTCCCACAGAGAGCCCAAATATTAACCCAGGGTTAATTTATGGGCGCTATCAGAGTAATGACCCTTGTGGTGCCCCCTGTGGGCATGGCAACTTGATTTGAACAAACTCTTTAACTGACATATGATAAGGAACATGCACATCAAATTTGGTTCAATTCAGCTCAGTGGTTTATGATAAGTTGATAATGTAAAGTTCACGCCGGATGGACAATGGACAGAAGTGATAACTTAAGTTCTCCCTGACTTTCAGTCAGGTGAGCTAAAAATGAAAGCATCAATGCCTGTGAAGTTTTCTTTTCTTTTGTGAAATAAAATGTTCAAGTTGAAACTAACTGTTGTTTTATTCAACCCTCTGCACAGTGATTTGGAAAAATTGAAATTTTAAGTAGTAGATCATCCCCATTATCAGGGTTTCTGCCAAGCCAGCTGAGTGACCGCTGACCGGATGCATTCCTCTGCCCTAAAAAACCTTGGCCTCAATTAGGTTAAATGTACTGGTTGGCGACCTGATTCCTAAGGCCTTTTATCTCCAAAGTCGCAGACAATTTTGTTGGAAAGAAATGGCAACAAGAAACAGGATCACGATATGTACTCATGATATGTACATTCCTTTGTTAGCAAAGATCAAAGCACCTCAGCACAGCAATCGAACAGAAAGTATCAAAGAAAATGATGTAATCACAAACGAGTCAAAATACATGACGTCTCTTTTTCTGGCCATATTTGTGTCATTATATGTCCGGAAACAGCTTGAATGAATGCATTCTAAACACCAAGAGGCCAACAAAGTTTTCAGGCACTTTGCTTTTTGGCTATTCATTGTACAGCCTAGGGTGTTGATGCTTTTGAAAACTTGAAAGCATCAACACATAAAGCTGAAAAGCAATCGGCCAAAAAGTGTGTGACAGAAAAAGCAACGTCTCCATCTTTTAGTCAAGTTCTTCCGGAGTGAAATCTGATAACAATATAAGCAAGCAAGGGCTGCAAAATTTATTTATTAATTAGTTTAACCCTTTGAACTCTAGAGGTATCTTCCATGCCAGTTCAATGGCAGCAATTAGAAGAGTCCATATTCATTTTTTGGGGTAGATGAATCAATATTTTCAACCTGCAGCCTCGGGGCTGCACGTTGAAAATATTGATTAGTCTACCCCACACATTTACTGAAAAGCCATCCTATTTAATGAGGTTATGACATATCATGTTGCTGGCCGGAAAAAAGGCCACTAGGGTTCAAAGAGTTAATGATCAAAACCCTAATCAACTGCGGCAACAAAGATAGGAATCTGTGTCCGATGCTAGGATGGATCGGTGAGGCAAAATCTCACCGTTATGTTACATTCTTCAGGACTTTTTTTTCCACCCACAATGTGCAAATGATCGCTCAACTGAATCATCTATGGACCGATGCATCAATAATAATCTGTATAAATTATTTTTCACCTGAATGACTATTTTTTCCTCTTTAAGCGGCCCATCCACAGTCAATATAATTGTCAATATTATTGACTCAATATTATTGACAATATAATGTTTGCCCTCAACTGCACTATCATTTTGATCAATATTTCTTTCATTTCTGATTCGACAATCATAGGATTGATTGATCAATCTTTGATTGATTTTGCCATGTTGATGGCTCTGTGTTTTTGACAAGAATGAAATATTGATCAATACAATTGATGTGACAAAAATGCACATCAATATTATTGACAATACGTCAATAAATATTTGAGCTCTCTGATATTCTTCAATACATTGATCAAGTCTTCAATATCGCCCATTCATGATCAATAAGATTGTCAATATAAATTATTGACAATTATATTGACAATCATATTGAGTGTGGATGGCCCGCTTAAGTCCTTATTCACCTGCAATTACCAGCTTTCAAAGGGTGAAATCTTAGAAATATATCTCCATGAAAAACCTCAAAATATCTGCTCAGATGCATGGAAATTGGCGTTTTGGCCGCTGGAAATCAAATTTTTCCTACCATGGGCAGAAGCATGGTTGGCCTGTGGTGGCGAACACACCTGGTCAATTCATAATGCCCTTATTTATTTTCCCCCAGAGGAAAGACTGCCATTATGCAACCAGGAATTCTACTAATTCAATCTGGTTTGAAAGATTGAGCTCTATCAAACAAGAATGAATTAGTTAAAGCATTGCAGATGGTTCCTTGTTTCACTTAAGGTTTAATATATCAATATGGAGCTCTTAACACTAGACAGTGAAAAAAATTGAGTGTATGAATCTAAGCTGTGACAGATAATAAAAATTAAACAAATTCGAAGTGCATCAAATCTGACAAAAATACTCCAAATAACACCTGCATTGACATAGGGCTAGACATCAATAAGATACACTTGCATACCACACATGTTATTACACCAAGTATTTAAAAAGTTATTGAGTTCAAAAACTTGTTGGTCACAGACCGACCGACCGACATTACCAGATATAGAGCTGCCTGTCGCAGCTGACAAGTTTGCAGAGTCTTACTGCAGTGTTCAAAAATCTAAACAATTGAAGAAAATCTTTTACTTACAATTACAAATTCATACCATAGCAAGATACTATGGTATGAACTAAATATAGACTTTCTATATTTTTTGACAAACAAGTTTAATTTTAACTCCTTGCATGGTGCTGGTGTATATTCCTGCCCAGGATAGGATTTCTCTTCCACAGAAATAAGTATAATTTGGGCATATTTAATCAAATTTCCCCCATGTAATTTGTATGGATTTTTTTCATCAATGATATTTGGCCTTGAATTTAGATGAATTTTTTATCAAATCTAGATTTGATGAAAAATATCTTGAAAATACTCAGCGGGTTAAGAGTTAATCTTCAGATTAATTGTATGATAATAACTACCGCATCTACAAGTATACAGCTGCACTTGACTTAACAGTGTTTCTACATTATTGTTGGCTGCCTTACAGGCAATCAACAATGATGTAAAAAAAACATCAAGACTAGAGAAACAGAATTTACTGCCACCAGTAAATTCATGTCTGTGTGAAAAGGGTTAAAGTATCAGGAATAAACTATAAAGAAAGAGAATTCATGGAGGCTTATTTTCGGGAGTAAAATATTTTTGAACAAAACAGAAATGGGTTTTCGTTAGCAGTATTTACAGATATTCATACAGGAATCAGAACATTTTTATAAGAAACCAGAAATGGCATATATGTGACCAGCATTCAAAGGGTTTGTTACGCGAATCAGAAATGGATATTTTTGGCTCTGCCCACTAATTTGAGTGATGAAATACATTCATAAACTTTAGAAATGCATTAAGGTGTAATAAAATGCATTTCCCAGTCTTTCTGAATAATGCCCCCATATTGAGATCTTCAGAGGGTTAAAATATTCCCTTTAAATACTCCATTTTAATCCTTTAAATGGGGGCACAGTGGCTCAGTTGGCAGAGGTGCAGGCTGCAAGGCATGAGGTCCTCACTCTGTCCTTGGGCAAGACACTTCACCCCATTGCCCACGTGGGTGCATGGTGGCGCTGTGTACTAAAGCGTACTGCACATCAATGGTGCACCCGTCTTCAACCAATGCTAACCCTGCTTGTGTGGAGTTAGTATATGGGGTATCTGACAGTTGCTCATTGTTGCCCAGTGGTTCTTCCTGGGTACTCCGACTTCCTCCACCTGAAAAAATGTCGTGGTTATGATTAGCCACTGTGCAGAAATATGTGACATTAAACACCAATAAATAAATAATCCTTTAAAAAATGAGCTCAATCCAATAAAGGGTCATAAGCTATGTTTTTCAAGCAAAAATGAAAAGGTAATTAAAACTGAATAGATGTTTCTGTGAATAATGTTGACCGGTTTTCGCCATTATGTTGGCTAAAGGGTTCAGAATCCCTTACTTTGGTAGGCACACTGAAAAGGTGTCCAATTCCACATAGAATTAAATGTTAAGAATATAAAGCAAAAAACATTAAGTTTCTCAGCTGACAGTACCTGCTTTTGTACTCCGGAGGGATGGAACACCACAAATCAGAGACATTCTCTTAATGGCACTTTGGCACCAAAGGTTTCTGCACTCTCGGTGAGACCGAGCTGAGCGCAGTGAAAGACTATAGAACTCCTCTAACAAATGTGTTTTAAATAGTCATAGCACTGACACAGTTAACAGTACAGCCGACCATGTCAGTACTGCATTGTTACTGGCACCCTGACAGTTTTGTAATAGGTTTCAACAATTATTCAGTGCAGTTTTATGGAAAGGGTTAACTTTATTCTGCCTGAAATAAAATATGTACAATCCACATTGAAGTCTTGAGAGGGTTAATAGCATTGAACTGAATAAGATAGGTTTCAACAATTATTCAGTGCAGTTTTATGGAAAGGGTTAACTTTATTCTGCCTGAAAATATAGAACCTCAGTGAGCACGCTCACATACCCCACGCGCCCCGATATTTCAAGCTCTAATCATTTTTTAAAAATAAACATAGATTCTAGGAATACTGCAGAAAACAGTGTTCTGTAGTTTCAACGGTATTGAAAGAATTCAAGCAGAGAAAAAGCCCAGAAAACTGTAATTTTGATGAACTTTTCAAAGTCTATGGGGCCGTAATTTTGGTAAAAATCAGTGGAGCGGAACAAAACTCAAACTTGTTCTGTAGGCCACCATGTTAGACTAACATATCAAAAATCAGCTCAATATCTGGATGCGTGTAGGAAAAAAGTCCGGAAAACTGTAATTTTGATGAACTTTTCAAAGTTCAAGGGCCGTAATTTCGGTAAAAATCAGTGGAGCGGAACAAAATGCAAACTTGATCTGTAGGCCACCATGTCAGACTAACATACCAAACATCAGCTCAATATCTGGAAGCATGTAGAAAAAAAGTCCGGAAAACTGTAATTTTAATGCATTTTTCAGAGTCCAAGGGTCGTAATTTCGGTAAAAATCAGTGGAGCGGAACAAAACGCAAACTTGTTCTGTAGGCCACCATGTTAGACTAAAATCAAAAATCATCTCAATATCTGGAAGCGTGTAGGAAAAAAGTCTGCAAAACTGTAATTTTGATGAACTTTTCAAAGTTCAAGGGCCGTAATTTCGGTAAAAATCAGTGGAGCGGAACAAAATGCAAACTTGATCTGTAGGCCACCATGTTAGACTAACATACCAAAAAACAGCTCAATATCTGGAAGCGTGTAGAAAAAAAGTCCGGAAAACTGTAATTTTGATGAACTTTTCAAAGTTCAAGGGCCGTAATTTCGGTAAAAATCAGTGGAGCGGAACAAAATGCAAACTAGATCTGTAGGCCACCATGTTAGACTAACATACCAAAAATCAGCTCAATATCTGGAAGCGTGTAGAAAAAAAGTCTGGAAAACTGTAATTTTGATGAATTTTTCAGAGTCCAAGGGCCGTAATTTTGGTAAAAATCAGTGGAGTGGAAAAAAAATGCAAACTTGATCTGTAGGCCACCATGTTAGACTCACATACCAAAAATCAGCTCAATATCTGGAAGCGTGTAGAAAAAAAGTCCGGAAAACAAGTAGGACTGACGGACTGACGGACGGACCAGTCAAAAACATTATACCCCAGCAACTTCGTTGTGTGGGGTATAATAAAATATGTGCATTCCACATAGAAGTCTTGAGAGGGTTAAAAGCAGTGAACTGAATAATTTATAATTTATTTCCTTGCAAGGCAAAGGGTTTCTCTCAACTTAGTTTCAGGAACGTACATCCCATTATAATGACAAGGTCAGATTTCATTTTGACATCTAACTCCACTGATGTTTACATAATCTCCAGTGTGAACATAACATTGTATTGCTTGGGGAGAATTTGCTGTATCAGGAAATTGGAGGATGTGAAAACCCTGTGGCCCACTGGGCCATACTCAATGGCTCTAACAACCTGAAAAACATAGGTGACCGAAAAGTTGTGAATGTCTACCAGTATGCCAAAAATCAGCGAGATAGGACAATTCGTTTTCGAGTTTTCGTGAAGACAAGGAAGTGCATAGAAGACAGAAGACAGGAGAATAAGAAGAAGAAGAAGAAAAAGAAGAAGAAAAAAAGAAAAGAAAAAGAATCCGTACAAAAACAATAGTCTGTGTGTTTCACACAGACTAATAAATGCATCCTACCAGTAGAGTTATCAAGGAATACACTTGGGATGTTTTCAGAGCAATAAAACAGTATGGGGACTTTAGAGTCAAAGATGCTCATCCTTTCAGGCAAATAGATTTATTAAAAAAAAGTTAAACCATTTTGCATGTATCATGAATAATAAAATAACCAGTGGGTTATGCAAATGAATTTCCTGTCAACTACCTGATTGGAAGAAAAGTTGATTGTTCATTTATTGGGGTTCAATGACAGTTTCATTTCTTTATCAGGGTTTAAAGACAGTTTCAACAGCCAGGACATCATGTCAGAGCTATTGTGCATGGAAGAAGCTGTAATACCTGGAGAGAACCACTGAGCAACTGTCAGACTCTCCAACTTACTAACCCTGCACAAACAGAGTTAGCAGCGGTCGAAGAAAAGTGCACCATCGTTGTGCAGTATGCGTTAGTACACAGTGCCAACATGCCCCCAACATGGGCAGTCAGTATAAAGTGTCTTGTTGAAGTACACAGTGCAGATGGCACCGGTCAAGATCAATCTGTTGACCTTTTGGTTTAAAGTCCAATGCTCTAACCAATGAGCTACATCACTCCCACACAGCTGATTATACACAACAACAATGAAATCTTTTTCACACAATTTAGACATTTACAGACTGTTTATGCAGGTTTTCAAGCGCAACTGTTTCTGAGAGCTAAAGTTAATTAAGCAATTAAGCAATAGGAAAATCAATAAAATGTATTTTGAACAAATTTTTCCATTACATAAATGTAATCAATATGTTTTATTACCATTATAGATATTTTACAGATTTAGATGGTTCTGTAAATTCAGTTTGACAGTGTTGCCTTGTAGCTTGCTGCCAAATTCATTAAGGAAGTTCTAAAAATGCTCATCTGTCATCTACTGTTTTTAACTAGAAAGAATTCACAAGAAGCAGCAAAGAATCTAATTTACTTGTACATAATAAAGAGCAGATTTGGAAATCACTGCAGGTTTCCCCATATTTCTTGAGAATAATTTAGAGTTTTTATCCACATGTTTATGTAACAGCTTCTCTTGTTGGCTTTGCTGTTTCACCATTAATTCAAGATAAGTATATTTTAATGTCCCTGGGAATGAAAGTGAATGTTTTGGCCATTACCCACTTTTCCTGGATATGAAAATAGATAGTTGTACCTTTTTACAGACCCAATCTAACCATAAGTATGCTGTTTGCTTGTTATATCTGTCAGGCTTTGAAACAAGATATAATGGAGCCACAAAATTGAATATCTCTTAATTTAAAAACTGAGTTAATTGAATATAACTTCCAAACACAAAACCATTTATCATAACTTCAGGCCAAATTTGACCCGTTAATTGCAGATAGGTTTTTGAGGAAACTCCTGTTAGTTGAATGTAAGTATCAATGACACTGTAACTCAACTTGACAAACTTGAAGTTGGTAAGTTATAAGTGAAATGGCAAAATTGAAGATCATTGGTACCAATGTTATTTGGTGAAATTTCAACATAACAGCATTGTGTGCGCACAACGTCAGAGTAATCCATGCATTTTTAAAAGTAAACTGTAAGACTGGGTTCATCGAAGGTCATTGCCAGTGACAACACTTTTTGACAGAAATCAAAGAAAATCGATAGCTCCCATCTGGAGGTAACACCAAACGAGCATACAAAGTTTCAAACCGATCTGACCATAAATGTGCCCTGTTAATGCCTGACTAAACTAAGTTCAAAGGTTGTTGCCAGCTGCAAGTTTTTGATGGAAATGAAAGAAAATCGATAGCTCCCATCTAGACGTCACTCCAAACAAGCATGCCAGATTTCAAAGCAATCCGATCATAAATATGCCCTGTAGGGTGTGCCAAAGGGAAATATTGAGGTCTGACTTAACTAAGTTCTAAAAACGTTGTCAGCGGCAACATTTTTTGACGGAAATGGAAGAAAATCGATAGCTCCCATCTAGAGCTCACCCCAAACAAGCATACCAAGTTTCAAAGTGCTCCAATGATAAATGTGCCCTGCAGGGTGTGCCAAGGGGATAATTTTGATGCATAACTGCACTACGTTCATCAAAGGTCGAAGCCAGCGGCAAAATTTCTTGGCAGATATCGAAGAAAATCGATAGCTCCCATCTAGAGGTAACCCCAAACCAGCATAAAAAGTTTCAAACCGATCTGTTCAAAAATGTACCCTGTGCAGCGTGCCAAAGGAATATATTGATGCCTGACTAAACTAAGTTCAAAGGTCGTTGCCAGCGGCAACATTTTTTTATGGAAATGGAAGAAAATCGGTAGCTCCCATCTAGAGGTCACCCCAAACAAGCATGCCATGTTTTAAAGCAAACCAACATAAATGTGCCCTGTAGGGTGTGCCAAAGGGAAATATTGAGATCTGACTAAACTAAGTTCTAAGAACGTTGGCCGTGGCAACATTTTTTGCCAGAAATTGAATGAAATTGATAGCTCCCATCTAGAGCTCACCCCAAACAAGCATACCAAATTTCAAAGTGATCCAATAATAAATGTGCTCTGCAGGGTGTGCCAAGGGGAAATTTTGATGCCAAACTGCAATAAGTTCATCAAAGGTCGTTGCCAGCGTCAGCATTCCTTGGCAGATATCGAAGAAAATCGATAGCTCCCATCTAGAGGTAACCCCAGACAAGCATACCAAGTTTCAAACCGATCTGATCAAAAAGGTGCCCTGTACAGCGTACCAAAGGAATATATTGATGCCTGACTAAACTAAGTTCAAAGATCGTTGCCAGCGGCAACATTTTTTGATGGAAATGGAAGAAAATCGATAGCTCCCATCTAGAGGTCACCCCAAACAAGCATGCCAGGTTTCAAAGCAATCCATCATTAATGTGTCCTGTAGGGTGTGCCAAAGGGAAATATTGAGGTCTGACTAAACTAAGTTCTAAGAACGTTGGCCGCAGCAACATTTTTTGACGGAAATTGAAGAAAATCGATACCTCCCATCTAGAGGTCACCCCAAACAAGCATACCAAGTTTCAAAGCGATCTGATCATAAATGCTACCTGTGAGGTGCGCCAAAGGAAATTGTGGACGTACATATGCAGACGGACGAGAAGTGATGGCAACAGCTCAGCTTGACTTTATCAAGTTGAGCTAATAAAAAATCTTGTAATATGTTAAGAATTACCCTGAAAATCATTGAATTCTCCTATTTTTAGATGTATTTGGTCTCATTACACCCAATAAGGCAATTTACTCTTTACCTGTGAATTGACCACATCTGTCAGTGTAATTTACAAAATAAGCCATTGAAAAAAATGTATTTTTCCAAAAATTTCAACAAAACAATATCTTGTGACCTCTCATTGGAACAAGCTTGTTGAGCTCGTTCCAACGAGGGGTCACGTGATTTTGTTTTGTTGAAATTTCTTTTGAAACTTCCAAAAACAATAATTAAATAATAAATTTTGATATCCTGTATTTTGGGTAAACGGTTCATCTATTATATCTTGTTTGATGGAGCTCTCAGAGATACAAGATACACTAGAATAAATGCTCAGTTTATCACTAGCAAAGTGACTGGCAAATAACTGTCACTGGAGAAGTAACTATTCAATTAACTGGGTTCTACTGTATGACTACAGCTGGGACAGAACAATTTCAAGTGTCCAGCAATCACTGGAATATTTTCATTGGAAATGGAATCAAATGTCCGACCACACTATTCATCATGTGACTCCTCAAATCATCTCCCAATAAATGTTGCAAGCATATCATTTTTAAAATGGATTTTGCTTATCTCTCTTCTCTTATATTCCTGTTGAATTGATCTGTAATCTACCATGTGCAATGTATGATGGGATCACCCACAAGCTTAAATTCCACTTAGCAAGATCTTGAAAAAACTGAATAAGGCCACATAAAGTAGATCTTCTGTTTCTCAGGCCATTTTTTGTAAAATTGCATGTGGGCAGGAAGTTTTTTATTTTATTTTCTATTTTTAAAATTATTTCTTTGCCATTAAAAGTTTATGTTTTTGGTTTGTTTTATGTTTTAGGCCTCATAATCAACAGAATAGCATGGGTGGTGGTGTATTTTGCCCCTTGAGTGGAAAAAAGCTTTGCAATGCTAATGCATTGCAAAGCCTTGTTGCACTCAAGAGACAAATTTATCAATTTTATTAACTTAGGTAAAATATAAGACATAAACTATTTAATTTTATTTTTTTAAAGTTTGCATTTGTTATAAAAAGAGAACATGCAGCAGCCAAAAGGACCACGCGGGAGGGCACAAGAAACAGATTTGTAACATTTTTAGGCCTAATTGCAGAGTTATCAGAGTTATTATAGAACAATTTCTGACACAATTTTACCCTGGATATTGAAAGTGTCATTAAAACCCTAATACATGAATTAATAAACAAATTATAGTACCAACTCTTGCTAACTGGACAAATAATATTGCAATCTAACAAAAACTTACTCAGACAATCAATGAATATCCCACATTTACAGAACAATTTGGTCGAAGTATATACAACACAAGTATTAAATCCACTTGAAGATCCAAGAGCTCTGGCAAACAAGACATTATAGAAGAAATGTGCAGTTTATCACTAGAATACAGGAGAGTGACCAGTATCCTGTTAACTGAACACTCCTGTTAACTGAATATAATATTTTCACTGGCAAAGGGGTTATTCAATTTAATTATTTATTGGGGTTTAGTGGCACTTTTGACAACAGGGTCACCTTGTGTAGGGCAGTTTTATGGGTGGAGGAAGCCAGAGTACCAAGAGAGACCCACCGAACAGTAGCGAGCAACTGTCAAGACTCCCCAGCGTACTAACTCTGCACAAGCAGGTTAGCATTGGTTGAGCACAAGTGTACCATCGACATGCCGTACGCATTAGTACACAGTGCCACTGTACCCCCAAGTGGCAATCAGGTTTAAGTGCCTTGCCCAAGGACACCACAGAGTTACCCATGGTGGGGATTAACATACCAGACAATGAAAGACAGAATGTTTCATGTAATACAAAACAATCTAGAGTTCATTAAAGAAACTAACAAGAAGATCTCAGTTCACAAGTGAGTTTTTCTGGATGATAAATTAATTGTATGTTTTGTCCAAGTTTTCATATTTTTATACAGATTATCAATTTACTGTATAAATTACTCAGTGTATGTGATGTGCAATGAAATAAAATTTTGCATACTTTATCTCCTAAAAAAAAATTCATGTCTCACATAAACTAAGGTTATAATCAGTTCTGAATATTTAATATTTAGCCCAAATACCCATAAATGTTTATCAAGACACATTTTATCTCACAAATTTATAGTACCAGACTAAGCAATGATCTACCTTTTTAAATCTTCCACATTTTTCGGGGCAAAATAAGAAATATAAAACTGCAAATATGGGATTTTCTAGTTTTTTAGCATTCAAATGAATAAAACATGCTTTTACTCAGTCAGACTTTGTTAAAGTTCCCATTGAAGGTGGAATGACCCTGTTAGCAGAATACCAACATTTCCTGTGATGAATATACAATTAAATTTAATTCATAATACTCTGATGGTTGTTTGTTATTGGTGTTAATATGACTTTCAGCATCTGAGACTTCATCATAACTGCAATTGGCCTGAAATAACCTGCAAACAATATTTTATGTGATGCGGGAGTTATGCCAATTGTGAAAACCGCGAATGAACTACAGGTTACGATGGAATAATACAACTACAAAATAATACAACAAATTAAATTCCTAATCCGGCATGTTTTGCTAGTCTGACTCGATAATCTCTAGGGACTAGCTCGACTCGTTGGTTGTGCATTGCATCCACAAACAGTATGGCCACCATGTTCTGGTCACTTTCCACAGGTGGGCAATATTTCCACGGATGCAAAAATACTAGATTCCAAACACTAATTATAGGAATGATCATCAAAAATTTAATTAATTTTGCACCTGGTACAATCTTGCTGATGATGATTTTTATTACCTGGTAAATGATCCGTCCACAGTGACTGTACTGTATGAGTAGAATGGCATGTCATTTATGTCTTAACCCTTTACCTAACATGAAAAGCAGACGACACTTACAAACAAAATTCTTGAATAACTAATTTTTTTCATTTTTTGTCTCAAAAACATAGGTTATGACCCCTTGTTGGAATGAGCTCAAAAATGAAAAAATAATGAAAATTAATTGGTGATTTTTTGAGAATAGCGATGGACGGTTCAGCTGTTACGTTGTGCAACCACAAGTAACTCTATTTGTGCCAGGTTAGTAATTAAGTTGGAGAGTTTTGACAGTCCCTCGCTGTTGCTTGGTGGTTCTCTCTAGGCACTAAAGGAAAGAATCTCAGAAGAGTCTGAACAAATTTCTGATGGCTCACAGGTTTTATTCAATCAACAGGGATTTACTTAGCAATCCAAAAGCAATTAACAGGTCAAATTTGTTTGAATGTATGGAATATGGTTTGGCATGTGAAAAAGTATATTCTACCAACCAGCATGCACTTAAGTGGGACACACTACACACAGTGACAAATTTTGATACAACCTGAACAGAAAGAAAAAAAAATAAGCTGTTTTTTTTTAACCTACTGTCATGGCACAAATTAACTCTATTGAATGTAGCAGCAGCACTAATGGATTTTCGCTGTTTTCATTATGATACAGATAAGACTAAACAGCATATTTTTCCAATATCTCAAGAGCATGTGCTCTCCAACTTGTGATTTCTAACTCTAAGGTTTTTTTCATTTCATAAATCAAGTACTTACAACATTAAGGTTGTGATCAATAAAATCCTGTACAAAAATGTGTGATAATACAAATCTTCAAATGGCTTTTACATTCTGAACCATTTACCAGACGCTAGGGCCATATCTGGCCAGTATTATTTCAAAAAATTGACATTGAAAATTATTATTGTTTTTCTTTAATTTTTTGCTTCCAAGACATAGCCTATCATCCCTCACAGGAATGAACTCACAGAGGTCTGTCAAATAAAAAATAAGATGTTATCTGCCTCTTTTCTAAATTAAAATTGGTTTGGGCTTGGTTGAAATTTCATTTTAAAGTTAAGATAGTTATTTAGAAAATAAAATTTGTTATCCATGTTTAGCCTGGGGGGTACGGAAATTTATACTGAATAGAAAAAAAATGATACACCTACTGGGTGCATTTTGGAGTGTATTAGTTTTCAAGCAAGAGTATATTTCCACACTTCTGGAATATACTACTATAATTATAATAATCCCCACAATCAGTCAGAAATATCAAACTTTATCTGATGTTACAAGAAAAAACAATGTTTTCAGTAATGTTCCATGGATACTTGCGAAACATGCTGTATGAGTGGCATTATTATTGAAGAAAAACGAGAGGCCCCACAGGGTCTGAAGTGCTCACCTTGAACAGAACCCAATATAATCTAAGGTTAAGAATGAATCTGCATTAAGTAATGACCAAGTCAAGATTAGCTGAATATGAAAGCTTTCCGACTGGGGATCTGAAGAAGATTTTTAAAGAAATTTCCTCATACTGCACTGTGTTAAAATTTGGGCTCAAATATTAACTGAGGCACTTGATATTGAACAAACTTGAATCTCCACTCCCCCCCCACACCCACACACACACACCCATCAGGAGATGTTGTATAACAAATATGAAACCATTGTAACTGCTGGATCTGAAAAAAAACTATTTTTAAAGAAATTTCCTAATAATACTGCACTAAGTTAAAATTCAGGCTACCGATGGGAGCCCACATATTAACCCAGGAACCCGATTTGAACAAACTTGAATCTGACCCACCTAGAGGTGTATACTTATTTATTTATTTATTGGTGTTTAAGGTTATATACTTATGCACAATGGCTAATCATGACTATGACAGTTTTATGGGTGGAGGAAGCCGGAGTACCCGGAGAGAACCACCGAGCAACGATGAGCAGCTGCCAGCTCCCAAACATCATAATTCCGCACTGCAGCACAGGAAGGGTTAGATTGGTTGAAGACATGCGCACCATCGACGTGCAGTACACCTTAGTACACGGCGTCATCGTGCCCCCATGCAGACAGTCAGGGTTAAGTGCCTTGCCCAAGGACACGACGCGGGAGTCCAAATTGATCGCTCAGACGGTCACCCATCCAATGATTAACCGGGCTAGACGTTGCTTAACTTTGGTGATCTGATGAGAACCGGTTACCGCAACGCCACTGCACCCCCCAGAGGTGTATACCAAATACGAAAGGATTCTAAATGGAGAATCTGAAGAAGATTTTTAAAGAGATTTCCTCATATGGCACTAAGTTAAAATTTGGGCTCCCATAGGGACCGCGAATATAACCTCAGGCACTTGATTTGAACAAACTGAAATACAACCTCCAAGAGATGTGTACAAATATGAAAGCATTCTGACTGGTGAATCTGAAGAGGATTTTTGACGAAATTCTCTCATATTTCAGGACTGTTAAAATTGGGGCTCTCATAGGGAGCCCAAATATTAACCCAGGCACTCAATTTGAACAATCTTGAATCTGTCAATCTGACCTGTCTAGAGATTTTGTATACCAAATATGAAAGCATTCTAACAGTTGGAGCTGAAGAAGATTTTTAAAGAAATTTCCTCATACTGCACTAAGTTAAAATTCAGACTACCATAGGGAGCCCAAATATTAACTCAGGGACTCGATTTGAACAAATCTGAATTTTTGTCTGTTCTGTTTTAGGAAATATGAGCGTTTGAAAATATTCTAATTTTAGCTCCTGGGATTCCCACAGGAAAATGTTTTTTGCATGAGTCAAGTACTTATGACCCAGTAATACCACATACCAAATTTGATTCAGATCGGATCATCAGTTCAGAAAATAGAAATTTTGTGTGGGGGCCAAAAATCTTGCCCCTCCCATTACAAAGGCAAATATTGCTCCACGAAATTCATTTGAACAAACTTTATTCTATACCTCAAAAAGAAGCTCACACCAAATATCAAGTCATTGTACCCACTGGTTCATGAGAAGAAATTTTTTTTAAAATTTTGGAGCATTTTCCCCCACCCCCTCCCTATGAGGTTAAGCATGTTAATTTGAACAAAAATGCAATGTCCCTCCGGGACCATCACTCACACAAAATATCACTTGAATTAGCCCAGTGGTTTTGGTGGAGAAGTCCAAAGCGTAACGTTGACGGATGATGGATGCCAGACAACGGGATTTCTGAACTGTAAGAATGCTGGAAGCCCATATTTGGGCTTTATTCTGAAAGGTAGGTACTGTAACATAAAAGTTTCATATTCTGTGGATGGGCTTCATATTATCTTTCAAGTGCAATTATTTAGCCTGTGTGGATTTGCCTTGTTACAAGTTAGGGGCAAGTGCCCACTGGCACTCTCCCATAAACTGTAACAAGGCAAAGCCATGTGAACAAATTCTGATGACCAAAAATAACTTAGCACACTACCAGTTAAAAGCAAATTTTACACATAAAGCAAATGGGAATTGTACTATCAACATGCAGTACAACTTAGTACACAGCGCTATCATGCAGCCATGTGGCAATTATGATGACGCATCTTGCCCAAGGACACAATGCAGTTACCACTGGTCATCAGGATCAAACAGTCAACATTTCAGTTTTAAATTTGATGCTCTAACCACTGAGCCACCCCGCTCCCTTGCTGCTTAAAATTTTGGTGTTTGGACATTAGTGGGGAGAGGGTTAAAAGAGCCTTGTTTAAATGGTACTGAATGCTCAGGTATGTTTTTAAGATAACCACAAAGAACTTTCATTCTGAACAATAAGACTTTCAATAAACAAAAGATCACTCTCTCTCAAGGATGTATGTACAAGCATACTTTTCTAGTATTCGTTAAGTATCAACAAAGTTAGAATATTATTGAAGCTATTCAACTCTACACATCTCAAAAGAAATTCCTTCAAATAAACCTGGTAAACAAACTAACCAAAATGGAATTCAGATATAATCAAAGTAATGAAAAAACAGAAACCTGCCCAGTTTACATTAAACATAGTAAACTACTTGGATTGTTTTAACATATCAAAACTTCTCTCAAGAACAGCTTCTATACAAACCTAACTATAATGCAACTTCGTGAAGGCCTGTTTGATTCACACTTAGGTACCCAAGTTAATAATTTCCCACTGAATATTCCATCAAGCTTAATATTCATCATGCAACATTAAAAAAAAAAACAAGTGCAAAGCCGTGGGATGGCTAAACCCCAATACGTAAGTCCAACAAGGGCAAAAACTCACAAAGAAATACTTGGACACTTCTAGTTTGGAATGTCCTTCATGATATTTTGACCAAAAAGCCATATGTTAAATTAGCTTGAACAGTTTTCTTTGAAAGGTGGTAACAAGAAATTGTAATGAGTTTTTCTTTAGAAATGTCAGGTAACAAGAAATGGTAATGAGATGACAACAAAATTCTAAGTCCAAAATGGGCAATAACTCATGAAAAAACACTTGGACATGGCTGTCACAAACCCCAATGTTATCATCACCAAAAAGCTGTGTAAAATTTGATTAATATTTTAAATGCTCTTCATTAAAATGATTATGCTGGGTCAATTTTTTTTCACAAATGTAAGGCTTGTCATTATAAGAAAATCAAATGCATTGACATTTGTTCAAGTTGTCGTGCTAAGGAGCAGAAAACAGGCAAAATTGACTAATTAAGGGCCATGACTCTGCTCAGTATGGCCGAACGATAGCAGTTTTCAAACTCATTCAGGACATTATTAAGGTCTCACATACCAAATATTAACCAAATTCCTTGATATTTGTTCAAATTATTGCACCAACGAGCTGAAAACAGTCAAAAACTAACTAAGTAAAGGCCTTAACTTATTTCTCAGATGGCCGAATCACACCAGTTTTCAAACTCAAGCAAGACATTGTTAAGAAAGTACAGTCCTCGGAATTAGGAAAATGTTAAAAAATTTATAGTAATTTATATATTTTTTATACTTACCAATGACCCAGACATAGCTGGTGCTAACTCTTAAAATATAGGGCCAAACACAAATTTTGCCCCCCAATCCCCAAAATTTGCATCTAAAACCAAAGAAAACATGTCCTGAATGGCCCTCCACATGCGCAGTGTCAAGGACGTTCCGAAATTGGCGCCGTTAATCATTCTTATAACCAGTGCCTGGTAAGCGCTATGTACTCAGCGGGGAGGTATGAGTTCCCAACTCCTGGGAGGGCCATCCCCGTCTGGGTCATTGGTAAGTATAAAAAATATATAAATTACTATAAATTTTTTAACATTTTTATACTGTACCAATGACCCAGACATAGCTGAATAGTAAAAAGGCTGGAGGGCCAAGGACATAGGGCAAGTTGGAATACGCTCAATTATATAAAATAGAGTCATCCCCTCTAGGGAAAAAGAAGTATTAGGCCTTACATGTATCTTTCTTATTTATGATAAATTAGAAAGATACAACACCTTCCAAAATTGAGCATCATACATCCATGTACTCTATTAATATCTAGTATAATCCTTATACTAATAATTTTTAAAGTAAGCCAATAAATAAAGTAAGTCTAGAGAATAGAGACTCTTTATACTCCTTAAAAGTGTCTGAGGATTGTATAATAACGTCCGTTGACACGTGCTATATTCAAAAGCTATACTTTAAAAACTAAGACCTGAATGAATTTTTAAAACATAAACTTCTCACTAAAAAACCATCCCAATAACAGCTCAGAATTACTAACTCCGGAGGAGGTATCCCCTTGTTTTCATAGTAAAACAGGTGACCCAAGGGAACACCCTCCCCTCCCCCCCCCCTTTTTCTTGCCCTGGGTCAAATAGTCCAGAGCGAAGAGGGCAGCAGAACGGAGTCACTGCCGAAACAGACAGCCTACCTAGCTATAGTAGCAACTGTTAAGTGAATGACATTCTGAGCAGTAGATAATAGACCTAACAATAGAGGCCTCCAGAAATGGACTCGATATTTCTGAGATAAAAATTCATGAATGTGGATGGCTGAGCGCAATGAGCAGCGTTCAAAAATCTATAATAGCGACACTATTAATGTAAGCCCAAGATGTAGAAGAACTCTTACTTCATGAGCCGAAATCTCAAGCACAACTGCTGAGTCAATGATATACCATAAGCAGTATCGATAGTTTATTGAATCCATTAGCAATAGAATGGAGCGTAACGTCCTTCTATTAGGCATCAAAGACAGAAGAAGCTTACGCCCGTAGTAATAAACAGATATCTGTTTATAAATACGTAAACTCTAACCGGACAGAGTAAAGGCCTATGCCCGTACGAAGACGGACGGACCTTAATAACAATAGGTTCCGGATATTTATTAGGAGCCTGACTCTTATGCAAAAATCCAACCTAAATAGTAAAGGAAGTAGTGATTCCGAAACTACAAAAGTGAGAATCATCCACCGATAGTGCATGAAGCTCACTGACTCTTCAGTAAAAGAGAAGCCAACAGAATTACTGTCTAAAAGGTCAGAATTTGAAAACTACTGTTTCCAGAGGCTCAAATGATTACTTAGCTAAATAAGAACTGAAGTTAAATTCCGTATAGAAATTTAATCTAATGATTCTAAGTCTATTTATCGAAAAGTTACTAACTGACTTAGATAAAGAGACATAAGACTCAATTGTAAACTATCATAGAGTGCATAGGTATGAGATAACATAAACCTATAACCTTAATAGTAACAGGCTGCAGTAGATCTTGTCAAACAAGTATACTAGAAAGTTGCAATGACTAGTATAGAGGGATCAGCAGTATCAACATAGTGATCCCTACACCAACGACGGAAGAGCCTCCACTTTAGCCGCATAGTATAGCGAAGAAGAGGTTCTCCTACAGTAAGAAATCGCGTCCAAAGCTCGTCCAGTACAATGCTTACAATGCAATAAGGACCACACAATGGAATACGTGAAGGTTGAGACCTTGCGGGTTGTGATGAAGATGACACGATTTTTCCCAGCGAAAAAAGATCCTCTCATGGAGGAAGTTTTCGCGTTAAGTCCCACAGTAGACATCTGAGTAAATTTACCCACGATCTCTGTGAAGACAGAGATGCTATCAACAGAAATGTATTGTGGTTGTTTATCTTAGCAATACTTGCTGAAACAACAGCGCAGGAGGATACGCATATCCTATCATTCCGTCCTATTAGATCAATAGAGCGTTAACAACATAAGCTCAGAGATCCGGACATGTAAACACATACGTCTGCAATTGATTAGCAAGTTGTGTCGTAAATAAATTATCATTGGGCGCTCCCATTGATAGCAAATCTGATTGAATACTTGTTTGTTGAGAGTCCATTCTGATGGCAACAAGCGACCCATAAGTGAAAGGGAGTCCGGTAATACAATCAGACGACCCGGAATATGACAGACCGAAGCAGAACTTGGTGTACTATAACAAACAGAAAGATTCTTTCCATTAAATTGAATAACGGAAACGAATGAGTGCCTCCCTGGTTCCGGAGATACGCCACTACTGTCATATTATCGGACAGGATTTGGACATGCGTTTCTGAATAATGTTCATCCAATGACATAAAGCAAGCCTAAAAAACATTATTCCGTGGAAGATAAGTGCTTGCCTAGAGACTGCGGAACCCAAAGACCCTGGCACTTCGAATCCGTTGGGATCAATATTGTATCCCAACCTGTTTGACTGGCAACCGTCATAATTATAAAACTCGGATCCGGCAACTGCAGTGGCACTCTCTGAGTCAACCACCGAATGTTTGCCCCAGTCTGAATCTCTTGCTACACTAGATAGACAAGAGAACGTGTAAATCGAGCAATTCATGGATTGCTGAAAAGTTGCCGTCGAAGAGAAGCTTCTCCGAGACCGAAGCGACTCTGAGCGAGTTCTTCACCTTACTATCCACGCGCGTGGATGTAGCTAGGGCTGCGTCACGTCTAACTAACTCCAGGTAGCCACTGAAGGGCGGAGTTATACGTGAACAAACTACTGCCCTCAAAAGAAATAACATTGAGGATTATATCCCGGAATTCTTTCTCTTGAAGACATAATGATAACGCATCAGTAAGGTGGATTACGTATGATAAAGCGTCTAAGTTAAGTCTATTAGACATCATTGTCGTTTCCAACATTGTGGTTGGAAAAGACATAGACGGCGAAAAAGATAATTTCCAGTCTATATCCACGCCGTCTAGACGCATATGAACTCTCGGTATGCCCTGTTCTGCCAAAATAAATTATTCCTATAAATGATAAAAGGCAGAATTGAGCATTGCGGACAAGAAACTAAACTATCATGCTTGCTAGCAGGCTTATATATATATATATAGCGTCGATAAATAATACACATGTTCTAATGACATTATTGGACTGTGTCGGTAAGTCAGGGACAATGTCCCTGAACCGATCCAAAATTCCGTGTCCAATGACGCTATAAGTCTCTTATCCAACATCGCAGCAATGTAGTCCGAAGGAACAACCACTGGAAGATAATGCCGGAAGAAATGTATGGCAGCTTCCGATGTTCCGAAAGGGAAAACTTGAAATCGTCCGAATCACTTTCGCCATCCTGTCGGACCCTATAAAGCGTTCGGTCGTCCGAACCTGATGCAACCGCGGACCGCACCGACCCAGCGCCGTCAGATAATTCCTGATCCGACCGAGAAACTGTCGATTGCTGGGATGCTGCGAAAAACTGTGCTAACTTGGATAGCACGTCCATCACTGAGGCCTGTGGAGAAGCGGTCTTACGATGCATTGCCGCTGGAAGCTCCGTGATCGTTACCCCGTGCATACTACTATTATGCGAGCGAACGGAGAGTATAGGCCTCGTGTCCCTTACCGGATGGCGTGACCTGTTCGCCGTGGAATCACTGAATGACGAAACTGGTCGGATACTCGAGGTCACGTAGCCAATGTGCGGTCGTGTGCGCTGCTGTGAGGATGAGGAAGCATTATCGACAGTCTCTCGGACTGTCAATATAACGGAGCGTCCCGAGCGGCGGACATATGCTCCGAATGCAAAATATCTGAACCACAACATGCGGTCCCCTATGTTGTTGGACGAGAGAGGGACCTCTCTCGCTCACAGCCCGGACGGACCTGGACGAGCCAGGAACCGGACTAACAGGCTTCCTCCGATCTGTCCTCAATCCGTCGTCACTGGGTGAGTACTAAAGTTATTATAGTGCTCGCATCACCCAAATCTCCTTCCTAGACCGCAACAGACGAACCCGGCAGCCGAACCATTCGATGAATGTAGGCTACACCGGGTGAGCTAGCGAATGTCACTCCGTCGATCCTACAAGGGACCTCTTAGGCGATAGACATATTCCATGAGCACTTATTGCCGCTAGCTCTTCATTAACTATGATGACAGAGGCACACTTAGAAAGACATCTCCGTAACTTTGCGAACAAGAAACCAGAAATGCTTGGTAATAGCAAGCATATAATAATATATATAGCATCGTTCAATAATTCGAAAGTTTGTGTGACATTATTGGACTATGTCGGAACTGAGGGACGATGTCCCTGAACCGAACCAAAAATTTCTAAGTCCACCGACGCTATCAGTTTCTTATCCGGCATCGCAGCATTCTGGTCCGACGAAAGAACCTGTAGTAGATCAAGTCAGATGACATACACAACAGCATATGTTGTTCCAAAAGGGAAAGCTCGAAATCCTCCGAATCCCTTTCGGTATCCCGTCGGACCGGATGAAATTTTCGGACGTCCGTACCTGCTTCCGCGGAGCGTCCCGACCCAGCATCGTCGGATAATACATTATGCGACAGATTCAGTTGTTGCTGGGATGCTGCGATAAGCTGTGCTATTTGGGATAGCACGTCCGTCCCCAAGGCCTGTGCAGTAGCGGTCTTACGATGCATTGCCGCCGGAAGCTCCATGTACGTTGACTCCCGCACACTTTCTTATGCGAACGTCCGGAGTCTGCAGGCCTCGTGTCCCTGGCTACCGGATGGTGTGACCTGGTCGCCGATGATTCTCTGATTGGCGAAGCTGACTGGATATCCGAGGTCACGTAGCCAAGAGCGGTCGTGTGCGTTACCATGAGAATGAGGAAGCCTTATTGACAGTCTCTCCGGACTGACTATATGTCGGAGTGTCCTGAGCGGCGGACGTATGCTCCAAATGCGAAACATTTTGTACCACAACATCTGGGGCCAGATGTTGTTGTACGAGAGAGGGGCCTCTCTCGCTCGCCGTCCGGATGGACCTGGACGAGCTAGGAACCGGACTAAAAGGCTTCCTCCGTTCTCCCTCTAATCCGCCGTCACTGGGTGTGCATTTGGTTGATTTATAGTGCTCGCATCACCCCAAAACTCCTTCTAGACCGCAACGGACGAACCCGGCTGCCAAACCATTCGATGAATGGACACTACACCGGGCGAGCTAGCGGACGTCAAAGGCCGTCGAACCTACTAGGGTCCTCTTAGGCAATTGGCGTATTTACATGAGCACTTTTCCGCTAGCCCTTCATTAATTGTGACGACGGAGGCACACTTTTGGGAGACATCACGGATACATCACCCTAATCTTGATCGTCTGAAATAGAAATTGATAAAGTAGAGTGACCCTGCGGGGAAAGGACCGGAATGTCCAATTCCCCACTAACATACCGTGACACACGCTTCCCATGTTGTCATCGAAATCATCACATACAGAACAGGAGTTAGTGCGAGTACACTGACTACATATAGAATGATTATAAAAGTCAGAGGAAGATTTCCTCTTATTACAATTGACCAAAATCCTTTCAATGTGAAAAGAAAACAAAGTCCTAGTACTCGCACCAACCCCTGACAATCAAAACACATAATAATATGATCCATTAACATAGAAAAAATAATTGAAATCAAAATATTTTGAAAAAATATTTTTTCAGAACAGCCCAAGTTTCTGAAAAGTAACGTTGAGCCCCAATGGATCCCAAGCCTAAGTGTGGACAAAAATTTTAAAAATATTTTAAACAATTTATGCAACACTTACGAACAATAATAATGTATCTAGTTATGATTAAATTAACATCAAGATATTATTTTCAAGAAATCCCCCCTCACACAGAGGGCTGTTGTAAATGTAAACAATAAGTGTAAAAACACTAAAATAAGACTCCAGGCACCCAGGCCTGATGCAAAACAGAGACTTCAAGGGAAGAAACTGCAGAACATCAGATGGTAGATGCAGAACACAACGCCTAACCACCCATAGGTGAAGATGTAAACATGGGGAAAAGAACAGAATTCATTCTGTTATTCAGCTAAAACTCCCAAGAAATTTTAGTAATAAAATTACAGAAAATATGCCAAAAGCATGGGAGAATAGCAAGAGGGGACTTAAAGGAAAGGGAGAGAGGAAAACACTGAACAATCAGTGTAACTTGATAACAAGAATGACAACAAAATGGCTGCTACCTCGAAAATAGGTAACTTAACATAATTTCATTAAAAAATTTTAAGTTACAGCCCTGATAATTTTCTGTCACACATTTTTCCTCTCCTCCTTCTATATCCTCCTTAGAATCACCATTTCACTAATATTTATGTGTCTGGCATCATTTAAACTGAGATTTACAAGCACAAAGATCAGTCAGATGTTAACTGATGAAGGGCCAAACTAAGAATGATTAATGGCGCCAATTTCGGAACGTCCTTGACACTGCGCATGCGCAGTAGAGGTGAAGTGTGGAGGGCCATTCAGGACATGTTTTCTTTGGTTTTAGATGCAAATTTTGGGGATTGGGGGGCAAAATTTGTGTTTGGCCCTATATTTTAAGAGTTAGCACCAGCTATGTCTGGGTCATTGGTACAGTATAAAAATATTGCGATGGCACAACATTGCTGTCGCCAAAAATTCTGCGACGGCAAATTTTTATCAGCGACAGCACTTTTGAATTGAATTGTTTGGATGACAGTATTATGACACCAAGTGAATAATAATCATTAATCAGAACAGCTGACTTCGAATGGACAAGAGATCACTGGCGGGTGGTCAGTTGGACAAGCTGTAGTTCATTAAGTGATCAATTGATTGACTGGTTGTCCTAATTTTAGGGGCTGGTTGTAACTCGCATCCATGCATTATTAGCCTATCGGTTTTGACAGTAACTGTTAGAGACAGAAATATTTGCATTGCGCATCAACCCGGGCGAGTTGACTCTGACCCGATAAACACAACAAGAATTATTTTCCAACTCACCCTTGTTTTGTGCTCAATGCGTTTATTTTTTTATTGAACTGATTGATTGTTTTCTAATTCAGTTTGTTTGAGATTGTACAGTTTACATATGCCACAAGTGGAGAATGCTAAAATTAAAATGGAACATGACCACGTGCTCTGTTGATATTACATCATTGACCAATAAAACTGCCGCATTGTCCCAGTACACCAATTTAGCATACTTTCATGAAACGAAGATTTTGATTGGTTGTATTTATGTAAGGTGTGACATCAAAAGGGAATTGCCCAGGAATTCCTGGGTTATTTTAAACGTGCATCACAGTCAACAAGGGGGTTCTTTCGAAAAAACACAAACAAACGAAACACAACTGGTTATGAACAGTTTTTCAACCACGTACATTTTGTACAAACTTACTTTCAAATTAATTAATATAAGATATTTCCTCAAATATTGATTTTATACACCAGTTACGACTATAAAACATATGTTATGTAGGGTTGGATGATCAGTTCTGACGGACTTCAGGTGATTGGGACAAGTAAAAAAATATTATGGCTGCCAATTTGCGACGGCAAGAAAATGCTGCCGTCATGCCCCACGGCAGCGGCGTTTGCGACGGCATTGCCGAATGCCGTCACTAATTCCAAGGACTGGAAAGTATCACATACCAAATATTGACCAAATCTATTGATATTTGTTCAAGTTTTCACACTAACAGTCAAAAATTAACAAATTAAGGGCCAAAACTCAGCTTAGTATGGCCAAACTGTATCAGTTTTTGAACTCATTCAAGACATTGTTAAGAAAGTCTCACATACCACATAATGACAAAATCCATTGTAATCTGTTCACGTTATCGATCTTTCAAAAAAGGTGATGCCTGCCCACCTGCCTGTGCACTGGCTACAGCAAACTATAGGTTAAGTTTTTCAAAAACTCGACCAAAACTGTGAAGACAAGAAATGGGGAAGGATGGATGGACAGAAGGATGAAAAGAAGGAAGGATGGCTATCCCCTCCCACTTTGTGGATAAGACTGACTGACTAATCAACCGACCGACTTGCTGGCTGGAATTCAAAGACCCTTTCAAAATATACCAAAGCCTTGTTAATTGAACAGCCACTTAGCAAATGAAAACTATTCAATTAGCAAGATTTAAGGGACTCTGGTCCTTTCCTGTATTCTAAAGATAGGAAATGTTCCAGGGTCCCGCTAAAGAAAATTTTGAAAGAACACTGTCGGAATGAAACAACCATTCACGCAATTTGTGCATCCTCGAGCTCTTAACCTTTTATCTAAATTAACAATGAATTTGATAATCATTATTAACTTGATTAAGGCTCTGGAGACATTTAACAAGAGGCCCCCATGGGGCCTGAGGTGCTCACCTGACAATAGTTGTTTAAAAAATAATTCAATTAGCATAAAAAGCTAGTTAACACTACAGAGGAATGATGTTATTTAATTATTTATAACTCTGTTGTCCATGATTTTCTTCTGCTACTGGGATGCTACCACAGAAATAATGCCCAGATTTCCAGTAATGCAAAACTTGGGAGTCCAAATATCAACCTAGGAATTTAACTTGAACAAACTTGAGTATGAGCCCTTCCTTTCCACCACCAGGATGCTGTATACCAAAATGTGAAAGCATTCTGACTGGGAGATCTGAAGGAAAAGATTTTTAAAGATATGTCCTCATATGGCACGAAGTTGAAATTTGGGCTACCATAGCCCAAAGATTAACCCAGGGACCCGATTTGAACAAACTTGAATCTCACCCCCTAGAGATGTTGTATACCAAATATAAAAGCATTCTGACAGGTGGATCTGAAGAAGATGATTTTTAAAGAAATTCCCTCATATTGCACTACACGACGTTAAAATTCAGGTTCCCATTAAAAAGCCCAATTATTAACTCAGGGACTCAATTTGAACAAACTTGATCTGCCCTCCCTAGAGATGTATACCTAATATCTAAACATTCAAAGAAATGGTTCTGGAGAAGAAGACTTTTAAAGAAATTCCCGCATATTGTGCTAACTTAAAATTTGGGCTCCCATAGAGAGCCCAAACTGGAATTTGACCCACCCTGACATGTTGTATACCAAATATGAAAGGATTCTAACTGGTGAATCTGAAGAAGAATATTTTTAAACAAATTCTCTCATATTAAACTAAGTTAAAATTTGGGCTGCCATAGGGAGCCCAAATATTAACCTAGGGACCCGATTTAAACAAACTTGAATCTCACCTCCAAGAGATGTTGTATACCAAATATGAAAGCATTCTGACTGGTGGATCTGAAGAAGATTTTTAACGAAATTCCCTCATATTGCACTAAGTTAAAATTTGGGCTACGACAGGGAGCACAAATATTAACTCAGGCACTCGATAAACTTCAATCTCACCTCCCTAGAGATGCTGTATACCAAATATGAAAGCATTCTGACTGGTGGATCTGAAGGAAAAAGATTTTTAAAGAAATTCCCTCTATTGTTAAAATTCAGGGAAACCCAAATATTGACCAGCGCAGCGCACTCGATTTGAACAAACATGAATCTGACCCCCCCACCCCTCCCCCAAAGATGTTGCATACCAAATATAAAAGCATTCTGATTGGTGGATCTGAAGAAGATTTTTAAAGATCATTCCCCATATTGCCCTAAGTTAAAAATTCAGGCTCCTGTATTGAGCCCAAATATGAACAAAGGGGCTTCATTTTAACATACTTGTATGTGACCCCCTTACGGATGCTGTATACCAAATATCAAGATTCTGATCAGTGGTTGCGGGAAAAATTATAAAGAAATTCTTTTGCAAATATGCCGAATTGGCATTTTATCAATGCCCCCCCCCCCCCCCCACCCCCCATAGAACACCCTGACACAACCGATGGCAATTTTGTTCACCATTCAAAATAACAATTCACCTGATCCAAAGGATGCTTCAAACCAAATAATAGTTCTCTGTTCCATGTGGTTTGGGAAATATAGGCATTTGAATATATTTCTATTTTCAGCTCCTGGGGTTCCAAGGGGGGACACAGGAAATTTATTTTTTGCATGAATCAAGTACTTATGACTCAATAATACCATACATCAAATTTGGTTCAAATCGGACCATCAGTTCAGAAAATAGAAATTTTGGGCGGGGCCAAAAATCTTGCTCCTCCCATTACAAAGGCAAATATTGATCCACGAACTTCATTTGAACAAACTTGATTCTACACCTCAAAAGGAAGCTCCATACCAAATATCAAGTCATTGCTCCCACTGGTTCATGAGAAGAAGATTTTTTAAGAATTTTGGTGGATTTTCCCCACCCCCTCCCTATGAGGCTGGGCAAGTTGATTTGAAAAAAAAAAAACACAAAATGCGATGTCAGAATAAGCAATCACCTCAAATATAACTAAAATTGGTTCAGCGGTTTCAGAGGGGCAGGTGCAAACACCATGTTCACAGACAACCGATGCCGGACGATGGACAGTGAGTGATCACTGTAGCTCATTCTGACTTTCAGACAGGTGAGCTAACAATATGAATATGAAAGGCAGTTTGAATTGAAGTTCATGCTATTTCACCAAGTTATAGCAGAATAGATGATACACTGGTCACCTTATTTCATTTGATGCAACTGAACTGTTCACACAATTTGTAAAACCTGGATAAGCAGATATTCAGGTTGGCTACCAAGATGACAATGCAGGTCTTACGGCCAGTTGTTTGGAATATAACCTGTATCCTAAACATATCATATAAAGTACATATGCAACAATACTTTGTTTACATACAAGAGCTATTGCTATATATTGGCAATTATATCCCCACTGCAGTACTGAACCAATGAAGCATAAGTAAGGTAAGGGCAGTAACTCTGGTGAAAAATATGTGAGCAACTTTTTTATAACATGTGCAGAAGCGGCTTGTCACAAGGATCCCTCATAACAAATTTCATTGAAATCCATCCACTCACTCTTGAGATATCATGGTGGGTGGATTGATGGACAGATGGACAAACAGACAGACGGATGCACGGATGGACAGACAAATGGATGGATGGACATGTGTATTCTCCCCCCACTGCATGTGTAACATACATACGTGTGTCCCGGGTGAGACAGCAGGGAGAGACAGATGTATCCCACCTCACCCATGTGACGTTATACATTTATAACGTTATTATGACATCATGCATATCGTATCAGTTTCTTGCTACCAACTAATTCATATTGACGTCATCGGAATGCAGTGTGATCAAAGTTCGATGCTCTAAAACTCTTCAATCCTCAAGCTGCCACCGTTCCTAATCGATTTCGTGGTATATACCTTTGGTATATACATAACTTGTGCATGCTCTTTCCAATGGTGTCATCAGTTTCTCAAAACAACAAATACAAAATGAGTTGATTGAATCAGCATGTGACTCCCAATTACCTCTGGCTAACGTAATCGCTGCATGGTGGGGGAGAAAAATCATCCTCGAAAAGTCTGAAGGTGGGAAGGGGGAAATCTCACAGAGTAAACAAGAGACCCTATTGGGCCTGAGGCGCACACCTGAAAATAGTTGTTTAAAGAAGGATTTAATAAGCATCTATAGCTAGTTAACACTACATAGGAATGAAATTATTTATTTGTAACTCTGTTTTCCATGCAAGATGATTTTTTTTTCTTGTACTGGGATGCTACCACAGAAATAATGTCTGATTTCCAGTAATGCAAAACTTGGGGAGTCCAAATATCAACCTAGGAATTTAACTTGAACAAACTTGAGTCTGAGCCCTTCCCTTCCACCACCAGGATGCCGTATACCAAATGTGAAAACAAAAGAGTAGGGGATCTGAAGAAGATTTTTAAAGAAATTTCCTCATATTGCACTAAATTGAAATCCGGGCTACCATAGGGGGCCCAAATATTAACCCAGGAACCTGATTTTAACAAACCTGAATCTCCCTCCCCCCCCCCCCTCCCCCAGAGATGTATCACACTGAAAGCCCAAATATGAACCCAGGTACACGATTTTAATAAATTAGAATGCAACCCCCCTAGAGATGTTATATACCAAATATGACAGCATACTGACTGGTGCCTCTGAAGAAGAAGATTTTTAAAGAAATTTCCTCATATTGCACCAAGTTAAAATTCGGGCCACCATAAGGAGTCCAAATATTAACCCAGGCACTTGATTTGAACAAAATTGAGTCTCAATCCCCTAGAGATTCTGTATACATAATATGAAAGCGTTCTGACTGGTGGATCTGAAGAAGAATATTTTTAAAATTTTTAAAGAAATTCCCACATATTGTTCTAAGTTAAAATTCTGACTCCCATGGGAAGCCCAAATATTAACCCAGGCACTCGATTTGAACAAACTTGAATCTGACCCCCCACCCTAAAGATGTTGCATAGCAAATATAAAAGCATTCTGACTGGTGGATCTGAAGAAGAAGATTTTTAAAGATCATTCCCCATATTGTCCTAATTTAAAAATTCAGGTTCGTGTATTGAGCCCAAATATGAACCAAGGGGCTTTATTTTGACACACTTGTACTTGCCCCTCCTTTGGATGCTGTACACCAATTATCAAAAGGTTCTGATCAGTGCCTGTGGAGAAAACTTTTTTTTATAAAAAAAAACAAAATATTTTGTTGCATGAATCAAGTACTTATGACTCAATAATACCACATATCAAATTTAGTTCAAATTGGACCATCGGTTCAGAAAATAGAAATTTTGGGTGAGGCCAAAAATCTTGCGCCTCTCATTACAAAGGCAAATATTGATCCACAAACTTTGTTTGAACAAACTTGATTCTACACCTCAAAAGAAAGCTACATACCCAGTATCAAGTCATTGTACCAACTGGTTCATGAGAAGATTTTTTAAGAATTTTGGTGGATTTTCCACCAACCCCCTTCCCTATGAGGCTGGTTAAGTTGATTTGACAAGAAACAAAATGCAATGTCAGTACATGCAATCACCTCAAATATAACTAAAATTGGTTTAGTGATTTAGGAGGGGCAGGTGCAAACACCATGCTCATGGACAACGGACGTCAATTGATCACTATAGCTCATTCTGACTTTCAGTCAGGTGAGCTAATAAAACTGATCTTGGATGACACTGATCATGACCTGACAAGATGTATAGTGATTATCTCAAAATAATCTTTTTAGAATAATGTGGTTGGCAAAAGTCACAAAATAAGGTATCTTGTACCACTCCAATTAACCCTTTACCTAACACAAAAAGCAGACGACACTTGCAGAAAAAATTCTTGAATAACTAATTTTTTTCATTTTTTGTCTCAAAAACATAGGTTATGATATGATCCCTCATTGGAACGAGCTCATTCCAACGAGGGGTCATAACCTATGTTTTTGAGACAAAAAAAAAAAAAACAATAAAAATTAATTTGCGATTTTTTAGAATAGCGCTGGCCGGTTTTGGCCGTTACGTTGGGTAAAGAGTTAACAAGATATTCTCAATTAGATACTAACACCAATTATTGTAAATACAATAAGACAAAACTCTCCGGAATTAACAGGAGTTACCAATAAAATAAATACCAACCAGTGCTATAATTAAACCACATTCACTGTAACAACACAACCCATCTACATTGCAACTATTGCAGTGTTGTGATTTCTTTCCAGAAATCATAATTTAAGTGTTCCTTTTGCCGATTAACTGCTTACATAACACGATTAGCAATGATACCTGATAAAAAAAATTTCCTGATTATCTACAAACTTTTTTAAATTTATTGCCTCAAAATCATAATTTGTGACGTCTCACTTTGCAAGCATTGGTCAGAAATTAAAGGAACAAAACTTTTAATGGTGATTTTTAAGGTTAACCCTTTACCCAATGCACAGGATATCAAAACTGATTAGTTCAATTATCGTTTTAAAATTTTTTTCAAAACCTTTCACTGAAACCATATCATGTGACTCCTCATTGGAATGAGCTTGACAAGTTTGTTCCAATGAGGGGTCACATGATATAGTTTTGCCGATTTTTTTGGTTGAAAAATATTTTTTTCAACTGCCTAATTTATAAATTACATGGGCAGAGGTGGCCGATTCCTTAGGTATAGGGCTAACCCTTGAAAGCCTGGAGATTTCTGTTCCTTTTTACTACACTTTTGGACAGTTTACATACTGTAGCATTGCAGTTGTTTCTAGGTAAGTCTCGGTTGCCTATATGGGCAGCCAGGACTTATATACTTATTTATTGGTGTTTAAGGTAACATATTTCTGCACAATGGCTAATTGTAACTGCAACATCGATATAAAGTCAAGTCGAGCCAGTTGTTTACACCTGTGTTGAGCATTTTAGAGGACTTTAACACCAGGCATTTGGTGACTGGGTCCTATTTTACCAGTAAAACAGAGCTTGTTTACCACAGTTTGCAAGCATTGCCTCACTTCCAGGGGTTCCCATAGGGATACCAGGACTTGCCAAGAAACAACTTTCAAGGTTCTAAGAATGAGACAGATGAGTTTACCCAGAGACTCCATGTTGGGGCATCTGTTTTGTTGCAGTAAAAAGTAATCCAAGTCAGAATTAGGCCCTAAAGGGTTAAAGGTGTTGTGCCACAAACTTGGATAAGGGGTTGCGAAGCCAGCTGCAAATGCATGTCACACAACAGCAAAAAATAAGCTGAAAGAAACTCCAACAAGAGATTGCGCCAGATGTGCTGGCATACCCTTACTGGTGCCAAGGCTAGGGATGAACAGCATAACTTGAAATCTTTTTGAAAGGGAAAGTCATGCTGGACATTCATGTAAGATTTCATTATGATCTGTCCAGAGTTAATGTCTCATACAGATGAAAAATGTCTTCTTCTCAATGGAAAAAGGGGTATAACCCTGAAGTGGAAGGTGGAAACAGCACAACTTGATATATGTATGAATGAGCATGTCATGCTGGACATTCATGTAAGATTTCATCATGATCTGGCCATCTGGCCACTATCAGCCGAGTTATAAACTTGCAGGTTTTTTTTAATGGAAAACAGGGCATAACTCCCAGGTGTATGAAGGAGACAGCATAATTGAGTATGTGACTGAAAAAGCATGTCATGCTGAAAATCCATGTAAGATTTCATTGTGATCTGATCACTATTAATTGAGTTACAGACTCGTACAGGCAGAAACCGTCTCTTTTTAATGTAAAAAGGGACATAACATCCAGGTGGAATGTGCAGACAGCATAACTTGATATATGTGTGAATAAGTATGTCATGCTGGACATCCCTGTAAGATTTTATTATGATCTGACCACCATTAATTGAGTTACAGACTTGTACGACAGAAACTGTCTTTTTTCAATACAAAAGGGGGAAAAACTCCAAGGTGGAATGTGCAGACAGCATAACTTGATAAGTGTGAATGAGCATGTTATGTTGGACATCCGTGTAAGAGATCAGTATGATTTCACCTCTATTACCGAAGTTACAGACTGGTGCAGCCAGAAATTGACTTTTCTCGATGGAAAAAAAAGGACATGGCTCACAGGTGGAAGATGCAACAGGATGACTTGGTATGTGTCTGAATGAGTCTGTTATGCTGGACATCCATGAAGATCTGACCATAATCATCTGAGTTACAGAATTTACGGACAAAAATCGAGGATAACTCCAGAGTCGAAGATGCAGACACTATAACTTGATATGTGTATGAAAAGAGCATGTCATGCTGGACATCCACACCAGATTTCACTAAGATCTGTCAGCTGAAGTATGGACTCGTACAGACAAAAATTGTATTTTTCTCAAAGGGGGATACCTCCCAGGTGAAAGAAACATACAGCATAACTTGATAAGTAAAACAAAGGGCATATCATGCTGGATATACATGTATGTAAATGAAAGTGTCAATGACACTGCAGCTTAACTTGTGTGTTGTGTTTGATGAAAAGGATAATGTTCAATGTTTATGAAAGGATTATGAAATAAGACAAGAATTGTGATAATTGAGAATATGTTCATTTCTGTTCCCTGTATGCTATGTTTTTGATAAAAATAATATGAGGCGTACACTGTACTGAAGAGCTGAGGGGTGGGTTAATATGACCTCACAGTTAATGTATATAGCCCTCACAGTTAACGTATATCAACAAAAGTTACCAAGTTACAGGGAAATTATTCCAAAACAATGTCATCCTATCAAGTTACATTGAAATCCCTTCATAAATATGGCCTGTAGACTGTGCTAAAGGTCTTCGGGCTTCGGGCCCCTGTAGCCATCAGTTTTCCCAATTGCGTCCAAAGGGGACGTTCTCATCTATACATTATATGAAGTCAACCTACCAAGTTACAATGAAATCCCTTCATAAATATGACCTGTAAACTGTGCTAAAGGTTTTTGGGCTTTGGGCTCAGGCAGCCATCATGGTTGAATGATCGCAACCAAAAGGGGACATTCTCATCTGGGCATCATCTGGAGTTATCCTATGAAGATACAAGGAAATCCCTTCATAAATATGACCTGTAGACTGTGCTCAAGATTTTCAGGCTTTGGGCACCTGTAGCCATCACAGTTGACCAATCATGATCAAAAGGGGATGTCATCATCTAGGCATTATGTGGAGTCAACCTAACAAGTTACAATGAAATCCTTCTAAAAATACGACCTATAGACTATGCTAAAGTTCTTTGGGCTCGTGCAGCCATAAAGGCTGAATGATCGCGACCAAAAGGGGATGTTCTCATCTAGACATTATTTGGAGTCATCCTACCAAGCTACAATGAAATCCCTTCATAATTATGACCTGTAGACTGTTTTAAAGGTTTTCAGGCTTCGGGCCCCTGTAGCTGTCACAGTTGCCCAATCGTGTCCAAAAGGGGACATTCTCATCTAGACATTATATGAAGTCAACCTACCAAGTTACAATGAAATCCCTTCATAAATATGACCTGTAGACTGTGCTAAAGGTTTTCGGGCTTCAGGCTCGGACAGCCATCATGGTTGAATGATCGCAACCAAAGGGGACAATCTCATCTGGGCCTCATCTGGAGTGATCGTACGAAGTTACAATGAAATCCCTTCATAAATATGACCTGTAGACTGTGCTCAAGGTTTTCGGGCTTCGGGCACCTGTAGCCATCACAGTTGACCAATCATGACCAAAAGGGGATGTCATCATCTAGGCATTATATGGAGTCAACCTAACAGGTTACAATGAAATCCTTCCATAAATATGACCTTTTGCCTATGCTAAAGATTTTTGGGCTCGGGCACCCATCAAGGCTGAATGATCGCGATCAAAATGGGATGTTCTCATCTAGACATTATTTGGAGTCATCCTACCAAGTTACAATGAAATCCCTTCATAAATATGACCTGCAGACTGTGCTAAAGGTTTTTGGGCTTCGGGCCCCTGTAGCCATCACAGTTGCCCAATCACGCCCAAAAGGGGACTTTCTCATCTAGACATTATATGAAGTCAACCCACCAAGTTACAATGAAATTCCTCAATAAATATGACCTGTAGACTGTGCTAAAGGTTTTGGGGTTTTGGGCTCGGGCAGTCGTCACAGTTGACAGATCATGTCCAAAAGGGGACATACTCATCTAGGCATTATACAGAGGGATCTTACCAAGTGACAATGAAATCCCTTCATCAATACGACCTGTAGACTGTGCTAATGGTTTTGGGCTCGGGCAGACATACCGGTTGACCGATCACGACCAAATGGGAACTTTCTCATCTAAACATGACCCCAAACCTGCATGTGAAATTTCATGACAATCAGACAAGAACTGCTGGGTGTAGCCCGTGCTAAAGGAAAATGTGAACAGACTCACAGACTTACAGACTCACAGACTTTGTGATGCCAATAGCTTATCTTGACTTTGTCAAGTTAAGCTAAAAATAATTAAGATCTGACCACAACAGACTCACAGACTAACAGACTTCCGCACGCTCTTTGGCATCATTAAGATCTGACCACTATTAGCTGAGTTACAGGGTCATATGAACAAAAAGGGCATTTTTCTCAACTGAAGAAGGGGCCTAACTCCCAGATGGAAGTTGCAGATTGCATAACTTGAAATGTATGTGAAAGAGCATTTCATACTGGACATCCATGTAAGTTTTCATTAAGATCAGATCACTACTAGCTGGATTACGGATTCAAAGGGACATATATATACCCCAATTTTTAAAAAGTGGGGGTGTAATAATGTAATACATTTTTACCAGCTCATGTCAGAATATACACTGCATTGTTGAATAAAAATTTCACTTCTGATATCTTTTTCTAGTCGTCCTTGTTGATCCTCACAACTATAAGTTGATACTTTCACACATAAAAGTTATTTTTGTTCCAGAGGACTCAAAATTGGATGGATGGCTGATTTTTGTTTTGCATGCAATAACAGAGGCAAGACTATTATTATTGTTGATGGGTGTGGGTGTGAAATGGAAAAATCTTACCTGGAGGCAAGATATTTAGGACACACATGGGGCTTGTCATTAAGTATCTGGCACATATCTCTTGCCTGAGGATGAGATTTCCCTAACCCATACAAAAAAAACCATTTTGGATAATTTTTCTCCAACTCGAATGCCAATACAATCTCATTTGGATTCCAAAACTGGCAATGTGCAACCCGATTGTCTTGATAGCAGGATTGTTGACAAAAACTTATCACACAAACTGGAGCATGCTGAAAAATTTAGTAATATACTCCAACAACAAACAATAGTCTACATAACAGCAGGGTAAATGTAGTGAATCTGAGTAAAATGCTAAGATGTCGCCTGACAGAGATCAGGACAGAGACATTTACAATAGCATGATATTTTGTTATGTGGGTTAAGTGAGATATTTAAATAATAAAAATAAATCAGTTCACCACCAGCTACCAGAGTAAGGTGGCAGGCAACAAAGGCCTGATGGGAATAGAAAAGAACCCCAACAGCAAAAAGGGGAACTGGCAGAAATTCTACTCTCAACAGAGGGGAGAAAACCTGCCACAACAGCCCCCAGCTGACACCTAGCCCATTTTAAAGCAGAACCCAAAGGATTAGCATTAATGAACAACAGACCGAAACTGCACAGTATGCAAAAATTGCGCGCAAAATCGGTACAGAGAGTTATCACAAAAAATACAGTGAATAATCGAGAGAATATATAACTAGAAGGGGTATTAGTACCCCGTGGCTCACCAACGGGTGGCCAATGTAAAGTGTGACTGTCCAAAACCTGCACACAAAAGTAAACAAGAGGGATGTTACATCCCAACGCTCACCTACATTCGCGCTTGATAATGTTGTTCCAATGTAACATGCTAATATTTAGTTAATATGAATCATTAATAACTAGGCATCAAATGATTAATCTGGTTTATGTGATGGCTTTGGAAAGTCTATATTTCTGCATTTATAAAATATCAATTCAACATAGAATCATTGGATATATTAAAAAGCATTTTTTTCTTTTAGAAATGTTTATGATTAAGAATATGAATCGTGAGGCCAGATATTAAATCATAAATAAGAATTAGGAAAGGCTTTCATAAATTTATTTTAGAAGAAGAAATTGCAGTTAAATTTCTGCATACAGTCGGGTTAATACGTACAGTTGTTATTGAAATATGAAAATCAACTGTAATGAGAAGTTAAAGCAGCACAATCTGCACAAAAGCTGACTTTAATGCAAATTCTTACAACACCTAAACGCAAATTCTTACAAGTTTTGGCTGAAAATTGTAGGTGAAATTTGAAAGAAAGTCGTAGTATCAGGGTTAAATAATGTGCAGATAGTCGCCTACAACGTACAAATGCGATATGAAAGGCCTGAGGCCAGTGATCTTTGAAAAAATAACCTTAACATTAAATCTTACGATATTGGACACGCCAGATGGCAACGTTGACGCCCGAGGTCATCATATAAGCTCACCACTTGTAATAGAAGTAGGTGAGCTAATAAAAATACATCAGATCAAAAAATAAAATAGGAGGTGAAAAATGGCATTATGTAATGAAGAATCACTGAAATTGTAATTGAAGGACATTCATTGGTTAAAGAGGAGTTGCGGAAAAACATTCGTTCAAGAAAGTGACTATAAGTTCCAACAAAAATACATCACATCAACAACTAAAATAAGCCTTAATGTTACAAGTAACAAGTATGAGAAAGTATTAAATAAAAAAAAAAAGTTAAAAATTTTTTTTTTAAAAGAAAGTGAATATAAGTCCAAAAAATCCGCCTCATATTCCTCAAATATGCATGTAATGAGGGCGCAACGTTACCACAATGTAGTTCAGTAACCCATGTGTACAATATCAATTGCCTGGAAATACACATAGAAACAGAACTCACCTTAACACAAACTTTTAGAACTTAAAATTGAGCAAGTCAGAGAAAAACGTGAACATTGTGACTGAAAAAAAAGAGAAGAAATCAGTTAAATTTCTGCATACAGTAGGGTTAATACCTAAAGTAGTTATTGAAATGAGAAAATAAACAGTAATGAGAGGTGAAGGCACCACTATCTGCACAAAAGCTGACTTTAACGCAAATTCTTACAACACCTAAACGCTAATTCTTACAAGAAGTTTTGGCAGAAAATCAGCCTCAAATTCCTCAAATATGCATGTAATGAGGGTTAAATATTATTGCAATGGAGTTCAGTAACCGAAGTGTAGAATATTAATCGCCTGGAAAGACACATAGAAACACAACTCACCTAAACACAAAGTTTACAAAGTTTTACAACTTAAAATTTACTAAGTCCGAGAAAAACATGAAAATTTTGACTGAAAAAAAATAAATTTCCATTAAATTTCTGCATACAGTAGGGTTAATACTTACAGTTGTTAATGAAATATGAAAATCAACAGTAATGAGAAGTTAAAGTTGCACAATCTGTACAAAAGCTGACTTTAACGCAAATTCTTACAACACCTAAACACAAATTCTTTTTGGCAGAAAATTTTAGGTGAAATTTGGAAAAAAGTCGTAGTATCAGGGTTAAATACTGTTCTGATAGTCCCCTACAACCTACATATGCAATATAAAAGGCCTGAGCCCACTGATCTTTGAGAACATTAAATCTTACAATATTGGACACGCCGGACGCCGACGCCCGAGGTTATGACAATAGCTCACCACTTCAATAGAAGTAGGTGAGCTAAAAATTCAAGTAAATAAGCATGGAAATGGTTAAATAAAATATTACTATCCCTGAAAAGTATGCTAACATTAAATTGGAAAAAAATAAAAACGAAAAAAATCAAAACCTACACACAAAAGTTCAAAATGTAGAAATGTGGACGCTGATACAGACGCCGATGACGTATTCCCATTACCTGTACACAGTGATGCATGGAAAGGCGCGCGATCGCTCTCGCGCACCATGGCTCGCGCAAAAATTGTTCGAGGTGCGCGAATAATCACTCGCCTCCGTTCTTGGGTGTTTTTTTATCTATTTGAGTTGCATCAACAGAAACATTCAATTATTTTTTGATGTTGGGAAATTTTTAATCACTCACAATTTGATGCGTTTAAAGTACAATTCCAAACAATTTCCTTTTCGTCGTTTTGAACATGACACACAGTTGTTCTCTTATACATTCACACACAACACGCTAACAGTGAGAGGGTTGTACATTGACAACTCGCCTAGACCTTACTCCTGCCAGAAAACGAACACGCATGTTCAAATATAAAAAATGGTGGTCATTCTGAGATTTGATAAACGTTTTAAAACTTCCGTATTTTTTTTATCAAAGACGTGCGGAATGTTGCCCCGTTCCTTATTTTCATTTATACACGTGACACCTGTCGCTCCAATTCACCAGTGATACAAAATTATGTGCTTGATTTGGAATTTACACATCCATTTTCCATGATTTTAATAATCTGCCATTTAAAATCCAGAACTAATTTTAGTGGGTTACATATATTTTCACCGCCAAAAATGTACAATTCAACAGTATTAAAATGAAAGTGTCAATGACACTGTAGCTTAAATTGTGTGTTGTGTTTGATGAAAAGGATAATGTTCAATGTTTATGAAAGGATTATGAAATAAGACAAGAATTGTGATAATTGGGAATATGTTCATTTCTGTTCCCTGTATGTTATGTTTTTGATAAAAAATAATATGAGGTGTACACTGTACTAAAGAGCTGAGGGGTGGGTTAATATGACCTCACAGTTAATGTATGTGGCCCTCACAGTTAATGTATATCAAAGAAAGTTACCAAGTTGCAGTGAAATTATTCCAAAACGAGTCATCCTATCAACTTATATTGAAATCCCTTCATAAATATGGCCTGTAGATTGTGCTAAAGGTTTTTGGGCTTTGGGCTCGGGCAGCCATCATGGTTAAATGATTTCAACCAAAAGGGGTCAATCTCATCTGGGCATCATCTGGAGTGATCCTATGAAGTTACAATGAAATCCCTTCATAAATATGACCTGTAGACTGTGCTCAAGGTTTTTGGGCTTCGGGCCCCTGAAGCCGTCACAGTTGACCAATCACGACCAAAAGGGGATGTCATCATCTAGGCATTATATGGAGTCAAACTAAAAGGTTACAATGAAATCCTTCCATAAATATGACCTATAGACTATGCTAAAGGTTTTGGGGTTTTGGGCTCGGGCAGCCATCAAGGCTGAATGATCGCGACGAAAAGGGGATGTTCTCATCTAGACATTATTTGGAGTCATCCTACCAAGGTACAATGAAATCCCTTCATAAATATCACCTGTAGACTGTGCTAACGGTGTTCGGGCTTCAGGCCCCTGTAGCCGTCACAGTTGCCTAATGGTGTCCAAAAGGGGCTGTTCTCATCTAGACATTATATGAAGTCAACCTACCAAGTTACAATGAAATCCCTTCATAAATATGACCTGAAGATTGTGCTAAATGTTTTCAGGCTTTGGGCTCGGGCAGCCATCATGGTTGAATGATCGCAACCAAAAGGGGACATTCTCATCTGGGCATCATCTGGAGTGATCCTACAAAGTTACAATGAAATCCCTTCATAAATATGACCTGTAGACTGTGCTCAAGATTTTCGGTCTTCGGGCACCTGTAGCCATCACAGTTGAGCAATCACGATCAAAAGGGGATTTCATTATCTAGGCATTATATGGAGTCAATCTAACAAGTTACAATGAAATCCTTCCATAAATACGACTTATAGACTATGCTAAAGGTCTTTGGGCTCGGCAGCCATCAAGGCTGAATGATCTCGACCAAAAGGGGACGTTCTCATCTAGAAATTATTTGGAGTCATCCTACCAAGCTACAATGAAATCCCTTCATTTATTTATTTATTGATGTTTAAGGTCACATATTTATGCACAATGGCTAATCATAACCGTGACAGTTTTACGGGTGGAGGAAGCCGGAGTACCCAGAGAGAACCACCGAGCAACGATGAGCAGCTGCCAGCTCCCCAACATCGTAACTCCGCACTGCAGCACAGGCAGGGTTAGATTGGTTGAAGACATGCGTACCATCGACGTGCAGTACACATTAGTACACGGCATCATCATGCCCCCACGCGGGCAATGGAGATGAAGGGTCTTGCCCAAGGACACAACGCGGTTGCCACAGGTGGGATTCGGACTGAGGACCTCTCGGCTTGCAGCCTGCACCTCCACCTCCCGAGCCATCGCGCTCCCGAAATCCCTTCATAATTATGACCTGTAGACTGTTCTAAAGGTTTTCGGGCTTCGGCCCTTGTAGCTATCACAGTTGCCCAATCGTGTCCAAAAGGGGATGTTCTCATCTAGACATTATATGAAGTCAAACCTACCAAGTTACAATGAAATCCCTTCATAAATATGACCTGTAGACTATGCTAAAGGTATATGGGCTTCAGGCTCGGACAGTCATCATGGTTGAATGATCGCAACCAAAAGGCAACAATCTCATCTGGGCATCATCTGGAGTAATCCTACGAAGTTACAATGAAATCCCTTCATAAATATCACCTGTATACTGTGATCAAGGTTTTCGGGCTTCGGGCACCTGTAGCCATCACAGTTGACCAATCGCAACCAAAAGGGGATGTCATCATCTGGGCATTATATGGAGTCAGCCTGACAGGTTACAATGAAATCCTTCCATAAATATGACCTTTTGCCTATGCTAAAGGTTTTTGGGCTCGGGCACCCATCAAGGCTGAATGATTGCGATCAAAATGGAATGTTCTCATCTAGACATTATTTGGAGTTATCCTACCAAGTTAAAATGAAATCCCTTCATAAATATGACCTGTAGACTGTGCTAAAGGTTTTCGGGGTTCGGGCCCCTGTAGCCGTCACAGTTGCCCAATCACGTCCAAAAGGGGAATTTCTCATCTAGACATTATATGAAGTCAACCCACCAAGTTACAATAAAATTCCTCAAAAAATATGACCTGTAGACTGTGCTAAATGTTTTCGGGTTTTGGGCTCGGGCAGTCGTCACGGTTGGCAGATCACGCCCAAATGGGGAAATTCTCACTCTTAGTGGAATGTCTCAAGAATCTGGATCATCTTGTTCAAGTTTTTTTTTTTTTTTTTTTACAAACATCTGAAATTTGTATATTGACAAGTTTGAGTAAAGAATTTCAACTTTGATGGATGTGAATTCCATTCATAAATATTTCATTTCATAAATGATATGTGTTTTCTTACATTATTAACAAACGCTGCATGAGAAGCTTGAGAAGCTATTTCAGTTTGATATTTTTTGAGTAAATACATGAGCACTTGTTTGTTTTGGTGGACTAATAGATAATGTTTTTCCAAGGAAAATATGACCAGGTAAGCATCTTATATTAATTGGTACAAGCTCTTTTTTTGGCAGCAAATATGTAAATTTTCAGTCATTGAAAATATTTTTTTTTAAGTGTTTAACAACATTTCGACAGCCAGGGTCACCTCGTGTTGGACAGTTTTATGGGTGGAGGAAGTCAGAGTACATGGAGAGAACCACTGGGCAGTGGCAAACAACTGTCAGACTCAACATAACCAACTTCACACAAGCAGGGTTGGCATTGGTTGAAGACAAGTGCACCATCAATGTGCAGTGTGCCTAAGGACACAGTGCCAACATGCCACCATGTGGGCAATCAGGATTAAGTGCCTTGCCCAATCGAACCATGAACCTTTCAGTTTGAAGTCTAATGCCGTAACCACGAAGCCACTGCGCAACATTTACAAGTGTTATCACTTCTTGTATTTGGTAAAGGGTTAGTTGTCCTTTCAACTTTAAGCCACATAAAGTTTGCCATTCTACATTTTCTAAAACAAATCCAATACTAGTTTGGGATAAATCGATCTATTCCCGCATGACACAATTCTGGGAATGTTGAGATAAGACATACTTTAGATTTTTGTTTGTATTTAGATTTTTGTCTGCAGTTATTTATGACAAAATAATGTGGGAACACAGAAAATATCATCTACTTCCTTGTTACATGATTTCAGAATACTAACAAAAATGAAAGACAATATGTGAAAAAAGTTCTACAATGTCAGAAAATTCTGAATTTCTTTCCTGCTACAGGACATCCTGAATGTGTCTAACATGCCGTCTGATACTTCCAATGAGGTACTTGAGAAGCTTATCTTATATTAAACATTTTAATAATGATTTCCCTTTCATTTTCGGGGATAAAAAATAGGATACAAAATTCAATAAAAAAAAAATATTTTTAACCCATAAATTTAGGTCTGTGAAATTAAAGAGAATTTATTGAACATCACAAACTACTCAAGAATCATGTCCTAGCAGGTATTTCTATTAAAGAGTCGTCTGCCTGATACCTGACAAAAAACAACTGCTGAGATTTTATGAGTCTCTCTCCTCACTATTATCTGGACACCTGCTGTATTACATCACAGGCATGTATACTTGATTTCCAGTTTCTAGCTATTTACTATATTAGTGCTGTGAACCATTTTAAAATAGGAACAACATTTTTGTTTTGGCACATTAAATGCTGCTCTATCATACACTTTTGAAAGAGGGCATGAGAGTCCTTCCAGCACTGTGTCACATGACATGTCATCAGATTTTAGGAAGAAACTTTAGCTATAATCTGGAATTTTCTTTGGCAAATCTCATCAATCCTGACACAAAAACTGTTAACGAATAACGATACTTGTTGAAATTACAGAAAAGTTAAAAAATTTATAGTAATTTATATAGTTTTTATACTTACCAATGACCCAGACTTAGCTAGTGCTAACTCTTAAATTCTAGGGCCAAACACAAATTTTGCCACCCCCCCCCCCCCCAATCCCCAAAATTTGCATCAAAATCCAAAAAATAGATGTCCTATGTGGTCCTCCTTATTTTTGTCCACTGCGCATGCGCAGTGTCCAGGAAGTACCAAAATTGAAGCCAAATCCTCATTCTTACAACCAGTGCCTGGTAAGCATTATGTAATCAACGGGGAGGTATGAGTTCCCAACTCATTGGAGGGCCATCCCCGTCTGGGTCATTGGTAAGTATAAAAAATATATAAATTACTATAAATTTTTTAACATTTTTATACTGTACCAATGACCCAGACTTAGCTGAATAGAAAAAAGGCTGGAGGGCCTAGGACATAAATGAAGATCCAGCCTAGGACATAAAGGAAAATCCAACAGACTCAATTACATGTAAACAGAATTATCCCCTCAAGGAGAAGAGGAGAAACAGGATTTACAAGACACAATACCATTCCGTAATTGAGCACAATAACATCAATGATCTCTATTAACATCCAGTATAACCCATTATACTAATTTATTAAAGGAAAGCCAATAAATAAAGATAGTCCAGAGAATGAGACGCTTTATACTCATTTAAAAGTGTCCGAGGATTGTATATTAACGCTCGTGTGACATTTGACATATACAAATGCTTCACACCGAGCTACACTTTAAAAATATTACATAAATGAGAGACATTAGCTTTACACTTACCATCCCGCCACCGACTCAGAATTACTGACTCCAGAGGAGGTATTCCCTTGCTTTTCACTATAAGGGAACACCATCCCCACATTCCCCCCCCCCCCCCCCTTAACCTTGCTCTGGGTCAAATACCCCAGAACGAAGAGGGAAGCAGAGGCACTGCCGGAACAGAAAGCCTGCAGAACTAAGTTGCAACAGTTTAGTGGATGACATTCTGAGCAACAGATAATGGACCTAAACAATGCAGGTCGCCAGAAATGGGGTCAATATTTCTAAGATGAAAATTTGTGAACGTGGAAGGCTGAGACCAATATGCAGCCTTCATCAAATCAATAATAGCAACAATATTAGCATAAGCCCAAGATGTAGATAGCACTCTTACTTCATGCGCCGAAATCTTAAGCACAGACTGCTGAGATGAAGATAATTTTTCATAAGCAGTACGGATAGTTAATTGAATCCACCTTGCAATAGAATGGATCGTAATGTCCTTTCTATTAGGCAGCAAAGACAGAAAGAAACGCTTACGTCCCTTTCTGATAAACTGAGATCTACGTTTATAAATACGCATAGCTCTGACTGGACAAAGCAAAGGCCTATGACCATCTGAAGACGGAAGAGCCTTAATAACAATAGGTTCAGGGAACATATTAGGAGCCTGATTCTTAGCCAAAAATCCAACATTAGTAGTTAATGTAATAGTATTACCAACACTACGATAGTGAGAATCATCAACAGATAGAGCATGAAGCTCACTAACTCTTCTAGCAGAAGAGAAGGCTAAGAGAAAAGCTGTCTTATAAGATAAGTATTTGAAATCCACTGTATCAAGAGGTTCAAATGGTGCTTCTTTTAGCTTCTGAAGAACCCAAGCTAAATTCCACTTAGGAATTAACCTAAGGGTTCTAGGTCTATTTATCGAAAAGTTTTTCACCAACTTAGATAAAGAGACATTAGATCCAATCTGTAAGCTATCATGATGAGCATAGGTATCCGATAACCTAGACCTATAACTTTTAATAGTTATTGGCTGCAGTTTGATCTCGTCAAACAAGTGGACCAGAAAAATAGCAATGTCTGGAATGGAGGGATCATAAAAATCAATAGAATGATCCCTACACCATCAAGAGAAAACCTTCCACTTAGCAGCATAATTTAGCGAAGAGGAAGTCCTCCTACAGTTAGAAATTGCGTCCACTGCTCATCCTGTAAAATGCTTACCGTGCAAGAAGGACCGCACAACGGAAATACGTGAAGGTTGAGACCTTGCGGGTTGTGATGTAGTGTGCGCAATTTCCCCTGCGAAAGAAGGTCCCCCCGTGGAGGAAGCTTCCGCAGAATGTCCCACAACAGACACCTGAGTAGATTTATCCATGGTCTCTGGGGTGACAGATATGCTACCAACAGAATCTTGCAGTGAGATTGCTTGATTTTTAGCAATATCTGTTGAATCAACGGAGCTGGAGGATACGCGTATCCTATCATTCCGTCCCAAACGCTCGAGGATCTGGGCATGGCGACACATACATCTGCAACTGATTGTTGAGATGAGTTGCAAATAAGTCTATCATAGGACAATCCCATTGGTAGCAAATCTGATTGAATACAGTAAAACCTGTCTTGAATACATGTACTCATTTGTTGAGAGTCCATTCTGACTGCAACATACGACCTTTCCGAGAAAGGGAGTCCGCTAGAACAGTCAGACGACCCGGAATATGACGGAACGACAGAAAAACTTGATGCTCTAGGACAAACAGAAGGATTCTTTCCATTAGATTGAACAATGGAATGGAATGAGTGCCTCCCTGGTTCCAAATATACGCTACAACCATAGGCAGACGAACGAGAATGTTGTGCGTCTCAAAGCTCATTCCCAGGTGGGTGAATGACTTGGACGGCACTAGATCCGACTTCTTTTCATTTACTATGAAACCGAGACGTCAGAGCAATTGAAGCAGACTCTGAACATCGTTCTGAAGCTTTAACTTGTTGCCGTACCTCTGAAGAATGTTGTCCAAGTAGGCCGACGTTACCACAGACGAATGAGCTCGGAAATGAGTCATTACCGAGTTCATTTTTCGAGTGAAGGCCCAGGGTGCTAGATTCAGACCGAAGCACATTGCTCGGAACTGATAAACGACTCTTAGGACAGCGAAGTGAAGATACTTTCTGAACGCCTGATGTACCATGACATGAAAGTATGCATGCTTGAGATCTATGCTCACAGCACAATCATTCACATGAATTCTCGCTCTGACCGATCAGATGATCTCCATATAAAATTTTGGAACCACGATCAGCTTGTTTATCCAGCTCAGATCTAAAACTAGACGAAACGAGCTGTCTGGTTTTGGAACCAGGAACAGGTGACTGTAGAAACCTGGAGATTCCGGGTTTTCTACGACCTCTATAGCGTTCTTGTCCAGAAGAGATTGAACTTCTGATAGAAGCGCATATCTCTTCTGAACGTTTGACGGAATCTGAGACCACAGTGGACTTTGAGTTAACGGAGGTTTTCCCTTGAAGGACAGTTTTAGACCTTCGGAAATCACCCCTGCACCCACGGGTCATCCATAATTGACAACCAATTGGTTAATAATCTTGACAGCCTTCCGCCCACTGGAACGCAAACAAGGTTTAGACCATCACCTCGTAGTCCTGCGAGGCTTGCGGGATGAGAAACCACGTCCTCCACGACCCGAACCTCGCCCAGTCGACCTAGGGGCGTCTGACGGTTATCTCGGCCAGCATTACGACCCCTACCTGAGTCGCTACTCTGACGGTCTCTGGAGTAAAGACGTAGAGGCTTTCTTAGATCCTCTACAGGAACTTCCCTTGGATGTATTCGCCCCCGAAGTGCCTGCCTTACGCCTCTCTGCTGAGTCCTTTCTTAGTAATCTGATCATAGATTATAGAAAGCTTTCCGTCAAAGAGAAGCTCTACGGTGACCGGAGCGACTCGAAGAGAGTTTTTTACCTTACTATCCACTCTTGTGGATGCAGCCAGGGCAGCATCACGTCTCACTAACTCCAGATTTGCCACTGAAAGGGCAGAGTTATACGTAGAATATGCTATGGCCCTCGAAAGAACTCTCAAGGAAGTTTGAACATCCTGGAATTCTTTCCCTTTGAGACGTAATGATAACACTCTGGTAAGGTGATCTGCGTAAGATAATGCGTCTAATTTAATTCTATTAGATGAGATTGTCCTCTCCAGAGTACTGGAGTGAATCGACATAGACGCCGGCAATGACAACTCCAAGTTTTCTGCCTGGTCGTCTAAACGCCGTTTCAAATCTATTTCTATTATTCATGAAAGGCAGCTGTGGAGCATGAGACGATAAGAAACCGAATTTGCCAGTCTTAGCGGCTAGCTTGAATATAGCGTCATTAAGAAGTTCAAATGTCCGCGTGACATTTCTGGACTGGGTCGGAAACTCAGGCGCAATGTCCCAATTCCGACCGAAAAAGTCTGTGTCCAGTGACGCTATCAGTCTCTTATCAGGTAACGCAGCATTTTGGTCTGGAGGAACAACTTCTGGAAGGTGTTGCCGGAAGAAATCTACGGCCACCTTATGTTGTTCGGAAAGGGAAAATTCCAGCTCCGCTGATTCCCTTTCACCATCCGACTGGACCACATGCGAATCTCGGTCGTCCCTTTCTGCTTTGCAGGGGAGCGAACCGACCCAGCTTCCTCAGACAGTTTCTATTCTGAAAAAGTTTCTGATGGCTGCTGGGATGCTGCGATGAGTTGAGCTATCTGTGATAACAACTCTGTCACGGAGGCCTGTGGAGCCGCAGTCTTATGTAATTTAGCCGCTAGAAGCTCCTGGGACGGTAATTCCTGCATACTTCGCAATGCGAACGTCCCGACTGGTAAGGCCTCCTGTCCTTGGCTAGCGGATGGTGTGACCTGGTCGATGTGGAATCCCTGGACGGCGAAGCAGGCTGGATATCTGCGGTCACATAGCCAAGGTGTGGTCGTGTGTGCTGACATGAGGATGAGGAAGCCACGGAGCATCCCGAGCAGGAGGAGTGGACGTATGCTCCGACTGACAAACGTACGTACAGCAACATCTGGGCCCAGATGTTGATGTAAGAGAGAGGGGCCTCTCTTGCTTGCAGTCCGGGTAGACCTGGACGAGCTAGCTACCGGACTGACTGGCTTCCTCCGTTCCATCCTCCGATTCGTTGTTGCCGGGTGTGCATGATCCGAGATTATAGTGCTCGCAACACCCCTTCTCCTCTCCTGGACCGCAATGGACGAACCCGGCGTCAGAACCATTTCGTGAATGACTGCTTCACCGGGGGAGCTAGCGGGCGACAAGTAACCGTCGATCCTACTAGAGACCCCTTAGGCACTTGCCGCATTTCGTTGAGCACTTAGCCGCTAGCTCTTCATTGCGACGACGGAAGCACACTTTTTGAAGACATCACAGAAACATACATAACCCTCTTCTTGTTCCTCTGAAATAGAGACTGAAAAAACTAGAGTGACCCTGTGGTGAGAGGACCGGAATGGACCTCTAACCAGTAACAATATACCGTGACACACGTCTCCAATGTTTGTCATCCGAATTGGCATACACTGAGCAAGAATTAGTGCAAGTCCACTGACTACAGCAAATACAATGAACATGAGAATCAGAGGAAGACTTCCTCGAATTACAATTTGAACAGTATTCTTTCATTTTGAAAAAATATTAAACAGTCATCGTACTCGCACTAACCCTTGAAAACAAAGATACATAATAATAATATAATCCATTACAAACATTTCGAAAAAATTATTCAAAAGAAAAATTTTTTTTAAAAAAATGTCAATATAAGCCCAAGTTCCCAATGGGAACGATGAGCCCAAATGGATCCCAAAAATGCCTAAGTGTGGACAAAAATTTTAAAACATATCTAAAAATTAATATTACACTTACGGACAATATTAATGTATCTGGCTATGAGCAGAATTAATTAGAAGACAAGGAATCACTATCAGAAGTAACCGTTGTCAACGTAAACAAAAGTGAATAAAAACTGGAAACAAGACTCCAGGCACTGAAAATATGGCCCGAAATCAGTAACCAATTTTAACACTATCCGGTGTAAAACAGAGGCTCCCTAAGAAGAAACTGCAGTACATCGGATGGTAGATGCATGACCGAAACGCCTAACCACCCTAGGGCGAGGACGTAACCATGGGGAAAAACAGAATAAACATTCTGTTACCAAGCCAAAACTCCCAAGAAATTTCAGTAAAAATAATTACAAAAATTATGCCAAAAGCATGGGAGAATAGCAAGGGGGGTATTAAGGAAAGGGAGAGAGGAAACACTGAACAAACAGTGGAAAGAATGAAAACATCAGGCCCATGCCCCGAAATAGGGAACATGAAATAATTTTGCATAAAAATTACAAGTTACAGCCCTGAACATATCCTTCCCTGTTCCTTCCTCTCATCCTCCTATTTCATCCTTAGATCCACCATTTCTTTCATGATTTTGTGTCTGACATCATTTTAACTGAGATTTTAAGCACAGATATCAGTGTGATGTTACTGATTGAAGGGCCAAACAAAGAAATGAGGATATGGCTCCAATTTCGGTACTTCCTGGACACTGCGCATGCGCAGTGGACAAAAGTATGGAGGACCACATAGGACATCTATTTTTTTGGATTTTGATGCAAATTTTGGGGATTGGGGGGGGGGGGGGGGGGCAAAATTTGTGTTTGGCCCTAGAATTTAAGAGTTAGCACCAGCTAAGTCTGGGTCATTGGTACAGTATAAAAATATATGAATTAACAGACAAACAAGATACCTGCTCATAATTGTTTACATACAATCTCTAATGAGTCAAAATACTTTTCAAACTTAAAATATAAAATCCGACTTCAATTCAAAGATTATTTTGCAGCTTGAACGCAGAACTGAACTAGATACTTTTGTGATGGAGATCATCACTGGGGCCCTGAAATTGATTCTAAGACAAAGCATTTTCGATAAAGAGCTCCAAAACTGTTTTCTGGCTGGAGCAACTCTGTGACCTTAACCTTTGAACTTTTCTCCCTCAAACTGACAGGGTTCATTCCTGTCCCCTAAGTAGAGTGCCTGCAAAGTTTCATGCTCCTATGCCAAGCATGGAGTTAGAATTTAGAAACCATTTTTGGATTACAGTACCCTGTGACCTTCACCTTTGACCTCCAAATCGACAGGGTTCATCCCAATTCCCTAGGCAGTGTACTTGTTTAGTTTCATGATCCTAGGCCAAGGCATTGTAAAGTTCAGAGTCTAAAATCATTTTGGAGTTAGAGGACTCTGTGACATTCCCCTTTGGACCCAAATCAATAGGGTTCAGTTCAGGGTGGAGACGACAAGTTATAAGCTTTCAGCTTACAGTTGAATCCACCAGCTTGTTGTATTCACACTATGTTTGCTTGTACATTTGGAAATAAATTTTGTTTAAACTAATAGGGTTCATCCCTTTCCTCAGGCAATGTACCTGTGCCATTTCATGACCCTTGCCCAAAGCATTGTCAAGTTAGAGTCCAAAAACCAAATCAAACAGAAGAATGCATGCACATATGAATAAAAATGCATGCACATATGAATGGACAGAGTGATCACTGAAGTGAGAGGGCCTAATCAGAAGCAAACACTCACATGAAAAATGATCAAGAACAATACTGGATCTTCATGCTTAATGCCATAAATTAGCTGAGTTCACTTAAATTTCATTTGACCGAGTCTTGAAATGAATTTAGTGGTCAAGGATCATTAATTTAGTAAAGAATCACAACAAATTTGAGATCAATTTTATCACATCAAAGTACTGTTTAAAAATATTGAGGTTCCAACTGGAAAGATACCCAAGAGAGGAAACTACCTCATATTAAGTCACAATCGCAGCATGTGACTAATAATGTGTTGTTCATGTAACACATTTTTTACTAACATACAATAAGGCCTCACAAAGTAGATGTTCTGTTTCTCTGTTTCTAAGGCCATTTTTTTGTAAAATTGCAAGTGGGCGGGCATTTTTTTATTTTTTTTTTTATTTGTGTAATTATATCTTTGCAATCAAAAGTTCATGTTCTTGGTTTGTTTTATGTTTTAGGCCTCATAATCTACAGAATATTATAGCATGGGTGGTGGTGTATTTCATCCCTTGAGTCTAAGAAGGCTTTACAATGCTAAAGCATTGCAATGCCTTGTTGCATTCAGGGGACAAATTTTATTAATTTGGGTAAAATTTCAGACATGAGCCATTTAATTTTTATTTTTTTTAAGTTTGCACTGGTTATAAAAAGCATGTGGCAGCAAAAAGGACCATGTAGGGGTGCCTGAGAAACAGGTCTTTATTTTTTTTTTAGGCCTAAACAGTCTTTTGGATTGTAATTATGAGGTAAAGCTAGCAAAAACTGGACAGCACAATACATAAAATTCACCACATACAATGTAATAACTATGTGCCAAAAGTCAAGTCTACTTGTCTCTGACATTGTACAACAGAAGCTCCAATCCCTGTTGTTTTGAATACTGCAATAAGGAAAATGTTATATAGTCAAAACAGTCGAGTATTGTTTGCTAAATAGACATACTACACTTAGATAGAAACAACAGCTGGACCACCAGACTTCATAATTTTAAGATCAATAAATTTGTTCTTATTACCCTGGCTAGTTAACTTTTCAATTTTCAATTAAAATCTGACTATTTTCTGTTCAGTATTTTCATTATCAGTTGTTCACACATTATAACATGTGGTTAAGCTTCTCTCCTAGATTGTTAAATGACTGGTGGAAACTAAAGAGGCAAGCACAAAAATTTATTTATCGTTTCTGATGAACATTAACCCTAATTGACAGATCTCATAAAGCTCTGTCAAATAAGACTGAATCAGTTAAATTCCTAGTTCCATTACAGGAAAAATTGACTTTTTGAAATTTCGGTATTTTGACATCAGTGTGCAGAGGGGTAAGTTGTTATGAGTGCTTAAAAGTTTTATACAGGCTGGAACCTAATGGCCATTTTGGATCTAACCTTGCAATATGTTGAGAAGTAGAAGGCTTTTTTGGTCATTTCTGGGGCTAACTTTTTGCACTGAATCCAAATCTGAATGATGCCACTCTGTAAATCTTGGGCAACTTGAGATATGCAAGACAGTGTCCTTGATTGCCAACAAAATCTCCAAATATTTCGCTGCATGCCCCAAAGTCGCATGTTGGTACGGAAAATTTTGTACACAACATGCCACCTAGTGGTGGTACATATCTTGTATAAGTTTCATTGCTGTATTGCCTTCTACTAAAAAGTTAGGGGGTGGACACTAAGAAGTTGTTATGTATGTTGATTCTGTGTGTTGAACTCCATCTAGAACCTAGACCTTGATGGGCCAATTGTGAATTTTGTAGGCAACACACCATCAAGTTGTGGTCCATATGTTGTTTAAGTTTCATTGTGATATCTACTTCCACTATAAAGTATTGTCCTGGAATCCAACAATTTGTGAATGCTCATTCCCTGTGTTGACCTCCATCTGTGACCTTGGCCTTGGTGGATCTGTGACCTTGGCCTTGGTGGATCAGTTGTGATTTTTATACATGACATACCCTCTAATGGTGGTACATATGTTGTATAAGTTTCATTTTGATATCACTTCCCATTAATCCTTTACCCAACGCAGCCGATTTCAAAATTTATTATTTTAAATATAATTTTTTAATTTTTTTTTAAAAATTTCAACAAAACCATATCATGTGACCCCTCAGACATGTTAACCTTCCAAAATTTTTTTCAGGGAGATTGAAGAAAATTTTCAGGGAGATGACATGATTTTCAGGGAGATTTTTTTTTTGCACGTAGAAGCCACGTGTGGATCAATTTTAAATACAAATTAATACCAAATACCCACCCCCCCCCCACCCCCACACACATAGAGATAACAGGAAACAGTCCAACAACAATACATCAAAGGAACATATGCCAACGTTCTACTAACTGGTGGTGAGTGACCCAGACCTGTTAACCTCTCGTGGTGACTGTCAGTGAGATTTTGATGAGCTCCCAGTGAGACTCGGATGCTTGTCAGTGAGATTTTTGCACGTGGGCAGCACATCAATAATTTCCATGTTACCACCCCCCCCCCCCCCCCCACACACACACACACATACATTAAACATTCCACCCTAATGTGTTTTATTTGAACAATTTGTCCTTTCAAAAGCCAAAACATAGAAATATAGAGAAAAACAGAAATCAAAAATATGGATGTGGTCATGTGCCATTATCTGAGTTGTTCCAATGACATCCATATTTCAATGGTTTTATGTACAAAATGTTTGGAGATATTTTCGACCTTTTCAGCACTATATCAGTTTTGACGCTGTGTTGAAAGTTTTGGATCTATTTGGGAAATTATGGGTACTTGCGGCGACCTGCGGTAACCTGCGGCGATATGTGGTGTTTAGGCACACCCCGAGCCCGGTTGTTGTGGTAATTCGATCTGCCAAAGCCCAGCGCCCCACCTAACCACACCAGGTACTCACTGGAAGTAGTTGGTCATTTACGAAGGGGATTTGGAATGGGGTGATCATTTTTCAGTGAAACGTGAACATTATGCCACAGCCAGCCCAGGACGAAACATCTCCGGGATATTTAATTTATTTTGTTGTCCATTTATCACAACGAATGAAAAAACGTCCAAGTGCCGTAAATTAGCAACTTTTTAGAGATTTTTTTCACCAAAAACATAATTTTTTTCACAGCCTGCTTTAGAAAATTGCGAATCGAAAATTTTTCCCAATATATTGAAAATTACGGCAACTCATATGTTTGAGCCGTTTGTCTGCAAAATTGGCTATAAATTATAATTATCTGAAGTGAAAGTGAAATCCAAAATGCACAATAATAAATCTGTGCGTATTTTTGCACATGTTCGATTGGACAAAATTTATGCGTATGGAACTTATTTTTCGATTTGACTGCTACCTGTATACAAGAAAAGGTGTGCCTTTAATATATAATCAATTTCAGCAATTATCCTGCATCTCAAATTCATTTAATCTGCCCGTCAAACGTGTTGCAAATAATCACAACACGGCCATTGACAGAAATGAGATTGGTCATCAGTACTTACGTAAGTGGTGACGTTTCACACAAACTTAATGACCTTGCCATTGAGAGTAGAGCACATGCTTTTGTATTTGTAAACAAAATCTGGTGGATTCAGTTTTTGTCTGGTATGTCGACTTTCCGGGAGATTTTGGCCCAAATTGACTCCCGGGCGGGAGGGGATAGCTAATTCCGGGAGAATCCCGGGCATTCCGGGAGAGTTAACATGTCTGTGACCCCTCTTTGGAACGAGCTCGTCGAGCTCGTTCCAAAGTGGGGTTACATGATATGGCTTTGTTGAAATTTTTTGAAAAGTTAAAAAATTTATAGTAATTTATATATTTTTTATACTAACCAATGACCCAGACATAGCTGGTGCTAACTCTTAAAAATCTAGGGCCAAACACAAATTTACCCCCAATCCCCAAAATTTGCATCTAAAACCAAAGAAATCCTGTCCTGAATGGCCCTCCATACTTCGCCTCTACTGCGCATGCGCAGTGTCAAGGAGGTCCCGAAATTGGCACCATTTATCATTCTTACAATCAGTGCCTGGTCAGCGCCATGTACTCAGCGGGGAGGTATGAGTTCCCAACTCCTGGGAGGGCCATCCCCATCTGGGTCATTGGTAAGTATAAAAAATATATAAATTACTATAAATTTTTTAATATTTTTATACTGTACCAATGTCCCAGACATAGCTGAATAGTAAAAAGGCTGGAGGGCCTAGGACATAGAGGAAAATCCAATAAGCTCAACTATATAAAATAGATTCATCCCCTCGAGGAGAAAATGAGTATTAGGCTTTACATGTATCTTTCTTATTTATGATAAATTAGAAAGACACAACACCCTCCATAATTGAGCATCATAACATTCATGTTCTCTATTAACATCCAGTATAATCCTTATACTAATTATTTTTAAAGTAAGCCAATAAATAAAGTTAGTCCAGAGAATTGAGACTCTTTATACTCTTTTAAAAGTGTCCGAGGATTGTATATTAACGCCCGTTAGACACGTGACATATTCAATGCTACACTTTAAAAATATGACATGAATGAATTTTTTAAACATTAACTTTTCACTTTAAAACCATCCCGGTAACAACTCAGAATTACTGACTCCGGAGGAGGTATCCCCTTGTTTTCACTATAAAACAGGTGACACAAGGAAACACCCTCCCCCCCCCCCCTTCCCCTTGCCCTGGGTCAAATAGCCCAGAGCGAAGAGGGCAACAGGACGGAGTCACTGCCTGAACAGAAAGCCTACATAACTATAGTTACAACTGTTTAGTGAACGACATTCTGAGCAGCAGAAAATGGACCTAAACAATGCAGGTCTCCAGAAATGGACTCAATATTTCTGAGATAAAAATTCGTGAATGTGGATGGCTGAGACCAATATGCAGCCTTCATTAAATCTGTAATAGCAACACTATTTGCATAAGCCCAAGATTTAGAAAGAGCTGTTACTTCATCAGCCGAAATCTTAAGCACAGACTGCTGAGTTGAAGATACATTATCATAAGCAGTACAGATAGTTAATTGAATGCATCTAGCAATAGAATGGACCATAATGTCCTTTCTATTAGGCATCAGAGACAGAAGAAGCGTTTACGTCCCTTTTTGATAAACTGAGATCTTATTTATAAATACATAAAGCTCTAACCGGACAGAGTAAAGGCCTATGCCCGTCTGAAGACGGAAGGGCCTTAATAACAATAGGTTCCGGATATTTATTAGGAGCCTGATTCTTAGCCAAAAATCCAACATTAGTAGTAAAGGTAATAGTGTTCCCGACACTACGATAGTGAGAATCGTCCACCGATAGTGCATGAAGCTCACTGACTCTTCAGCAGAAGAGAAAGCTAAGAGAAATGCTGTCTTATAAGACCAGAATTTGAAATCTACTGTCTCAAGGGGCTCAAATGGTTTTCTTTTAGTTTAAGAAGAACCCAAGCTAAATTCCATTTAGGAATTAATCTAAGGGTTCTAGGTCTATTTATCGAAAAGTTTCTAACTAATTTAGATAAAGAGTCATTAGATCCAATTGTAAACTATCATGGTGTGCATAGGTATCAGATAACATAGACCTATAACCTTTAATAGTAACAGGCTGCAGTTGATCTCGTCAAACAAGTATACTAGAAAGTTTGCAATGTCTGGTATGGAGGGATCAAAAATATCAACATAATGATCCCTACACCAACGACGAAAGACCTTCCACTTTAGCCGCATAGTATAGCGAAGAGGAGGTCCTCCTACAGTTAGAAATCGCGTCCACTGCTCGTCCTGTATAATGCTTGCCATGCAAGAAGGACCGCACAATGGAATACGTGAAGGTTGAGACCTTGCGGGTTGTCATGAAGTTGACACGATTTCTCTAGCGAAAGAAAATCCTCTCGTGGAGGAAGTTTTCGCGGTAAGTCCCACAGCAGACACCTGAGTAGATTTATCCACGGTCTCTGTGGAGACAGAGATGCTACCAACAGAATTGTATTGTGATTGTTTTATCTTTAGCAATATTGCTGAATCAACGGCGCTGGAGGATACGCATATCCTACCATTCCGTCCCACGAGATCGATAGAGCGTCTACTGCATATGCTCGGGGATCCGGACATGGTGACACATATGTCTACAATTGATTGTTGAGTTGTGTCGCAAATAAGTCTATCATTGGCCGCTCCGATTGGTAGCAAATCTGATTGAATACCTGTTTGTTGAGAGTCCATTCTGACGGCAACAAGCGACCCTTCCGTGAAAGGGAGTCTTGCTAATACATTCAGACGACCCGGAATATGACGGACCGAAGCAGAACTTGGTGTTCTAGAACAAACAGAAGGATTCTTTCCATTAAATTGAATAACGGAACGGAATGAGTGCCTCCCTGGTTCCGGATATACGCAACTACTGTCGTATTGTCGGACAGGATTTGGACATGCGCTTTCTGAATAATGTTCATCCAATGACGTAGTGCAAGCCAAACTGACATCATTTCTTGGATGTTTATGTGCTTGCCTAGAAACTGCGGAACCCAAAGACCCTGGCACTTCGAATCCGTTGGGATCAATGTTGTACCCCAACCTGTTTGACTGGCATCCGTCATAATCGTAAAACTCGGATCCGGCAACTGCAGTGGAACTCCCTGAGTCAACCACTGAATGTTTGCCCAAGTCTGAATCTCTTGTTACACTTGATGGACAAGAGAATGTCTATATCGAGCAATTCATAGATTGCTGAAAGGTTGCCGCCGAAGAGAAGCTTCTCCGAGACCGAAGCGACTCTGAGAGAGTTCTTCACCTTACTATCCACGCGCGTGGATGTAGCTAGGGCTGCGTCAGTCACGTCTAACCAACTCCAGGTTTGCCACTGAAGGGCGGAGTTATACGTGGAAAAGCTACTGCCCTTGAAAGAAATCTCATTGAGGATCATATCCTGGAATTCTTTCCCTTGAAGACGTAATGATAACGCCTTAGTAAGGTGGTCTGCGTATGATAAAGCGTCTAAGTTAAGTCTGTTAGACATTATTGTCGTTTCCAACGCCGTGGTTGGAATTGACATAGACGGCGATATAGACAATTCCAAGTCTTCAGCCTCGTCGTCTAGACGCAGAGGAACTCTCGGTATGCCCTGTCCTGCCGTTTCAAATTTATTCCTTGAATTGATGAAAGGCAGATTTAGAGCATTTGCGGACACTAGACTTTCCTGTTTTGGTAGCAAGCTTATATATAGCGTCGTTCAATAATTCGAATGTTCTTGTGACATTATTGGACTGTGTCGGCAACTCAGGGACGATGTCCCTGAACCAATCAAAAATTCTGTGTCCAATGACGCTATTAATCTCTTATCCAGCATCGCAGCATTCTAGTCCGATGGAACAACCTCTGGAAGATAATGTCGGAAGAAATCTATGGCAGCTTCTGTTGTTCCAAAAGGGAAAGCTCGAAATCCTCCGAATCCCTTTCGTCATCCTGTCGGACCCTATGAAGTGCTCGGTCGTCTTTTCCTGATGCTTCAGCGGAGCGAACCGACCCAGCGTCGTCGGATTATTTCTGATCCGACAGAGATTCTGTCATTTGCTGGGATGCTGCGATAAGTTATGCTATTTTGGATAGCACGTTCGTCACTGAGGCCTGTGGAGAAGCGGTCTTACGTTGCTTTGCCGCTGGAAGCTCGGTGTACGTTGACCTGTGCATACTTCTATTATGCAAGCGTCCGGAGTCTACAGGCCTCGTGTCCCTTGGCTACCGGATGGCGTGACCTGTTCGCCGTGGAATCCCTGATTGGCGAAGCTGGCTGGATATTCGTGGTCACGTAGCCAAGGTGCGGTCGTGTGCGCTGCCGTGAGGATGAGGAAGCCTTATCGACAGTCTCTCAGACTGTCTATATAACGGAGCGTCCCGAGCGGCGGACATATGCTCCGAATGCGAAACGTATGTACCACAACATCTGGTCCCAGATGTTGTTGTACGAGAGAGGGACCTCTCTCACTCGCAGCCCGGATGGACCTGGACGAGCTAGGAACTGGACTAATAGGCCTCCTCTGATCTCTCCTCTGATCCGTCGTCACTGGTTGTGTACGTTTGTCTTATTATAGTGCTCGCATCACCCAAATCTCCTTCCTGGACCGCAACGGACGTACCCGGCCACCGAACCATTCGATGAATGGACGGTACACCGGGCGAGCTAGCGGATGTCAACGCCGTCGATCCTTCTAGGGACCTCTTAGGTGACTGACGTATTTCCATGAGCACTTATTGCCGCTAGCTCTTCATTTAACTATGACGAAGGAGGCACACTTTTGGAAGACATCACGGTAACTTTTGCGAACAAGAAACCAGACTTGCTTGTTTAATAGCAAGCATATATATAGCGTCGATCAATAATTCGAAAGTTCCTGTGACATTATTGGACTGTGTTGGAAACTCAGGGACGATGTCCCTGAACCGATCAAAAAATTCTTGTGTCCAAAGACGCTATCAGTCTCTTATCCGGCATCGCAGCATTCTGGTCCAACGAAACAACCTCTGGAAGATAATGCCGGATGAAATGTACGGCAGCTTATGTTGTCCCGAAAGGGAAAGCTCGAAATCCTCCGAATCTCTTTCGCCATCCTGTCGGACCCTATGAAGTTTTCGGATGTCCGTACCTGATGCTTCAGCGGAGTGTACCGACCCAGCGTCGTCGGCTATTACCTGATCCGACAGAGATTCTGTCGTTGCTGGGTTACTGCGATAAGTTGTGCTATTTGGGATAGCACGTCCATCACTGAGGCCTGTGGAGTAGCGGTCTAACGATGCTTTGCTGCTGGAATCTCCGTGTACGTTGACTCCTGCATACTTTTCTTATGCGAACGTCCGGAGTCTATAGGCCTTGTGTCCCTGGCTACCGGATGGCGTGACCTGGTCGCCGTGGATTCTCTGATTGGCGAAGCTGGCTGGATATCCGAGGTCACGTAGTCAAGGTGCGGTCGTGTGCGCTGCCGTGAGGATGAGGAAGCCTTATTGACAGTCTCTCCAGACTGTCTATATAACGGAGCGTCCCGAGCGGCGGACGTATGCTCCGAATGCGAAACGTTTTGTATCACAACATCTGGTCCCAGATGTTGTTGTACGAGAGAGGGGCCTCTCTCGCTCGCAGCCCGGATGGACCTGGACGAGATAGGAACCGGACTAATAGGCTTCCTCCGATCTCTCCTCTGATCCGCCGTCACTGGGTGTGCACTTAGTTGATTTATAGTGCTTGCATCACCCAAAACTCCTTTGTGGACCGCAACGGACGAACCCGGCTGCCGAACCATTCGATGAATGGACGCTACACCGGGCGAGCTAGCGGACATCAACGCCATCGATCCTACTAGGGACCTCTTAGGCAATTGACGTATTTCCATGAGCACTTTTCCGCTAGCTCTTCATTAATTGTGACGACGGAGGCACACTTTTGGGAGACATCACGGATACATCACCCTGTTCTTGTTCGTCTGAAATAGAGATTGATAAACTAGAGTGACCCTGCGGAGAAAGGACCGGCATGGCCATTTCCCCGCTAACATACCGTGACACACGCTTCCCATGTTTGTCATCCCAATTGACACATACTGAACAGGAGTTAGTGCGAGTACACTGACTACAATTAATACAATGATTATGAAAGTCAGAGGAAGATTTCCTCTTATTACAATTGAACAATATCCTTTCATTGTGAAAAGAATACAAAAAGTCCTAGTACTCGCACCAACTCCTGAAAACAAAGATACATAATAACATGATCCATTAAAATAGAAAAAATAATTGAAATCAAAAAAAAATTTTTTGAAAAAATATTTTTTCAGAAAAGCCCAAGTTTCTGAAAAGTAATGTTGAGCCCCAATGGATCCCAAGCCTAAGTGTGGACAAAAATTTTAACAAATATTTTAAAAAATTAATGCAACACTTACGAATAATAATAATGTATCCTGTTATGATTAAACTAACACAAAGACAAGAAATCCCCCCTCCACAGAGATTGTTGTCAATGTAAACAAGAAGTGTAAAAACACCTGAAACATGACTCCAGGCACTGATAACTATGGCCCGAAATCAGTTACCAATAATACACCATCTGATGCAAAACAGAGACTTCCAGGGAAGAAACTGCAGAACATCAGATGGTAGATGTAGAACACTATGCCTAAACACCCATGGGTGAGGACGTAAACATGGGGAAAAGAACAGAATTCATTCTGTTATCCAGCTACAAGACCCAAGAAATTTTAGTAATAATATTACAGAAAAATGCCAAAAGCATGGGAGAATAGCAAGGGGGGGACTTAAAGGAAAGGGAGAGAGGAAACACTGAACAAGCAGTGTAAATTTATAACAAGAATGACAACAACAGGCCCATGCCTCGAAAATAGGTAACTTAACATAATTTCATAAAAAAAATTTAAGTTACAGCCCTGATTATTTTCTGTCACTCATTTTTCCTCTCCTCCTATTTCCTCTTTAGATCCACCATTTCTCTAATATTTATGTGTCTGGCATCATTTAAACTGAGATTTACAAGCACAAAGATCAGTCAGATGTGAACTGATGAAGGGCCAAACAAAGAATGATAAATGGCGCCAATTTCGGGACCTCCTTGACACTGCGCATGCGCAGTAGAGGCGAAGTATGGAGGGCCATTCAGGACATGATTTCTTTGGTTTTAGATGCAAATTTTGGGGATTGGGGGGCAAAATTTGTGTTTGGCCCTAGATTTTTAAGAGTTAGCACCAACTATGTCTGGGTCATTGGTACAGTATAAAAATATAATATTTTTTCAGCTACTGAATTTGCATATTATGTGGGCGGATGCGGGCGATTTGTTGGGTAAAGGGTTAAAAGATTATGGCCAGAACACAAAAACGTTGATATGCATATTCATTCCATGTGTTGACCTCTATTTGTGACCTTGATCTTGGTGGGTCGGTCATAAATTTTATATGTGTCACAGTGTCTGGTGATGGTGCATATATGTTGTGGACATTTAATTGTGATATTTCTTCAACACTAAAATGTTATAGCCAAGACACAAAAGAGTTGATGTTCATGCTCATTCCATGTGTTGACCTCTATCTGTGACCTTGACGGGTCAGTCATGAATTTTGTAATCGATACACCATCCAGTGGTGGTACATATGTTGTCAGTTTTATTGTGATATTTATCCCCCGTGGGAACCCCAGGAAGTAAAGTTGTGCTAGTTTACTGTGGTAAAAAGCTCTGTTTTACCGGCAAAATATGACCCAATCTTTTTTGCTCTTGCAGATAAAATGCTATTATGAAGCACATTTTGGACAAGGTCCGAGCACTTGGACAAATTTCAAGACTGTATTTGGTGTCATGAAGATTAGCCTTAATATTGAAAAGTTACAGCCCTTGAATCCTGACAGTGCACTCAACTGATGATTCAAAATCACAGAACTACAATATCATGGGATATTATGGTCAGATTGTTGATCATCAAAAGAACATATCTGGAACAAACATGGTATAGTTTATTGTGAAAACATAATTTACAAGCAGGGAATTATATTTATTTATTTATTGGTGATTATGGTCACATATTTCTGCACAATTGCTAATCGTGGCCGCAACATGGTTATAAAGTTATACAACTAATGCTAACCCTGCATGTGTGGAGTTAGTATGTTGGGGAGTCTTGACAGTTGCTCGCCATTGCTCGGTGGTTCTCTCCTGGTACTCCAGCTTCCTCCACCCATAAAACTGTCTGACAAGAGGTGACCTTGGCAGTCAAAAGTATTGTTAAACCCCAATAAATATATAAATAAATTAATAAATAAAAAGTCAGGTCCAGCTAATCGTTTATACTCCCATGTTGCCCATTTTAGACTTCCACCCCAAGCATTGGTGACCAGTACCAACAAGTACTGCTTCACTTCCTAGGGTTCTCACTGGGAAATACAACAAGCAGGGGTAGGATATTAGGAAAACAAGAGCAATGCCAATCGTGGCATATGCACCCCCCCCCCCCCCCCCCCCCCCAATAATGCCAAGATGGACACATATTTAATACTAGGCATATACATGTGAGGAGGGTTATCATGTTTGGTCTACAGCAGGGAAAGGAAATTCAACACCCAGTGGCAATTGTGAGATCCATATACTGTTGTTAACGATGTTTGGTGATGATAGGACCATCCACATGGGACATGTGGAACTAGTGTCTTTGTTTTATAGCAAAGAAATTTACTCCCCCCCCCCCCCCCCAGGTGGCAATTAGAAGGGTCACGAACACTGTGACCTATACAGTGGTGGCAATCTGACCATCTATGTGGAACAATGAAACATGCAAACTGTTCTCAAATTATACTATGAACCCTCTAAGTGAATCAAGGGAAAATAAAGGACATCCATCTTGACATGCAATACATGCCAATGGAATGGCTTGACAATTCACTTCAATCCAATAAATAGTGTTTATGTAGAAATATGTCAAAAATTCTTTTAATCCAAACACCAGTGGTGAATCAAGAGTAGCAAATATATTTGACAGAAATATTTTTGGTAATATCCTATGGGAAACAAGGGCAAATGACTCTGTACATATTTAAGCGAGGGCATTAATTCCACCATGGGATATGTTCCTCCATGATTAGGTAGAAGCATGCCGAAATTATGTCAATTCAGCCACTAATGGTAGAGCAAGAGTAGCAAACATGTTGGATTGATATATTTTTAGGAATACCTATGTGAAACAAGGGAAAATAAGGCAGATGCACATCAAACATTCTTTTAATCCAACTACAAGCACTGGAGCTAGAGTAGCAAACATGTTGAATGGAAATATTTTTTATTAAACTCTACATGAAACAAGAGGCCCCAGAGGGCCTTAGGGTGCTCACCTGACATGGTAATCTAAATATCAAACCAGGGACTTGACTTGAATAAGCTGCATACGCCCCTCCCAAGAAAAGCATATACCAACTAGATGAAGTGATTGTGCCCCCACAATACACAGGATTTTCCTTCTATTTTCAGTTCCTGCACTTTTACGTCTCAAAATTGAGATAAATGCATAAAAAACAGATTTTTTTTTATTTTTGTTCGGAAATCTTCAAGTCCCAAACAAAATATTTTCAGACTAAAATTTTTTTTTCTTCTTCTTAAAACTGACCAAAATGCATAAAAACCAAAAAACTAATTTCCGGATTTTGGTCCAAAATTTTCTAAGTCCAGACCGGGACCCCAAATTTTCAGCCCAAATATGAACCCAGGGATTTGGCTTGAACAAACTTGAATCTCACCTCCCTAAGCATGCTGCATACCAAATATCAAAAGATTCTTATTGGTAGATCTGAAGAAGAAGATTTTTAAAGAATATTCCTCATACTGCACTAATTTAAACATTTGGGCTCCCATAGAGAGCCCAAATATGGACTCAGGCAATTGATTTCAATAAACATGTGAAACAATCTTCCAAAGATGTTATATGTGAAATTTGAAAGCTTTTGGAGCAGTGGTTTGGGAGAAAGGTAGTGTTAAATGTTTTTCCCATTACCCACAGTGTTAAAAAAATGCTGACTCAGCACTTTTTCAAAGTCCCAAAAAAGTACCCCATGATAAAACCGATAGCCATTTTTTTACCATTCCATTCTGTTGGTCCTAAGGAAGCTTTACACCAAATAAGAATTCTCAGTGTCGTGTAGTTTTGGAGATATGGGCGTTTAATTTTTTTTCTATTTGTAACTCCTGCGGTCCCCATGGGGCGACGGGAAAAAAAAATTTGGGCATAAATTAAGTACTTATGACCCAATAAGCCCTCATATCAAATTTGGTTCAAATCTGCCTGTCGGTTTGGAAACTTAAAAAATTTATAGTAATTTATATATTTTTTATACTTACCAATGACCCAGACATAGCTGGTGCTAACTCTTAAAAATATAGGGCCAAACACAAATTTTGCCCCCCAATCTCCAAAATTTGCATCTAAAACCAAAGAAAACATGTCCTGAATGGTCCTCCATACTTCACCTCTACTGCGCATGCGCAGTGTCAAGGACATCCCGAAATTGGCACCATTAATTATTCTTACCCTCAGTGCCTGGTAAGCGCTATGTCCTGAGCGGGGAGGTATGAGTTCCCAACTCCTGGGAGGGCCATCCCCATCTGGGTCATTGGTAAGTATAAAAAATATATAAATTACTATAAATTTTTAAAGATTTTTATACTGTACCAATGACCCAGACATAGCTGAATAGTAAAAAGGCTGGAGGGCCCAGGACATAGAGGAAAATCCAATAAGCTCAACTATATAAAATAGAGTCATCTCCTGGAGGAGAAAAGGAGAAATAGGCTTCACATGTATCTTTCTTATTTATGATAAATTAGAAAGACACAATACCTTCTATAATGGGGCATCATAAAATCCATGTTCTCTATTAATATCCAGTATAATTCTTATACTAATTATTTTTAAAGTAAGCCAATATATAAAGTTAGTCCAAAGAATTGAGACTCTTTATACTCTTTTAAAAGTGTCCGAGGATAGTATAATAACACCCGTTTGACACGTGACATATTCAAATGCTATACTTTAAAACTATGACATGAATGAATTTTAAAACATAACTTTCACTTAAGAAACCATCCCAGTAACAGCTCAGAATTACTGACTCCGGAGGAGGTATCCCCTTGTTTTCATAATAAAACAGGTGACCCAAGGGAACATCCTCCCCCCCCCCCCCCCTTTTTCTTGCCCTGGGTCAAATAGCCCAGAGCGAAGAGGGCAGCAGGACGGAGTCACTGCCGGAACATAAAGCCTACATAGCTATAGTTGCAATTGTTAAGTGATCGACATTCTGAGCAGCTGATAATGGACCTAAATAATACAGGTCTCTAGAAATGGATACAATATTTCTGAGATAAAAATTTGTGAATGTGGATGGCTGAGACCAATATGTAGCCTACTTTAATCTATAATAGCAATATTATACATCAGCCCAAGATGAAGAAGAGCTCTTACTTCATGAGCCGAAATCTTAAGCACAGACTGCTGAGTTAAGGATAGATTATCCTAAGCAGTACCGATAGTTAACTGAAAGCATAAAGTAATAGAATGGACCATAATGACCTTTCTATTAGGCATCAGAGCCAGAAGAAGCTTTACGTCCTACTGATAAACTGAGATCTGTTAATAAATACATAAAGGTCTATCCGGACAGAGTAAAGGCCTATGCCCGCTCGAAGACGGAAGGACCTTAAAGACAATAGGTTCCGGATATCATTAGGAGCCTGATTCTTAACCAAAAATACAACATTAGTAGTAAGGGAATAGAGTTTCTGATACTACGAAAGTGAGAATCGTCCACCGATAGTGCATGAAGCTCACTGACTCTTCAGCAGAAGAGAAGACTAAGAGAATTGCTGCCTTAAAAGGCCAGAATTTGAAACTACTGTCTCAAGGGGTTCAAATGGTTGCTTTAGTTAATAAGAACCCAAGCTAAATTCCGAATAGGAATTAATCTAACAATTCTAGGTCTCTTATCGAAAAGTTTCAAACTAACTTAGATAAAGAGACATTAGGCTCAATTGTAAACTATCATGGTGTGCATAGGTATCAGATAACATAGACCTATAACCTTTAAAAGTAACTGGCTGCAGATGATCTCTTTAAACAAGTATACTAGAAAGTTTGCAATGTCTGGTATGGAGGGATCAAAAATATCAACATAAAGATCCCTACACCAACGACGGAAGACCCTCCACTTTAGCCGCATAGTATAGCGAAGAGGAGGTCCTTCTACAGTTAGGAATCGCGTCCACTGCTCATCCTGTACAATGCTTGCCATGCAAGAAGGACCGCACAACGGAATACGTGAAGGTTGAGACCTTGCAGGTTGTGATAGAGTTGACACGATTTCCCCAACGAAAAAAGATCCTCTCATGGAGGAAGTTTCCGCAGTAAGTCCCACAGCAGACATCTAAGTAAATTTATCCACCGTCTCTGTGGAGACAGAGATGCTACCAACAGAATTGTATTGTGAATGAATAATCCTAGCAATACTTGCTGAATCAACAGCGCTGGAGGATACGCATATCCTATCATCGCGTTCTACTAGATCGATAGAGCGTTAACTACATATGCTCGGCGATCCGGACACGGTGACACATACGTCTACAATTGATTGGAGAGTTGTGTCGCAAATAAATTTATCACTGGGCGCTCCCATTGATAGCAAATCTGATTGAATACCTGTTTGTTGATAGTCCATTCCGACGGCAACAAACGACCCTTAAGTGAAAGGGAGTCTGTTAATACAATCCGACGACCGAGAATATGACGAACCGAAACAGAACTTGGTGTTCTATAACAAACAGAAGGATTCTTTCCGTTCCGAACCGAATGAGTGCCTCCCTGGTTCCGGATATACGCAACTACTGTCATATTATCGGACAGGATTGAACATGCGTTTCTGAATAAAATTCATCCAATGACGTAGTGCAAGCTAACATAATATTCTTCCTTGGAAGTTAAGAGCTTGCCTAAAAACTGCGGAACCCAAAGACCCTGGCACTTCGAATCCGTTGGGATCAAAATTGTGTCCCAACCTGTTTGACTGGCATCCGTCATAATCGAAAACTGGGATCCGGCAACTACAGTGGAACTCTCTGTGTCAACCACCGAATGTTTGCCCACGTCTGAATCTCTTGTTACACTTGATTTACAAGAGAACGTGTATATCGAGCAATTCAAGATTGCTGAAAGGTTGCCATCGAAGAGAAGCTTCTCCGAGACCGAAGCGACTCTGAGAGAGTTCTTCACCTCACTATCCACGGATGTAGCTAGGGCTGCGTCATGTCTAACCAACTCCAGGTTGCCACAGAAGGGCGGAGTTATACGTGGAAAAACTACTGCCCCTGAAAGAAATCTCATTGAGGATCATATCCTGGAATTCTTTTTTGAAGACGTAATGATAACGTTTCAGTAAGGTGGTGTACGTATGATAAAGCGTCTAAGTTAAGTCTATTATACATCATTGTCGTTTCCAACATCGTGGTTGGAATTGACATAGACGGCGAAAAAGATAAATCCCATTCTTCAGCCTCGCCGTCTTAGACGCAAAGGAACTCTCGGTAAGCCCAGTTCTGCCAATAAAAAATTATTTCCTAGAATTCACGAAAGGCAGAATAGAGCATTGCGGACAAGAAACTAGACTAGCATGTTGATAGCAAGCTTATATATAGCGTCGTTCAATAATTCGAATGTTCTAAAGACATTATTGGACTGCGTCGGCAACTCAGGGACAATGTCCCAGAACCGATCCAAAACTCCGTGTCCAATGACGCTATTAGTCTCTCATCCAGCATCGCAGCAATGTAGTCCGACGGAACAACCTCTGGAAGATAATGCCGGAAGAAATGTATGGCAGCTTCTGTTGTTCCGAAAGGGAAAGCTCGAAATCGTCCGAATCCCTTTCGCCATCCTGTCGGACCCTATGAAGTGTTCGGTCGTCCGTACCTGATGCAACAGCGGAGCGCACCGACCCAGCGCCGTCGGATTATTCCTGATCTGACCGAGAATCTGTCGTTTGCTGGGATGCTACGATAAGCTGTGCTATTTTGGATAGCACGTCCGTCACTGAGGCCTGTGGAGCCAATGTGCGGTCGTGTGCGCTGCTGTGAGGATGAGGAAGCATTATCGACAGTCACTCGGACTGTCTATATAACGGAGCGTCCCAAGCGGCGGACATACGCTCCGAATGTGAAATGTCTGTACCACAACATCCGGTCCCATATGTTGTTGCACGAGAGAGGGACCTCTCTCGCTCGCTGCCCGGATGGACCGGACGAGCTAGGAATCGGACTAACAGGCTTCCTCCAATCTCTCCTCTAATCTGTCGTCACTGGGTGTGTACTAAAGTCTATTATAGTGCTCGCATCACCCAAATCTCCTTCCTAGACCGCAACGGACGAACCCGACTGCCGAACCATTCGATGAATGGACGCTACACCGGGTGAGCTAGCGAATGTCAACTCCGCCGATCCTACTAGGGACCTCTTAGGCGATTGACGTAATCCATGAGCACTAACTGCCGCTAGCTCTTCATTAACTATGACGACAGAGGCACACTTTTGAAAGACATCTCAGTAATTTTGCGAACAAGAAACAAGACATGCTTGTAAATAGCAAGCATATAAAAAATATATATATCGTTCAATAAATCAAAAGTATCGGAGACATTATTGGACTGTGTCGGAACTGAGGGACGATGTCCCTGAATCGAACCAAAAATTTCTAAGTCCACCGACGCTATCAGTTTCTTATCCGGTATCGCAGCATTCTGGTCCGACGAAGAACCTCTAGAAGATGAAGTCGGATGACATATGCAGCAGCTTATGTTGTTCCGAAAGGGAAAGCTCGAAAACCTCCAAATCCCTTTCAGCATCCCGTCGGACCGTATGAAATTTTCGGACGTCCGCACCTGATGCTTCCGCGGAGCGTCCCGATCCAGCGTCGTCGGATATTACATTATGCGACAGAGATTCTGTCGTTGCTGGGATGCTGCGATAAGTTGTGCTATTTGGGATAGCATGTCCGTCACCGAGGCCTGTGCAGAAGCGGTCTTACAATTCTTTGCCGCTGGAAGCTCCGTGTACGTTGACTCCCGCATACTTTCTTATGCGAACGTCCGGAGTCTCCAGGCCTCGTGTCCCTGGCTATCGGATGGCGTGACCTGGTCGCCGAGGATTCTCTGATTGGTGAAGTTGACTGGATATCGGAGGTCACGTAGCCAAGGTGCGGTCGTGTGCGCTGCCATGAGAATGAGGAAGCCTTATTGACAGTCTCTCCGGACTGTCTATATAACGGAGCGTCCCGAGCGGCGGACGTATGCTCTGAATGCGAGACATTTAGTACCACAACATCTGGGGCCAGATGTTGATGTACGAGAGAGGGGCCTCTCTCGCTCGCAGCCCGGATGGGCCTGGACGAGATATGAACCGGACTAAAAGGCTTCCTCCGTTCTCCCCTCTAAACCCCCGTCACTGGGTGTGCACTTGGTTATTTTATAGTGCTCGCATCACCCAAAACTCCTTTCTAGACCGCAACGGATGAACCCGGCTGCCGAACCATTCGATGAATGGACGCTACACCAGGCGAGATAGCGGATGTCAATGGCCGTCGAACCTACTAGGGTCCTCTTAGGCAATTGACGTATTACATGAGCACTTTTCCGCTAGCTCTTCATTAATTGTGACGACGGAGGCACACTTTTGGAAGACATCACGGATACATCACCCTGATCATGATCGTCTGAAATAGAGATTGATAAAGTAGAGTGACCCTGCGGAGAAAGGACCGGAATGGCCAATTCCCCACTAACATACCGTGACACACGCTTCCCATGTTGTCATCGAAATTAACACATACAGAACAGGAGTTAGTGCGAGTACACTGACTACATAATACAATGATTATGAAAGTCAGAGGAAGATTTCCTCTTATTACAATTGAACAATATCCTTTCATTGTGAAAAGAAAACAAAGTCCTATTGTCCGTTCAGAAACCCGGGCACGAAATTGGCAGGGCGATGAAAAGAAAAATACACAAAATATCTACTAAGTTTCAGGTTCGGATTATTTGAAATTGATTTTCTACTCATCACATTCGCATACTTTTATTGCGAATGTGAAGGAAATTCCGTCATCATTTTTTCCCATTTTCAATGTAGTTTAGCGTGTATTTTCGGAACAGCATCCAATTCTCAACGACGCTCATTTGACGTAACTGGGACAGTTCATTTTCGAAAAGGTAAGAATTTTTTTTAATGCCATTGTGCTTGCGCACTGCGCGGCATATTCACGTCTGCTAATTGTTTGCTTCCGTGTTGGTTTCGTTTTAATTTAGTCAAGATTAGTCAATCGTTTATACCCAATGTTGCCCATTTCAGAGGACTTCCACCCCAAGCATTGGTGACTGGGTCCTATTTTACCAGTAAGACATAACTTGTTTACAATAGTGAACAAGCAGTCTCTCACTTCCCGGGGATCCCCGGGAAGTGAGGCAGTGCTTGCTTACTATGTCTATGATAAACAAACTCTGTTTTACTGGTAAAATAGGACCCGGTAAGCAATGTCTGGGGTGGAAGTCCTCTGAAATGGTCAACATAGTATAAAAGATTGGCTTGACTTGACTTTACATCCATGTTGTGTTCACGATCAGCCATTGTGCACAAGTATGTGACATTAAACACCAATAAATAAATAAATAAATTCAATGATAATTTAACCTTCCAATTATTACTCAAAACAGGCATTCCGTATTCTTATAATAAGAGGCATTATTCGACAATCAACCACTGAAGCTTTATATTTAGTGACAAAACAATTCATTGCCTGTTTCTTTAGTTGGAAAGACGTTTCTCTGAAATTGCCATCTCAATTTCAATTTTCATTACAAATCTTGTGATCAAGGTAGAATAGACATTTAACACCATATGGAGAATGTTGAAAATATGTACATGTTTTGATAACACACTTGATCATCTTCTGGATACTTTTGTTTAGGATAGACTGGGGATGAAAGTTGTTTTTTCAGATTAACTTTTCATTTGTCCCATTCAGAAGCCAATGACACTGAACAGTGCTTGTTGACTGATATCTGGTTTACTGATGAAAAATGTGCTGGCATACATTGCCTTCATTGAAGTGCACTGAAATTGGCAATATGGTTTCAAAGTAAACGATCAGCAAAAGTTGACTGTATACCTTTGCTGCAGCCATAATTAGCCATAGATGAACAGAAATGTCTTTAAATGGTAAAAACAAAGAAATGAATCTGTGATAGAAATGTCATTTGCTTATGTGATAAAAAATTTCAAAATTTATTTAAATTGTTTTATACTTTTATGTGCAAGTAAATGTGATATAAATTAAATTAATATTTTATTGTTTCATATTTATTTTTGTTGTTGAATAATAACTTGTTTGATCAAAATTTTGTTGTTTCTCTTATTTTAATTAAGTAGCTGTGGGAATATTCAGACCAGTACCCAACCAGGAAAATATTCACAATCAGTAATTACTTCATGCAGGGTTCCAAATTTCACATAATGCTTCCACCATTCTCGTGAAGTTTATATATGATAGTATAATTGAACATATATTGGAGGGGGCTTTCAGAGCCATTTCTAATAGTGTTAAACATAATAGCATTTCTAATGCAAAAGAGAAGGAACTCAATAAATGTGTCTTTCATAAATCAATCAGGTCATTGGAGATTGCCAGATATCAGTTGGAAGTGTTCAACAGAATGGGGAGCTTGGTGGCTCATTGAAATTGTAATCTGAAGGTTAATGGTTTGTTCATGACCCACATCATCGACTTTGTGTCCTTATGCAAGACACTTAACCCTTTACCAAATGTGGATTGTAGAAGATACCACCAAAACATTTCTTCAATAACTAAAATTTTCAATTTTTGTCTCAAAAACAAAGCTTATGAACCCCCATTAGAACGAGCTTGTTCCAATGAGGGGTCATAAGCTAGGTTTTTGTGACAGAAATTGAACACATAAAAGTTTGAATGGCGATTTTTATGCTCCCCCCAAAATTGGGGTGGGGGTGGGGGTGGGGGGGGTGGGGGGAGGGGGGGGCATATAGTAGCTGCTTTATCTGTCTGTCCGTTCTTACGTCTGTCTGTCTGTCTGTCTGTCTGTCTGTCTGTCTGTCTGTCCATCCATGCAGGCCAACATTTGCCCTTTGGGAGGTATAATTTTTGTCCAACTCATGTTTAGGAGGTATTTCTAATTTAGGGAGTTAAATAAGAGTACCCCCTAAAACAAAACCCCCAAAATGGTTCGGCTAGGGCATGGTTAGGGTCAGGGATGGGTTAGGGGTGCCACCAGAGTAGGAGTAGTTCCAAAGTTAAGGCTAGAGGGGGTTAGGTCCCAGTGAGGGTTTGGGTCAGGGGTGGGATTTTAGGGTCCAAATACCTCATATGCCAAAAATGGTTGGGATCCTTCCAGTAGTTTCCGAGTCCATAGAGGACACACTTATTAAGTCACCTTTTATACAGTAGAACAGGGATGAGACATTTCAGCAAATTTATGCACAGAATTCTGAAATTTTATTTCTATAAATGTACATGAAAATGGTCTTGAAAGACCTTTTCGTGTAAATTTATGAAATTAAACTATATGTCAACCAACGGGTTTACTCTGTGTTCTTTTAATTTCATAAATTTGTCCTAAAAAATCCTGAGAGTTCTAACTACATGTGTAATTTCAGCAAATTTAGTTGCATGACAATCTCATCCCTGTCAAGAAAATTATAACTCGTTGGCCAGCCGCTGATTTGCCAGGGTTATCATAAGAGAGGGCCATCATTCCTATTGCACGCCAACCCCTCTCCCATCAGGGAATAAATAGAAATTTATGGACCATTACTTGCTGATATAACCCAAAGAGGTGATAATCGGTGCTTATGAATTGCTTGAAATAAGGGGTCCTCTAAAGTGGTAAGATTAACAAAGACCAGAAATGTCTGTCTCAACACTATTTTATAGTTTTATTCCATTAGTGATAATGCCATACATAGATAAAAGGAGGATATATAACTTTTTGAATGGATACCGAAATCATTTCATTGGGGAGAGTGAAAAATAACACATTCTCACGAGTATAATTTTTCATCCTCGTGAATGTGATATTTCTGTATCCATTCGAAAACTGTACATTTCCTTTTTTATTATACCCAATGGGGCAAGGCCCTAAGCCAGCCGAAACTAAATTTTTCCGATGAGGGGGCGAAGGTTGAAAATTTCCGACAAAATTTCTGAAATTTTTCAAAAAATGCCCCCAAAACCTCCATTTTGCACACAAATTCCAGAAAAAGAAGCCAAAATTACCAAAAACCCATCAAAATTCGACTGAAAAGAGACAAAAATTTCCGAAAAAGAGGCAAAAATTTCCGTCAGACATTATCATGAGGGAGGGGGCGGTTCCCCTAGCCCCCACACCACCCCACTACCTTCGGGCCTGATGGGGCCCTACCGTCAGACGCAAGCATGCACTTGATTCAGAATTAATTTCATCTTTTCAGTTCCATCAAATAGTCCCATCTCGAGGTTCATTATGTATCGTAACACTCAAAAAACCAATTGGTCATTAAGTTTACCACATGCAACACTTAAGGGGAGCGCGGTGGCTCATTAGGTAGAGGTGCAGGCTGCAAGCCGAGAGGTCCTCGGTTCGAATCCCACCTGCGGCAACCACGTTGTGTCCTTGGGCAAGACACTTCATCTCCATTGCCCGCGTGAGGGCACGATGACGCCGTGTACTAAGGCGTACTGCACGTCGATGGTGCGCATGTCTTCAACCAATCTAACCCTGTCTGTGCTGCAGTTCGGAGTTACGATGTTGGGGAGCTGGCAGCTGCTCGTCGTTGCTCGGTGGTTCTCTCCGGGTACTCCGGCTTCCTCCACCCGTAAAACTGTCGCGGTCATGATTAGCCATTGTGCATACATATGTGACCTTAAACACCAATAAATAAATAATAAATATGCAACACTTAAGACAAACATGTCTTTTAATACAGTCCACCCAGGGGGGGGGGGAGGGGGGGGGGGGGGCAATTAGGGAAATGAGAAGGTTTTTGCTTCAAAATGCTTTTTGAAGGATTTGGAGAAATTTTATGCGAAAACAATTATTTATTTATTTATATATTGGGCTTTATGACACTTTCAGCAGCCAGGGTCACATTGTGTCGAGCAGATTTATGGGTGGAGGAAGCCGGAGTACCCGGAGAGAACCACCGAGCAGCGGCGATCATCTGCTAGGCTCTCCAACGTACCAACCCGATAAGGGTTAGCATTGGTTGAAGGCATGTGCACCATCGACGTGCAGTACGCCTTAGTACACGGCGCCACCGTGGCACCAAGAAGGCAATGGGGATGAAGTGTCGTGCCCAAGGACACAACGTGGTTGCCGCAGGTGCGATTCGAACCAAGGACCTCTCGGTTTGCAGCCTGCACCTCTACCAACTGAGTCACCGCGATCCCCGCGAAAACAATTACATCTATGACCACTCATCCCTACAAACACTTGGTGTCAATTAGGGGAACTTTTTTCTTGTTTCAAAATACGTTTGAAAGGTTTTAGAGGGGGGGGGGGCAGGTATCCCCAATGTCCACCCATGTACACATGTCCCCTAAACCCTAAGACAGGCACAGACCACGACCTACAGTGATCAATATAAAAATTGAGATTGACGTTCAACGGCAGTAAAAAAGGTTAATTGTGTCTTTTCGGTCTTAGATCTCAATTGGATGTTAGTCAACGCTCCAACCAATGTTCTTGGTCAGAAAGGCATAGCCCACAGAAAGGGTACAGGGTGCTGTTTTTAGCTTCGCAGCTGGTATGATCCTGGCAATCGCACCACGTAGGCCTAACTAGAATGTTATACAGTTGTAGTCAGTCTGTGTGTTTGCGTAGATATATTTAGCCCAGAAGCATTGGGTCAATTTTTTCAATGCATGCTAACATAGAGGTCCCAGATATCCTTTGGCGCCCCTGCTTTTCATAAGAAAATGGATTTTGCAAGCACAAACAGGGGTTACTCTTTCAACCGATCAATTCCATCGCTCCTTGAGTCAAGCAAGTCGATTATGAGTAATGGGTTGTCGTTTTGTTGTTAGGGATTCTGCATTGTTGCCAAATATGCTGTAGTAGGCTGTGAACTTAGTGTGAAGTATCAAACAGGTGGAAGGTTACATAGAACAAGTCGTGCAATCTCATTCGCACATAATCCTGTTCCCGCATGTCCTTTACCTCCCCACTCCAACACCCCTAGCTATGGGGCACCACCTCCCCTTCAACAACCAGGAGAGAAAATACACAGCAAAAATGAAGGTGCTTTTAGAACCCAAACTGGTTCTATCCGTGAAGAACCTTCATTTCTTTCAGTGTTCCTGCGCCCATTTACCCCCTCCCCCTCACCCCCCCCCCCCACCCTCACACACACATACACACAAACAGGCAATCCCCATCTCCTTTCCAATGTTAGTATTTTCAAATTTCGTTTCACAGGTAAGCAAGATGGACGGAAAAAGGAAAAATACCAGTGTAATTCAGTGGTCCAATCTGAGAAATGAAGGACGCCCCTACTAAAACAAAATATGGCGACGTGAAGACCCCTCACAAATTGATTCCAGTATCGGGTCTAGTACAGGCGTACATGTATGGACCAATTCTGTTAAGGTGGGCCGGCTGGATTTTTGTGCCCGGGAAACGAATGTGTGGGACTATCTGGGCCTGTAACGCCGAGGTTGGAATGAGAGCCCTACCCCCCCCCCCCTCCCTCCCCAGCTACCCATCTACAAACACACTTATAGTTGAGAAGAAAATCTAACTTTTTGGGGTCAAATATATTTTTGTGCAAGTTCAGGCCCCCCACCCCCACCCCAACACACACACACGCGATAAAAGGTAAATTTCTGCAGCCGGTCTTCAACAAAATTTCAGGTATCCAAAATATGCTGCACTTGCATGGGAAAAATCTTTTTTTTTTCAAAACGTTTTCATGGGGCACGGTAACCCCCTCCCCCCCCCCCCCTAAAAAAACCCAAAAGAATGAAGGAGGTTGCCAATTTAGGTTAAAAATCAAGCCGTCAAAACAAATTTTCAATAACTAAACATTTGAAAAGTCAAGAGAAAAGGGATTTTTCCGGCTGTTTTTAACTAACTATAGGCTGTCAAACATCTGCTAAGTAGGCCTACTGCTGGTACAATTTCATTGAGAAAAATGATTTTTTTTTCCAAAACAGTTAATCATAATTTTGGGTCCAAGCACTGTCCAACACAAACTTGCTGGAGGAAAATATCAAATTTGCCCGAAAAAAAACGCATTTTTTCTGGTTCAGTTCAGCGAGGGGTGGGGATGGGGGGGGGGGGGGGGGGGGGGGCGGGGGTGGGGGGGGGGGAGGCTAGAATACCACACACTAAAAACTAAAGTGTTAAAACTGACACTTTCAAGGTGTTAAACCCATTCTAACTCTTAGGGTTTGATTTTAACACTCAAAGTGCAATGCTTTAAGCACTTAGACATTACAATCGTCAGACATCTGAAACTTGAATGGATGGCACTTCCCATGTGTCTAGCATTGGTGGTTCTTCCAGAATCGTCCATAAATTGATTTTCGCTTGGTGGGTACATACTTAAAAGGACACAACGCAGATGACGAGGATCAGGCTCGAGAGTTCGAGTCTGATCCGCGTCATCTGCGTTGTTTTCTTTTATGTGTCGCGACATTACACTTGTCAAGTGATATTATTGTAACACCTGTCAAGTTCTGGGATATCTACACTTGAACAAAGTGCTAGTTCAGCTCTTAGTAAGTGTTAAATACAGCACTTCAAGTGTAGTTTTTAACACTTTAGTTTTTAGCGTGCATGACGGCCCCGACCCACACGCCTATGTTCCGTTGCGACATTTTATTAACCGGATACCGTAACATGGAGGGAATTCGAACATCGCTTGAGTTTATCACAAAATCGTGCGGTTGGATTTAGGCAGGCATGCCTGGTGAAGGGTTACCTGTGATTTTAAATGAAATCCGGCGGACATGTCGAATCGATCCAGCTTTCCAATTCACATCCACTTTACCGTGGATATTTGTAACTATTTTCGCCCAAAAAGGCAGTGTGAAAAAAACTATCAGTTATCGATTTCGTTAATATTTGGCCTAGTGTTTATTTAGTCTCTTAATTTCGCTTCCAGAAAAGGCCAATATTTACAGATATTATTTATTAAATTCCTGTAATTTCTCTTATTTTTGACTATAATTTACATTTATGCACATCGATTTGTTGTGGGCCAAAGTGTTACTGTGAGTGTGACTCTTTAGCAGGAGAAACAACACAGCTCAAACGGTTCAAGATTTTATGAAGTCTATTTCCAAAATCCATTAAGAGAAGGCAGCTCGTCGCGTGACGTCACTTGCCTCAACTCCCTGAAGTGAAAATAGAATATGCCACTCGTTACGTCATCGATAAACAACAATGTCAGCTGCAGTGCAAAAGAGACGCTGAAGTGCCGTTGAATGTAAACATGGACTGATAAGTAGGGAAATGAAATTCAAACGTCGAAAGTAAACGCGCAGAAAGTTTTTTATACTCATCTTCTTTAAATTGAGTGGTCATCTATAGTTGAACACCGAATAGAACCTGAGAAAAGGCGAAATATGTGCGGGCCAGGTGGGTTTCTGGACGGATAATAGTACTCGCACCAACCCCTGACAATCAAAATACATAATAACAAGATCCATTAACATAGAAAAAATAATTGAATCAAAAACTTTTTAAAAAATATTTTTTCAGAACAGCCCAAGTTTCTGAAAAGTAACGTTGAGCCCCAATGGATCCCAAGCCTAAGTGTGGACAAAAATTCTAAAAATATTTTAAACAATTTATGCAACACTTACGAACAATAAAAATGCCGCTCAGAATCACCGATCCAATGTCGAGTTGTGACAACAGTTCCTCGCACCAAGGCCAACACACCTATGAAGTTTCATGACTCTAGGTTGAACCACTATCAAGTTCTCATCCGGAAACCAACTGTTGCGATATACTATGTTCAAGGTCACTGTGACCTTGACATTTGACCTGGTGAGTCCAACATCAATAGGGTTCTTCCTCGCACCAAGGCCAACACGCCTGTAAAGTTTCATGACTCTAGGTTGAACCACTATCAAGTTATCATCCGGAAACCAATTGTTGCGATATACTATGTTCAAGGTCACTGTGACCTTGACCTTTGACCTGGTGAGGCCAAGATCAATAGGATTCTTCCTCGCACCAAGGCCAACACACCTATGAAGTTTCATGACTCTAGGTTGAACCACTATCAAGTTATCATCCGGAAACCAATTGTTGCGATATACTATGTTAAAGGTCACTGTGACCTTGACCTTTGATCTGGTGAGTCCAAGATCAATAGAGTTATTCCTCGCACCAAGGCCAACCCACCTATGAAGTTTCATGAATGTAGGTTGAACTACTATCAGGTTATCATCCGGAAAGGAATTGTTGCGATTTACTATGTTCAAGGTCACATTGACCTTGACCTTTGACGTAGCGAGTCCAAAATCAATTGGGTTCTTCCCCTCACCAAAGCCAATCTACCTATGAAGTTTCATGAATGTGAGTTGAACCATTATCAAGTTATCATCCGGAAACCAATTGTTTAAGATTTACTATGTTCAAGGTCACTGTGACCTTGACCTTCGACGTAGCATGTCCAAAATCAATAGGGTTCTTCCTCCCACCAAGACCAACCTACATATGAAGTTTAATGAATGTGAGTTCAACCACTATCAAGTTATCATCCGGAAACCAATTGTTTACGCCCGCTCCGACCACCCGCCCGCCAGACATTCACCAAACTATAAGTCGAGTTTGACTTCGTCACAACTCGACTAATAATGTATCTAGTTATGATTAAATTAACATCAAGATATTATTTTCAAGAAATCCCCCCTCACACAGAGGGCTGTTGGAAATGTAAACAATAAGTGTAAAAACACCAGATCAAGACTCCAGGCACCCTGGCCCGAAATCAGTTACCAATAATACACTATCTGATGCAAAACAGAGACTTCCAGGAAGAAACTGCAGAACATCAGATGGTAGATGCAGAACACTACGCCTAACCACCCATAGGTGAAGACGTAAACATGGGGAAAAGAACAGAATTCATTTGTTATCCAGCTAAAACTCCCAAGAAATTTTAGTAATAATATTACAGAAAATATGCCAAAAGCATGGGAGAATAGCAAGAGGGGACTTAAAGGAAAGGGAGAGAGGAAAACACTGAACAAGCAGTGTAACTAAATAACAAGAATGACCACAACAGGCTGTTGCCTCGAAAATAGGTAACTTAACATAATTTCATTAAAAAATTTTAAGTTACAGCCCTGAATATTTTCTGTCACTCATTTTTCCTCTCCTCCTTCTATATCCTCCTTAGAATCACCATTTCACTTATATTTATGTGTCTGGCATCATTTAAACTGAGATTTACAAGCACAAAGATCAGTCAGATGTTAACTGATGAAGGGCCAAACAAAGAATGATTAATGGTGCCAATTTTGGGACGTCCTTGACACTGCGCATGCGCAGTAGAGGTGAAGTATGGAGGGCCATTCAGGACATGTTTTCTTTGGTTTTAGATGCAAATTTTTGGGGATTGGGGGGCAAAATTTGTGTTTGGCCCTATATTTCTATATGGGTCATTGGTACAGTATAAAAATATAGAAATTTTGGGCTTGGCGAAAATTCTTGCCCCTCCCAGAACAAAGGCAAATATTGCCTGTCAAAGTTCTCTTGAACAAACTTGAGTGGAAACCTCAAATGGAAGCTGCATACCAAATATCAAGTCTCTGCTACAGCTGGTTCATGAGAAGATTTTTAAAAATTTTGTGCATTTTGGACCCACCTCAATATGAGCAGAAACCCAATTTGAAGAAAAAACCCAAATGCCCCTATATAACCGCTACTCATGTGAATTTTGATTGAACTGCAGCCAGTGGCTTGGAGAAAATGACCCAAACACCACCTTCACGACGGACGATGGACGACAGACGACGGACGATGGACAATGGACAAAAAAGTGATCAGAAAAGCTCACCCTGACTTTCAGTCAGGTGAGCTAACAAGTGCAAACAAGACCTGGGTCATGGCCTTATGCATACCCCCACCATTGCATACCACCTCGCTGCATACCAAATTTTGTTGAAATCCACCCACTCATTGCTGAGATATGGATCTGGACAGAGAGATGGATGGACAGATGCAGATGGATGGACAGATGGACAGGCAGACAAATGGATGCATGTAATCCAGTACACCCCCAATCTCTTCGAGAGAGGGGTATAATAAGTATGTACAAAATTAAGTGAGGGTATTAATTTCACCATAAGATCTGTTCTCCCATGATAAGGTAGAAGCACACCAGAAATTAATTTAATCCAACCACTAGAGGTGGAGCTACAGGAGCAAACATGTTGAACGGAAATAATCTAACATATGAACGTATGCAGCTCTTTACTATAGACACCCCTCAGGAGAGAGCATAACAAAATGCAAAAGTTTCTCGCAAATATTATATGGAACTTTTATTCATTTGAATACTCTGTATCACTAGAGTATTCAGTTTGTGACCTAAAAAACAGATTTAAAGGAAAAAAATGGAAATGGACTGACTGATGGTTTGTCCATCACCCTTTTTTCAGATCAAAAACAAATGAAGTTCACATATTAGATAACAGTATCAACTATTTCCATATATCCATGCCTGTCAAAATTCCTTTGATAATTAATTTTGAGACAGTTACCGCTTGAGTGCTGTGACTGCATCATATTTAGAGTTAATCTGTTGTAGTTCTTAAACGAATCCCCCAAATTTGTGCTTGAATTGTCTCTTAACCCTTAAAGGCTTATTTCCGACTTTTCCTACCTCAGAACAGTTGCCCTTAACATGCCATGGGGAGGGCCAGCTGACAATAGACAAATTATCTAGGCAGTGGTTTCTTGTCAAGTCTTGGGTGCCTAAACAGGTAGCCAAGACTTAACTAGAGATACTGTGAGCAAACTCACAAAGTGATACCCCCGTGCCTGAAATGTATAAGTTAGATTATCTCCCCTTGGAAATGTCAGAATGGAATTATATTGCTTCATGCACATCTTCATATGGAGTTCTTCCATTGTGTAAAGTTTCATGAAAATTCTTCAAACGGTTTAGGAGGAGTTGCACTTACAAGGATGGACAGACGGTATAAGTTAGATTATCTCCCCTTGGAAATGTCAGAACGGAATTATACTGCTTCATGCATATCTTCATATGGAGTTCTTCCATTGTGTAAAGTTTCATGAAAATTCTTCAAACGGTTTAGGAGGAGTTGCGCTTACAAGGATGGACAGACGGATTGACGGACAGATGGACAGATGGACGATCCAACATTTCGGGTTTATGGGCTACCAAAAAAACATTTTGTATGTCCAAAACCTTATTTTACCCAGAACCCCACCCCCTCCACCCTAGAACTTATATTTAGCCCTAACCCCACCCTCCACCCAAAAAACACACCCTAACCCTACCGCACCCTGACCCTAAACCCTAAAAGCCCACCCCAGACCCTAACTCCCACCCACCCCTGGGACCTAACCCCCCCCCCCCCCACCTTAAGCCCTACTCTGGGACTATCCCTAACCCTACCCCTGACCCAACCCCACCCTAGCCAAACCAAACCCCACCCTAGCCAAACCAATAGGATTAGGAGCTATTTTTCGGTTTAGGGGCTACTAAAACTAAAACCACATCCCTGACACCAACCCTACCCTCCCCCCCCCCCGCCCCGGGACCTAAACCTCTCCAACCTTAAGCCCTACTCTGGAGCTACCCCTAACTCTAACCCCACCCCACTCCTAACCCTAACACTACCTTAATTTGGAGGTAGCCCCTAATAATAATATCCCCTAAACCCGAAATGTTGGCCTGGACAGATATAACTAAAAATCACTGCAAAGCTATTAGACGTAGAGAGACTGTGGAATGGTGGGAATTCAAGATCCTTGTCCAGGCCCTTAAGGATTAAGTATGGTAACCATTCATGAGACATAGGAATTTAATCTGAAGTACTCAAAAATAAGTTGGAACTCTATTTACTTCCATACTGAGGCAACAAAATATTGAAGTCTGCACCTGGATTTATGCTTAAACATACTCTGGAAGGTGGGGTGATTTTTTCCCTGTAAAATTTTGGAAGCCCACAGCTGATGAAAGAGGAGGAAATATGTGTGCTTCCAAATTATTTCAAAATTATAGAAGAAAATAGGAAAATGACTGTGCATATGATGAAAATAGAAAAAGTAAAGTTTGTTTGTTTATGCCTTCTGCTGAAAAAAGGAAACATGTTCAAGAATTACTACTTCTTGTGGGTTGAAAGTTTAAGGGCAGGTTCTAAGAACACATTCTCAAAATGTTAGTCCTCAAAGATTCATCATATGAAATGCAATGAGAAATTTGTCAGAAATGGAAAAATTTACTTTGCCTTACCTTAGCACCACCACTGTTACTGCTGTCTGTAGTACCTGTTGTAGCATTGGAATTGATGGATGTCAAAGATCCTCTGTGGTCTGAAATTCTTACATCTTCAAGGGAACCAGTCATCTCAAGCTCTCTGAAAGAAACAATTAAAAAAACAATACAGGTTCTGTAAAATAATTCACCCGAGAGAAAAAAATCAGCTCCTAAAATACGTATCATGTGACTGATGAACAAACTATAGAGAGGAATAGGCAAATGAGTACACATCATTCTCGACAGCGTCTATAAGCACATCAAAACAATGTAAAAGATGGCTATAAACATAAATGTTCTGATTATTTTGTAAGAAATGAAGGAAATTTTTTAAAGAATGGCGCCATTGCTGAGTTATGTAAAGTAATGACACATTTGGCCTTTATATGGACCAAGAATAAATATGAACTGGTTAATAAGCTTAAAGTCTCCCAATGTGAAAAAGTTTACAGAAATCTCCAGTTTGTGCTTGGAATGACATTTCACATCAAGGGAGATAACAACCTTGAATGGATCAATGAAACAAAATACCTTTCTTCAGGATTCACAACCTGTTTCCAGAAGCTCAAGTGAGCCAAAATAGCTCATCAGGATCAAGTTATTGACAAAAAATAAGGGTATTAGTGTTGAAGGATCAGAAAGATGGTGGCAAAAAGGAAGTGTGACCTTGTACATGTGTACATACCTCAATGACTGTCAACAAAAGAGCTCTGAAAACTGATGCCTGTTTTTCAGACAAAAAAGTTGGATAGTTTATATATTGAAAGGACCACCACTCACAGAAAAAATATTCCAACAGCAAAACGGCTGAGGCTCCTGAAAGATCTCATGATAAAGAACATCTGTATGGAATTTCATCAAAACCTGAGCAGTAATGTTCAAGTTATAACTCAAACAGACATCGGGTGGCAGGCAGATGGATGGACAGATGGACAGACAAATAGCTACTTATGTGGCTATTTTATGGACATGTTAGGTGGCTAACCTAAAACACATGTCCAACATAATAAAACAAGTTTTTTGGTGGGAAAAATTGTTTTGGGGGGTCAGCTAACCCTAACCCTACCCTTTACTGACCCTAACCCTACCCACCCCTAACCCTAAACTAACCCTAACCCTAGCCACATAACTCTTAACACCCCTTCACTGACCCTCACCCCACCCCAGCCCACTCCTAAACCCCACCCAGGAATGCTCTAACCCTACTCTAGATTTACCCCCCCCCCCCACCCTCCCTCCCCCCACACACACACACACACAATAAGAGATTCTGTTAACAGACTTTAACCACATAAGTATCCTGTTTTACTAACTCGTAGCCACATAAGTAGTCATTTGTTAGTGCGGACGGATGGACAAATGGATGGACTGATGGACAAATGGATGGACAGACAGACAGATTCAATCCCGTATACAGTGGGGGTATAAAAATGGCTACTTTGTATATTCAAAAAGTCTTAATTCCCAGAAAAAATATTCCAACAACAAAACAGCTGATGCTCCTGAAAGATCTCATGATAGTGAATATCTGTATGAAATTTCATCGAAAAAGTAATGCTCAAGTTATGTAAAACACACATGGGAGGTTATTGTCTTTGTTTTAAAACAGAGAAAAATCCAACACAGTAGAAATTGTGAGATCCCCATATACTTGTTACCAATAGTTTGTGTCAATCATACTATCAACATGGGAGATGTGAAACTATCATCTTTGTTTTACAGCAAAAAATTAATTCCCCCCCCCCCCCCCCCCCCCCCCCCCCCCAGAAGTAATCATGAAGGCCATAAACAAGAAAAAAAATTCCAATAGCAAAAGGCTGATGCTCCTGAAACATCTCATGATAGTGAACATCTGTATGAAATTTCACTGAAATCTTAGCAGTAATGTTCAAGTTATGTCATACACACAAGTGGGGTTATTGTCTTTGTTTCACAGCAGGGAAAAATCCAACACAGTAGAAATTGTGAGATCCACGTACACCTGTTACCAATAGTTTGTGTCAATCAGACCTTCAACATGGGAGATGTTTCACAGCAAGATATTCATTCACCAACCAACCCCAACCAGCAAGATATTCATTCACCAACCAACCCCCCCCCCCCCCCCCACCTTCACCCCAGAAGTAATTGTAAAGGCCACAAACACCAGTTACTGAAGTGTAGTGATGATCGGACCATCCACAAGAGATATAGAACAAAGATATAATGCCACATGTTGGGAAATGATCTGCATGTATTTTCTTTGTTTTACTGCAGGGACATGAAAGCCAATCCCTCAGTCACAATTAGAGACCCATTTGAAAGCCTTTCCCATAAGCAATCTTCATTCCAAATATCACTGAGATTCAATAACCCAAACCTGAGATTTGAGTCAAACAGACAAAAAATTGGCTATTTTACGAAGCAAAGAGCAAATTTGCAAAGTTAAAAAGGGGGATAAGTCTGGAAAGTGAAATGTAAGAAATATTATTAGAGACTCATTTGAAAGCCTTTCCCATAAACAATCTTCATTCCAAATTTCATTTCATTTAGATCCAATCATTTAGATCCGATAACCCAACCTGAAAGACGAACAGGCAAAAAAATTGTTATTTTGTATATTCAAAGAGCCATAACTTATAACTCACAGAAAAAATATTCCAACAGCAAAATGGCTGATGCTCCTGAAAGATCTCATGATAGTGAACATCTGTATGAAATGAATTTCATCGAAATCTGAGCACTAATGTTAAAGTTATAACTCGAACAGACATTGGACGGACGGATGGACACCCCTAAAATCCGGGTTTATGTGGCTAAAATATATTGAGGAATTTAAAATGCATGGACAACCACTAAAAACTCTTTTTTACGTCTAATTTCTGGTGATAGCAAACCCTATCCCTATCAGCTTACTTAACCTAATAACCCTGATAGAAAATCCCTGAAAATACAATACCCACTTTTTGTCACTTAGTAGCCACATAAACCATTTTAGACACATAATAAAAAACATTTTAGCCACATAGCCCACTTTTTTAGACAAATAAACACCATTATTTGTTAGTTCAAATTTATGTGGCTAGTCACATAAACCAGACTAGATACATTATTTATTTATTTATTTATTTATTTATTTATTTATTTATTTATTTATTTATTTATTAGTGTTTAAGATCACATATTTCTGCACAATGGCTAATCATGACCACAACAGTTTTACGGGTGGAGGGAACCACTGATGAATGGCAAGCAACTGTCAGCCCCCCAAAACACTAACTCCACACAAGTAGGGTTAGCACTGGTTGAAGACAAGTACACCATTGACGTGTAGTACGCCTTAGTATACATATATGGCTACTATGGTGTAAAGAATAAGACTCAAGTCTATGACACCTATGAAAACAAACCGAAAAGCACTGTACCTTATCAGTTTTATCCCCAAAAGACAGCGGTCAGAGCCTGGCTAATGTAGCTAGAAGTCTTCCTCTCCATGAAGACAGATATCTCGGTGTAACTAGCGATTTGAAAGCTCACAAAACAGAGACTTACAACCATCATCGCTGAAGGTAGGGAATGACAAGCCGCTATTCTAATAGCTGTAATTCCCAGAGACAGTAATTAGAGACTTAAAACACTAGCCGCTAAGAAAAGACCGCTATAATAGTACATAAGGCTACTATGGCATCCACAATGACATTAAATGTCTTGATGCCAAGGAATACAACACCGAGAGGGAAAAGACGTACTTATTCCCTTTAATGGCTCTATTCCAAACAAAACAATTGTCTCGGCCTATCTATGCAGTATTTGTCTGACTTCAGGACGAAAAACAGGTGATTTGAAAAAAAACCTGGAGAATATTTCGACCTCTATAGCTTTTCTTCAATAGGAGAGCCTATACCTCTGCAAGGAGAGACTCTCTTGGAAGAATTTGCCAGAAGATTGACCAACACGTACTTGTAGTAAGTGGAGCTTTGCTCGGACTGATAGCCGCAGGCCTGCCGAGACAACATTCTCATCCACTGATCTTCTGCAATTTTCATCCACTTTTTTGCGAGGTTTATAACCTTCCACTAAGTGGAAAGCAACAGAAGTCTATTCTCGATGACCTCTATTGCTTCCTTTAATAAGAGAGCCTGTACCTCCACTAGGAGCGACTCCCTTTTGAAAGGATCCTCCGGAAGATTTGTCCAACGCGGACATCTTGTAAGTGGGGGTTATGTTCGGAATCATAGCCGTAAGCCTTCCGAGACAACACTTTTACCCACTTATCTTCCGTGACATAAATCCAGTTTCTCGCAATGATGATAACCTTCCGTCAACTGGTAAGCAATAGAGGTCTTATTCATCACCTGTATGACTAACGAGGCTTACGGAAGGAAAACTACGCCCTCCCCGCGAAGAACCTCGTTCCATCGGCTTAGGGGCGTATGACCTCTAGTCTGGATCAGACCTGCGCCCCTTTCCCGAGGCGCTATACTGACAACCTCCGGAGTAAGTATAAGATGGTTTATTGTACCCTCGCGAGGAGTTCCCTTAGCTGATTAAGTGGAACGACCTCGCTTACCCCGGTCTGCTGAAGTGTGTCGAGGCACAGACTTCAGTAGCAGTGTATTGGAAGCTTTCTGTAGCCTGTTCATAGACTAACGAAAGCTCGTCATCAAATAGAGTATATCCGGAGACCGGAGCAACTCAGATAGAGCTTTTCACCCTGTCATCTGTAAGTGATGATGATGCAAGGGCAGCATCACGTCTGATCAACTCCCAATTGCCACTGTCAGGGCGGAGTTGTACGTAGCATACATGACTGCCCTGGAAAGAACTCTAAGCGAGGAACAAACATCCTCCAATTCCTTCCTATTAAGACGTTGCGCCATAGCTCTGGTGAGGTGATCTGCTTAGGACATCGCGTCCAGATTCGCTCTATTGAATGAAATGGCACATTCTATCACTTCCGAGCATATATTGAATGTTGCAGGTAGGGTTATATTTTCATCCCCAGGCTGCTCATCTAAATGCTGAGGAGCTCTCTGGACATCTTCACAACTGTTTTAACTGAACGTAGTCCAAGGAACGGTATATTTATTGAAGATGTCGATAAGAAACCGCCTTCCTCTTAGCACTAGAGAGGTGAACATGGCTGAAGGCCTCAGACACCTGTCGAGACTGTTTCGGGAATGAAAGAACATCATCTTTCCTCCACATGAAATCTGCTTCAGAGACGACAGTGGTTTCTCTATAGTAGTCGCAGCTTGCTGATCAGGTGGAATAAAGTCAGAATAGTATTGCTAAATAAAATTCATCGATACCATGTGCTGTTCCGAAAGGGAAGGGTAATCCTCTTCCTTGTCCCTTTCACCATCCGACTGATTGAGATGTGACATTCGGTCATTTGCATCTGCATGAATATATGACTGGACCGACCCAGCACTGTCCGACAACTCACCATTGGAGTCTGCAGGAGGCTGCACTTGCACTTGCTGGGATGCTGCAATCAGCTGCGCTTAATCTGCAACAGCAAGTCCGTTACCGAGCCTTGATGAGTAGCGGTTTTCTGTTCTTTCACCGCTTGCTACTCCTGGGACTAAGATCCAGAGATACATCTCTTCTCCGAACGTCCCGATGAACAAAGCCTCCAATCGCTAGCTACCGGATGGTCCGACTTCACGGGCGAAGATTGGCTCTGTCTTCGCGCAACTGGCTGGATATTCGAAGTCGGGTAGCTAGCATGCAGTCATGTGTGCTTTTATAATGTAGCGGAGGAAGCCGTGACTGAAGTCGACCCCGGCTGCAGTCTTGATGGAGCATCCCGAGCGGCACGCGGACGTATGCTCTGACTCATGCAAGTTTCTCAAAACAATATTTGGCCCCAAATGTTGTTGGGATAGAGAGGGACCTCTCCCGCTTGAGGTCTTATCAGAACTCGCTGAGCCTCCCGAAAAGAAAACTTGGTTCTGGCTTGTGCAAGCTTCTCATAACAACATCTGGCCCCAGATGTTGTTAGGTTAGAGAGAGGCCTCTTCCGCTTGCGGCATTGTCAGACCTCAAAGAGCCTCCCAACAAGAAACTTGCTGACTTCCTCCCTATTTCCGTCGTCGATGGGTGAGCTTTTGTTTTTAAGGTGCCTGCTCTACCCAAATCTACACTTCCTACGACCGCAACGGATATACCCAGTGTCACAACTCCCACGGACAGAGTAACCCTTTCACCGGTCGAGCAAGCTGCTTGCAAGGGATTCAGAACACTAACTAGAGGCCTTATCCCTTGCTTAATATTCATGAGCACCTTTGAAGCTAGCTCTGTTTGCTCATTAGAGTGCGACAATGGTAGCACACTTTTGGTGGGCATCACAATACCATCACCATGTTCTTGATCCTCTGAAAAAGAAACTGAAAAACTCGAATTATCTTGCGGTGAGAGCACTGGCATAGGCATCTCACTGCCAACAACGTACCATGACACCCGTGTCCAATGTCTGTCATCCCAATTCACACATGTAGGACAAGAATCTGCAAGAGTACATCGGCTACAGGCAAGGCAACATATCATGTAAATCAGAGGATGACTTCCTCACCTTGTATTTAGAGCAGTAAGCTTCATGGTTCAATGAAAATAAGTCGATAGTACTCCTACAAACTCCACAATAAATATATGATAAAGATACATAAATAATTGCAATCAAAATCAAAATCGAAAAATTAAATTCAAAAATTTTTGAAAAAGCCTAAGTTCCCAAAGGGAACATGAAGAGTCCAAGGGCATCCCGATAGAGCCTAAGTGTGGACAAAATCCAAATTTTTGGAGCTACACTACTGGAATCATAATCAATGTATCTTACAACAATCCTACAGTAATATAATACCATAAATACTACATATATTTAAAGACGTTGCCAATGTAAATAACGTTAAAGGAAAAAACTGGAAACAAGACATTAGGCACAGAAAAAAAGGCTGAAAGTCAGTAACAGATTTTAAAGCTACCAGATGTAAAGCAAGATCTTCAAACGAAGAAAACATGATACATCGGAAAGACCAAAATGACGTAACACCCCTAGGGTGAGGACATAACAATGGGAATAAACATTCTGTAATACACGTTAAACTCTCAAGAAATTTAATAAACATGAGGCTCCAGGGGGCCTTAAGGCGTTGGGGGGTTCAAAATTTGAGTTTGGCCCTGGATATGATTGAGTTTGCACCAGCTAAGTCTGGACCATTGGTTCTAGTATAAAAATATAAGATCTTAATTATATTTTCTGACTTTTCAATTCTTCCAACTTCTAATTTTTTTATTTATTAGGGTTTAATGACACTGACAGCCAGGGTCACCTCATGTCGACAGTTTTAGAGGGGAGGAAGCCGGGGTACCCAGAGAGAACCATCAAGCAAAGGCAAGCAACTGTCAGACTCCCCAACATACTAACTCCACTCAAGCAGGATTAGAATTGAATGAAGACAAGTGCACCATCGGCATGCAGGATGCCTCAGTACACTGCACTACCATGTCCCTACACAGGCAACTGGGATTAAGTGTCTTGCCCAAGGACACAACACAGTTACCCCTGGCAGGGATCAAACCGTGGATCTTTCAGTTTGAAGTCCAATGCCATAACCATTGAGTCACCAGGCTCCCCTAACTTCTTTAACACATACAAATGCAAGGTTTTGAATAACAAATTTGTGAAGTGTGAGAGAGAACTTGATCAATTATACAGTGCAACAGGGTATACTTAAATGTGCATAATGACAAAGCTATGGATGAACAACCCAGATTTTCCACCACTTTTTGGCATTTATTTCAGATGATTAGGTGCCTAATTCTAATCATGTATTGGCTACATCAGCAGGCAGCTGAAATTTGTTTAGAAACCACTGCCATGGTAATTGTATGGTCTGAAGTTGTATCCTGAGATACCTATTCTGAGGCAACAGAAGTTGTTAAAGTTAGAAGTGAGCCAGAGAGAATTATATTGAAAATTCATATAGCATACCTGCTAGTTCTGCTCGTATTGAACATTTTGGGTTGTGGTCGGAATATTGTTGGTTGTTTGTCTTTGAGAGCATCGTGCATGTACAACATGCGTTCCTGTATCAGTTCTCTCATCTTTTTTACCCAGTTTTGTTTTGTGTCTAATGAAGATGCCTGGAAATAAGATCAAGTACTGATATTAGTGGATAATTAACTGAATGAAAGTATATGAGCAACATATATGAACAAGATTTCACAAATGAATGACTGGTGGTAGTTGTAAGGATTGTTAATTACGTGTGCATTGAACAAGTCAGATCAACACTCAAGCACTGTAAGCTGGAAGTCTGACAAATTCTTTCAATGTTCAATGGTGCTCTGACTTAAACTATTCACAAAATTATTTGGCACAATACAACAGTGGTTAAATTTTCTGGAATTGCAATGAAAAACAGAATCTAGGATATCTGAAAAGAACAAGATTACAAATGGTCAATCCTGAATCACCAAACTGTGAAAACAATTCGTCTTTATCCAAACTTTTCCACAATTTGCTTCTCAGGCTAACTCAACTGGATGAGTGCTAGAAGGCACTATCCATGCTCTACTGAAAAGTGCTGAAAGCAATTATAGAGGCTTCACACTGTTTGCACTAATCTGTTGTTGGCTCAACAGTTAAGAAAAAAATGTGTTTTGTTACAATTTATTGAAGAGTGCCAACTAGCACTCTCCAATAAATTGCAGCTAAACAATTATTTCTGAATAATATCTTGCTAAACTAAGACTCCATTTGATGGTTGCGTGATATCTTTGAAAACTAGAGGTGTGACTGTCTCAGATTGGCCTGTCCATACCCCCACTGCTATGATTATTCTATGACAAAAAGGGGCATAACTCTGGCAAAAAAAAGTCTGATCAAAACTATAATCACAGATGCATAGGTTCCCATGGTAGTAAATATCCATACTAAGTTTCAAAGGAAGCAATCCATAAACATCTGAGAAAATCTCCAGACAAAATTTCTTGGCCTGCTTTTTCAAGTCAAAAAAAAGGGTGCAAAATTCTGGCAAAAGTTAAAAAATTTATAGTAATTTATATATTTTTTATACTTACCAATGACCCAGACATAGCTGGTGCTAACTCTTAAAATATAGGGCCGAACACAAATTTTGCCCCCCAATCCCCAAAATTTGCATCTAAAACTAAAGAAAACATGTCCTGAGAGGCCCTCCACACTTCGCCCCTACTGCGCATGCGCAGTGTCAAGGACGTTCCGAAATTGGCGCCATTTATCATTCTAATAACCAGTGCCTGGTAAGCGCTATGTACTCAGCGGGGAGGCAAGAGTTCCCAACTCCTGGGAGGGCCATCCCCGTCTGGGTCATTGGTAAGTATAAAAAATATATAAATTACTATAAATTTTTTAACATTTTTATACTGTACCAATGACCCAGACATAGCTGAATAGTAAAAAGGCTGGAGGGCCAAGGACATAGAGCAAAATGGAATACGCTCAATAAAATAAAATAGAGTCATCCCCTGTAGGGAAAAGAAGTAATAGGCCTTACATGTATCTTTCTTATTTATGATAAATTAGAAAGATACAACACCTTCTAAAAATTGAGCTTCATACATCCATGTACTCTATTAATATCCAATAATCCTTATACTAATAATTTTTAAAGTAAGCCAATAATAAAGTAAGTCTATAGAATAGAGACTCTTATACTCCTAAAAGTGTGTGAGAATTGCATAATCATGTCCGTTGACATATGCAATATTCAAAAGCTATACTTTAAAAACTAAGACTTGAATGAATTTTATAAACTTAAACTTCTCACTAAACAACCATCCCAATAACAGCTCAGAATTACTAACTCCGGAGGAGGTATCCCCTTGTTTTCATAGTACAAACAGGTGACCCAAGGGAACACCCTCCCCCCCCCCCCTTTTTCTTGCCCTGGGTCAAATAGCCCAGAGCGAAGAGGGCAGCCGAACGGAGACACTGCCGAAACAGACAGCCTACCTAGCTATAGTAGCAACTGTTAAGTGAATGACATTCTGAGCAGTAGATAATAGACCTAACAATAGAGGCCTCCAGAAATGGACTCGATATTTCTGAGATAAAATTCGTGAATGGATGGCTGAGCGCAATGAGCAGCCTTCAAAAAACTATAATAGCAACACTATTAATGTAAGCCCAAGAAGTAGAAGAACTCTTACTTCATGAGCCGAAATCTTAAGCACAACTGCTAAGCCAATGATATACCATAAGCAGTACGCTAGTTAATAGAATCCATTAACAATAAAATGGAGCGTAACGTCCTTCTACTAGACATCAAAGACAGAAGAAGCTTACGCCCTTGTAATAAACAGATATCTGTTTATAAATACATAAACTGTACCCGGAAAGAGTAAAGGCCTATGCCCATACGAAGACGGAAGGACCTTAAAATAATAGGTTCCGGATAATAGGAGCCTAACTCTTATGCAACAATCCAACCTAAATAGTAACGGAAGTATTGATTCCGAAACTATGAAAGTGAAAATCATCCATCGATAGTGCATGAAACTCACTGACTCTACAGTAAAAGAGAAACCAACAGAATTACTGTCTAAAAGGTCAGAATTTGAAAACTACTGTTTCCAGAGGCTCAAATGATTACTAGCTAAATAAGAACCTGAAGTTAAAATCCGTATAGGAATTTAATCTAAAGATTCTAAGTCTATTTATCAAAAAGTTACTAACTGACTTAGATAAAGAGACAAAAGACTCAATTGTAAACTATCGTAGAGTGCATAGGTATGAGGTAACATAAACCTATAACCTAATAACAACAGGCTGCAGTAGATCTTGTGAAACAAGTATACTAAAAAATAGCAATGAGTAGTATGGAGGGATCAACCATATGAACATAATGATCCCTACACCACGACGGAAGAGCCTCCACTTTAGTCGCATAGAATAGCGAAGAAGTGGATCTCCTATAGTAAGAAATCGCGTCCAAAGCTCGTCCAGTACAGTGCTTACAAAGCAATACGGACCACACAACGGAATACATGAAGGTTGCGACCTTGCTGGTTGTGATAAAGATGACACGATTTACCCAGTGAAAAAAGATCCTCACATAGAGGAAGATTTCACGTTAAGATCCACAGTAGACAAGAGAGTAAATTACTCATGATCTCTGTGAAGATAGAGATGCTATCAACAGAAATGTATTGTGGTTGTTTATCTTAGCAATACCTGCTAAAAACAACAGCGCCGGAGGATACGCGTATGCTATCATTCCGTCCTATAGATCAATAGAGCGTTAACAGTATTAGCTCAGAGATCTGGACAAGCCAACACATACGTCTGCAATTGATTAGCAAGCTGTGTCATAAATAAAACATCATTGGGCGCTCCCATAGATAGCAAATCTGATTGAATACTTGTTTGTTGAGAGTCCATTCTGACAGCAACAAGCGACCCGTCAGAGAACGGGAGTGCGATAAAACAATCAGACGACCCGGAATATGACGGACCAAAACTGAACTTGGTGTACTATAACCAACAGACGGATTCTTTCCATTAAATTGAATAACGGAAACGAAAGAGTGCCTCCCTGGTTCCGGAGATACGCCACTACTGTCGAATTAAAGGACAGGAATTTGGGCATGCGTTTCTGAATAATGTTCATGCAATGACATAAAGCAAGCCTAAAAAACATTATTCCGCGGAAGTTAACTGATAGCTAAAAGACTGCGGAACCCAAAGACCCTGGCACTTCGAATCCGTAGGGATCAGTATATATCCCAATCTGTCTGACTGGCAACCGTCATAACAGCCACACTCGGGTCCGGCAACTGCGGCGGCACTCTCTGAGTCAACCACCGAATGTTTGCCCCAGTCTGAATCTCTTGTAACACTAGATAGACAAGAGAATGTATAAATCAAGCAATTCATGGATTGCCGGAAAGTTGCCGTCGAAGAGAAGCTCCTCCGAGAACGAAGCGACTCTGAGAGAGTTCTTAACCTACTATCCACGCGTGGATGTAGCTAGGGCTGCATCACGTCTAACCAACTCCAATCAGCCACTGAAGGGCGGAGTTATACGTGAACAAACTACTGCCCTCAAAAGAAATTACATTGAGAATAATATCCCGTAAATCTTTTCTTGAAGACGTAATGATAACGCCTCAGTAAGGCGGATTACGTATAATAAAGCGTCTAAGTTAAGTCTACTATACATAATGTCGTTCCCAACATTGAAATTGGAAAAGACATAAACGGTGAAAAAGAATATATGCAGTCTTTAATCACACCGTCTAGACGCATATGAACTCTCGGTATGCCCTGCTCTGCCAAAATAAACTATATGTAAAAAAGATAAAATGGCAGAAATGAGCCACGCGGACAAGAAACTAAACTATCATGCTTAGTAGCAGGCTTGTATATATATAAATATATAGCGTCGAAAAATAAAACACATGTTGTAATGACAATATTGGACTGCGTCGGTAAGTCAGGGACAAAGTCCCTGTACCGATCGAAAAATCCGAGTCCAATGACGCTATAAGTCTCTTATCCAAGATCGCAGCAATGAAGTCCGAAAAATAATCACTGGAAGAAATGCCAGAAGATATGAAAGGCATCTTCCGATACTACTAAAGGGAAAACTCGAAATCTTTCGAATCCCTTTCGCCATCCTGTCGGACCCTATAAAGCGTTCGGTCGTCCGTAGCTTGATGCAACCGCGGACCGCACCGACCCAGCGCCGTCGGATAATTCCTGATTCGACCGAGAAACCGTCAATTGCTGGGATGCTGCGAAACAACTGTGCTAACTCGGATAGCACGTCCGTCACTGAGGCCTGAGGAGCAGCGGTCTTACGATGCATTGCCGCTGGAAGCTCCGAGATCGTTACCCCGTGCATACTTCCAATATGCGAGCGAACGGAGTGTATAGGCCTCGTGTCCCTTGGCTACCGGATGGCACGACCTATTCGCTGTGGAATCACTGAATGCCGAAACTGATCGGATACTCGAGGTCACGTAGCCAATGTGTGGTCGTGTGCCCTGCTGTGAGGATGAGGAAGCATTAAAGACAGTCTCTCGGACTGTCAATATAACGGAGCGTCCCGAGCAACGGACATATGCTCCGAATGTAAAATATCTGAACCACAACATGCGGTCCCCTATGTTGTTGGCTTCCTCCGATCTGTCCTCAATCTGCCGTCACTGGGTGAGTACTTAAGTAATTAAAGTGCTCGCATCACCCAAATCTCCTTCCTAGACCGCAACGGACGAACCCGGCAGCCGAACCATTCGATGAATGTACGCTACACCGGGTGAGCTAGCGAATGTCACTCCGTAAGCGATAGACATATTCCATGAGCACTTATTGCCGCTAACTCTTCATTAACTATGACGACAGAGGCACACTTTTGAAAGACATCTCCATAACTCTTCGAACAAGAAACCAGAAATGCTTGGATAGCAAGCATAAAATAATAATATATATAGCGTCGTTCAATAATTCGAAAGTTTGTGTGACATTATTGGACTATGTCGGAACAGAGGGACGATGTCTCTGAACCGAACCAAAAATTTCTAAGTCCACTGACGCTATCAGTTTCTTATCCGGCATCGCAGCATATGTTGTTCCGAAAGGGAAAGCTTGAAATCCACCGAATCCCTTTCGGTATCCCGTCGGACCGGATGAAATTTTCGGACGTCCGTACCCGCTTCCGCAGAGCGTCCCGACCCAGCATCGTCGGATAAAATATATGCGACAGATTCAGTTGATGCTGGGATGCTGCGATAAACTGTGCTATTAAGGAAAGCACGTCCATTCCCGAGGCCTGTGCAGTAGCGGACTTACGATGCATTGCCGCTGGAAGCTCCGTGTACGTTGACTCCCGCATACTTCCTATGCGAACGTCCGGAGTCTGCAGGCCTCGAGTCCCCGGCTACCGACCCAGCGCTGTCGGATAATTCTCGATCCGACACCGTTTCTGTCGGCTGGTGGGATGCTGCGATAAGCTGTGCTATGTGCACAAGAATGTCCGGCGTCGAGACCTGCGGAGACGCAGTCTATCGCTGCTTCGCCGAGGGCAGCTCCGCATCAGGTGGCTCCCGCATACTTTTCCTATGCGAACGTCCGGAGTCCATCGGTCTCGAATCCCTGGCTGCCGGATGGTGTGACCTGGTCGCCGAAGAATCCTTGATCGGCGAAGCTGGTAATATATCGGCGGTCACGCAGCCAAGGTGCGGTCGTGTGCTCTGACGAGAAGAGGAAGCCTTAGCAGTCTCAGCGGACTGCCTATACAACGGAGCGTCCCGAGCGACGGACGTATGCTCCGCTAACGACACATTTGTACCACAACATCTGGGGCCAGATGTTGTTGAACGAGAGAGGGGCCTCTCTCGCTTGCCGTCCGGATGGACCGGAACGAGCTATGAACCGGACTAAAAGGCTTCCTCCGTTCTCCCTCCGATCCGCCGTCACTGGGTGTGCATTAAGTTAATTTTATAGTGCTCGCATCACCCCAAAATTCCTTCTAGACCGCAACGGACGAACCCGGCTGCCGAACCATTCGGTGAATGGACGCTACACCGGGCGAGCTAGCGGACGTCAAAGGCCGTCGAACCTACTAGGGTCCTCTTAGGCAATTGGCGTATTACATGAGCACTTTTCCGCTAGCCCTTCATTAATTGTGACGACGGAGGCACACTGTTGGAAGACATCACAGATACATCACCCTAATCTTGATCGTCTGAAATAGAAATTGATAAAGTAGAGTGACCCTGCGGGGAAAGGACCGGAGTGTCCAAATCCCCAACAACATACCGTGACATACGCTTCCCATATTGTCATCGAAATCATACGATACAGAACCGGAGTTAATGCGAGTACACTGACCACATATAGAATGATAATAAGGTCAGAGGAAGACTTCCTCTTAAAACAATTGATCAATATCCTTTCAATGTGAAAAGAAAACAAGTCCTGGTACTCGCACTAACCCCTGGCAATCAAAATACATAATAATAATATGATCCATTAATATAGAAAAAATAATTGAAATCAAAATATTTTGAAAAAATATTTTTTCAGAACAGCCCAAGTTTCTGAAAAGTAACGTTGAGCCCCAATGGATCCCAAGCCTAAGTGTGGACAAAAATTTTAAAAATATTTTAAACAATTTATTCAACACTTACGAACAATAATAATGTATCTAGTTATGATTGAAATAACATAAAGATATTATTATTTAGAAATCCCCCCCTCACACAGAGGGCTGTTGTAAATGTAAACAATGAGTGTAAAAACACTAAAATAAGACTCCAGGCACCCAGGCCCGAAATCAGTTACCAAAAATACACCATCTGATGCAAAACAGAGACTTCCAGGGAAGAAACTGCAGAACATCAGATGGTAGATGCAGAACACAACGCCTAACCACCCGTAGGTGAAGACGTAAACATGGGGAAAGAACAGAATTCATTCTGTTATTCAGCTAAACTCCCAAGAAATTTTAGTAATAATAATTACAGAAATTATGCCAAAAGCATGGGAGAATAGCAGGGGGGAACTTAAAGGACAGGGAGAGAGGAAAAACACTTGAAAAACAGTGTAACTAAATAATCAGAATGACAACAAAATGGCTGCTGCCTTGAAAATAGGTAACTTAACATAATTTCATTAAAAAATTTTAAGTTACAGCCCTGATAATATTCTGTCACACATTCTTTTCCTCTCCTCCTTTTCTATCCTCCTTAGAATCACCATTTCACTAATATTTATGTGTCTGGCATCATTTAAACTGAGATTTAAAAGCACAAAGATCAGTCAGATGTTAACTGATGAAGGGCCAAACTTAGAATGATAAATGGCGCCAATTTCGGAACGTCCTTGACACTGCGCATGCGCAGTAGGGGCGAAGTGTGGAGGGCCTCTCAGGACATGTTTTCTTTAGTTTTAGTTGCAAATTTTGGGGATTGGGGGGCAAAATTTGTGTTTGGCCCTATATTTTAAGAGTTAGCACCAGCTATGTCTGGGTCATTGGTACAGTATAAAAATATAATCCGATCAGAACTATAATCGCAGGTGCACAGGTTCCCGTGGTGATGAACATTCATACCAAGTTTCAAATCGATTGATCCAAAAACATCTGAGAAAATCTCTGGACAAAATTTTGTCTATAGGTGGATGGATGGATGGATGGATGGACAAACAGAGAGACAAACGGATGGACAAGGTAATTCCAGTGTACCCCTCCCACAACTCAGGGGGGGGGGGGGGGGATGGAAACTACTCATGTTACAACTAACCATTGAAAAGTAATTTCAGACTCACCAGTTAGTGTTTAGTGATTTACACATTGCCTGAAAAATTAGTCTATTTGAAAAGTGTCAAGTGCAAATCTTACTTCACTGGTTGAGTGTTAGAAGCCCATATTTGGAGTCTACTGAAATGTGCTGGTGCCTCAATTAAAAGGCTTAAAATTCCATGTATGTGATTCATATTCTCCTGGAAGTGGAATTTTTTGTTCATTTAAGTCTGTCTCATTACTTTTATTGGAGAGTACCAAAGGACACTCCCCAATAAACAATTATTAGACAAAGTCACATGAACCAATTAATTAATCTAACACTCTACCTATGTTACTTTTTTTCAAATTTGTGTACAGTACACCCTAAAAAGCCTACTTCTGACTCACTTTTTATTTTCACAAAACAGGTAAACCTTCATGGTACATTATAAGTGCCTTGGAAATTGTTACTGGAAAGCCTTGGCTGCCTAAAACAAGAGGCTCAAGTGAGCCTAATCCTCTTGTCTGGCTCATGTTGCCAAAAGCGATGAGTGCGTCAGTAAGTGACCGGTAGCAAGAGCAATTTTCTGATTTGCTAGGACACAACCAAAGGTAACTTTTTGGCCATTCATTTCTGCTTGCCCAAAGAACCAAAGAAAGCTTCCAAGGCAAAAACAAAGCTATGTTCCATGAAGTCTCAAAGAAGTGTACAAACAAAATTTTTGTTTGTTTTAACTCCTGTGGTTTTCTCTATCCCCCCCCCCCCCCCTCCCACCAAAAAAAACAAACTGGGCATAAATGAAGTATTTATAACCCAGTTATATACTACATGACATATTTGGTTCAAATCTCCCCATTGGTTCCGGAAGTAGAAATTTTGAGTGGAGCCCACATTTGGGGAGCCCATATGTAGACCTACAGAGTTCCTTTGGAAAAAAGTGAATCTGCGTCACTAAAGTAAGTTCCATACCAGAAATCTAAGCATTATTGTGAGTGGCTTATGAGAAGAGGATTTTTAAAGCCTTTAGGACTTATGGAGCATTAACCTCACCACATGGGACAAAACAACTTCTTGGGAAAAAAAATCAGAAGCGTAAATTCCACCAGCCCGAAAATGGCAGAAGTAGAAAGGGTATACTCCAAAGATGGTCTGTGCCATAAATGAATGAATTTGGCCCAGTGATTTTAAAGAAGACAACTGTCAAATTAGTTGGAGTACAAGAAAGACGATGACTCAGCATTTTCCCACTGCCAACAGTGTAAAAATGGGCATCCCCGGATTCAACACCTCATGACAAAATCGCTGGAATTTTTTTTATCCATCTGATTCCACTGGACCTAAGGAAGCTGCATACCAAAAAACAACATTCTCGTCCGTGCAGTTTTTGCAAATATTAACCCTGAGACTCGATTAGAACAAACTTGAATCTGACACCCCTAGAGATGTCACATACCAAATATGAAAGGATTCTGACGGGTGAATCTGATGAAGATTTTTTAAGACATTTTCTCATGCTGGACTGAGTTAAACACTGGGCTCCAAAAAAGAACCCAAATATTAACCCTGGGCACCTGATTTGAACAAACTTGAATCTGACCCCCCCCCCTTGAGATGTTGTATACCAAATATCAAAAGAATCTGACTGGTGGATCTGAAGAAGATTTTTAAAGATTATTCCCCGTATTGCACTAAATTAAAATTTGGGCTCAAATACTAACCCAGGGACCCGATTTGAACAAATTTGAATCTGCTCCCCCACACCCCCAGAGATGTTGTATACCAAATCTCAAAAGAATCTGACTGGTGGATCTGAAGAAGATTTTTAAAGCTTATTCCCTGTATTGCCCTAAGATAATATTCAAGCGCCTGCATTGAGCACAAATATGAACCAGGAAGGGGGGGGGGGGGGGGGGGGTTAATTTGAACACACATGAATCTGACACCCTATGGATGCTGTATTCTGATCAGTGGTTCTGGAGAAGAAATTTTAAACGAATTTTGCAAATATGCTGACTCAGCATTTTTTCAATGCCCCCCCTGACACAACCGATGGTTCAATTAAAATTGTCGCTGATGAAAAGAAAAGATTTAGAATATGCGCATGTCCACTTGTTAGTCATAATTTTTGAGACGTTTGATCAAAACTGGTTAAAAAATGTAGGGGTAGTTGCACAAGAATGTACGGATGTACATGCAGATGGACATATGAATGAACAGACATATGGATGGATGAATGGATGTACAGGGCATCGATAATATAGCCCCCAACTGCTCTGAAGTGGGAGTATAAAAACTCATGAAAAGAAAGGACCATAACACTGGTGAAAAGAAGGCTGACAACTTTTTATAACATGTGCAGGAGCGGCTTGTTACAAGGATCCCTCATAGCAAATTTCATTGAAATCCATCCACTCACTGCTGAGGTATTGCTGAAAACGGAAAAAAATCATAAAAAAATTGACAAAGTAAGCACTATAACTCTGGTGAAAAATAGGCGGGCAACTGTTTATTAACATGTGCAGGAATGGCTTATCACAAGGGTTCCTCTTACAAAATTTCATTGAAATCCATCAATTCACAGCTGAGATATCGGTGCAGACAGATGGATGGACACACAGATAGATGGATGGATGTGCAGATGGATGGATGCATGGATAGATGGTGGATGGATGGAAGCACAGACAGATGCATGTAATCCAGTGCACCCCCCCCCCCCCCCATTCTCTTTCGAGAGTAGGAGTATAATAAATCTGACTTACTTTTAGGATAATCCTGTAATCTGATATGGGTGCACTACCAGTCCACAAAGCAAATTTAGTCTCATCTCCTTCAATATGTTCAGTGATGTTAATTTCAGATATCTAAAAAAAATCAATTTTAATTTAAAAATTTTCAATCTAAAAATTTATTATAGATTAGGATAAGCAAAGGTTTGAAAATTTGACTATGTGGTTTTTAACAGTTATTCCTGACTATTTAAAACTAATACACTAATACATGAAAGACAACTGAAAGAATAAAATATCAAGATCAAGAAAATAAGGCACTCAGCACAGACAGCGTGACATCAACTCTTTATTTAATGTAACAGCAATGTACTGTCAGGTCTACACCAAAGAATCACCAATAAAATTTTAATAATTTTTTTTTAAATTTTCAATTGCAAAGTATAGCTTATGACCACTTAGGAATGAGCTCATTGAGCCCAATCACAAAAAATTGCAATTTTGCCCCTTAGCCATGATAGATGATAACAAGAGCAAAACAAAGGGTGGCATATGCCCCCGAGCGCTATCATAAAAGGGTAGGCAAGTCTCTTGGGGGTATAACCAAAATCAAAAGGAAGCTTCCTCTAGATACCAACAATGCATCACAAAAAAATTAAATTGATTTGAATCAGCATTCATAAGTTATTGGGTGGAAACCAAATTAAAGATGGCTGCCATGGTGGCCAGGTTAAATTGGTTATCTGATTTAAAATCAAAAGGAAGCTTCCTCTAGACATCAATGATGCATAACCAAATGAAAGTGTCAATGACACTGTAGCTCAACTTGTTTAAGACATGTACATGTATAGTATGTGACACAGCAATGAGAAACATCTAGGTAATGACCTGATAACAAAGGTACATGTAAAGTATTGTAACAGTCTGTACATAAATGCTGACCATAGCCTGTAACAAATATAGGGTAAAGGATTGTAAAAGTGGGGTGACAGTTAGATGCTAAACTAGAAAAGAAATCTTTGAGTCCCAGAGTGGGTCTGACTGAACCCAAAAATATTTGTTCTCATAGTACAGTGATAACAAAGGCACCCCAAAACACTTGTTCCTGTCACAAGGTGATAACAAAGGTACCCCAAGAAGTTTCATGAAGACCAGTTCATAAATACAGACTCTAGCCCGAGCTGTATTGACATGTGCACTTACTGTGTTTAAGTAGCACAGAACAACTCAAAGTTCATCTAATTTGCATAATTTCTGCACGAGAAAAAAAACTGTATTATATGTGATGTATTCCATGTTACTAAACATTCATACAAAAATTTATTCAAATCAGAACTTTCATACAGAAGTTCTGTACAAAAAACTGATTGCACTAATTTTGGTACAAAAAGGTTGCTGGTGGCCATCTTGAATTTTGGACCGCACGCAAAAACACTCGTTCTCGTCCCACGGTAATAACAAAGGTACCCAAGAAGTTTCGTAAAGATCGGTTCATAAATACGGCCTCTAGCCTGAGCCGTATAGAAGTTGTGTACAAAAAACTGATTGGACCTAATTTTGGTACAAAATGGCCACTGGCAGCCATCTTGAATTTTGGACCGCACCCAGAAACACTCGTTCTCATCCCAAGACGATAACAAAGGTACCCAACAAGTTTTGTGAAGATCGGTTCATAAATACACTCTAGCCCGAGCCGTATTGACATGTGCACTTACTGTGTATAAGTAGCACGGAATAAATCAAAGTTCATCTAATTTGCATAATTTTTGCACGAGAAAAAAACCTGTATTATATGTGATGTATTCCATGTTACTAAACATTCATACAGAAATTTATTCAAATCAGAACTTTCATACAAAAGTTCTGTACAAAAAACTGATTGCACTAATTTGGGTACAAAATGGCCGCCGGCAGCCATCTTGAATTTCGGACTGCACCCCAAAACACTCTTTCTCATCCCAAGGTGATAACAAAGGTGCTCAAGAAGTTTCGTAAAGATCAGTTCATAAATACGGCCTCTAGCCTAAGCCGTATTGGCATTTGCAGTTACAGTGCTGAAAGTAACATTAAATAGATCAAAGTTAGTCTAATTGGCATAATTTATGACCGAGAAAAAAACACATATTATATGTGATGTATCCCATGGTACTAAACATTCACACAGAAAATTATTCAAATCCGTGCTTTCATATAGATGTTCTGCGCAAAAATCTGCTTGCACTTAATTTTGTATAAAATGGCCACCAGCGGCCATCTTGAATTTCAGACTGGACCCCAAAACACTCGTTCTCATCCAAGGTGATAACAAAGGTACCCAAGAAGTTTCGTAAAGATCGGTTCACATCAAATATGAAAGGATTCTGAATGGTAGATCTGAAGAAGGTTTTTAAAGAAATTTCCTCATACCACACTAAGTAAAACTTTGGGCTCCAACAGAGAGTCCAAATAATAACCCCAGGACCCAAATTGAACAAACTTGAATCCGACCCCCACTAAAGATGTTGCATACCAAATATGAAAGCATTCTGACTGGTGGATCTGAAGAAGATTTTTAAAGATCATTTCCCAAGTTAAAAATTTGGGCTCCTGTATTGAGCCCAAATATGAACCAAGGAGCTTCATTTTAAGATATTTGTATCTGACATCCCTATGGATGCTGTATACCCAATATCAAAAGATTCTGATCAATGGTTCTGGAGAATCTTTTCTTTTCTTTTTTTTTTTCAATCTTTGCAAACATGCTGACTCAGCATTTTTTCCGATGCCCCTCCCCCCCCCCCCCCCCCCCCCCCCCCCCCCCCCCCCCCGCCCACCCCTGTAGAACACCATATCACAACCAATGGCAATTATTTTTTTTAGCATTCAGGCCTATTTGTCGTAAGGATGCTTCATACCAAATAACAGTTTTCTGTTCTGTGTAGTTTTGGAAATATGGGTATTTGAAAATATTTCTATTTTTAGCTCCTGGGGTTCCCACGGAAACACGGAAACAATTTTTTTGCATGAATCAAGTACTTATACCTCAATAATACCACATAACAGTTTGGGCCCAAATTGGACCATCAGTTCAAAAAATAGAAATTTTCGGCAGGGCCAAAAATCTTTCCCCTCCCAGTACAAAGGCAAATATTGATCCACAAACTTTCTTTGAACAAACTTGATTCTAATCCTCAAAAGGAAGCTCCATACCAAATACCAAGTCATAATATCCACTGGTTCACGAGAAGATTTTTTAAGAATTTTGGAGCATTTTCCTCCACCTACTCCCTATCAGGCTGGGTATGTTGATTTGAATAAAAACAAAATGCAATGTCAGAACAAGCAATTACCTCAAATATAACTAAAGTTGTTTCAGGAGGAGCAAACACCATGTTCACAGAAAATGGGCAACAGACTCCATCAACGGACGGTGAGTGATCACTATAGCTCATCCTGACTTACAGTCAGGTGAGCTATTGATTTGATCAAATAAGCGGTTCTTTAGTTATTTGACGGAAATCTAAATTTTATAGTAAATTTCCTTTCTTATTATACCTACCACAATTGTTTACTCTAGGCTTGCACTACAGTGGAAGTCCCTAACTCGGATAAAATACTCTCTATTTTTGTCTTTCCCAAGCAAGTTGGGAAAGAAAAGTGGTGCAAAAGCACCAATAAAAATAAGCCAAAACTGGGTCGAGTGCAACCGGCGCAGACCCAGTACGGGACGCTCTCTCCCAAGTACAACTCCATGACTTCCGTTGCCAGTGCGCATATACCGTCTCTAAAGACTCATTCTTTTTGAATCCGTAAACGTTAGAGTTATGTGATCAGCGGGGAGGAAAGATTCTTTACCCGTAAAGAAGACGGGAGGGCCTCCATGTAAACAATTGTGGTAGGTATAATAAGAAAGGAAATTTACTATAAAATTTAGATTTCTTATCAACCTACTCACAATTGTTTACTCTAGGCTGAATAGACAAAAGGCTGGAGGGAATCGCATAACCAACCCCCACATAACCCCAGTGCACTGGAACCGTGAAGTAGAAGGGAGAGGTCCCGAGGCTTATCAATCATAATGTCGCAATCATTGGTAAAGGACAATGAAAAGAGACATATGAGCCTGTGTGACACACAGACAGAAAAAGGGCAGTAACAGCACAAGGCTGAAACTGACCTTCAAGAAGCCTAATGGCTATGGCAGACAACAGCCTGAGCAGAAGAAAGAGGACCCAGGGCAAAAAGGTCCTCCGACTGCTCCTGCAACTGGCGCAAATAAAAGGTGGAGAAAGTAGAAGCATTTCTCCAGTAGGCTGCCTGCATAACATCCGACAACTTGACGGAGTTAGAATAAGCCCAAGAGGTGGACAGTGCCCGCACCTCGTGGGCAGAAATACGATTGGTAATACAATCGCCAGCTGCTAAACGACCATAAGCCGTACGAATAGCAAGACAAATCCATCGAGAAATGGATTGAGGAGAGATCTTCTGTCGACCCGGAATGAGAGACAGAAAAAAACGTTTTCTGCCTTTCCGGATGAAGCGTGTCCGATCAAGATAAATGCGAATAGCACGGACCGGACAGAGCAAAGGGCGATTACCCTCAACAGAAGGAAGAGCCCTGATACAGATAGGAGGAGGAGTAGTATCTGGTAACTGATTCTTGGCCAAAAAGGAGCAATCAGTGGTAAAAGTAACACTGTTGGGAGAGCTCCTAAAAAAGGCCGGGTCAACCGAGAGGGCGTGAAGCTCACTAACCCGTCTGGCCGAAGCAAATGCCATCAGAAAAGCCGTCTTATATGTGAGAAAATGCATATCCACCTGGGATAAAGGTTCGAACAGCGCCCCCCCCCCCCCCCCCAAGCAAAGCAACACCCACGAAAGATTCCATCGTGGAGTAAGCTGCAAAGTCCGAGGCCTTTTCAAAGAAAAGTGCCGAACAAGCTTGGAGAGGTAAGGATTAGTGCCGATATGACGCTTCCTCACATAAGAAAAAGTCTCTGAAAGCATAGACCTGTAACCCTTGATGGTAACAGGCTGGAGACCCCTAGAATCAAACAGATATACCAGAAACTCCGCAATCTGTGAAATCGAAGGATTGGCATAATCAACAGAGTGATCAGCACACCATCGACAAAAGACCTTCCATTTAGCTGCATAAGCTAAACCAGTGGAGTGCCTCCTTGAAGAAGAAATGCACTCCACTGCTCGTCTCGAAAAACCTCTACGGAGGAGACAGGACCTGACAAAAGATATGCGTGAAGGCACAATGAAGTCGGGTCGACGTGAAACCACCTCGGGCGACCTTGACAAAGAAGGTCGTGACGTAGCGGGAGACGTGCCGGAACCGCCGCCATCAGCGAGCGGAGCTGATTGATCCACACCCGCTGAGGCGACAGGGGAGCGATCAGAATGATTCGACAACTGCAGGTTCGAATTTTGGCGAGAACCTGAGGAAGAATCGGAACCGGCGAGAAGGCGTAGCCGACTAGACCGTTCCAATCGAGTGACAGAGCGTCCACGGCAAAAGCCAGAGGATCTGGACACGGGGACACGAAAGTGTCCACCTGATGGTTCCAACGAGTTGCAAAGAGGTCGATGTGGGGACGTCCCCAGAGATCGCAAAGCGACTGGAACACTACCCTGTGAAGCATCCACTCGGTGGAAATAACCCTGCCCTGTCGGAACAGGGAGTCAGCTAGGACGTTCAGACGACCGGGAATGTGACGAACAACCACTCCGGCGTGAACATCCTGAGCGAGCAGTAGAAGATCCCGAGCTAACTCGTACATCGGAACCGAGTGCGTGCCGCCCTGGTTCCGAATGTAAGCAACCACTGTCGAATTGTCGGATAGTAGAAGGACTTGGCGATTCGACAGGTGAGGGATCCACTGCCTGAAACTCAGAAGAAGAGCAAGAAGCTCCTTCTGGTTGATGTGTCGAGCTGCTTGATCCTGGTCCCACATCCCGTGTAGGGAAAGACCGAGAGGATCCAATGTCGCACCCCATCCGAGATCGCTGGCATCTGCTGTCAGAACACGATTGGACGTGGGTAAGTCCAGTGGAACACCCTGCGTAATCCACTGAACATCTGTCCAGGGAAGAAGGTGAGGATACAGAGAGTCCGGAAACGGAAGCACCTGATCCAGAGAATCTACATTCGGCCTCCAACGACTGAGCAGAAAGTGTTGGAGAGGTCTGACACGCAGCCGACCTAGAGGAATGAGATCCGTCACCGAACCGCAGAGACCGATCAGCCGGAGAAAACTCCGAGCGGTCGCGGACATGGACTGGGACAGAGTCAAAGCAAAAGCTGAGAGAATCACAGCCTTGGCCTGGGGAACCGCTACCAAATTGAATTTGGTTTGGAAAGACATCCCCAGATGACAAAACGACTGAGAAGGGACCAGGTCCGACTTCTCGTTGACTCTGAATCCTAGCGACGTGAGCAAGCTTAACAGAGTGGCGACATCCGACTCCAGTAAGGCAGCATTGGAATGCCTCTGGAGGATATCGTCCAGATATGCCGAAGTAGTCACCCTGGACTGTGTGCGATGGAACGCTATCACATGCGACATCAGTCTGGTGAATGCCCAAGGAGCCAGGTTGAGGCCGAAAGGCATGGCCTTGAACTGGTAAACTCGCCCCAGAAAAGCGAACCTGAGATACTTCCGTGACGCCCGATGCATCGGAACATGGAAGTAAGCGTCTCGCAGGTCGATGCTGGCTGCGAAATCTCCCTGGTGAATAGATTGGCGGACCGACCTGAAAGTCTCCATGCTCAACTTGGGAGCAATGATAGACTGGTTCAGGATACTCAGATCGATAACCGGTCGGAGTCGGCCGTCCTTCTTCGGCACCAAGAACAGGCGGGAATTGAAACCCACTGACTGAACGTTCTTGACAACCTTGATCGCCCCTTTGCCAGGAGATTGGCAATCTCCGTGGACAAAAGTTCCCGACGTAAAACGTCTGAAGGAACTGTGGTTGGAAGAGGCACCCTTGACAGAGTGGGGTGCCGACGGAAGGATATTCGCAGCCCGGACCGAACAACATCTAACACCCATGGATCGGATGTGATGGTGGCCCAATGGTCTGCGAACTCTGCTATCCTTCCTCCAACCTGGGACGAGTCGAGGTGAGGACCTTCATTTCGAGCCCCGGCGAGGCCCGCGAGAGGAGAAACCACCTCCTCTGCTAAATGAAGAATCCTGAGCCTTCCCTCGATTCTGCCGACCCCTACCTTTACCCCGTGAGTAAGAAGTAGAGGCGGTGGCAGAAGGACCAGCCTTTTGCTTCACAGAGGAAGCAGAAGGGTACTTGTTAGGCTTGGAACGGCCCTTGCCTCCCCTAGAAGGCTGATCAAGCTGACGAAACAGCAGCTGATCTTTGGAATGACGTAGGACGTCATCCCGGACCATCGACACGGAACCATGGAAAAGTTGCGGACATGCCAAAGAAGCAGATCGAAGAGTAGCACGCTGCTCCTCGGGAAGGGATCATCCTGTGTCCAGCACAGCGTCCCTTCGAACTAATTCCAAATTAGCCGTGTTACAGGCATGCGTGTGAGTAAGGTGCATAAGCGCCTTGGACAGCACACACAAAGGAGCCTGTACCTCGTCAAACTTATCTGGAGGCAGATAAGCAGCCAAAGCTGAGACGACGTGATCTGAGAGAGAAAGCATGCCAAGCATCTCTCTAGATAAGCCCAACGTGGACTCCAGAGTCGTCATTGGAACGGCAAACTTGGGCTTGGAAAGCCCGAGGGAAGTGGAGTCCTGATCCAGAACCGTCAAAAAAGCCTGGCAGACTGACGGATTGGCGGAATCGTAGGAACGATAACGCACAGGAGGCAAAAAGGTGTCAACCCTGGTGAAGAACGAAGTCTTCAAAGCCTTGGAATTCAGCTTGGCATCCAATGCTGAAAAATCTTCAACCACCTGTACCGACTGGCACGGTCGAAGGCGCCCAGAAGCAGGTTGCTCCATAGGCTATTGGCGCGCGACCGATGATCGCGGCCAGGCTGACACTGTCGGCTGGTTAGCAGGTTTGAGCTCAGGCAGAAACCCAAACACAAAGTCAAGAGCCGCCCCCAAGTCCAAAGACTGCTGGCCCTCGACCTCAAGCATGTCGGACTCCTCCCCAGAGTCGGAAGACACATAGCCCATCGTGGGCAAACCAGCCGACGCCTCCCATGGTGTCGGGACACCAGAGGAATCGGAAACCGGCCTGTTTCCAATCCCGGGAGGCGGCGCCATCGGAGGCGCCTGGAAACCACCCATAGCCTCGCTGGAAGCAACAGGAAGGCTCTTAGAAAGAACCTGAGTGAGTAAGGAGAGGGCCTCCCTAAGCTCACTGCCCGTACCGACCGGTTCGACAGGGGAGCGAACCAGCAAAGTGGCTTCACCTCTGACCCTCTTAACCAGCGAAGGGTCACGATCCTCCAAAACACCCGACGCGGGACGACGGGCGGCAGCCGAAACATCTGAAGGCAGACGTGTATAGGGGTACGATGCACCCTGAGGATCAATATTGCGAGAACTCATGAGAGTCACCGCGGACCTCTGCGGGGGAGAAGGTCCAGGCTGCACAAAAGGCGTTGGTCCCCCAAAACTGGTCGTGTGACCAGAGTGAGTGGACGGAAATGCCACGGAGTTCATAGTGTTTCCACTACGAACATCCGAATCCAAAGACACAACTGTGGTGCTCGACGGCGAAGAGACCACAGAGATGGGCTCGGCCGGCAGCCCCTTCCGACTTCGCCGAGTTGAAGTCAGGGAAGGCTGAGGCCGATATCCCACGTCTACAGTATCAGACATTCCTGCAGTTCCCTGCAGCGAAAAGCCGAGGCCGGCTGAAACAGACAGCGAAGCAGACGGACCAGCAGCAGTAGTAGATACGTCGAGAGTCATTGAGGCTGGTGAAAAAGTGGAGAGAGCACACCGGCTCGGCTCCGAAGGAGGAGTCACAACCCTAGTGACAGCCTCAGATGTCGACTGGAGGGGGACCGTAGTCCCGGAACCAGGCATCTCTTCACCAGAACACTCAACGGCTCCAGCAGTATCCACCACAGGAAAAGACTGCACATCCCCCACGGAGGAGGAATAACTCTCACCAAAGTCGGCTCGGGAGGCCCCGAACGACCACGTTCTCCTTTCCCGCGGGAGCGGGAGGCACGGCCACGAGAACGAACGACACGGTTTACTGACGCCCAGAAGGTGGAAGACCATGTTCCACAGACACCACACGGCCGCTCGGCCGAACACCCATTACAGAAGGAACAAGACGAATGTACATCGTCCACATGCTTTGGCAGCAGACATTGCCCACAAGGAATTGTCCTGGGCATGATAGAGGTGAGAGGAGCAGAGAAGGTGAGATCAGAAAACAGAACAGCCCCAAAGAAGAGAGAAAGGTGACAGAAACAAAGACCCCAGACGGTCGATCGGGAACCACACAACAGGAAGACTACTCTCAAAAGAAAGAAGAAACACTGTAGGAGTGGTACCCCCGCTGACACCTAACTCTAACACAATTAGAAAATTTTGCAAAAAAAGCATTAACAATAATTGTGAAAAAATCTAAATCCGAACCGCGTGGCACACGAAATTCGCGTGCGACTCGAGAGAGAGCAAATAAATATACATTATGGACATATAATAGAAAAGAGAATATAAAACACTGTTCCTGAGAATACAAAGGATACACTGTGGTATAATGAATCAGGAATCATCAAACATCGAGCTGGTGGAACACTGATAAGCGTGCAAAAACATCTCGACACGAAGCGGATTATAAAAAGAATGAGTCTTTAGAGACGGTATATGCGCACTGGCAACGGAAGTCGTGGAGTTGTACTTGGGAGAGAGCGTCCCGTACTGGGTCTGCGCCGGTTGCACTCGACCCAGTTTTGGCTTATTTTTATTGGTGCTTTTGCACCACTTTTCTTTCCCAACTTGCTTGGGAAAGACAAAAATAGAGAGTATTTTATCCGAGTTAGGGACTTCCACTGTAGTGCAAGCCTAGAGTAAACAATTGTGAGTAGGTTGATAAGAAACCAAAAGTTAATGGACTGACGCCGGATGCACGGATGGACAGACATGGTAAAAAAAATAATGCTCCCGAGAGAATCTCTCGGGGGCACAAAAATTATAAATTTAAAGTAATTTGTATATTTTTTATACTTACCAATGGCTCAGACTAGTGGTGCAAACTCAAAGTTATCAAGGGCCAAACACAAATTTTGAACCCCCCCCCCCCCCCCCCCCCCCCATCCCCAAAATTTCCTTGCAAAACCGAAAATTGTAAGTCCTAACTGGTCCTCCATACATTTACTCTCTGTGCATGTGCAGCCATCAGGAAGTGACCGGAATTGGCGTCAACATCATTCTTTGTAGAAGAGAGTACTACATGATTTTTGAAGAAATTTGTCTGAAATGCACTAAGTTCAAATTCGAGCTTCTATAGTGAGCCCAAATATGAATCTAGGGAGCCAATTTGAACAAATTTGAATCAGATCCACCCCACAATGTTGCATACCAAATATGAAAAGAAATTTGTCTGAAATGCACTAAGTCTGAATTCGGGCTTCTACAGTGAGCCCAAATATGAATCCAGGGGGCCGATTTGAACAAACTTGAATCAGATCCACCCACAATGTTGCATACCAAATATCAGAAGATTCTGCCTGCTGGATCTGGAGAAGAAGATTTTTGAAGAAATTTGCCTGAAATGCACTAAGTTAGAATTCGAGCTTCTATAGTGAGCCCAAATATGAAGCTAGGGAGCCGATTTGAACAAACTTGAATCAGATCCACCCCACAATGTTGCATACCAAATATGAAAGGATTCTGACTGGTAAATCTGAAAAAGAAGATTCTTTAATGTTTTTCCCATCGCCTACAATGTTAAAAAGTGCTGACTTAGCACTTTTTTAAAGTCCCAAAACTGTACCCTATGATAAAAACGATGGCAATTTTTTTTGACCAATCCTTTCTGTTGGTCCTAAGGAAGCTTCACACCAAATAAAAATTCTCAGTGCCGTGCAGTTGTTGGAGATATCAACGTTTTAATTTTTTTCTATTTTTAGATCCTGCGGTTCCCATGGAGCTGCATGAAAAAAATTTTTTGCATAAATTAGGTACTTATGACCCAATAAGCCCTCACATAAAATTTGGTTCAAATCGGCCTCTCAGTTCGGAAAACTTAAATTTGGGGTGGGGGCCAAAATTCTTGCCCCTCCCATAAAGTCGCCAAATATTGCCCCTCAAACTTTTCTTGAACAAACTTGAGTCTACACCTCAAAAGGAAGCTGCATACCAAATATCAAGTCTCTGCTACTGCTGGTTCATGAGAAGATTTTCAAAGATTTTGGTGCCCCTTGGGGGCGTGGCCCCACCCAGGAGGAGGGGCAACTTCATTTGAACAAATCTGAATTGACATTAGGTAATAAATATTTACCCAACATTTGAAAAATATTGGACTAGTGGTTTCTTCGGAGAAGTTGGTTTTGTAAAGTTTACGCCGGAAGACGACGGATGACGAACGACGACGGACGAACGATGGACAGAAAGCGATTAGTAAAGCTCCCCTTGAGCTTCGCTCAGGTGAGCTAAAAATAAACAAATTACTTTAAATTTATAATATCGTTATACTATAACCCAATGGTCCAGACTAGCTGAATCGTAAAAAGGTGGAGGGCCTAGAACTTCAGAATTAGTAGACCAACATAGTTCCAAGCCTGTAATCCAAGGTGAAAGGAAAACAAGAGGCCCCAGGGGGCCTGAGGGCGCTCACCTGACATGGTAGTCTAAATATCAAACCAGGGACTTGACTTGAATAAGCTGCATACGCCCCCTCCCAAGAAAAGCATATACCAACTAGATGAAGCAATTGTGCCCACACAATACACAGGATTTTCCTTCTATTTTCAGTTCCTGCACTTTTACGTCTCAAAATTGAGATAAACGCATAAAAAACAGATTTTTTTCCCAAACAAAATACATTCAACCTAAATTTTTTTCTTCTTCTTAAAACGCATAAAAAACGATAAAACTAAATTTCCGGATTTTGGTCCAAAATCCAAAGGATAGCAATTTATTGATGATGAATCATATGCTCGTACGCGACATATAGACGAACAACCACAGGAAACCAACCAACTAAAAAGTGGATGTGCCCATGAGGTTGCCATAGAACACTACTCAGCCGCCAATCGCGAAGTCATGAAATGCATGTATGTACTTAAGTGTATATGAGGCTCACAGGAAGAAAACTACGTCTAGCCCGGTAATCACCTCTTAACACACTAGCAGTGTGGGGGGAGGGAGGATTCGAAATCATATCGAACCTCCCTCACCGGTACTACTTGAATCGTTCTTGTGTTAGTCATCAAATAGTATAGGAACCGGAAGGCTCCCTCATGTCTGACCGACTCCATAATGCCACTAAGGGCGGAGAAGGACATGAAGAACAAATACTTCCCCTGATAAAGAAGGTCCTCTCGTGAGGGAAGCTTCCAGGGAACGTCCCATAACAGACACCTGAGAAGATTGATCCAAGGTTTCTGTGACAACAGAGGTGCTACTATCAGGATTTCACAATGAGACAGTTTGATCTTAGAAGAATATCTGGAGGGGACATGTGCGCAGGCGGCTCATCGGAATAAGATCCGCAAAGCCCCATCTGTCGCATGAATTCCCTTGCTGATAATGCGTCTGAGTGTAGACAAAAGCAAGCAGAACAACTGACTAATTTCGCTCTGGGGAACGGCAGACAAACCAGATTGTTGTGAGTCTCAAAGCTCATTCTCAAGTGAGTGAACGACTTGGACGGAGCTAGATCAGACTTTTTCTCGTTTACAATGAAACCGAGACGTCAGAACAAAAGAAGCAGACTCTGTACATCATTCTGAAGAATAATTCTGTTGCTGTATCTCTGTAGAATGTCGTCCACGTAAGCCGATGTTATCGCAGACGAATGAGCTTGGAAGTATGACATTACCGAATTCATTATTCGAGTGAATGCCCAGGGAGCCAGGTTCAGACCAAAGAACATTGCACTGAATTGACACACCTTCCTTTGTACGGCGAACCGCAGGTACTTTTTGAATGCCGGATGCACCAGGACATGAAATTATGCACCCTTTAGATCTATGCTTGCCACATAGTCGTTTACTCGAACGCTCGCTCTTAATGACCGAATGGTCTCCATATAGAATTTTGGAGCCACGATAAGCTTGTTTATACAGATCAAGTCCATTACTGGTCAGAATGAGCCGTCTGGCTTCGGTACAAGGAACAGGTGACTGTAAAAACCCTGAGAATCCTGATTCTCGATGACCTCTATTGCTTCCTTTAATAATACAACCTGTACCTCTTCTAGGAGAGATTCCGTTTTGAAAGGATCAGCCGGAAGATCTGTCCAATGCTGACATCTTGTTAGTGGGGGTGCCACTCGGAATGATAGCCGTCCGAGTCTACACTTCTCATCCACTTATCTTCCGTGACTGCTATCCAGTTTCTCGGGAGGATGATATCCTTCCGCCAAGTGGCAAGCAATAGAGGTCTTGAACATCACATGTATGACCTGCGAGGCTTACAGGAGAAACTACGTCCTACCCGCAAAGAACCTCGTCTCGTCGGACTAGGGGCATCTGACTGATAGTCCCGATCAGACCTACGCCCCTTTGCCGAGTCGCTATATTGACGACCTCCAGAGTAATTGTAAGAGGGTTTCTTGTACCTCATGAGGAGTTCCCTTTTGACGTTTAGATCTGGAACGCCCTCCTTTACTCTTGTCTGCTGAAGCAGGCTGATGAGATGCCGACTTCAATAGCAGATCACTTGGCGCTTTCTCAGTAGCCTGATCATAGACTAACGAAAGCTTGTCATCCAAAATAGTATATCCGGAGACCAGAGTGACCCGGAGAGAGCTTTTCACCTTGTCATCTATAAGTGATGACAACACAAGGGCAGCATCACGTCTGATTAACTCCAGATTAGCCACTGTTAGGGCGGAGTTATACGTGGTATACATAATTGCCCTGGAAAGAAATCTAAGAGAGGTACGAACGTCCTCAAATTCCTTTCCCTTGAGACGTTCCATCACAGCTCTGGTAAGGTGATCTGCATAAGACATTGCTTCCAAATTCTACTTGAAGAAATTGCCGTTGTAATTATGTCTGAGCGAATAGTGAATGATGCAGGCAAGGATACATCTAGATCCCTGGGCTGTCATTCAAACGCATAGGAGCTCTCTGAACATCATCTCCAACCGTTTTTAAATGAACGTAGTTGATGAAACGGTATGTTTATGGAAGATGCAGTTAAGAAACCGCCCTTTCCTCACACTCGAGGTGAATACGGCATCGTCTACATGGCCAAAGGCCAGCGACACCTGCCCAGACTGAACTGGAAAAGAAAGAACTTCTTCCTTTGTCCGTATTAAGTCTGAGGCCAGCAGTTTCTCTCTTATCGTCGCAGCATTCTGATTCGTCAGAACAAATTCAGGGTAGTATTGATGGATGAAATCCATCGCAACCCTGTGCTGTTTCGAAAGGGAAGGGTAATCCTCTTCCTTATCCCTTTCACCATCCGAGAGAATCAGTTGCGAATCTTGGTCCATTGCATCTGCGTGAACAGACGACTGGACCGACCCAGCACCGCCCGACAGCTCAGGTTCTGGGTCTGAGGGAGGCTGCATCTGCACTTGCTGGGATGCTGCGATCATCTGCACAATCTACGACAGCAAGTCCATCATCGAGGCCTGAGAAGCAGTGGTCTTCCGTTTCTTAGCTGCTTGCTGCTCCTGGGACGGTGTGCCGGAGATGGATCTCTTCTCTGAACATCCTGATGATCGAGGCCTTTTCTCCCTAGCTATCGGATGGTCCGACTTCACGGGCGAAGAGTTGTTCCTTCTTCGTGCAACAGGCTGGATATCCAAAGTCGGGTAGCAAGGTGTGCTTTTATAACGTAGTGGAGGAAGCCGTGACTGAAGCCAACCCTGGCTGCAGACTAGACGGTGCGTCCCAAGCGGCGGGCAGACGTATGCTCCGTTTCGTGCAAGTTTCCAACCAGAAAACTTCATTTCAGCTTGTGAAACGTAGCAGAGGAAGCCGTGACTGAAGCCAACCCCAACTGCAGACTAAACAGAGCGTCCCGAGTGGAGGGCGGACATAGTGCTCCGGCTAGTGCAAGTTTCTCATAACAACATTTGGCCCCACGGACGGTGTACCGCTTCACCAGTCGAGATAGCTGCTTGCAAGACATTAAAACCTTTAACAAATATGCGACAAAGGTAGCACACTTGGATGGGTGTCAGAATATCATCACCATGTTCATGTTCCTCTGAAATAGAAACTAACAAAATGAATTATAACGTGGTGAGAGGCCTGGCCTCAGAACCTCACCGCCAACAACGTACCACGACACCCGTCTCTAACATTAGTCAGCCCAGTGAACACAAGAACGACAAGAGTCCGCAGGAGTGCATCGACTGAAGTCGATATCAGTCCTCCAAACTCCACAACAAAATATATAATTAAGATACATGAATAATAGCAATCAAAATTAAATTCAAAATGTTTCGAAAAAAATTTTTGGAAAAAATGCCTAAGTTCCCAAAGGGAACATTAAGAGCCCAAAGGCATCCCGATAGAGCGTAAGTGTGGACAAAATCCAAATTTTTTTGAGCTACACTACCGGATTAATAATCCATGTATCCTACAGTAATTCTACAGTAATAGAATATAAAAAAACTACCTATATATGAGTATGTTGTCAATGTAAACAACATCAATATAAACAAGACATCAGCCACACAAAAAGGCCCAAAGTCAGAAACCAATTTAAATGCTACCAGATGCAAAGCTAGATCTTCATACAAAAACAATACATCGGATACAAGATGCAAGACTAAATGACCTAACACCCCTAGGGTGAGGACGTAACCGTGGGGAAAAACAGAATAATATTCTGTAATACATGTTAAACTCCCAAGAAATTTAATAAAAAATTTCAATAAAAAATAGCCCAAAAGCTTAGAGTTTAACAGGAAGGGTTCATGGAAGGATAGGGAAGTAATACTTAACAAACAGTGGAATAATCATTAACAAAAATGATGACCGTCACGCATATGTCCCGAAATTGGGAAACATAAAATAATTTTCTAATTATTATAAAGGTACAGCCCTTCACCAGTCGAGCTAGCTGCTTGCAAGAGCTTAAAACCTTTAACAAAAGGCCCTAACTCTTGCAATCATGAGCACTACAATCAGAGAGATTGGGAAGAATGGGGCAAGGGATGTCATCAAGCAGTTCGTCTCCGAGTGTTGGAAGGAGAGAAGAAGCGTGGGAATAGGGAGGCAGTTGGGAGTACAGGGGTAACCAAGGTCTTCTCACCCGAGAACCGCAACAAATCAACGGCCGGCTAAAGTGGTATTATTATTATTATTATGTGGCCCATCATTGAAACAAATTGATGAGGTAAAGGGTTAACACTGAACAACAAAAAATATACTACTATATTTTGTCTGGACCAAACAACCGACAAAATATCAATCGACATGTTACATATTAGTTACAACATTTATGCACAAACCGTGACTATTTTGATGTTTGGAAAATGACATTTAACCCTAAGAGGAGCTGAGAATTTTTTAGACGGCCAGCATCCTGTGATTTTGCAGTTGTTTCTGGACAATTCTTGGTTGCCAAAATAGGAGGCCAAGACTTACTTTGTGAGTTTAGCCAGGCACTGTATATGTGGTACCTGTTGTGTTGGAGTAAAAAATGAGCAAAGTCAGAATTAAACACCTAAAGGTTGGAGGGAGAATTTATAAAAGTACAGATACAATTATGAGTGCCCACATTTATTTTGATTTAGGATTTGTGAATAAAAGCAAAATTTTCTGTGCAGAGTAAGGTCAAACTTTATTCTATAGGTAATAATTTTTTAATGTACATACCAGTAATTTAAATTTGTACATGTATTTTGTCTTTCCATTACTGTCTTTGACTTCCTTTGAGAAGATTAGGCAAACATCAAACAGAAACAAATGACGTTCTCTGCCTTTCTTGATTAGTTGTTTAGGATCCCAAACTGTAAAGCAGTCTTGCAGCAAAACTTCACCAAGTGCTTCCAAATTATCCTCTAAACCATCAAGCATACTCAGATGCATTGCATCATTTGCTTTCTTTGGAACACTCATCATTACATCCAATCCATCCTGAAATCAATCAAGTATAGGAGTAAACAAGGACACAAGGAAAGATGTGAAACATGTTCAGTGATTCTTGTAAAATGTTCAGGTCTGCAATAAAAGCTATGCTAATGGTTCTAAAAAATTTTTGTTTTATCAAAATCAAGATGTGGATTCAATGAAGATTCTACCATAAAATGTGATTAAAAATTTGTTAGAAAAGTTAAAAAATTTATAGTAATTTCTATATTTTTTATACTTACCAATGACCCAGACATAGCTGGTGCTAACTCTTAAAATATAGGGCCAAACACAAATTTTGCCCCCCACTCCCCAAAATTTGCATCTAAAACCAAAGAAAACATGTCCTGAATGGCCCTCCACACTTCACCTCTACTGCGCATGCGCAGTGTCAAGGACGTTCTGAAATTGGCGCCATTAATCATTCTAATAACCAGTGCCTGGTAAGCGCTATGTACTCAGCGGGGAGGCAAGAGTTCCCAACTCCTGGGAGGGCCATCCCCGTCTGGGTCATTGGTAAGTATAAAAAATATAGAAATTACTATAAATTTTTTAACATTTTTATACTGTACCAATGACCCAGACATAGCTGAATAGTAAAAAGGCTGGAGGGCCAAGGACATAGAGCAAGATGGAATACGCTCAATAATATAAAATAGAGTCATCCCCTCTAGGGAAAAAGAAGTAATAGGCCTTACATGTATCTTTCTTATTTATGATAAATTAGAAAGATACAACACCTTCCAAAATTGAGCATCATACATCCATGTACTCTATTAATATCCAATATAATCCTTATACTAATAATTTTTAAAGTAAGCCAATAAATAAAGTAAGTCTAGAGAATAGAGACTCTTATACTCCTTAAAAGCATCTGAGGATTGCATAATCATGTCCGTTGACACATGCAATATTCAAAAGCTATACTTTAAAAACTAAGACTTGAATGAATTATTAAAACATAAACTTCTCACTAAACAACCATCCCAATAACAGCTCAGAATTACTAACTCCGGAGGAGGTATCCCCTTGTTTTCATAGTAAAACAGGTGACCCAAGGGAACACCCTCCCCCCCCCCCCTTTTTTCTTGACCTGGGTCAAATAGCCCAGAGCGAAGGGGGCAGCAGAACGGAGTCACTGCCGAAACAGACAGCCTACCTAGCTATAGTAGCAACTGTTAAGTGAATGACATTCTGAGCAGTAGATAATAGACCTAACAATAGAGGCCTCCAGAAATGGACTCGATATTTCTGAGATAAAAATTATGAATGTGGATGGCTGAGCGCAATGAGCAGCCTTCAAAAATCTATAATAGCAACACTATTAATGTAAGCCCAAGATGTAGAAGAACTCTTACTTCATGAGCCGAAATCTTAAGCACAACTGCTGAGTCAATGATATACCATAAGCAGTACCGATAGTTAATAGAATCCATTAGCAATAGAATGGAGCGTAACGTCCTTCTACTAGGCATCAAAGACAGAAGAAGCTTACGCCCGTAGTAATAAACAGATATCTGTTTATAAAAACATAAACTCTAACCGGAGAGAGTCAAGGCCTATGCCCGTACGAAGACGGAAGGACCTTAATAACAATAGGTTCCGGATATTAGGAGCCTAACTCTTATGCAAAAATCCAACCTAAATAGTAAAGGAAGTAGTGATTCCGAAACTACGAAAGTGAAAATCATCCATCGGTAGTGCATGAAACTCACTGACTCTTCAGTAAAAGAGAAACCAACAGAATTACTGTCTAAAAGGTCAGAATTTGAAAACTACTGTTTCCAGAGGCTCAAATGATTACTTAGCTAAATAAGAACCGAAGTTAAATTCCATATAGGAATTTAATCTAAAGATTCTAAGTCTATTTATCAAAAAGTTACTAACTGACTTAGATAAAGAGACATAAGACTCAATTGTAAACTATCCTAGAGTGCATAGGTATGAGGTAACATAAACCTATAACCTTAATAATAACAGGCTGCAGTAGATCTTGTCAAACAAGTATACTAAAAAGTTGCAATGAGTAGTATGGAGGGATCAACAATATGAACATAATGATCCCTACACCAACGACGGAAGAGCCTCCACTTTAGCCGCATAGAATAGCGAAGAAGAGGATCTCCTATAGTAAGAAATCGCGTCCAAAGCTCGTCCAGTACAATGCTTACAATGCAATATGGACCACACAACGGAATACATGAAGGTTGCGACCTTGCGGGTTGTGATAAAGATGACACGATTTACCCCGCGAAAAAAAAAAAAAAGATCCTCTCATTGAGGAAGATTTCACGTTAAGTCCCACAGTAGACAACAGAGTAAATTACCCATGGTCTCTGTGAAGATAGAGATGCTATCAACAGAAATGTATTGTGGTTGTTTATCTTAGCAATACCTGCTGAAACAACAGCGCTGGAGGATACGCGTATCCTATCATTCCGTCCTATAGATCAATAGAGCGTTAACAACATTAGCTCAGAGATCCGGACAAGGCAACACATACGTCTGCAATTGATTAGCAAGCTGTGTCGTAAATAAATCATCATTGGGCGCTCCCATAGATAGCAAATCTGATTGAATACTTGTTTGTTGAGAGTCCATTCTGACAGCAACAAGCGACCCCTAAGTGAACGGGAGTCCGGTAAAACAATCAGACGACCCAGAATATGACGGACCGAAACAGAACTTGGTGTACTATAACCAAGACGGATTCTTTCCATTAAATTGAATAACGGAAACGAATGAGTGCCTCCCTGGTTCCGGAGATACGCCACTACTGTCGAATTAACGGACAGGATTTGGGCATGCGTTTCTGAATAATGTTCATGCAATGACATAAAGCAAGCCTAAAAAACATTATTCCGCGGAAGATAATTGGTTGCTAAGAGACTGCGGAACCCAAAGACCCTGGCACTTCGAATCCGTTGGGATAAATATTATATCCCAATCTGTTTGACTGGCAACCGTCATAACTGCAACACTCGGGTCCGGCAACTGCAGTGGCACTCTCTGAGTCAACCACCGAATGTTTGCCCCAGTCTGAATCTCTTGTAACACTAGATAGACAAGAGAACGTGTAAATCGAGCAATTCATGGATTGCTGAAAAGTTGCCGTCGAAGAGAAGCTTCTCCGAGAACGAAGCGACTCTGAGAGAGTTCTTAACCTTACTATCCACACGCGTGGATGTAGCTAGGGCTGCGTCGCGTCTAACCAACTCCAATCAGCCACTGAAGGGCGGAGTTATACGTGAACAAATTACTGCCCTCAAAAGAAATCACATTGAGAATAATATCCCGTAAATCTTTTCTTGAAGACGTAATGATAACGCCTCAGTAAGGTGGATTACGTATGATAAAGCGTCTAAGTTAAGTCTACTAGACATCATTGTCGTTTCCAACATTGAGGTTGGAAAAGACATAGACGGTGAAAAAGAATATTTCCAGTCTTTAACCACACCGTCTAGACGCATATGAACTCTCGGTATGCCCTGTTCTGCCAAAATAAACTATTCGTATAAATGATAAAACGGCAGAAATGAGCAACGCGGACAAGAAACTAAACTATCATGCTTGGTAGCCGGCTTGTATGCATATATAGCGTCGAAAAATAAAACACATGTTGTAATGAAATTATTGGACTGCGTCGTTAAGTCAGGGACAATGTCCCTGAACCGATCCAAAATTCCGAGTCCAATGACGCTATAAGTCTCTTATCCAACATCGCAGCAATGTAGTCCGAAATAACAATCACTGGAAGATAATGCCAGAAGATATGAATGGCAGCTTCCGATACTACGAAAGGGAAAACTCGAAATCTTTCGAATCCCTTTCGCCATCCTGTCGGACCCTATAAAGCGTTCGGTCGTCCGTACCTGATGCAACCGTGGACCGCACCGACCCAGCGCCGTCGGATAATTCCTGATTCGACCAAGAAACTGTCAATTGCTGGGATGCTGCGAAACAACTGTGCTAACTCGGATAGCACGTCCGTCACTGAGGCCTGAGGAGAAGCGGTCCTACAATGCATTGCCGCTGGAAGCACCGTGATCGTTACCCCGTGCATACTACCAATATGCGAGCGAACGGAGTGTATAGGCCTCGTGTCCCTTGGCTACCGGATGGCGTGACCTATTCACCGTGGAATCACTGAATGACGAAACTGATCGGATACTCGAGGTCACGTAGCCAATGTGCGGTCGTGTGCCCTGCTGTGAGGATGAGGAAGCATTATGGACAGTCTCTCGGACTGTCAATATAACGGAGCGTCCCGACCGACAGACATATGCTCCGATTGTAAAATATCTGAACCACAACATGCGGTCCCCTATGTTGTTGGACGAGAGAGGGACCTCTCTCGCTCACAGCCCGGACGGACCTGGACAAGCCAGGAACCGGACTAACAGGCTTCCTCCGATCTGTCCTCAATCTGCCGTCACTGGGTGAGTACTAAAGTAATTAAAGTGCTCGCATCACCCAAATCTCCTTCCTAGACCGCAACGGATGAACCCGGCAGCCGAACCATCCGATGAATGCACGCTACACCGGGTGAGCTAGCGAATGTCACTCCGTCGATCCTCCAAGGGATCTCTTAGGCAATAGACATATTCCATGAGCACTTATTGCTGCTAGCTCTTCAATAACTATGACGACAGAGGCACACTTTTGAAAGACATCTCCGTAACTTTGCGAACAAGAAACCAGAAATGCTTGGTTATAGCAAGCATATAATAATAATATATATAGCGTCGTTCAATAATTCGAAAGTTTGTGTGACATTATTGGACTATGTCGGAACTGAGGGACGATTTCCCTGAACCGAACCAAAAATTTCTAAGTCCACCGACGCTATCAGTTTCTTATCCGGCATCGCAGCATTCTGGTCCGACGAAAGAAGCTGTAGAAGACCAAGTCAGATGACATACACAACAGCATATGTTGTTCCGAAAGGACGTCCGTACCCGCTTCCGCGGAGCATCCCGACCCAGCATCGTCGGATAAAAAATATGCGACAGATTCAGTTGATGCTGGGATGCTGCGATAAACTGTGCTATTTAGGAAAGCACGTCCGTTCCCGAGGCCTGTGCAGTAGCGGTCTTACGATGCATTGCCGCCAGAAGCTCCGTGTACGTTGACTCCCGCACACTTCCTATGCGAACGTCCGGAGTCTGCAGGCCTCGTGTCCCTGGCTACCGGATGGTGTGACCTGGTCGCCGATGATTCTCTGACTGGCGAAGCTGACTGGATATCCGAGGTCACGTAGCCAAGAGCGGTCGTGTGCGCTACCATGAGAATGAGGAAGCCTTATTGACAGTCTACTCCAGACTGACTATATGTCGGAGCGTCCCGAGCGACGGACGTATGCTCCGAATGCGAAACATTTTGGGCCAGATGTTGTTGTACGAGAGAGGGGCCTCTCTCGCTCGCCATCCGGATGGACCAGAACGAGCTATGAACCGGACTAAAAGGCTTCCTCCGTTCTCCCTCTGATCCGCCGTCACTGGGTGTGCATTTGGTTGATTTATAGTGCTCGCATCACCCCAAAATTCCTTCTAGACCGCAACGGACGAACCCGGCTGCCGAACCATTCGGTGAATGGACGCTACACCGGGCGAGCTAGCGGACGTCAAAGGCCGTCGAACCTACTAGGGTCCTCTTAGGCAATTGGCGTATTTACATGAGCACTTTTCCGCTAGCCCTTCATTAACTGTGACGACGGAGGCACACTGTTGGAAGACATCACAGATACATCACCCTAATCTTGATCGTCTGAAATAGAAATTGATAAAGTAGAGTGACCCTGCGGGGAAAGGACCGGAGTGTCCAATTCCCCAATAACATACCGTGACATACGCTTCCCATATTGTCATCGAAATCATACGATACAGAACAGGAGTTAATGCGAGTACACTGACCACATATAGAATGATTATAAAAGTCAGAGGAAGACTTCCTCTTATTACAATTGATCAATATCCTTTCAATGTGAAAAGAAAACAAGTCCTGGTACTCGCACTAACCCCTGGCAATCAAAATACATAATAATAATATGATCCATTTATATAGAAAAAATAATTGAAATCAAAATATTTTGAAAAAATATTTTTTCAGAACAGCCCAAGTTTCTGAAAAGTAACGTTGAGCCCCAATGGATCCCAAGCCTAAGTGTGGACAAAAATTTTAAAAATATTTTAAACAATTTATTCAACACTTACGAACAATAATAATGTATCTAGTTATGATTAAAATAACATCAAGATATTATTTTCCAGAAATCCCCCCTCACACAGAGGGCTGTTGTAAATGTAAACAATGAATGTAAAAACACTAAAATAAGACTCCAGGCACCCAGGCCCGGAATCAGTTACCAAAAATACACTACCTGATGCAAAACAGAGACTTCCAGGGAAGAAACTGCAGAACATCAGATGGTAGATGCAGAACACAATGCCTAACCACCCGTAGGTGAAGACGTAAACATGGGGAAAAGAACAGAATTCATTCTGTTATTCAGCTAAAACTCCCAAGAAAATTTAGTAATAATAATTACAAAAATTATGCCAAAAGCATGGGAGAATAGCAAGGGGGGACTTAAAGGACAGGGAGAGAGGAAAACACTGAAAAATCAGTGTAACTAAATAATCAGAATGACAACAAAATGGCTGCTGCCTCGAAAATAGGTAACTTAACATAATTTCATTAAAAAATTTTAAGTTACAGCCCTGATAATATTCTGTCACACATTTTTCCTCTCCTCCTTCTCTATCCTCCTTAGAATCACCATTTCACTAATATTTATGTGTCTGGCATCATTTAAACTGAGATTTACAAGCACAAAGATCAGTCAGATGTTAACTGATGAAGGGCCAAACTTAGAATGATTAATGGCGCCAATTTCGGAACGTCCTTGACACTGCGCATGCGCAGTAGCGGTGAAGTGTGGAGGGCCATTCAGGACATGTTTTCTTTGGTTTTAGATGCAAATTTTGGGGATTGGGGGGCAAAATTTGTGTTTGGCCCTATATTTTAAGAGTTAGCACCAGCTATGTCTGGGTCATTGGTACAGTATAAAAATATGATAAATTTAAAGTAATTTGTATATTTTTTATACTTACCAATGGCCCAGACTAGCTGGTGCAAACTCAATATTATCAAGGGCCAAACACAAATTTTGACCCCCCCCCCCCCATCCCCCAACATTGCATACAATACCGCCCTCCATACTTTTACTACTTGCACATGCACAGTACTCAGGAAGAGACTGGAATTGGTGCCAACATCTTTCTTTGTAGAGCCTACTAAAGTAATGACTCAGCGGGGAGGTATGAGTGCCCACTCATGTGAGGGCCATCCCCGTCTGGGCCATTGGTAAGTATAAAAAATATACAAATTACTTTAAAATTTATCATATTTTTATACTACAATCAATGGCCCAGACTTAGCTGAATCGTAATTAGGTGGAGGGCCTAGGACTTAAGAATTAGCAGACCAAATACAGCTCCTAAGCCTGCATTCCAAGGTGAAAAGGAGATTATATTTTAAAGGAATTACAAGTATGTCTCTCTATACAATAATAGAGAAGACATATCATCAATAAGGAGCCATATCTAAGTAATTCCGTATTCTTAGCATGAATGATTGATTATGCCAAATGGGTGTAACGAGCCCCCAATTTTAAGGCTAGTCTGGACTAAGTCACTTAAATTAGGTAGGCGTATTCCAGAGTAGATATGTTAACTCTCCCAGAATGCCCGGGTAAATCCCGGAATTTCAGTGTAGTACCCGGCCTCCCGAACGGGAATCAGTTTTGGAACAAAAATCCCGGAAAACAACAATCAAATATTTCGTTCCCGTTGTAACTTATGAAAAACGTTCGGAGTCAAATCACATGCATTTCAAGGAAAAACTCACGAAGAAGAGGATCCTGGGGAGAGGGGGTGGGGGGGTGTGTCAAATCAAGTTATTTTATGATTTTTTAACATAGCATAAATGCATCAGCATAGCTGACAACTAGTTCTGGATATAACCTGGTGTTAATAGTGGTCCATGAGCTGAAAATTCACAAGTTTTTTCTTTAATTTTGTCCCCGCGTGGACTTTTCCCTGAAATCCATCCCATTTTCCTGAAAATCACCCTCAGGTTCCCTGAAAAATTATTCTGGAGGTTAACATGTCTGTTCCAGAGTGAGAGACTAACCCCCCCAAACACACGCCATATATATATAATAAACAAGCTGTATCTAAGATCAGTAATAATCTAGACAAAACAGCTTCACTCATAGATACACACTTATTATCAAACCAGAAGAGATGAAGAAAAATACTCCCCCCCCCTTTTTTTTTGAAGGAATATTCTTCAAAACGAAGAGGGAAGCGCTCTGGAATCAGTGAAAAGTGGTACCAAATAATCTATATATATTCGCCCAACAGGCACCCAGTTATTAATTATTGGTGCTTAATGCCACTTCAGTAGCTAAGGCTATCGTGGTGATCCCGGTTATTAACAGCGCAAGCTTCTAACGTATGCTGGAGTTGGAATACATAGAGAGGTCAAAAACCGGTGATATAACGTGTACAATCTTACAATTGTCTAATTGAATCCCAATGGAAAGTATCTGTTACAGCAAACACGCTTCTGAGGCAACCAACAGGCGACCCCATTCAGGTGTACAATTAATTCCAATAATGAAACTCAAATTGAACCGTGCGAATATACGAGAATGTGAATTCTCCTGTGTACCATCTCTGGTAGAAACCTGGATTCAGAACATGGAATGGGCTATGATTAACAGACCTGTCACAGACCTTCCTCCAAATAAATCATTGTTCCCTAGGTCTGTTACAACCAATGACCATTTGGAGAAAGAATATACTACTCCGAATAATGAAGCCAAAAATTGAGAACGTATGCATAGACGGCCTATTGGAAATTCCATAACTGATCCAAATAGCCCCAAAATTCTCATGAGCTCTATAAGAAGAGCAAGAATTCTATAGAATTCAATTAATAATTCATCTGCCTAATAAATATACATATTATGCACACAAGCAACAGAATTCTGCAAGTACTTGTCTGAATGCAGCCTGTATCTACGGTATGACCAAGTGATACAAGTATAACCAGGAAACAGAATGATTAATAAGACGTTAATGCAGTTAAACCGAGTTATAAAAGGGCAGACTGCTCTGAGCAAAACTTTTCAGACTGGACTAATTGCCACATTGTTGAATGTCACCCAAATAACCGACATGTCAGCCACACAGGTACACGAAGGCTAGCAATTTATTGTCTAGGAATCATATGCTTGAATATGACTTGTAAATGAACAACTACAGGAAACAAACCAACTAAATAGTGGATGTGCCCATGAGATCACTGTTAGAACACAACCCAGCTGGCAATCGAGGAGCCATGAAAGGGATGCATATACTTGAATGCATTCAAGGCTTATGGAAAGAAAACTATGTCCTGCCCTGTAATTGCCTCTTAACATATTGGCAGGGGGGTTGGGGGTGGGTGGGTGGGGGGATTTGGGGAGGGGATTGGTCGACAAATAAATCCTATCAAACTTCCCTCACCCACAATACTTGAATCGCTAGATAAGTAAGGCAGGCGCAGTAGAATTAAGGCTACACTGCTGCTGTTATTCTCAATAAAAGTAATACGGCTAAAAAGCTTATAGTCAAAGCAATCATAATAACAGCAATCCTGTGCGACTCCTAATGCTTTTGTGTTAGTTATCAAATAGTATCCCTCACGTCTGACCAACTCCATAATGCCACTAATGACGGAGGGGAACGTGATGACCAAATAATACACCAAAAAGACATAATATCTAATCCCTCGAGTGGAAATATAATCCATAACAATATATTGGATAGAAATGAAGAGGGAGACGAAAACAGTGTTCCAACACCCGATCATAAAAACCTAGATCAACTCCTTACATTCAATCTGATATCAGGAAATATATTCCTGAGAAGGAGTTTAGTATAGGCGTTTGAAGAAATGCTCATTAATCACTCTAGGTTAATATGACATCATCAATAGGGCTGATCGCCTCAGATAACTAACACCAAACCATACCGTTAAGAAGAGAATAACCTCCTCTAACATAAGTATCCTGCCCAATAGAACAATGAACTCAGCCTAGCTGAAGCAGCTAAAGGTCTTCGTATTCATGAAGACAATTAAAAGGCTGATAACTGTGGCCTTAGAAGCTCATTAAGGAGACTTACAACGCCAGCTGTAGCTCAGAAGTCTTCATCTCTGTGAAGACAGATATTTCGGTGTAAGTTGCGAACTTGAAAGCTCACTGAAAGGAGACTTACAAATATCGTCGCGCAAGGTAGGGAATGAAGAGCTGCTATTTTAAACAGCCATAATTCCCAAAGAGACAGTAGTCTCAAGAGATAATTATTTCAGTTATGTTATTGCATAATTACTGAAAAACACCACTCATGAATCTAGCTAGACTACTATGGTGTAGAATAGAATAGAATAAGTTTATTTAACAATATACCAAATAATTACATTTTCATAATAACACATAAAAAATACAAGACATTGAGGTACATTGTTAGGAGACATCATAGCCAATTGGCTCTGCCGTCTCCTCAAAAGAAATTTAAAAAAAAAACCTACACTATAATGCAGTAGACATTCTTGGGGAAGTTGACCACGGTTACCACTACCCAAGGCACAGCAGTTGTATGGCTGTACGGACGACCTCGAATACACATTTAGAATCTTTTGAGGGCATAAATGTGAGGTCTTTTAGGATGAGATAGCAAACAAAACGACTCAAGTCTGTGACACCTAGGAAAACAAACTGAAAAGCACTCTTTCCTGTAGCGGTTTTATTCCCAAAAGACAGCGGTCTGAGCCTAGCTAATGTAGCTTAGAAGTCTTCATCTCCGTGAAGACAGATATCTCAGTGTAACTTGCGACCTTGAAAGCTCACTGAACAGAGACTTACAACTACAGTAGGGAATGACGAGCCGCTAAATCTAACAGCCGTAATTACTAAAGAGACAGCAGTCCCAAGGTAGCAATGCAGTTATGAGTCTTCATCTGCATGAAGCCATATCTGTGTCACCTGCGGCCCCTGAAAGCTCACTAAATGGAGACTTACAACACTAGCCGCTAATGTATAAGAAAAGACCACTGTAACAGTACATAAGACTACTATGGCGTCCACAATAGTACTAAATGTCTAGACACCAAGGAATACAACACTGAGAAGGAAAAGACGTACTTATTCCCTCTAATGGATCTATTCCAAACAAGACAGCTGTCTCAGCCTATCTATGCACTATCGAACCTCTATTCGCAAGGAATAGAGCATAACATTTCTTATACTATAGATCCGGGGAGGAAAGATCTTCGTCCTTCCATCGCACGGTATGATAAGCTGTTTTTTGCCTAGCAAATGCAGACTTATATTCAGATGGAACAAGATTCGAAGAGTTTATGACTAAAATTTCATAGTCTTAAGGCGCCCTTCTGTGAGGGATGGAGACTCACACTCCGTAGCCCTCTCACCATCCAAATATTCCATCTGAAAATATGGTCAACACCATCAAACTGAACGGATGACTGGACCAACGCAGCACCCCTCAACACCTCACCATCGGAGCCTGTTAACAGTAGTACCAGATACTACTGGGATGCTGCGATACGCAGAGCAATCTGCAGCAGCCGGTCCGTGAATGAGGCTAGCAGAGTAATGATAATCCGCAAGTTACCATAAGCTGCTCACGGGACGGAGATCTGGCCCCAGATCCTCGACACATGTCCCATATAAAAATGCCTCTAACAACTAGCTATCAACCCGAACATGCGAATTTGGATAGCTAGTCTGCGGTCAACATGCTTCATAAATGAAGCAGGGGAAGAAGCCATAGCTGCAACCGGATCCGGCTGAGTGGGGAAGGAGCGTCCCGAACAGTAAACGTGAACAGGTGTCCCAACTCACTAAAGTTTCTCTAATCAAAAACAGTCGACCCCGACTGCTGATGGAAAAGGAGAGGGTTCTCCAGCTCGTGGTCTACTCCATACCTCGCCAAGCATTCCATTAGAAACTTGCAGGCATCTACCCCTTAGCGTGCATATCCATGGAAGAAGAGGAAGCTGTAACAACAGCTGACCCAGCTGAAGTGTGGAAGAAGCATCCAAACTCGTCACATTTTGGACGGATGCTCCTACTCAACTGAAGTTTCTTACAACACAAAACAGTTGCCCACCCCCCCCCCCCCCCCCCACTATTAACGGGAAGAAAAACGATCTGCACTCCCAATCTGTCCCCAGTTCTCGCAGAGTATCCCGCTTAGAAACTTCTAGGCTAATCCCTTTTCGTGAGCTTCCAAGTAAAAAGAAGAAGAAGCCATAACTGCCAGCGGCCCCGACTGCAGTGTGGAAGGAACATTGCCAATGCATATTCCGACTCAATATGGTTTCTCACAATGGACACAGTCGACCACGACTGTTAACATGACGGAGAGGGTTCTCCAATCGGTAATCTGACCCCAGATCTAGCCCAGCGTCCCGTAGAGAATCTTCTGGCTTCTTCTACATGCACAGATGACTGGAGCAACACAGCACCGTCCGATGGCTCACTATCGTAGTCTGCTGACAGATGCACCTTGCTGGTTTTTTTAAGCTGCGATAAGCTACGCAAATTGTGACAGCAAGTCCGTTACGGAGGCTTGTGGAACAGTGGCTTATATTCTCTGCCGCATGTTGCTCCCGGGACAGAGATCTGGCCGCCGATCTCTTCGTCGAAAGTCCCGATGAATCAAGCCTCGAATCACTAGCTGCTGGATGGACCGACTTCAAAGGCAAAGACTGGAGCGTCCTCATCTGGATTCGTATAGTTAGTGTGTGGCCGCATGTGCTGAAGCAGAGGAAGAAGCCATACCTGCAGCCGGGGCAGTGTAGAAGGAGCATCCCGAGAGACCAGAGAGGACGTTTGCTCCGACTCTCAGTGTAAGTTTCTCAAAGCAATAGTCGACCCCGACCGCATCCTTGACCGCATCAGACATACCCGATATTACGGTTCCCACTATCGGGTAACTGCTTGACCGGTCGGGATAGCTGCTGGAATAAGAGACCTTATTCCCTTATATTCAAGAGCACCTTAGCGGCTAGCTCTGTTTGCTCCTCAGAGCGTGACGACAGCAGCACATCCTGGACGGGTGTTGCAATATCATCACCATGTTCTTACTCACCTGGAAAAGAAACTGAAAACTCGAATTATCTTGCGGTGACAGCCCCGACATTGAAACTTCACCGCGAATACATAGTGTGACACCCGCTTCCAACGATAGTGTCCTAATGAGTCTGCCCCGACCACACAAGAAAGACTTGAAACAGTAGGAGTGCAGCAACTACAGGCAAGGCAACAAGCATGTAAATCCGATGTAGACTACTTCGCCCTACAATGAGAGCAGTAATTTCATAAATAATTATAACCCAAACAAGTTCACTGCACTCCTAACATCTAACATATAATCATACAATATAAGGATACATGACAGAAGACAATCAAAATAATTTCGAATTAAATAAAAAAAAAATTTCCGGTATTTTTTTTTTGAAAACTCTTAAGTTCCCCAAGGGAACCACACAAACCCAAGGGCATCCCGATAGAGCCTAAGTGTGGACAAATACCAAAATATTAAAGCTACACTACTGGAATATTAATAAATGTATCCTAATATAATTGTGATGAAATAAAACCCTGAATATTACCTGTTAAGGGCGCTGTTAAAAGTAAACAACGTCCGGATAGAAAAACCAGAAACTAGACAAAAGGCACACAAAAGGCCCAAGTCAGTAAATAATTAACTGATACCTGATGCAAAGCTAGATCTTCATGTGAAGAAAAAACAATGCATCCGGTAGGAGATGCAAGACAATAACGGCCCAACACCCCTAGGGTGAGGACGTAACAGTGGGGATAAACAGAATAAACCTTCTGTACAACACATTAAACTCCCAAGAAATTTAATAAAAATCGCGACATCGACGCCGTAGCTGCGACGGGTGGTGCAATCTCACAAAATTCTAAGTTCATCAAGGGCCATAACTCCAAGAAAAATATTTGGAACAATACATGCATTGAACAGTGGCTAGACATCAATAAGATACACTTACATGCCAAATATAAAGTCATTCCATCAAGTATGTCAAAAGTTATTGAGTTTTGAAACTCGTTGGTCACAGATATTTGAAACTCGTTGGTCACAGACAGACCGACAGACAGACCGACAGACCGACATTGCCACTTATAGAGCTGCTAGTCACAGCTAAAAAATTTCAATAAAAAACAGCCAGAAAGCTTAGGAGTTTAACCAGAGGGTTCATGGAAGGATAGGGAACCAGTAGTAGGTAAATCATCAGCAAAACTAATGATGTCAAGGCGTATATCCTAAAATCGGGTAACAAATAATTTTCATATTATTTAAAAGTTACAGCCCTGAACATCTCAAACCACCGTTGTTCACTTCCATCATCCATTTACTGCCTTGAATCCACCATATACTTCATTGATTTGTGTCTGGCATCCACCAAAAGAGAGATTTAAAGCACAGATGTCAGTTGAGATGTTTACTAACTTAGGGCCAAACAATACTTACAAATGGCCAAGACAGGGATGGCCCTCCATTGAGTGGGCACTCATAGCTCCCCGCTGAGTCATTACTTTAGTAGGCTCTACAAAGATTGATGTTGGCGCCAATTCCGGTCTCTTCCTGAGCACTGCGCTTGTGCAAGTTGTAAAAATATGGAGGGCCAGATAGGACTTTTAATTTTCAGTATTAGATGCAAATTTTGGGGATTGGGGAGTTCAAAATTTGTGTTTGGCCCTTGATAATATTGAGTTTGCACCAGCTAAGTCTGGGCCATTTGTTGTAGTATAAAAATATACTTTTGTTTTCTTTCATTTCTTAGTTCTTTCACGGATGAAATTTTAACAGATTAAAGGGACAAAAAATTTACCCACTTGTTTATGGTCACACAAGTGGCTAAGTAATGGTTTCCACACTGGATACTTCATAAAGGATCAACATTTGACTAAAGGTCATTTCTCAAAGTAACTGGACCTTTATTTATAGAACTGCATAAAAATTAATGAAAAATGGTTTATACCTTTATTTCGCCAGTATGCTCCTCACAGCATGCAAGAAGATCTTTCATCAGCAACTGATACTTGGTGATTCTTTGAACAGGTTTAATGAGAAATGATGCCAATGGTTCATTCAGTTTATGTCGTCTTTGTACATCCTAAAAATATAAAAGCAATACTTCATTTCAACAATCAACATTAAACTTTAAACTTCAACTGGAATTATTCACAATTATTAATTAGATTCTTTAGATACTAAGATTTTATCTGGTGTCCTACAAAATCTGCCCTTCTTGAAACATAAGTTGGCCTCAGCTGATATACCCCTGAACTGGGCAGATACAGATTTGAACAAAGCTGATACAAGTTACCTGGACAATAATCATGCATGATTCTTATCTTGCGAGGCACTACAACCAATGAATGCATGTTCACCTTGCCAGTGAAACTGTTAACACAATGCTCCATGAAGGACATGTGGTTAGGGGGCGACTCAAAGGAGAGGGTTAATATACTAATCGAAGAGATTGGGAAGAATGGGGCAAGGGATGTCATCAAGCAGTTCGTCTCCGAGTGTTGGGAGGAGAGAAGAAGCGCAGGAATAGGGAGGCAGTTGGTAGAACATGGGTAACCAAGGCCTTCTCATACGAGAACCGCCACAAATCAGCGGCCGGCCGAAGTGTTATTATTATTATTATCTTTATATTTTTGAAGTGGTCTATTTAAACTCATACCACATATGAAACTAACATTCCTAAACAAGAGACCCCACGGGGTCTGAAGCGCTCATCTTGTACAGAACACAATTTAAACAGAGTCCAAGAATGAGTCTACATTAAGCAAGCCATCTCCATAGGCTACACTGTCAATCCTTGAGTCCCTCAGGAGTGACAAAAATAATCTGGGCATCATGCCTTTCTTCAGTTGAACATAAGTAAAATGTAGAGCTCTCCTATGAAGCCCCTTGATACAACCTATGTGGATTAATCTTAGTACCTCTAGAGGGTACTGAATACAAAATTTTTAATTCTTCAGCAAAATGGCCAATTCCGGCTCCCATAGAGAGCCCAAATATTAACCCACGCTCTTGATTTGAACACAGTTAAATCTGACTTCCCTAGAGATGTTGTGTACCGAATATGAAAGCATTCTGACTGTTGGATCTGAAGAAGAGAAATTGTAAAGAAATTTCTTCGAATAGCACTAAGTTCAAATTTGGGCTGCCATAGCGAGCCCAAATATTAACCTATGGATCCGATTTGAACAAACTTTAATCTGACCCTCCTAGAGATGTTGTATACCAAATGTGAAAGCACTCTGACAAGTGAATCTGAAGAAGAAGGTTTTTGAAGAAATTCCCTCATATTGTACTAAGTTAAATTTCATGTTCCCATATGGAGCCCAAATATTAACCTAGGCACTCGAATTGAACAACCTGGAATCTGACCCCCCTAGAGATGTTGTATACCAAACATAAAAGCATTCCGACTGGTGGATCTGAAGAAGAAGATTTTTAAAGAAATTTCCTCATATTGCACTAAGTAAAAATTTGGGCTACCATAGTGAGCCCAAATATATACCTAGGGATCTGATTTGAACAAACTTGAATCTGACCCCCATAGAGATGTTGCATACCAAATATCAAAGCATTCTGACTGATGGATCTGATGAAGATGATTTTTTTAAATTACCCTCCATATTGAACAAAGATAAAATTTGGGTTTCCGTAGGAAGCCCAAATATTAACCTAGGGACTTGGTTTGAACAATCTAGAATCTGACCCCCATAACAATGATGTATACCAAATATTAAAAGATTCTGACTGGTGGTTCTGAAGAAGAAGATTTTTAAAGAATATTCCCCATATTACCCTATGTTAAAACTTCGGGCTCCTGTAGAGAGCCCAAATATGAACCAATGAGCTTTATTTCAACAAACTTTTATCTGACCCCCCTATAAATGCTGTATACCAAATATCAAAAGATTCTGATGATTGGTTCTGGAGAAAAGATTTTTTTTAATTTTTGCAAATATGCTGACTCAGCATGTTTTCGATGCCCATTACAGAACACCCTAACATAACCGATGGCAATTTTTTTTTACCATTCAATTCTACTGGTCATAAGGATACTTCATACCAAAAAAAAGCTCTCTGTTCCGTGGGGTTTGGGAAATATGGGCGTTTGAAAATATTTCTATTTTTAGCTCCCAGGGTTCCCATGGGGATGCAGGAATTTTTTTTTTTTGCATGGGTCAGGTACTTATGACCCAATACTACCACAAACCAAATTTGGTTCATACCGGACCATCAGTTCAGAAAATAGAAATTTTGGGAGGGGCCAAAAATCTTACCCCTCCAATTACAAAGCCAAATATTACTTCACGAACTTCGTTTGAACAAACATGATTCTACACCTCATATGGAAGCTCCATAGCAAATATCAAGTCATTGTACACACTGGTTCTTGAGAAGAAGATTTTAAAAATATTTTGGAGCATTTTCCCCCACTCCCTCCCTATGGGGCTGGGCATGCTGAGTTGAACAAAAATGAAATGCCCATTTGGGACCATCACTCACACAAACTTTCACTTGAATTGGCCCAGTGGCTTTGGAGGAGAAGACCAAAACATGGTGTTGACGGACGACAGACGATGGACGATGGACGGGAAGCGATGAGATTAGCTCAGCTTGACTTTGTCAAGATGAGCTAAAAATATTTGATGCAACAGTGTATTCTTCCTGTATTTAAATGCAGATGCATTGATCAATGAGATTCTATTGAACACTTTGAAGCACCAAATATTGCGAATGAGCATACAAAACTGCTCATCCAGGGTTTTATTCTATTTATAAGTTAATGATAGTATTGAACTGTGGCAAACACACAGACAAAAATTGCCTGAATATTAATTCCCAGTATTCTGGTAGCGAAAAAGAATTTTCTCCAATAACTTTTCTCGTCAAACTATGAATTTCACCAATCATATCTTGTTTGATGGAGCTCAATGGGTTTTGTCAATCAAGGTATATTTGGGTAAATATCAAACTGCATTATGGGAAATATTGATTTTGCTAAAAACTTTACCATTTTGATATCAGAGTGCTGAAGGTTAAACTGATTCCCCAAACAAGACAGGATTGCCAATATCATGAATATATGGGGGCGTGGTGGCTCAGTAGGTAGAGGTGCAGGCTGCACAATGATGCTGTGTACTAAGGCGTACTGCACGTCGAGGTACGCGTGTCTTCAACCAATCTAACCCTGCCTGTGCTGCAGTGCGGAGTTACGATGTTGGGGAGCTGGCAGCTGCTTGTCGTTGCTCGGTGGTTCTCTCCGGGTACTCCGGCTTCCTCCACCCGTAAAACTGTCATGATTAGCCATTGTGCATAAATATGTGACCTTAAACGTAAATAAATAAATAATCATGAATATATAAAGCAACATAAATAAGTAAGAGTAGGGCTAAACTTAATATGATTAAACTGTCAGGGTTTTTAATATTGTGGTTCCGACCAAGTAAATGTAGTGCAGGCCTGGTGGTAACTTGTAAATAATGATATCTGGACAAAATCTCCGCTTGAATTGCAGTGTTCTAATTTTCACCGACACCTCTTTGAATTCCCAACTTCATCAGTGAAGCATGGGGAGGCCTTGTGTTTCACAACACTCTTACGATGGAGATGGGCTAATATGTCTATAGCCGATGCAAATCAATTGTTGAAGCTATTAACAAGGGAGGGAATCAACCGATTCAGTATCTGAAGATTCTTGGGCTTTACACGATCCAAACACAGTGCAAAATTCAGATGCATCGATGGAACGGTACTTTCTATAAGTTATTGTTTTCCTTTCTTCACGGGGCTTGCGAAGTCTGATATTACATCACAGGGAAATGATCTGAGATAACCACATGATCGGGGACGTCGATGGCATATATCAATTTAGAATCACATTCTCTTGTGATTACCAAGTCTAAAGTGTGTTTGTGGATGTGCGTCAGCTTAATAACAAGCTGGACTAAGTCCATGAATTTTAAAACCTCTGCAAACTTTTTAGCATCCGAATCATTCAAGTCTTCCACGTGGAGATTTAAGTCCCCAACGATGAACAAGGGACTTTTTTGATAGAATCAGGGAACAAAGCAGTTCAGAAATTTCAGATATGAAGTCGCCTATTGTAAAGGTATTTTTACATTTACGGTGGTGGAGTCGATAAACGGTTGCAATCCATAGGCAGATTTTTCCATGAGTCATTATCCCAGACAAATATTCAAAGGATTTGAACTTGTCTACCTTTAATGTCTTCACACATAATGAACATGAGTGAAGTAGGCCAACACACCCACCTCTGCTGCTGCTGCACAGCTCATGAAGAAGTTTCATGTCAGTTGACTCAAGTTCACCAATGGGGATATTACTGTCGAGACGGAGCCAAGTTTCAGTTATCATACGCAATGACAAGTTATTATCTTCTATCACTCCTCAAATAGTTGATGCCTTGTTGCAGACGGACCTAGCATTGATAAGACCTACAGTGATGTCTGTCGAAGGGCAAGTGTCAAAATGAATATTACCTGGATGGAACACCTGGGATTCGTGTTTGCAAACATTTCGTTTACCACCTCGTCTGTTCTTGGGCTTCCTGAGAAGACCAAGGGATTTCAGATCTTCATATAGTCGATCATCCAGTAAATATTTTCTGGTGAATCCACTAACACTAAGTAAAGGGTTAAGAGTCAATAATGTGGCGGAACTGCAGACAATAGGCAGTTTATTGATTTCACTTTACTCTACTGCCAGTGAGTTCATTTCACACAGGTCATCATTAACACTGGACATAGTTGACTGCCAGTGAGTAGATTTCACCTCGTAAAATGTCATAGAAAATAATGACAAAAATGTCAAAATAACACCAAATCCACACGGAATAAAGGAAATATGTTTCCTGTTTCTGGTACTCAAATACAGAATAAACACCATCACCAATTTTTGGACATATCCAAGAATAATAAATACATAGAATTCAGCAAAAAACATGCTGCCAACAGACCGGCGCATTAATACATGATATGGTTTTGTTGGAATTTTTTTAAACATTGGAAAAAACTAGAGTGCACTGTCACATTGCCAAAGTTGCGACGATTCGTGCAATGCCAATGATGTTTTAAAACTCGTTGGTGACAAAAAAAACTCGTTGTTGACAAAAAACACTCATTGGTGACAAGTCCATAAAAGTGACAGAAATTATCCGAATGACATGCACTATTGAGAGGGTGTAGACATCATGAAGATACACTTGCATACCAAGTATGGTGTCATTCCATCAGGTATTTTAGGAGTTATGGTGTTTTTTAAACTCGTTGGTGACAGACCGACCAACCAACAGACAGACCAACCGACAGACAGACCAACATTGCCATATATAGAGCTGCTTGTCGCAGCTAAAAAAATAACCAATTTTGAGGTTGTGTGCATTGCTTAAAGGCTCAAGGCAATCCAACAAAGAGGAAAGAGAACCATGACAGATATTATGATGTGAACATCTACATGACACAAAGCTGTGTTACAGAGGGGGACGAGAAACATCTGTCTCACCCAGGTATCTCACAGGGAACATGAGTATCTCAGTAGGGAGAAGGTGGAATAAGACATAAGGTCATTAAAGGTGCTCATCTGAGACAAGAATAGCAAGAGGGAGGCCATGCCCCGGGGCAGACCCCCACAGTGCATACCGGCAAACAATGACAAGAGAAGAAATGAACCGTAATACAGCGAAAGCTATTCCCATAAATAATCTTCATTCCAAATTTCATTGAGAGCCGCGAACCCCAAACCAGAGATATGAGGTGAACAAACAAAAAATTGGCTATTTTACGAGACAAACAGCAAAATTATTGTCTTTGTTTTTTTTTTACAGAAAGATAATTGTGAAGGCCAGAAACACCTGTTACTGAAGTCTAGTGATGATCAGACCATCCACATAAGAGATGTAGAACTAAGACATAGTGCCATATGTGGGGAGGTTATTTGCATGTATTTTCTTTATTTTACTGCAGGGACATGCCTCACTTAAAAGCCTTTCCCATAAACAATCTTCATTCCAAATTTCACTGAAATCTGATAACTCAAACCTGAAATATGAGGCGAACAGACAAAAAATTGGCTATTTTCCAAGACAAACAGCGAATTCTCAAAGTTAAAAGGGGGGATAAGTCTAAAAAGTGAAAAGTAAAAAATATTATTAGAGACTCATTTGAATGCCTTTCCCATAAACAATTTTCATTCCAGATTTCACTGAGATCCAATGACACAAACCTGAAATACAACGCGAACAGACAAAAAAAAAAGCATATTTTTGTGTACTCAAAGGGGCATAACTCACAGAAAAAATATTCCAACAGCAAAACGGCTAATGCCGCTTAAAGGTCTCATGATAGTGAACATCTGTACGAACTTTCATCGAAATCTGAGCAGTAATGTTGAAGTTATAATGCGAACAGACATCTGAGTTCGAACAGACAGATGTACAGACGGATGCACAATTGCACGGATGCATAGACACACGACAGGTACAATCCAGTATACCCAACTTTTTTAATCAAGAGGCCCCAGGGGGCCTGAGGGTGCTCACCTGACATGGTGGTCTAAATATCAAACCAGGGACTTGACTTGAATAAGCTGCATACGCCCCTCCTAGGAAAAGCATATACCAACTAGATGAAGTGATTGTGCCCACACAATACACAGGATTTTCTTTCTATTTTCAGTTCCAGCACTTTTACGTCCCAAAATTGAGATAAACGTAAAAAAAAAGATTTTTTTTTATTTTTGTTCGGAAATTTTCGAAATCCCAAACAAAATATTTTCAGCGTAAAACTTTTTTTTTCTTCTTAAAATTGACCAAAACGCATAAAAAACAAAAAAAACTAATTTCCGGATTTTGGTCCAAAAAGTCCCACCCGGAGCCCAAATTTTCAGTGCAACAAAAAAAAATTTTTTTTTTGCCTTAAAATTGACCGAAACTCACAAAAAACAAAAAACAAATTTCCAGATTTTGGTCCAAAATTTTGTAAGTCCCAGCCGGACCCCAAATTTTCAGTGCAACAAAAAAAAAATTTTTTTGTCTTAAAGTTGACCGAAACGCATAAAAATTTTTTAAAAAAATTTCAGGATTTTGATCCAAAATTTCTAAGTCCGGAAAGGGACCCCAAATTTTCAGCCTAAATATCAACCCAGGGACTTGGTTTGAACAAACCTGAATCTCACCCCTCTAAGGATGCTGCATACCAAATATCAAAAGATTCTTATTGATAGATCTGAAGAATAAGATTTTTAAAGAATATTCCTCATACTGCACTAATTTAAACATTTGGGCTCCGATAGAGAGCCCAAATATGGACCCAGGCAATTGATTTCAATAAACATGTGAAACAATCTTCCAAAGATGTTATATGTGAAATTTGAAAGCTTTTGGAGCAGTGGTTTGGGAGAAAAGTAGTCTTACATGTTTTTCCCATTACCCACAGTGTTAAAAAATGCTGACTCAGCACTTTTTCAAAGTTCCCAAAAAGTACCCCATGATCAAACCGATAGCAATTTTTTTTACCATTCCATTCAGTTGGTCCTAAGGAAGCTTCACACCAAATAAGAATTCTCAGTGTCGTGTAGTTTTGGAGATATGGGCATTTTAATTTTTTCCTATTTTTTGCTCCTGCGGTTCCCATGGGGCGACGGGAAAAAAAATTAGGGCATAAATTAAGTACTTATGACCCAATAAGCCCTCATATCAAATTTGGTTCAAATCTCCCTCTCGGTTTGGAAAATAGAAATTTGGGGAGTGGCAAAAATTCTTGCCCCTCCCATAGCAACGGCAAATATATCCCCACAAACTTCTCTTGAACAAATCTGAGTCTACACTTCAAAAGGAAGCTGCACACCTAATATCAAGTCTCTGCTACTGCTGCTTCATGAGAAGATTTTTTAAGATTTAGGCACACTTTTTGGGCATGGCCTTACCAAGGGGCGAGGCAACTTGATTTGAACAAAATCAAATTGCGATGTCATAACAAACTATTATCTCAAATATCAATTAAATTGGTTCAGCGGTTTGGGAGAAGACGTAAACAGCACGTTCACGGACGACGGACGGTGAGTGATCACTATAGCTCTCCTGACTGAAAGTCAGGTGAGCTAAAAAGTGGGGGTATAATGACTGAGGTGAATGCTAAAAAAGAAACAACAATTAACCCTTTGAACTCGTAAGACCGATTTTTGGTCCAGGAATGTCTCCCATTTCTGTCTTATTATAAGAAGTCTATAAACAGGGCATGGATGAAAAAATAATAACTGATGTCTGCAGCCATCTCGGCTGCAGACTGCAGTTATTATTTTATCCTCCCTGTATATTGATAGTGGATTGACCCATCTCAATGTAAGTGTAAGGCGATACCATTCTAGAAAACAAGGGTTCAAAGGGTTAAAACAGGGTTCACAAAATTATTACATTTTATTACCTCAAAGAAATTCCCAGCATGGTCAACAAGTACTTGGTTTGATTCTGGTTTATTTTTACAATATTTTACATATATGGAGAATTTTTCAGCCTGAAATAAGAAAGCAAATAATAAGTGAGCTGTGATACAAAACTAAACTCAATTAAATATTCATTTCTTACAGGAATAACAACATGAGTTTCAAATCTAACTTCCAAATTATTCTAGTATAATTATGAACTGACCACTTTTAGAGATACATTGTTACCAGACCTGTTAACTCTCCCGGTTTCACCGTGAGTCTCCCGGTTTGAGGCCCCAACTCACGATCTCACGGTCATTTCCTATTTTCTCCCGATTTGAAACTTTTCAAAATAGTTGTCCTGAAATCCATCACATTTTACTGTTTACAAGTTTCTGAAATCTCGGACACGCAAGATTACAAACATTTGTGTGAATGTGTTCAATGACGTCCGGTTCGGCTATGATCGACTCCGGTCCTCCTAAACACCAGAATTACCCAGAATACCCGGAATTACATGTTTTATGTCATATTTTTCACTCTTTGCTTATTATTTTAAATATTTAATCACAGAGTTGTGAAAACTGTTCTCATAAAGTATCCAGAGATGTTCTATGTTGCCATTCCCCTTATCATTCACCCAACTACGAACTGATTTGTGGTGTCAGAATTCACTGGTTCACAGCAACAACACGTCGTTGGCTATAAGCATCACCCAACTGGCTTATTGTCACTGTCTTTGTTAGCAAACCTTCCAAAATACAGTATAAGTTAATTTTATATGTATGCAATGCCAGCTATGAGAGGGGTGTGATAAACACAACGGTCATTGATTTTTTTTTTTGATTCCTGGTAATTCCGGTGTTTAGGGGGACCCATTGGTTTCTGCAAAATTCTGCATCTTTCAATGGCGAGTCTTGTGTTCTATTTTGAAAATTAAACAAGTTGTCAAGCCGGTCACGATATATAAATTTATGACGCAGAATACTTGTTGGAAACGATAATTTATCAAAGATACACATTTACTTGACACAATGTAAATAAATTGTGTTTGATGGTAAAACAGAATGCCAGTTATGAACAATTGAAGTGTGAAGTAAATACCGCAAACATTTGATTTTCAGTCGGTTTTAAAAATTTTTAAATATCATTTGCCAATGAAATATTGACTGAAATGTATCGTGGTAATTGTGAATAAATTGGAGAAAAATATAGATTTACGATTTTATAAGGTAAGTTAAGTTTGGAATCGTATTCTTTGTGAAATAAATCACTGAAGTTGTAATTTACATGAATAAATGGCATGAACGAAGAAGGAATGCTTGTGTTGGTTCTTGAACGTTTTGGTCCTGGGACGTTTCGGCCCAAGATGTTTCAGCCTCCATGTGTTGAAGCACCCGGATGGGCTTGCATGAGCAAGGAAAAATGGCCGGACTGAGGGAGGAGGAGGGGGTGGGGGGTGGGGGGTTGTGTGTGTGTGGGGGGGGGGGGGTGGTGGTGGTGGGGAATCTGGTACAAAGGCTAGATAGGCATCCACTCACATTTGTGTGTGTCAGGGGGGGGGGGGGGGGGCATTGTACTGGGGTGGGGGGTGGGGCTTGGACCAGTGATATCCATATTTGTATGCTTTTACTGACAAATACCATTAAAAGTGTTAAAATTATTAAAATGAAATATAATGCATTTGAGTTGGGGGGGGGGGGGGGTGCACGGGTGGGACCATGGGAGGCATAACAAGGAAAATATTGATGTATTGGTCGCGCGCAAAAATCTCACTGACAAGCATCCAAATCTCACTGAGAGCTCATCAAAATCTCACCGACAGTCACCTTCAGAGGTTAACAGGTCTGATTGTTACCCATTCAAATATGTGTCTTTCTTTGTATTTATCTTCTTACTTAATAATAGCCCAAGAACATTAGGTTTCACTAGGGAAAAAAATCGGAGAAAGCTGATTTTTTCAGGGAATGTCGAGTACATGTCACTGAACGATTAGACAAAAGTCCCCTAAAATCCCAGTTGAGCTTTTTTTTCTACAGCCTTTTTTCGAAAAACGCGTTTGAAAAAAATTTTTAAAAATCGCACGAACTTTGTAACCTCGAATTGATCCAACTGTATTTTTTGTTTACGCGTATTTCGAGCTACATAATGTCTAATATACATTTACCTAGAGAAAAATGTGCATTCTGTGACAACTTCTGCGAAAAATTATTGAAAATTCACAAAAAAGTATCGGATTTACGCAAAAAATGACGATTTTCCTAACGGATTTGCCCAAAGGGTCGTAGTACAGAACGGGATGTTAGTTGGACAGACGATAAAAAATCCACCACCATTTGAAGACTTTTATCATTGCTTACAAAATAGACATTATGGAAGACCCCCTCTGCTTCTGGCCGAGTTCCCCTTTTGGCATAAAATTCGTCAGCATGAGAACTCAACTATTTTCGGGCTTGGGACCGAACAGACACGTCTGTGTCTGGCAGCATTAGATCAATAAATAATATTTACAGAATGTACAAAAATCAATAAATAATATTTACAGAATGTACAAATCAATCAACATGGATTAAGTTACATTGACTATTATCAAAGCTATATACAGAAATGACATGACCTATATACATATTATTCATCGAACTCAGAAATTTCCGACAGGACAGTGTTTCTGTGGTTGTTACAAGAATCCGAACTGCAATTACACAAACCTGAGCAAGAGAGTCCTGCCTTCTTACACCCACACCTTTTTGTACAAGCACTCTTGCAACCACAACTGATCAGATTCAGTAGGTTATCGGGGGCACATGGCTTTGTGGCTGCAGTCGGTACAAGAAGTCCATTGTCTAGCGACCACCCCCAATCCGTCGGAGGAAGTGAAGTGCCCAGCCATTGTTGGACCTGGAGATAACATCTGTAGACATGTTGTTGTGCAGCATCGCTGCTTGGTGGGAGTGAGGCTAGGTTGATGGGTTTATTCAGTTTAGATTTTGCTACATAACGCTTGTAAGTGACATATCTATATTGGTCGAGAGAGGAAACAGTTTTAATCCCGTATAAGATCAGGAGAAGTTGTTCCCCGGCAGCGGCTACTGCACTTGGTGTACTGTCATCCGCCAAAATTGTGTTGACATACTCTTGTGAGTCGCTAGTAACATCGGAGACAATTGTACTGAATACTTTCTTCTTACCAACTCGAAAGAGTGCAGAAGTAGTGTCACAACCACTTATAGAATGTGCTACAAGGAGGTTGCTTCTATGGTCACCCATTTTGGTTGCTATTTCACTAACTGAAACTAGTAAGTTTGGGGTAATGGAATACATCATGTGAATATTACATCCCGGTTGAACTCGAGAGGTAAGAATGACTAACAAGTCTGTGTCTGTTCCCACAACGACAACATTGTTGTCATCTTGAGCGATGTCAAGTGCAGTTTCGATATCAGTACATCAGCATCAGCCTCGGCCTGCTTGGACTGAATATTGATAGCAGATAGCTCCTGCATTAGAAGATCGATCAGTTGGGTTTTGTTCTTGGCATTTGCAAGGAAATCGGATTGGGGTGTCGTGGCTGGTAACTCGGGTGAGATATTGATATCAATGGAATACCTGTCTTTAGATCTACGGGCTTGTTCCATGCCCTTTGTCGACATTGTACAAGCATAACCATCAAAAACAACCACGACGTTCACCCCAAAATGTCTCACTAGATAATTGGAATATGATGCACATATGTCCTTATATGACGACTGTTTAGGCCATACAACTGCCCTCAATAAAAATCCACCATCTACAACAAACAGAGAATGTTCTGGGATTTTAGTTTGCTCGGAACCGTATGTTTTGAGGATCTTACCGAGCGTGCTTTTCTGTGTCTTCCTCATTCCAGCAGAATCAAACAATGCTGGTGGTTTCGGGGCGAGTTCATATTTGAGATACTCTTCCATCTCTGCTTGTGACTGAATAACACATGTGATGCGGTTGAACAGAATTGTGGGGTCAATCACTACCTTACTTCCACGGACTTTGATGCTATTTGCCATCGATGCGAAAGACTTCACAGTGTCAACACGTCGTAGTTTGATGCTGTTGAACGTTTTGCTTACAACATTCGATACGCAACATTCACCAATTTTGCGAACTTGGTCACAGTTCACAGTTTCGGCGGCCACAAGCCCGGTCGCTATAGAGACTAATTGTAGTGGATCTCTATTCTGAAAGGGGGAATGCACTCTGAGCCAGTTCAATAATTTGGTGATATCATTGGCATCAGTCAATTGTGAACTTTGACGGAGATCCCGATGTTGTTCGCCATGACCAGTGTGAACATGAACAAAATTTTCGAGAACATTACATATCGGAAGGCAAAGAGGTAGTCCATGTACCCATTTCGCAACAGTGCTATCGGTTATTCCCCTGCCATGTGTGAGACCACCAGGGAGCTTGAACATTCTCATTAAACACTGCTCTATGGTCTGATCAGAATATATCCCGTCCCAGAATTTATCTGAGCGCCTTATGGTAAAGTAACCTTTCTCAGTGAACAACTTCAAATCATCCTGTTGCATTATTTCTGTTAGCTCATTCATCTGCTGCAAATAGAGATGAGAACTTTTTGCGTATGCAAAATGACTACCTGCGTGAAATACTGGAATCATATTGCGAACACAATATGTGTGGAGTTCCCAGTCGCCTGTGTGCTCTGCTCTCAAGAACAACTGGAGAAGACCTATTTGCTCGTAGCATTGTACCAAAGCTTTCCTGTGCGTCCTACGGACGCATTCTGGAGCAGTTCGTGTAATTTTGACAGTAGATGGTTGACACTTTCTTGATTGACAGCGTCAGCTGTTGTACAGTCACCTCTGGCAAGTCCACAGAATATTTCAATGACTTCTGTGCAGTCTATGTTATCTAGTGTTCGGCTTTCTTCAAACACAAGTTTTGTAATGGCAATTTGTGTTAGCAAATGGGCACGAACTGCTCTTGAATATGCATGACCACTGATCAAATGATGGATTGACCCACCAGCATAAACAGTCCCCCAAAGTTCATCCAAGCCGCTACCAGCCATGATCGAACCAATTGCCCCTAAATATGACATAATCATATGGAAGCCGCCGAGTCTAACGAAAACTTTTGTCAACTTATCTGACGAAGACACAATCTCCACTGCACACATTACATGCCAATGCATCTTGAGTGTAGGCGAACACCACATTATGTGATTTAATCGAACATGGAAATTGAAACAATGATGCTATAATACGGTATTTGAATGAGAAAAGTCGATGCCGTTTGAATTTGAGTTTAGGGGGTATGGTTAATATTTCACACGTTTCACCAGTTCATTATGGAATAAATGACTATTGTTATATATCATTATAAAGCCACTGCTTTTCTGCAATTTTTGATATATAATTTAACTCCCAAAGTAGTCGTAGATTTGATTTAATGGACGTTGTGTACCGTTGTTTGTATGAAAACAATACATTTTTTTTCGTAATTTTGTACATTTTCGTGAATATTTCACCATCGTGTGTGAGGATTGGTACAAAGTTGGCATTTTCTGTTGGGGATATGTATTCTCAATATAATTCAGCACGATATTTATGATTCTCACCCTACTAAGGCGAATAAGAATGAGAAATATGGAGCTGGGTCAAATTTTTTTTTAAATTTTTTTTTTCAACAAAAAAACGCTATAACTAAAAAAAGCTCAACTCGGATTCGCGGAGACTTTTCACACTTTATCCGCAATGTGTGTCCCGGAAACATATAAAAAAATCAGCTTTCTCCGATTTTTTTCCTTTCTTTCTCATTTTTATGTCTAATGTGCCTGGACTGTAAACTGATCATCAGATTAATCACCTAGATCAGAAGACACACAAATAATAACAAAATAAATTTGATTAATACTTTAGCAATGAAGCATACAGTTGATTCTTATTTGAGCAACTTCTCCTTTTTCCAGACAAAAGTGATCTTCCAAGAGAGGTGGTCTCTCACAAGAGGTTTGGGTAGTAACAAACTAACTGTATTTACAAGTATATGTTTTCACAAATGTCCTGGAAATGAGTTGAAAATTAAGAAAAAGAAAACTGCTGGGACTCAAATTATTTCATTATTTTATTTCAATTTTTCATTTCATAAAATATATTACAAATACACAAATTATATTTTTTTTTTATTTTTCCATTCCTATACATGCATATTTGAAATATGTTTAGTTAATAATTTCCATGTATGACTTTTATGTATGTGAATAAAAAATATATGTACAATGTAATACATTCATTCTGAATAAAGATTTTCTTCATACATGTTCCTTTGCATTGTCTTTCTTTTTTGCTTGTAAAATGGGTACAGTACCAACAGAAATGCCAAGTGAATAATACATGCACAATGTTATACATTCACTTGGAATAAAGTTTTCATGTACAGTACCAACAAAAATAAGTGGTACATCTTTTCTCTTCAGTTGTCAAGCCAGTTCACACTAATTCGGACATTACAGCCGATAAAAATGAGAAAAAAATACTTTGTAAGGTGATCATGGAAGATATTTTTTCTGGATTACTGTGGGAACAATAGTGAGTTGGGAAATTGGTGGGATTGGGTTCCTGGAGAAACACAAGGTTATCAGCTGTTCAGTGCATGTGTGTGCATTTTTTATAAACAAATCTGGTTGACACTCGGAAATCGATATCATGAGTGTTAAGATGCTGTGACATGTTAACCATCCTTTTTATCTGAATGAACATGAAAAGCAGTATATACGTACAGGGATAATGGATTGTAAAGAATGCTTGCCTCACCCACATCCCACCCACACCCCACCCTTAACATAGTGTATTATAGTGTATTCACTAACCTGATGCTTGGGGAGAAATAATTTTACTGAAACTTGAGTGAAAATGTGGTTTGTAATGATGCTAATGAGTCAATTGACGGCACCACTTCAGGCCATTTTTACATGCCAACATTGCTAAAAATGCCAAAATGTACATTTGTTGTGGCATTCATAGATGACCACGGTAAACAATTCAGAGAATATTTAAAAAAATAACTGCCCCTTACTTCACAAACAAGTGAAATTTATATTGATTTCTATTTAACCGAAACTTAAAACACACCAAGTTAAAAAGATTTCAAATTAAGCAGGTAAGAGTTTACCATTTAAATAACCAATGCAGATAATATCAAAATCTGTTATTTTAAATATTTTGTTGTCGATTTTTTTCCACAAAATTTCAACATTATCTTAACATGTGACCCTTCTTTGGAACAAGCTCAATGAGCTGGTTTTAATAAGGGTGTCATATGATATGGTTTTGTTGAAATTTAAACCCAATTTTTTTTTTTTCAACAGTTCGATTTGTAAATTGCATGGGAATATGTGGGCGATATTTTACATAAGGGTTAATGGCATTATCCAAATAATGACACATTAGTGTAAAAAACAAGAGGCCCCACGGGGCCTGAAGCGCTCATCTTGTACAGAACACAATTTAAACAGAGTCCAAGAATGAGTCTACATTAAGCAAGCCATCTCCATAGGCTACACTGTCAATCCTTGAGTCCCTCAGGAGTGACAAAAATAATCTGGGCATCATGCCTTTTCTTCAGTTGATCAAAAGTAAAATGTAGAGCTCCCCTATGAAGCCCCTTGATACAACCTATGTGGATTAATCTTAGTACCTCTAGAGGGTACTGAATACAAAATTTTTAATTCTTCAGCAAAATGGCCAATTCCGGCTCCCATAGAGAGCCCAAATATTAACCCAGACTCTTAATTTGAACACAGTTAAATCTGACTTCCCTAGAGATGTTGTGTACCGAATATGAAAGCATTCTGACTGTTGGATCTGAAGAAGAGAAATTGTAAAGAAATTTCTTCGAATTGCACTAAGTTCAAATTTGGGCTACCATAGCGAGCCCAAATATTGACTTATGGATCCGATTTGAACAAACTTGAATCTGACCCCCCTAGAGATGTTGTATACCAAATGTGAAAGCATTCTGACAAGTGAATCTGAAGAAGAAGATTTTTGAAGAAATTCCCTCATATTGTACTAAGTTAAATTTCATGTTCCCATATGGAGCCCAAATATTAACCTAGGCACTCGAATTGAACAACCTGGAATCTGACCCCCCTAGAGATGTTGTATACCAAATATAAAAGCATTCCGACTGGTGGATCTGAAGAAGAAGATTTTTAAAGAAATTTTCTCATATTGCACTAAGTAAAAATTTGGGCTACCATAGTGAGCCCAAATATATACCTAGGGATTTGATTTGAACAAACTTGAATCTGTCCCCCATAGAGATGTTGCATACCAAATATCAAAGCATTCTGACTGATGGATCTGAAGAAGAAGATTTTTTTAAATTACCCTCCATATTGAACAAAGATAAAATTTGGGCTTCCATAGGAAGCCCAAATATTAACCTAGGGACTTGGTTTGAACAATCTAGAATCTGACCCTCATAACAATGATGTATACCAAATATTAAAAGATTCTGACTGGTGGTTCTGAAGAAGAAGATTTTTAAAGAATATTCCCCATATTACCCTATGTTAAAACTTCGGGCTCCTGTAGAGAGCCCAAATATGAACCAATGAGCTTGATTTCAACAAACTTTTATCTGACCCCCCTATGAATGCTGTATACCAAATATCAAAAGATTCTGATGATTGGTTCTGGAGAAAAGATTTTTTTAAATTTTTGCAAATATGCTGACTCAGCATTTTTTCGATGCCCATTACAGAACACCCTAACATAACCGATGGCAATTTTTTTTTACCATTCAATTCTACTGGTCATAAGGATACTTCATACCAAATAAAAGCTCTCTGTTCCGTGGGGTTTGGGAAATATGGGCGTTTGAAAATATTTCTATTTTTAGCTCCCAGGGTTCCCATGGGGATGCGGGAATTTTTTTTTTTTGCATGGGTCAAGTACTTATGACCCAATACTACCACAAACCAAATTTGGTTCATACCGGACCATCGGTTCAGAAAATAGAAATTTTGGGCGGGGCCAAAAATCTTACCCCTCCTATTACAAAGCCAAATATTACTTTACGAACTTCGTTTGAACAAACTTGATTCTACACCTCATATGGAAGCTCCATAGCAAATATCAAGTCATTGTACACACTGGTTCTTGAGAAGAAGATTTTTAAAATATTTTGGAGCATTTTCCCCCACTCCCTCCCTATGGGGCTGGGCATGCCGAGTTGAACAAAAATGAAATGCCCCTTTGGGACCATCACTCACACAAACTTTCACTTGAATTGGCCCAGTGGCTTTGGAGGAGAAGACCAAAACATGGTGTTGACGGACGACGGATGACGGACGGGAAGCGATGAGATTAGCTCAGCTTGACTTTGTCAAGATGAGCTAAAAACAGTTATGGAGATGCAATCAAAACTCGGGTGAGGAACACCTAGTTTATGCTTGTATCACTACAAATTAAGAGATTAAATGTCCTTTACATGTCTTATTCTAAAACTATTTACCCATGTTACAAAACAATGGCCAACATCCTCTGGAATAGTTTCATATTTTTCAAGCTCTTTTAAGAACACTCTACAAGAAGAAAAAAATAGTATGCATTAGAAACAAATAAAATACTAATGCCAATATAGATCTCTTCATATATACTAAAAATACAATATTGGAAAAAGTCTTAATCCTATTTATTCTTATAAGACAGCTGAAATTCTAATCTCTAACTAGCAAAAACATGCTAGCATGACTTCAGTAATAATGATATTTAGTCCAATAATAGAAAAGGGGATATACATGCATACAGAATATGGCACATGGGAAAAATAGAATGCATTCAATATTACAACTTTACATTTGTCATTAACCAATTAAATATACCTGTACACTGAAAGGTGTGTTAAACTATAAATGAAACATGGCAGCAGTAAAGTGTGTTATAGATGAAGTTAACTTGTATTAACCTAATCAAAAGACCATAATTGTATAATTTTCAATGAACAAAGTACAGAAGGTGGTGCTATCATGTGAGCAAACTTAGTACAGTTGAATCCTCTAACTTGAACAAGCTTGTAAATCACATAGAGTAGAACTGACTTAACTGAATATTTTTTTAATAGAATAACTTTAATTAAACATACAGTCATTTGCCAAACCATTTACCACACCTTTACTATAAATATGCATATATATTATTGAGTAAGTTGCTAAGTGAATACAAAATTTTGTGATGTGTCAAGAATTTACACATACAAACACTAAATTCCCAGGGTTCACAAACCTTATTGGTCTCAACAATTCTTCAAAAATGAGCATTTAATCTATTATAACATTTTTGACTGAGTTCCATGGGCACTGTCAAATAAGATATAATAAGAGAAAATGCTCAATTAATAATAACCAGTATGAAGGAAATGCCAAGTCAAATGAATTTCCCTGTTCGCAGAATATTTTTCTCTTTTAATATGTCTATTCAAATAACAGGATTCAATTGTAATCATATAACAGTATTATTCCATCAAGTAGTATTGTATATAATGAATGAAAGTTTCAGTGCGCTGAAGGCACACAGGTTCATTCCCACTAGACCAATTCCCTTTTGACCAGTTCCCAAAGGGCCAATTCCCAAAAGACCAATTCCCCCTTAGACCAACTCATGCATTCTACTTTTAAAATAATTCTATATCAATAATTTGATATATTTATAAATATTTATAAATATATTTAATGTTATTGATATTCAAGCCTGAAAGTTAAAAAATTTATAGTAATTTATATATTTTTTATACTTACCAATGACCCAGACATAGCTGGTGCTAACTCTTAAAATATAGGGCCAAACACAAATTTTGCCCCCCGATCCCCAAAATTTGCATCTAAAACCAAAGAAAACATGTCCTGAATGGCCCTCCACACTTCACCTCTACTGCGCATGCGCAGTGTCAAGGACGTTCTGAAATTGGCGCCATTAATCATTCTAATAACCAGTGCCTGGTAAGCGCTATGTACTCAGTGGGGGGGTAAGAGTTCCCAACTCCTGGGAGGGCCATCCCCGTCTGGGTCATTGGTAAGTATAAAAAATATAGAAATTACTATAAATTTTTTAACATTTTTATACTGTACCAATGACCCAGACATAGCTGAATAGTAAAAAGGCTGGAGGGCCAAGGACATAGAGCAAGATGGAATACGCTCAATAATATAAAATAGAGTCATCCCCTCTAGGGAAAAAGAAGTATTAGGCCTTACATGTATCTTTCTTATTTATGATAAATTAGAAAGATACAACACCTTCCAAAATTGAGCATCATACATCCATGTTCTCTATTAATATCTAGTATAATCCTTATACTAATAATTTTTAAAGTAAGCCAATAAATAAAGTAAGTCTAGAGAATAGAGACTCTTTATACTCCTTAAAAGTGTCTGAGGATTGCATAATCATGTCCGTTGACACGTGCTATATTCAAAAGCTATACTTTAAAAACTAAGACTTGAATGAATTTTTAAAACATAAACTTCTCACTAACAACCATCCCAATAACAGCTCAGAATTACTAACTCCGGAGGAGGTATCCCCTTGTTTTCATAGTAAAACAGGTGACCCAAGAAAACACCCCCCCCCCCCTTTTTCTTGACCTGGGTCAAATAGCCCAGAGCGAAGAGGGCAGCAGAACGGAGTCACTGCCGAAACAGACAGCCTACCTAGCGATAGTAGCAACTGTTAAGTGAATGACATTCTGAGCAGTAGATAATAGACCTAACAAAAGAGGCCTCCAGAAATGGACTCAATATTTCTGAGATAAAAATTCATGAATGTGGATGGCTGAGCGCAATGAGCAGCCTTCAAAAATCTATAATAGCGACACTATTAATGTAAGCCCAAGATGTAGAAGAACTCTTACTTCATGAGCCGAAATCTCAAACACAACTGCTGAGTCAAAGATATACCATAAGCAGTATCGATAGTTAATTGAATCTATTAGCAATAGAATGGAGCGTAACGTCCTTCTAATAGGCATCAAAGACAGAAGAAGTTTACGCCCGTAGTAATAAACAGATATCTGTTTATAAATACATAAACTCTAACCGGAGAGAGTAAAGGCCTATGCCCGTACGAAGACGGAAGGACCTTAATAACAATAGGTTCCGGATATTAGGAGCCTAACTCTTATGCAAAAATCCAACCTAAATAGTAAAGGAAGTAGTGACTCCGAAACTACGAAAGTGAAAATCATCCACCGATAGTGCATGAAACTCACTGACTCTTCAGTAAAAGAGAAGCCAACAGAATTACTGACTAAAAGGTCAGAATTTGAAAACTACTGTTTCCAAAGGCTCAAATGATTACTTAGCTAAATGAGAACCGAAGTTAAATTCCATATAGGAATTTAATCTAATGATTCTAAGTCTATTTATCAAAAAGTTACTAACCGACTTAGATAAAGAGACATAAGACTCAATTGTAAACAATCAAGAGTGCACAGGTATGAGTTAACATAAACCTATAACCTTAATAATAACAGGCTGCTGTAGATCTTGTCAAACAAGTATACTAAAAAGTTGCAATGAGTAGTATGGAGGGATCAACAATATGAACATAGTGATCCCTACACCAACGACGGAAGAGCCTCCACTTTAGCCGCATAGAATAGCGAAGAAGAGGATCTCCTATAGTAAGAAATCGCGTCCAAAGCTCGTCCAGTACAATGCTTACAATGCAATACGGACCACACAACAGAATACGTGAAGGTTGCGACCTTGCGGGTTGTGATAAAGATGACACGATTTTACCCAGCGAAAAAAGATCCTCTCATTGAGGAAGATTTCGCGTTAAGTCCCACAGTAGACATCAGAGTAAATTTACCCACGGTCTCTGTGAAGACAGAGATGCTATCAACAGAAATGTATTGTGGTTGTTTATCTTAGCAATACCTGCTGAAACAACAGCGCCGGAGGATACGCATATCCTATCATTCCGTCCTATTAGATCAATAGAGCGTTAACAACATTAGCTCAGAGATCCGGACAAGCAAACACATACGTCTGCAATTGATTAGCAAGCTGTGTCGTAAATAAATTATCATTGGGCGCTCCAATTGATAGCAAATCTGATTGAATACTTGTTTGTTGAGAGTCCATTCTGACGGCAACAAGCGACCCATAAGTGAACGGGAGTCCGGTAAAACAATCAGACGACCCGGAATATGACGGACCGAAACAGAACTTGGTGTACTATAACAAACAGAAGGATTCTTTCCATTAAATTGAATAACGGAAACGAATGAGTGCCTCCCTGGTTCCGGAGATACGCCACTACTGTCGAATTAACGGACAGGATTTGAGCATGCGTTTCTAAATAATGTTCATCCAATGACATAAAGCAAGCCTAAAAAACATTATTCCGCGGAAGATAAGTGCTTGCTTAGAGACTGTGGAACCCAAAGACCCTGGCACTTCGAATCCGTTGGGATCAATATTATATCCCAACCTGTTTGACTGGCAACCGTCATAATTATAACACTCGGATCCGGCAACTGCAGTGGCACTCTGTGAGTCAACCACCGAATGTTTGCCCCAGTATGAATCTCTTGCAACACAAGATAGACAAGAGAACGTGTAAATTGAGCAATTCATGTATTGCTGAAAAGTTGCCGTCGAAGAGAAGCTTCTCCGAGAACGAAGCAACTCTGAGAGAGTTCTTCACCTTACTATCCACGCGCGTGGATGTAGCTAGGGCTGCGACACGTCTAACCAACTACAATCAGCCACTGAAGGGCGGAGTTATACGTGAACAAACTACTGCCCTCAAAAGAAATCACATTGAGGATAATATCCCGTAATTCTTTTCTTGAAGACGTAATGATAACGCCTCAGTAAGGTGGATTACGTATGATAAAGCGTCTAAGTTAAGTCTACTAGACATCATTGTCGTTTCCAACATTGTGGTTGGAAAAGACATAGATGGTGAAAAAGAATATTTCCAGTCTTTAACCACGCCGTCTAGACGCATATGAACTCTCGGTATGCCCTGCTCTGCCAAAATAAATTATTCGTATAAATGATAAAAAGGCAGAAATGAGCATTGCGGACAAGAAACTAAACTATCATGCTTGGTAGCAGGCTTATATGCATATATAGCGTCGATAAATAATACACATGTTCTAATGACATTATTGGACTGTGTCGGTAAGTCAGGGACAATGTCCCTGAACCGATCCAAAATTCCGTGTCCAATGACGCTATAAGTCTCTTATCCAACATCGCAGCAATGTAGTCCGAAATAACAATCACTGGAAGATAATGCCAGAAGATATGAATGGCAGCTTCCGATGCTACGAAAGGGAAAACTCGAAATCTTTCGAATCCCTTTCGCCATCCTGTCGGACCCTATAAAGCATTCGGTCGTCCGTACCTGATGCAACCGCGGACCGCACCGACCCAGCGCCGTCAGAAAATTCCTGATTCGACTAAGAAACTATCGATTGCTGGGATGCTGCGAAAAAACTGTGCTAACTCGGATAGCACGTCCGTCACTGAGGCCTGTGGAGAAGCGGTCCTACAATGCATTGCTGCTGGAAGCTCCGTGATCGTTACCCCGTGCATACTACTAATATGCGAGCGAACGGAGTGTATAGGCCTCGTGCCCCTTGGCTACCGGATGGCGTGACCCATTCGCCGTGGAATCACTGAATTATGAAACTGATCGGATACTCGAGGTCACGTAGCCAATGTGCGGTCGTGTGCCCTGCTGTGAGGATAAGGAAGCTTTATCGACAGTCTCTCGGACTGTCAATATAACGGAGCGTCCCGACCGACAGACATATGCTCCGAATGAAAAATATCTGAACCACAACATGCGGTCCCCTATGTTGTTGGACGAGAGAGGGACCTCTCTCGCTCACTGCCCGGACGGACCTGGACAAGCCAGGAACCGGACTAACAGGCTTCCTCCGATCTGTCCTCAATCCGCCATCACTGGGTGAGTACTAAAGTAATTATAGTGCTCGCATCACCCAAATCTCCTTCCTAGACTGCAACGGACAAACCCGGCAGCCGAACCATTCGATGAATGTACGCTACACCGGGTGAGCTAGCGAATGTCACTCCATCGATCCTACAAGGGACCTCTTAGGTGATAGACATATTCCATGAGCACTTATTGCCGCTAGCTCTTCATTAACTATGACAACAGAGGCACACTTTTGAAAGACATCTCCGTAACTTTGCGAACAAGAAACCAGAAATGCTTGGTAATAGCAAGCATATAATAATAATATATATAGCGTCGTACAATAATTCGAAAGTTTGTGTGACATTATTGGACTATGTCGGAACTGAGGGACGATGTCCCTGAACCGAACCAAAAATTTCTAAGTCCACCGACACTATCAGTTTCTTATCCGGCATCGCAGCATTCTGGTCCGACGAAAGAAGCTGTAGAAGATCAAGTCAGATGACATACACAACAGCATATGTTGTTCCGAAAGGGAAAGCTCGAAATCCTCCGAATCCCTTTCGGTATCCCGTCGGACCGGATGAAATTTTCGGACGTCCGTACCCGCTTCCGCGGAGCGTCCCGACCCAGCATCGTCGGATAAAATATATGCGACAGATTCAGTTGATGCTGGGATGCTGCAATAAGCTGTGCTATTTAGGAAAGCACGTCCGTTCCCGAGGCCTGTGCAGTAGCGGTCTTACGATGCATTGCCGGCGGAAGCTCCGTGTACGTTGACTCCCGCACAGTTTCCTATGCGAACGTCTGGAGTCTGCAGGCCTCGTGTCCCTGGCTACCGGATGGTGTGACCTGGTCGCCGATGATTCTCTGACTGGCGAAGCTGACTGGATATCCGAGGTCACGTCGCCAAGAGCGGTCGTGTGCGCTACCATGAGAATGAGGAAGCCTTATTGACAGTCTACTCCGGACTGACTATATGTCGGAGCGTCCCGAGCGACGGACGTATGCTCCGAATGCGAAACATTTTGTACCACAACATCTGGGGCCAGATGTTGTTGTACGAGAGAGGGGCCTCTCTCGCTCGCCGTCCGGATGGACCAGAACGAGCTATGAACCGGACTAAAAGGCTTCCTCCGTTCTCCCTCTAATCCGCCGTCACTGGGTGTGCATTTGGTTGATTTATAGTGCTCGCATCAACCCAAAACTCCTTCTAGACCGCAACGGACGAACCCGGCTGCCGAACCGTTCGATGAATGGACGCTACACCGGGCGAGCTAGCGGACGTCAAAGGCCGTCGAACCTACTAGGGTCCTCTTAGGCAATTGGCGTATTTACATGAGCACTTTTCCGCTAGCCCTTCATTAATTGTGACGACGGAGGCACACTGTTGGAAGACATCACAGATACATCACCCTAATCCTGATCGCCTGAAATAGAAATTGATAAAGTAGAGTGACCCTGCGGGGAAAGGACCGGAGTGTCCAATTCCCCACTAACATACCGTGACATACGGTTCCCATGTTGTCATCGAAGTCATACGATACAGAACAGGAGTTAATGCGAGTACACTGATCACATATAGAATGAATATAAAAGTCAGAGGAAGACTTCCTCTTATTACAATTGATCAAAATCCTTTCAATGTGAAAAGAAAACAAAGTCCTGGTACTCGCACCAACCCCTGGCAATCAAAATACATAATAATATGATCCATTAATATAGAAAAAATAATTGAAATCAAAATATTTTGAAAAAATATTTTTTCAGAACAGCCCAAGTTTCTGAAAAGTAACGTTGAGCCCCAATGGATCCCAAGCCTAAGTGTGGACAAAAATTTTAAAAAAAATTTTAAACAATTTATTCAACACTTACGAACAATAATAATGTATCTAGTTATGATTAAAATAACTTCAAGATATTATTTTCAAGAAATCCCCCCCTCACACAGAGGGCTGTTGTAAATGTAAACAAAGAGTGTAAAAACACTAAAATAAGACTCCAGGCACCCAGGCCTGGAATCATGCAAAACAGAGACTTCCAGGGAAGAAACTGCAGAACATCAGATGGTAGATGCAGAACACAACGCCTAACCACCCGTAGGTGAAGACGTAAACATGGGGAAAAGAACAGAATTCATTCTGTTATTCAGCTAAAACTCCCAAGAAATTTTAGTAATAATAATTACAGAAACTATGCCAAAAGCATGGGAGAATAGCAAGAGGGGACTTAAAGGAAAGGGAGAGAGGAAAACACTGAAAAATCAGTGTAACTAAATAACCAGAATGACAACAAAATGGCTGCTGCCTCGAAAATAGGTAACTTTACATAATTTCATTAAAAAATTTTAAGTTACAGCCCTGATAATATTCTGTCACACATTTTTCCTCTCCTCCTTCTCTATCCTCCTTAGAATCACCATTTCACTAATATTTATGTGTCTGGCATCATTTAAACTGAGATTTACAAGCGTAAAGATCAGTCAGATGTTAACTGATGAAGGGCCAAACTTAGAATGATTAATGATGCCAATTTCGGAACGTCCTTGACACTGCATATGCGCAGTAGAGGTGAAGTGTGGAGGGCCATTCAGGACATGTTTTCTTTGGTTTTAGATGCAAATTTTGGGGATTGGGGGGCAAAATTTATGTTTGGCCCTATATTTTAAGAGTTAGCACCAGCTATGTCTGGGTCATTGGTACAGTATAAAAATATAAGCAGTCTGTCATTTGCAGAATGAGGTCCCCAGAGGGTGGTAGTGTGGTCAGACCCTCCGACAACCTCGAAGTGGAAGATGACTAGGAATTGTGTAACTACCAAAATTCTGCTCTGGTGTTTTACTTAGAAATGTGGGGGCATTTACCTCAGTTTGATGGTTTGTTTTAGAAAGAACAAAAACAAACCCAAACATATCACTGGTTTGGGAGCAGCCCCAGTATATTATCCATAATGGTTATAAATGAAAGTTTCAAAGATACTGCAGCTCAACTTATTCAAGAAGGGACTGAACTAAAATGAAAGATCCAGTAATGCCAAGTCATGTATTCAAGTTTCTACAGAAAAGACATCACACCAAAGCTACATCTGAAATCTGAAAAAGATAGGGTGAGGGATGCGGCCTGTTGGGTGTACTTATGGAATTGTGACAATTTATATGCCAAATCTAAGATGGCGGCTGGTGGTCATGTTTTTCAATGACATTCTGAAAAATTTGCTAGCTCCCATCTAGACATCACACCAAAGCAACATATGAAATCTAAATATGATCGGGTGAGAGATGTGGCCTTTAGGATGAGCTAAAGGAATTTTTGACAATTTATATGCCCAATTTAAGATGGCTGCTGTTGGTCATGTTTTTCAACAAAATGCCGAAAAGTTGGATACCTCCCCTCCTCCCCGCCCCCAATAGAGAGCCCAAATATTAACCCAGGGACCAACACCCTGGAGATGTATACCAAATATCAAAGGATTCTAAAAGATGGTTCTGAAGAAGAAGATTTTTAAAGAAATTCCCTATTATTGCACTAAATTAAAATCCCATATGGAGCCCAAATATTAACCCAGGGACTCGATTTGAACAAACTTAAATCTGGCCCTTCTACACATATTGTATACCAAATATGAAAGGATACTGACTGGTAAATCTGAAGAAGATTTTTAAAGAAATTTCTTCATATTGCACTAAGTTAAAATTAGGACGCCCACATGGAGCCCAATTATTAACCAAGGGATTCGATTTGAACAAATTTGAATTTAACCCCTTAAAGATGTTGTATAACAAATATGAAAGGATTCTGACTGGTGAATCTAAAAAAGATTTTTGAAGAAATTCCCTCATATTGCACTAACTTAAAATTTGAGCACCCACAGGGCATCCAAATATTAACTCAGGGTTCCCTCATATTGCACTAACTTAAAATTCGAGCACCCACAGGGCATCCAAATATTAACTCAGGGACTTGATTTCAACAAACTTGAATCTGACCCCTCTAGAGATGTTATATATCAAATATCAGAAGATTCTAATTGATGGTTCTGGAGACTTCTTTTAATTTTGGAAAACAATTTATGGGTGCCATCCGAGTAATGCCCCTTGTGGTGCCCCCTGCGGGCGTGGCAACTTTATTTGCACAAACTTGAACTGACATATAAGGAACATGCACATCAAATTTGGTTCAATTCGGCATGGTGGTTTATGAGGAGAAGACGATAATGTAAAGTTCATGCTGGACGGATGGCGGACGGTGGACAAAAAGTGATCACTTAAGCTTCCCCTGACCTTCAATCAGGTGAACTAAAAATAACAGCAATGTGAAGCATGCCATATGCCCCTGACCTTGTCGTAACGCCATGGTGGCAATATTGAATTGGTTAGCTGGACCAAATTCGATAGAAAGCATTGACTAGTCATCCACAAGTAACCCCTAAAATTATGCTTTGATCAAATAAGCAGTTTTCAAACCCAACATGCAGTGAATGCAATACAGAGGTCTAAATCGAAAGAGTGAAAAAGGGACAAAACTATGGGAGAAATTATTGGACGGAACCCATTCCCTGGGTATATCTGTTCCCCCAAGCAAGTCTATCAGCATACCAAAGGAGATCTAAATCCGACCGATGGCTTTGAAATTTCAATCAAAAATGTTTGTATGGATGGACAGATGGAGAGATGGACAGTTGGGTGGACAGACGGAGGTCTCCACTAGACACCCCCCAAATCCTCTTTCAGAGGTCGGGGCATAATAAAACCACAAATCCCCTCAGAACATAAAAAACAAGCACAACCCCGAACACACATCTACACTCACACACTCATAAACACACACCCAAAGCCCTTGAAAGAGCTGTTATATATTAATTAATTCATTTGTTTATTTATTTAAAATGTACACTGGTCCCAACCAGGCAAGCTCATTTCAATCCTTGCTTGGTGTTTGGTGGTTTTCTGTGTATGTTAGCAGGAACCTTGTTTAAGGCCCTCCTGTGCTTCATTTACATTTTCCATGCGTCTTCTTGGTTAGAGTGCTTCAAGAAACTTTGAGAGTGTTCAATTGGAAAAATTATAGGTAAAGAGAGATAAGAATCTATTGTATATTGTGCAGGCCTGAAAATAAGCCATCTGACATTTGCAGAATGAGGTCCCCAGAGGGTGAATTTGATGATGCTATCCCATACAGTTGGCCAATTCATCATCTGGGTGCCTCTTTCTGTTCTGTTTTGAGACCCTGATTCAGATTGAGGTTCACAGAGGGTAAATTTAGTGATGCTGTCCTGCTGTGTGGGGTAGCATCACTAAATTCACCCTCTGGGAACCTCATTTTTCAGATGACAGTCTGCTTATTTTCTGACTTGATATTGTGACTGTTGTGTGATTGTTGCTATTGATGTGGCAAGGAGTGGGTTTCACCATAGCCCACACCGCACCCTCCGGGTTGTGAGGCAGTCCTCACAGACTCTATCCTAGAACTCTCAATTGAGTAGCAATGCAATCCTCACTGACTCCATACACTTTCAGTCCATTAAATAATTTTCTGTAAGTTATAGGAAGAGAAGTCGTAGTTGCCTTCTTTGTAAACTATTCCGTCATGAACAGCAAGTATCATGCAGAGGGGCCTGGATTCAATACTCCAGAGAGGGAAAACCTGACTGCAGGTGGAGATTTTTCTCGCTGTTTGTATATAATTTATGTCTTGTTTGACAAATCCCATGATCACAAAAGAAAAAACCCAAGGAAACCTCAAGAAAATTAGTTCTTCTTGTTGAATGCTAACTAGGTTTCAGTTGCAATTATAACACTTCAAAAAGAATTAGCAAGCAATCAAAGATACAATGAGCATTTTTTCTTTGATGATAATAAACTACAGAAAATTGTATTTAGTTAAACCTTGTTAATTGAATCGCCCCTTTCACAGTGAAAATTATTCAATTAACAGGGATGTGGTCACTTTTCGGTATTCCAGAATAAACTGAGCATAAATCCTCTAAAACTTGTTTGACAGAGCTCAGGGAATTCTGTCAATAAGATATGGATTAATGCCTGTATTGGATCTACCAAGGACAAATTGAGCTATAAACAAGGGGAATTCGGTGACTGTCAGGGAAATTTCTTGACATATTACCAGATTTTTATTCAATTAACAAGTTAACTCTATAACCTATATGTAGTTAGGTCATATTTGTTCTGAAAGGATGGTAAATGGTTTTGTGTTTGGAAGTTATATTCATTTAACAGGGTTATTCAATCAGGTGATATCCAATTAAGTGAGCTTTACTTTATTTTATTTTGGGGGGATTCAACAACAGTTCGAGATGACATCCATTACAGTATTTTGCAAGAAAATATCCCTGGCATCCTCAACAGAATTTAGTAAAAGTCTAAAACTAACAAAATCAGAAATGAGAGAAAAACAGATACTTACTTTTCATGAAATTCATAAATTTCTTCTATATTACCAAATATCAAATGGTGTTTACCAGCTATACCTTGTGGGACAGAATTTGATGGTTCTTTGAGATCTTTAAGATAATACTGAAACATAGAAATAAATGTTAATGACTAGGGGGGTTATCTTACTATAAAGATATATGTTGGTAAAACACTTTAATTTGGTGTGCAGTATGATAGAAGGGAGGCAACTCTAAATGCCATTATAGAAAAACCAGGATTTTCTTTCCCAATTCACAGATGCTCTGTTACATGTACCAAGCAGAGGTTTAATTCTGACTTTGGTTAATCCTCTGCACAAGGATGTCGAAATAATAAAATTTCAGAAAGCAAATTTTCCCACAATGCAACTAGAAACCTAACCAATTCAATCTTGTTGGAAAGATTTTTTTAGCTCTTACAAACAAGATTAAATTGGTTGCATTATGGGAAAAATTTGCTACCTGAAATTTTGGTGCTTTTGACATCAGTGTGCGGCAGGTTAACAAAATATACAACTATGAGTTGGCCTCTTATCAATTATTTATTGATGCTAGAATCAGTTGAAATTTTCATCAAATCAAGTCAAAGCTCCTTTACAGCAGCCATGAATTCATTTTATGAGAAATTCAAGATATTACTCAGCAGGTTGAAAGTGGGTGCTGTGGTCAATTCTACAACAAACATGAAAAGCCAGTATATCTTTGAATTTTTTGATAAAAATATATGTAACATACTGCTGGAAAGTTTTCATCTGAAAGTTTGTCAAATAATGGTGTACCATAAGCTGACTGAAAAGTTAAAAAATTTATAGTAATTTATATATTTTTTATACTTACCAATGACCCAGACTTAGCTGGTGCTAACTCCAACAAAAACCAGGGCCAAACACAAATTTTGCCCCCCAATCCCCAAAATTTGCATCCAAAACAAAAAGAAATCATGTCCTAAAGGACCTCCATAGTACGTCTCTACTGCGCATGCGCAGTAACGCAGTCGTCCCGAAATTGGCGCCAATTATCATTCTTACTGGCAGTGCCTGGTCAGCGCTATGTACTCAGCGGGGAGGCAAGAGTTCCCAACTCAGGGAGGGCCATCCCCGTCTGGGTCATTGGTAAGTATAAAAAATATATAAATTACTATAAATTTTTTAACATTTTTATACTGTACCAATGACCCAGACTTAGCTGAATAGTAAACAGGCTGGAGGGCCTAGGACATAGAGGAAAATCCAATAAGCTCAATTATATAATAAAGAGGTAACCCCTTAAGGAGAAAAGGAGTATTAGGCTTTACATGTATCTTTCTTATTTAATATTAAATTAGAAAGATACACTACCCTTAATAATTGAGCACAATAACATTCATGTTCTCTATTAACATCCAGTATAACCCTTATACTAATTATTTTTAAAGCAAGCCAATAAATAAAGTAGTCCAGAGAATTGAGACTCTTTATAATCATTTAAAAGTGTCCGAGTATTGTATATTAAAGCCTGTTTGACACTTGACATATACAAATGCTTCACACCGAGCTACACTTTAAAAATAAGACATGAATGAAATTAAACATTAATATTACACTTTAAAACCATCCCGGAAGCGACTCAGAAATACTGTCTTGGAGGAGGCATTCCCTTGCTTTTCACTATAAAGCAGGTGACCTAAGGGAACACCCGCCCCCCCCCCCCCTTCCCCTTGCCCTGGGTCAAATAGCCCAGAGCGAAGAGGGCAGCCGGACGGAGTCACTGCCGGAACAGAAAGCCTGCATAACTATAGTTGCAACTGTTTAGTGGACGACATTCTGAGCAACAGATAACGGACCTAAACAATGCAGGTCTCCAGAAATGGACTCAATATTTCTGAGATAAAAATTAGTAAATGTGGATGGCTGAGACCAATAAGCAGCCTTCATTAAATCTGTAATAGCAACACTATTAGCATAAGCCCAGGAAGTAGAAAGAGCTCTTACTTCATGAGCAGAAATCTTAAGCACAGACTGCTGAGAAGAAGATAAATCTTCATACGCAGTACGGATAGTTAACTGAATCCATCTAGCAATAGAATGGACTGAAATGTCCTTTCTTTTAGGCATCAAAGACAGAAAGAAACGTTTCCGTCCCTTTCTGATGAACTGAGATCTCTGTTTATAGATACGTAGTGCTCTAACAGGACAGAGTAAAGGCCTACGCCCGTCTGAAGACGGAAGAGCCTTAATAACAATAGGTTCCGGATATTTATTAGGAGCCTGATTCTTAGCTAAAAAACCCACATTAGTAGTGAAGGTGATAGTGTTCCCAACACTACGATAATGAGAATCATCCACCGATAGTGCATGAAGCTCACTGACTCTTCTGGCAGAAGAGAAAGCTAAGAGAAAAGCTGTCTTATAAGATAAGAATTTGAAATCTACTGTCCCAAGAGGTTCAAATGGCTTTTCCTTCAATTTAAGGAGAACCCAAGCTAAATTCCACTTAGGAATTAATCTAAGAGTTCTGGGTCTATTTATCGAAAAGTTTCTAACCAATTTCGATAAAGAGACATTAGATCCAATTTGTAAACTATCATGATGTGCATAGGTATCAGATAACATAGATCTATAACCCTTTATAGTAACAGGCTGCAGTTTGATTTCGTCAAACAAGTATACTAGAAAGTTTGCAATGTCTGGTATAGAGGGATCAAATATATCTACAGAATGATCCCTACACCAACGACGGAAAACCTTCCACTTAGCCGCATAGTTTAGCGAAGAGGAGGTCCTCCTACAGTTAGAAATCGCGTCCACTGCTCGTCCTGTAAAGTGCTTGCCATGCAAGAAGGACCGCACAACGGAAAAACGTGAAGGTTGAGACCTTGCGGGTTGTGATGGAGTTGGCGCGATTTCCCCTGCGAAAGAAGATCCTCTCGTGGAGGAAGCTTCCGCGGTAGGTCCCACAACAGACACCTGAGTAGATTTATCCACGGTCTCTGTGGCGACAGAGATGCTACCAACAGAATCTTGCATTGAGATTGTTTTATCTTTAGCAATACTTGTTGAATTAACGGCGCTGGAGGATACGCATATCCTATCATTCCGTCTACTGCAAATGCTCTTGGATCCGGACACGGGGACACATACGTCTGCAACTGATTGTTGAGATGTGTCGCAAATAAGTCTATCATTGGCCGTTCCCATTGGTAGCAAATCTGATTGAATACTTGTTTGTTGAGAGTCCACTCCGACGGCAACAAGCGACCCTTTCGTGAAAGGGAGTCTGCTAGCACATTCAGACGACCCGGTATGTGACGGACCGAAAGAAGAACGTGATGTTCCAACGCAAACAGAAGGATTCTTTCCGTTAGATTGAACAACGGAACTGAATGAGTGCCTCCCTGATTCCGTATATACGCCACTACTGTCGTATTGTCGGATAGGATTTGGACATGAGCATCGTGAATAATGTCCATCCAGTGACGTAACGCAAGCCAAATTGACATCATTTCCTTGATGTTTATGTGCTTGCACAGGAATTGCGGATCCCAAAGACCCTGGCATCTCGAATCCGTTGGGATTAATGATGCACCCCAACCTGTTTGACTGGCATCCGTCATAATGGTAAAACTCGGATCCGGCAACTGCAGCGGAACTCCTTGAGTTAACCACTGAATGTTTGCCCAAGTCTGAATCTCTTGTTTCACTTGATCTGACAAGAGAACGTCTACATCGAGCGAATGAATTTTCACACTCCAATTCTGAGTCAGGAAAATTTGAAGAGGACGTGTGCGTAGCCGTCCCATCGGAATGAGATCCGCGGCGGCTCCGCACAGACCTATCAGTCTCATAAATTCTCTCGCCGTGACTTTGTCTGCATTCATACAATAGCGAGCGTAACAACTGACTAATTTCGCTCTGGTTAACGGCAGACGAACGAGATTGTTGTGCGTCTCGAAGCTCATTCCCAGATGAGTGAATGACTTGGACGGCACCAGATCCGACTTCTCCTCGTTTACTATGAAACCGAGACGTCGGAGCAATAGAAGAAGATTCTGAACATCGTTCTGAAGCGTTAACTCGTTGCCGTACCTCTGAAGAATGTCGTCCAGGTAGGCCGACGTTACCGCAGACGAATGAGCTCGGAAGTAGATCATTACCGAGTTCATTACCCGAGTGAAAGCCCAGGGTGCTAGATTCATTCCGAAGCACATGGCCCGGAACTGATACACCACTCCTAGGACTGCGAAGCGTAGATACTTTCGGAATGTCGGATGTACCATGACGTGAAAGTACGCATCTTTGAGATCTATGCTCGTTGCATAATCGTTCACCCGAATACTCGCTCTGACCGATCGAATCGTCTTCATATAAAACTTCGGAGCGACGATCAGCTTGTTTATCCAGCTCAAATCTATGACTGGACGGAACGAGCCGTCTGGTTTCGGAACCAGAAACAGATGGCTGTAGAATCCCAGCGATTCCTGGTTTTCTACGACCTCTACCGCGTTCTTCATTAAAAGAGACTGCACCTCTGATAACAGAGCGTCTCTTTTCTGTGTATTTGACGGAAGATGAGTCCACTTTGGACTTCGAGTTAATGGAGGCTTTCGTTTGAAGGATATCTTTAGACCTTCCGAAGTCACTCCTCTCACCCACGGGTCGTCCGTAATCGACGCCCACTCTTGTGAAAAACTCGACAACCTTCCGCCAACCGGAACGCGATAGAGGTTTAAGCCATCACCTCCTGGACCTGCGAGGCCTGCGGTAGGAGAAACCACGTCTTCCACGACCCGCACCTCGCCTCGTCGACCTCGGGGCATCCGACCGATTGTCCCGGCCTGAAGGACGTCCCGAACGAGAGTCGCTATCCTGACGGTCTCTCGAATAAGACCAAGAGGACGCACCGGAACCTCTATAGGAACCTCTCTTGGGCGCATTAGACCCAGAAGTGCCCGCCTTATTCGTGTCTGCTGTATCCGACCTTTTAGGAGCGGATCTGAACAACAGAGAATCATTAGCTTTCTTTTTAATATTATCATAAATAGCGGAAAGCTTGCCGTCAAAGAGAAGTTCTCCTGAGACCGAAGCGACTCTAAGAGAGTTCTTCACCTTAGAATCCACTAGTGTGGATGTAGCCAGGGCTGCGTCACGTCTAACCAACTCCAGATTTGCCACTGAAAGGGCGGAGTTACACGTGGAATAAGCTACTGCCCTTGAAAGAAGTCTTAAAGAGGATTGTATATCCTGAAACTCTTCCCCTTGAAGGCGCAGTGATAACGCCTTAGTAAGGTGATCTGCGTAAGATAAGGCATCTAAATTGGCTCTGTTAGACGCAATAGCTGTTTCCAACACCGCGGTTGGAATAGAAGCTGACGACGGTAATGATAGCTCTAAGTCTTCCGCCTCGTCGTCCATACGCAGAGGAACTCTCGGTATACCCTGTCCTGCCGTGTCGAATTTATTCCTGCATTAATGAAAGGCAGGTTGAGAGTATTTGCGGACAAGAAACCTGCTTTCCCCGTCCTGGAAGCAAGTTTAAAAATAGCGTCGTTCAATAATTCAAATGTTCTTGCAACATTATTGGACTGCGACGGAAACTCGGGAGCGATGTCCCTGAACCGCTCAAAAAATTCAGAGTCCAATGACGCTATAATTCTCTTGTCCGGAAGCGCAGCAGTCTGGCCCGACGGAACAACTTGAGGGAGAAAGTGCCGGATGAAGTCCACGGCAGCTTTATGTTGTTCCGAAAGGGATAGCTCCAATTCATCCGTATCCCTTTCACCATCCGGTCGGACCTCCCGATGTTCCCGGTCGTCCGCCCCCGATGCTTCGGCGGAGCGTACCGACCCAGCGCCGTCGGATAATTCTCGATCCGACACCGTTTCTGTCGGCTGCTGGGATGCTGCGATAAGCTGTGCTATCTGCACTAGAATGTCCGACGTCGAGACCTGCGGAGGCGCGGTCTTTCGCTGCTTCGCCGAGGGCAGCTCCGCATCAGATGGCTCCCGCATACTTTTCCTATGCGAACGTCCGGAGTCCATCGGTCTCGAATCCCTGGCTGCCGGATGGTGTGACCTGGTCGCCGAAGAATCCTTCATCGGCGAAGCTGGCAAAATATCGGAGGTCACGCAGCCAAGGTGCGGTCGTGTGCGCCGACGAGAAGAGGAAGCCTTAACAGTCTCTGCGGACTGCTTATACAACGGAGCGTCCCGAGCGACGGACGTATGCTCCGCTAAAGACACATTTTGTACCACAACATCTGGTCCCAGATGTTGTTGTACGAGAGAGGGGCCTCTCTCGCTCGCGGCCCGGCTGGACCTGGACGAGCTAGGAACCGGACTGAAAGGCTTCCTCCGTTCTCGTTTACTATCCGCCGTCACTGGGTGTGCATCTATTATGTTTATAGTGCTCGCATCACCCAAAATTTCCTCTTGGACCGCATCGGACGAACCCGGCTGCCGAACCATTCGGTGAATGGACGCTACACCGGGCGAGCTAGCGGACGACATTTGTCTAATCTCCATGAGCACTTTTGCCGCTAGCTCTGAATTCATTTGTGACGACGGACGCACACTTGAAGAAGATAACATGGAAACATCACCCTGTTCTGGTTCCTCTGAAATAGAAACTGAGAGAGTAGAGTGACCTTGTGGAGAAAGAGCCGGCATCGCTCTTTCTCCAGAAACAACATATCGTGACACACGTTTCCAATGTTTCTCATCCCAATGTTCACATATAGGACAGGGATTAATGCGAGAACACTGACTACAATTAATACAATGATCATGAAAGTCAGAGGAAGATTTCTTCCTATTACAATTTGAACAATGTCCCTTCATTGTGAAAGAACAACAATAAGTCCTAGTTACTCGCAAAAACCCCTGACACAAAGATACATAATAACATGATCCATTAATAAATGAAAAAACAATTGCAAAACAAAATAATTTTGAAAAAATATTTTTTCAGAGAAGCCCAAGTTGCTGAAAAGTAACGTTGAGCCCCGATGGATCCGATGGCAAAGTGTGGTCAAAAATTTTAAATTTATATAAAATAATTAATGAGACACTTTCGGATAATATAAATGTATCTTATAATGAGATAAACTACCACAAAGGCAAACAGCCCCCCTCAAAAAAGGCTGTTGCCAATGAAAACAAACAGTGTAAACACACTAGAAAACATGACTCCAGGCACTGAAAAAACTGGCCCGGGATCAGTCATCAATTACACTCTATCTGATGCAAAACAGAGACTCCCAGGGGAGAATCTGCAGAACATCAGATGGAAGATGCAGAACACAAACGTTATACACCCATGGGTGAAAACGTAACTATGGGGAAAATAACAGAAAACATTCTGTAACCAAGGAACTCTCCCTGGAAATTTTAGAAATGAAACTTCTCAAAAATATGCCAAAAGCATGGGAGAATTGCAAGGGGGGACTTTAGAAGGCTAGGGGAGAGGAAACACTGAATAAGCAGTGCAACAATTAGCAAGAATGACAACAAGAGGCCCATGCCTCGAAAATAGGCAACTTAACATAATTTCAACAAAAAATTTTAAGTACAGCCCTGATTATTTTTTGCCACTTCTTTTTTCCTCTCCTCCTTCTATCCTCCTTAGAATCACATTTTCTCCAAAAATTACGTGTCTGGCATCCTTTAAACTGAGATTTACAGGCACAAAGATCAGTGAGATGTTGACTGATGAAGGGCCAAACAGAGAATGATAATTGGCGCCAATTTCGGGACGACTGCGTCACTGCGCATGCGCAGTAGAGACGTACTATGGAGGTCCTTTAGGACATGATTTCTTTTTGTTTTGGATGCAAATTTTGGGGATTGGGGGGCAAAATTTGTGTTTGGCCCTGGTTTTTGTTGGAGTTAGCACCAGCTAAGTCTGGGTCATTGGTACAGTATAAAAATACTGAGAGTTCACACCTAAGCTGCATCCGATGGTAAAAATGAAAGAAATTCTAAGTTCATAAAGGGCAATAACATTGAAAAAAAAATTCTGAATGAAACCTGCACTGAATGTAGTACAAAACATCAGCAAGAAACACTTGCATACCCAATATTGTTGGTCACAGACCGAATGACCTGCCAACACTACCACATATAGAGCTGCTTGTTGCAGCTAAAAAAAAAACTCATCCTTACAAAAGTGTCACATGTCAAACATGGAAGCCTTTGGATTTGTACTTGGTGAGAAATTTGTCTAATGTTTTTCCTATTACCCACAGGATTACATTGTGAAACCTTCATTTTACGACATGGTACAACCGATCAGAATTTACCTTTTTTGAACAGTTTGATTCTACTTCTCTAATAAAGGCTGATTATATATATACTAAGGATGCTCCATTCCAAATATCAATACTTGTGCAGTGCTGTTTACAACAAGAGGCCCCACGGGGCCTGAAGAGCTCATCCTGAACAGAACACAATATAAACAGAGTACAAGAATGAGTCTACATTAAGCAATCCATCTCCATAGGCTACACTGTCAATCCGCGAGTCCCTCAGGAGTGACAAAAATAATCCGGGAATCATGCCTTTTCTTCAGTTGATCGTAATGTAAAATGTAGAGCTCCCCTATGAAGCCCCTTGATACAACCTATGTGGATTAATCTTAGTTACACACCTCTAGAGGGTACTGAATACAAAATTTTTAATTTTTCAGCAAAATGGCTAATTCCGGCTCCCATTGGAAGCCCAAATATTATCCCAGCGACTCAATTTGAACACAGTTGAAACTGACTTCCTTAGAGATGTTGTGAACCAAATATGAAAGCATTCTGACTGTTGGATCTGAAGAAGAGAAATTTTAAAGAAATTTCTTCATATTGCACTAAGTTAAAATTTGGGCTACCATAGCGAGCCCAAATATTAACCTATGGATCTGATTTGAACAAAGTTTAATCTGACCCCCCTAGAGATGTTGTATACCAAATATGAAAGCATTCTGAATAATGGATCTGAAGAAGAAGATTTTTGAGGAAATTTCCTCATATTGTACTAAGTTAAATTTCAGGTTTCCATATGGAGTCCAAATATTAACCCAGACACTTGAATTGAACCCCCCTAGAGGTGTTGTATACCAAATATGAAAGTATTCCGACTGGTGGATCTGAAAAAGAAGATTTCCAAAGAAATTTCCTCAAATCGCACTAAGTAAAAATTTGGGCTAACGTAGCAAGCCCAAATATATACCAAGGGATCTGATTTGAACAAACTTGAATCTGGCCCCCCTAGAGATGTTGCATACCAAATATGAAAGCATTCTGACTGGTGGATCTGAACAAGAAGATTTTTCTTCCATAGGAAGCCCAAATAATAACCTAGGGACTTGGTTTGAACAATCTTGAATCTGACCCTCATAACAATGATGTATATCAAACAATAAAAGATTCTGACTGGTGGTTCTGAAGAAGAAGATTTTTAAAGAATATTCCCATATTACCCTATGTACAAAATTAGTGCTCCTGTATTGAGCCCAAATATGAACCAATGTGCTTTATTTTAACAAACATGTATCTGACCCCCCTAAAAATGCTGTTTACCGAATATCAAAAGATTCTGATGAGTGGTTCTGGAGAAAAATTTTTTTTTAATTTTTGCAAATATGCTGACTCTGCATTTTTTCGATGCCCATTACAGAACACCCTAACATAACCGATGGCAATTTTTTTGTTACCATTCCATTTCCCAGGGTTTTTTTTTTTTTGCAAGGATCAAGTACTTATGACCCAATAATATTACATACCAAATTTAGTTCAAACCGGACCATCGGTTCAGAAAATAGAAATTTTGGGCAGGGCCAAAAATCTTACCCCTCCCATTACAAAGCCAAATATTGCTTCACGAACTTCGTTTGAACAAACTTGATTCTACACCTCAAAAGGAAGCTCCATAGCAAATATCAAGTCATTGTACACACTGGTTCATGAAAAGATTTTAAAAATATTTTGGAGCTTTTTCCCCAACTCCCTCCCTATGGGGCTGGGCATGTTGAGTTGAACAAAAATGCAATGCCCCTTTGGGACCATCACTCACACAAACTTTCACTTGACTTGGCTTTGGAGGAGAAGACCAAAACATGGTGACGGCGGACGACGGACAGAGAGCGATGAAATTAGCTCAGCTTGACTTTGTCAAGATGAGCTAAAAACTGTGCACCAAAGCTGCAATGGAGGGTAAAAATGAACAAATTCCAAGTCTATAAAGGACAATAACTCGGAGAAAAATACTCTGAATAACATGACATTGAAGATGAGGGTAGACAACAATAAGATACACTTGCATACCACATAGGATGTCATTCTAGTAAGTATTTTAAAAGTTATTGAGTTTAAAAACACAATGGTCAGACCGACCTACTAGCATTGCTACATTTTGAGCTTGTTGCAGCAAAAAAAAATCAGGCAAAAATTTTTTTTTCCAATTTAAGACTATGCAGTATCCCATCGAGGTGCCAGCTATTTTATTTTTGGGTAGAAAACAAGTACATGTCATACATTTATCTTGTGCTCCAAATTCCATTCAAACCAGCCTGGAGTTGTGAAAATGATAAATTTATACCATTTTGTATGTTTTTATACTTACCAATGGCCCAGACATAGCTGGTGCCAACTCTAAAATATCTAGGGCCAAACACAAATTTTGCCCCCAATCCCCAAAATTTGCATGCAAAACCGAAAATTACAAGTCCTAACTGGTCCTCCATACATTTACCCTCTGCGCATGCGCAGACGTTAGGAAGTGACCGGAATTGGCGCCAACACCATTCTTTGAAAAAGAGAGTATTACATAATAATTCAGCGGGGAGGTATGAGTGCCCACTCATGGGAGGGCCCTTCCCATCTGGGCCATTGGTAAGTATAAAAATATACAAATTGGTATAAATTTATCATATTTTTACACAGTATACAAATGGCCCAGACATAGCTGAATCTTAAATAGGTGGAGGGCTTAAGACTTCTGAAATAATTCCAATCCTGCCATCCATAATGAAGGAACTTACATGTAGAACAGTTAGGAATTACATGTATGTCTCTCTATACAGTAATAGAGGAGACATATTCTAAACAAGGGGCCCAATGAAGTAATTCCTTAATGTAAGTATGAAGACAAGTTCCTAATTTTCCAAGGCTAGCCCAGACTGAGCCCCAAAAATTAGGATGGCGTATCTGAGAATAAGAGAAAATCCCCCACAAACATATGCCTTACAATAACATTTCAGCTGTACGCAGGATATAAATACGGATAAAAACAGCATCCTTCAATGCTACATACATTTTAAGCCAGATTATGGGTAAAAACACCCCCTTTTTTTGAAGTAACCTTCAAAATAAAAAAGGGGGAGAGCTCTGGAAACAATAAGAGCGGTACCCAACAACAATATAATTAATCGTCGAACACGCATTCAGGAATTAATTCATGATTAATAAATGGTGCTTAACGTTACTTCAGAAGTTATGGCTATAGCGACGATCTTGGAATTATTATTACACAGTAAATAGCATACACCGCAGACAACGTACATATACGTCAAAACCGGTGATATAAAATATAACATACATATATCTAATAAAGCCACACTGAACGAATTCGAAGTCATAACGAAATCCCCTAATATTAATCGTACCTGTGTCAGTTAAGAGAAAAAATATAGGTACCGAAATGGTTCCCTCACGTTTAACCGACTCCATATGCCACTATGGATGGAGAGGAAAGTGAAGAATAAAACATCCCCTGAAAGAAGACCCTCTCTGGAAGAAAGCTTCTCGGGAGTGACACATATCCGACACTTGAGGATATTGATTCAAGATTCTTGTGACAACAGAGGTGCTACCAGTAGGATTCACTATTTAAACTTAAACATAAGCTATTGAATCAAATGAGTAGGATACGAATATCCTAATATTCCTCCCCATGAATTTGCAGAGCGTCTACTGCCTGCGCTAAATAATCTGGGCATGGCAACACAAATGACGGTAACAACTGTTCCGGTGCGGCGCAAACTAAAGAATCATGGGGTGATCCCACTGGTAGCAAAACTGTACAAATAAACGCATGTTGAGCATCCATACATATGAAACAGGCGACCTTTCCGAGGAGCGAGTCGGCTAGTACGTTCAGACGACCCAGTGTATGATGGATAGAGAGACATGAAAATGATTCTCTGTTAGGTATTATAAGAAAAGTGAATGGGTGCCGCCCTGGTTCCTGATTACGCTACCACTATTGAGTTGTTCAACAACTCTGAACAAGCGTGAACGCATTGATATAGCGCTAACAATATTGACATCGTTCTTGATGATCATGTGTTTCTACAGAAACCGAGGGTCTCAGACCCCTGCAATTATAGTCTGTAGGACTCAGGGCCATGCCTCAAACTATAGACTCATACCCGTCATAATCGTGAAAGCCGGATCTGGCAGTTGCAGCGGAACTAATGAGTTAACCACTGAAAATGTGCCTCAATATGGACCTTTTTGTTTACTATATCCGTTAAAACAATACTGGTCCTGAGCGAATGCATTGTCACACTCCAGTTCTGTGTAAGAATAACTGGAGGGGGGCATGTGCGTAAGCGACCCATCTAAACAAGACGCGTAGCCGTGCAGCACATCTCCAACAGTCGCATAAAACTAATTCGTTCTTGATATGGCAGACAAACCAGATTTTTATGAGACATTACCAAGTTAATATTCGAGTGACAGCACAGGGCGCTATCTCCAGACCAAAGCTATCCTTAGATTTATTCTTATAGCATAGTCAATCACTCGAACACTCATTTAACCGACTAAATGATAATCATAAATAAACTTTTAGAGCTTTGATAAACTTGTTAACAAGCTCCAGTCTATTATCTGTCGGAGCGAGCTCTTAGGCTTCGGTACGAGTAACAGGTGGCTACAGAATTCCAGAGAATCTTGATTCTCGACGACCTCTATTAACATCATTGTCAAGAGAACCTTAACCTCCGATTGGAGAGACTCTTATGCAAGGATTAGACGGAAGCATTGTCCATCAGACATTAAATTAGTTGTGGTTCTCTCAGAAAGATAGCCGCAGGCCTTCCAAAACCACCCCTTCTGAACTACTAGTCTCCGTAACAGTTATCCAGATTGATGCTCATCTTGTAACCATCCGTCAACCGCAAAACAACAGAGGTCCTAACTCACACCTGTAGCACCTGCAAGGCCTACGGAAGGAGGAACTGTGTCTCATTGCTTAGAGCCTCGACCTAGCAGTTTAGGTGCGTCTGACCGGAAGTCTCGATCAGATGTCAGACGTAAGCCCCGTATTCGAGTCACTATATGACGATCCCTAGAGTAATTATAGGAGAGTAAACTATACCCTCACAAGGAGTCCTTATAGGCGACCTCCTATCTAGGACGTCCTCCCTTACTCCTTTCTGCTAAGGCGTGTTGAATATACGCTGACATAAGGAGCAGAGTATTGATGCTTTCTTTGTAGCTTGTTCATAAACCAATGAAAGCTTATCGTCAAAAACTTAGTGTTCAGAAACCGGAGAGACTCTAAGAGAGTTTTTCACCTTGTCATCTATTAAGGATGATGACGCAAGGGCTCTGTCATGTCTATTTAACTCCGAATTAGCAACTTGTTAAGACAGAGTTATACGTGATAAATATATAGCCCTGGTAAGGACTCTAAATGAGGTACAAACATCCTCCAATTCCTTTCCATAGAGACGTAGCATCACAGCTCTTAAAGGTGATCTACGTAATACAGTGAGTCTAAATTCGCTCTGAATGAATAAATGTCGACTCAATTATGACCAAGCGAATAACGAATGATGAAGGTAAGGCCATAGCTAGGTTCTTAGCTTACTCATTCAAACGCAGAGGAACTCTCAATACATCTTCACTGTTTTCTGACCAGCAGAACTACAGAAGAAGATGACAAGAAACCTCCTTACTTCTTTCCATTGGAAAGTTGAATGTGGAGTCGTCTAAAAGGCCGAAAGCCTGCGACACCTGTCTATACTTAACCGGAAAAGACATTCTTTCTCCTTTTCCGGATAATTTAGTGTGCAACAACGCTAGCTGTTAGATGCAGCATTCTGATTTGTTGGAACACATTCAGGGTAATGTTGATGGAATAAATCCTCTCAACCCTGAATTGTTCCAAATGTGGAGGGTAAATTCCCTCCATATCCCTTCATCATTCGTCTGAATCAGTTGAAATCACGGTCAACGGTATCTGAATGCGCAGATAACTGGACCGACCCAGCACCATGCAACAGCTCAGATTTTGAGACTGCTGTCGATTGCTACTGCACTTGCTGGGATGCTGCGAGGAGCTGCGTATCTGCATCAGTAAAACCGAAACGGAGGCCTAAGGTGCAGCGGTCTTCTGGCCACAGGCTGCTCACGGGACAGGGTGCCTGAGACGGCACTTTCTCCGGACATCCTGATATATGAGGCCTCGTCTAAGCTATTGAATAGTGCTACTTTCGAGCTGTAGCAGCATTCTGATTCTCAGGAACAAACTCAGGGAAGTATAGATGCAAAAGCACTATCGCCACCCTGTTGTTCCAAAAGGGAAGGGTAATTCTCTTCCAAATCCCTTCCATCCTCCAACTGAATCAGATTATACTCACGGTCATCGGCATCTGAATGCGCAGATGACTGGACCGACCCAGCACCTTCCGACAGCTCAAGTTCCGACTCTGCCGTCGTCTGCTTCTGCATTTGCTGGGATGCTGCCAAAAGCTGCGTAATCTGCGACAGCAAGTCTGTTACGGAGGCCTAAGGAGCAGCGGTCTTCTGCTGCATGGCCGCCGGCTGCTCCTGGGACAGTGTGTCTGAGATGGCTCTTTTCTGCGGACGTCCCTATAAATGAGGCCTTGTCTCCTTGGCTACTGTATGGTGTGACTTCTCTGATGAAGAGTGACTTCCTCGGCGATGCAGGCTGGATATCAGAAGTCACGTAGCCAAGGTGCGGTCGTGTGTGTTTGGTAGATATGAAGAAGCCATAAATATAGCCGACCCCAGCTGTAAACTGAACAGAGCATACCGGACGGGAGGTGTGGAAGTATGCCCCAACTGACGCAAGTTCCGATCCATAACATCTGGCCCCAGATGTTATAATAAAAGAGAGAGGGGGGCCCTCTCTCGCTCGTGGTCCTTCAGACCTGGCCGAGCTTCTTGCTGAACTTGCCAGCTTCTTCCTTTCCGTCGTCGCAGGGTGAGCCTTATAATGATATTATATTACAGTGCTCGCTCTACCCTTTCCATTCTCCTTGACCGCAACGGACACACCCGGCGTCACGGTACCCTCAGGTAGTGTACCGCTTCACCGGTCGAGCTAGCTGGCGACAGGGATTTGAAACCACACTGTGGTTTATTGCCCTGTCTAATATTCATGAGCACTTTTGCCGCTAGCTCTGATTGACTAATTAATGTGATGACGGAAGCACACTATCTGACAGCGTCACGTAAACATCACCATGTTCTTGTTCCTCTGTAAATATAAACTAATAAACTAGAGTGACCTAGGGCGAGAGGACCGGTGGCAGCCTCTCATTACGAGAGGACCGGCAGTGGTTCCTCGCTAACAACGTACCGTGACACCCGTCAGCAACGTTTTTCATCCCATGCGACACATATGAGCAAGAATTAGTAGAAGTACATCGATTACAAGCAAGGCAGCCTACAAGAAAATAAGAGGAACAACTTCCTCGCCTTGCTTAAAGAGCAATATGTTTACATAATGAAGCAGACAAAGTCGATTGTACTCCCACCAATTCCACATTAAATACAAATAAAAAGATACATAACAAAAACATTCAAAATATAAATCGAAAAATAGTTTACACCCAAAAATTTTTCGAAATTCAAAGGGAACGAAGTGCCCAAATGTATCCCAAAAGAGCCAAAGTGTGGACAAAATTAATTTTTTCCTCCCAAAAATTAACTGCCACACTACGGGACTGTATAATGTATCTTACAACAGACCTACCATATTAGAAATAGGAACCTACACATAAATAACAAACGTTGCTAATGTAAACAACGTCCAAATGAAAACTGGAAACGAGACCCCAGGCAACACGGCCCAAAGTCAGTAACAGATTTTTGAATAATCCGATGTAAGGCAAGATCTTCATCAGAAGAAAAAACGATACATTGGAAGTATGATGCATGACTAAAAACGCCTAAACACCCTAAGGGTGAGGACGTAACCCTGGGGAAATACAGAAAAAACTTTCTGTATAACACGTTAAACTCCACAAGAAATTTTATATAAAAATTTTTAAAAAAAACAAGCCAAAAAGCTTGGGAGTTTAACAGGGGGGATCAAGGGAGGTTAGGGAAGGAATACTTAACCAACAGTGGAAAAATCATTATCAACAATGATGACGTCAGGCTCATGTCCCGAAATTAGGGAACATGAACTAATTTTTATAAATATTATAAAATTACAGCCCTGAACGTTTTCAAACCACCGTTTCTTCCTTCCTTCATCTAATTGTGTCCTTGGATCCACCAATTTAACCATTGATCTGTATCTGGAATCATTATTAATTGAGATTTAAAAAGCACAAAAGTCAGTTTGTTGTTATCTGACAAGGTCCAAACAAAGAATGGTGTCTGTGCCAATTCCGGTCACTTCCTGATGTCTGCACATGCGCAGAGGGTAAATGTATGGAGGACCAGTTTTTCGATTTTGCATGCAAATTTTGGGGATTGGGGGGCAAAATTTGTGTTTGGCCCTAGATATTTTAGAGTTAGCACCAGCTATGACTGGGCCATTGGTATACTGTGTAAAAATATTAAATACTCAAGTAGGACCCAAAATGTTATCCTGCACTAGATGACTGCAAACATATCCCCTCAAAATACATTTGAAAATATTTTATTCTGGACCTAATAATGTTGAATATAGAATTGTAATTCAAAGCATTCATCAGTTTATGAGAGGGTTTTTATAAAATTGGGGGAAATTCTTGCCCCAGCCCTACAACATAGGGTGAAAGCAACTGATTTTTGACAATACAGATGTGCCACCAACCACATTCAATTTTTATTGAAATTGGTTCAGAGGTTTTGGAGAAGACTCAAATACTGCCTTCACAAAGGGAAGTGACCATGGATGAAAAGTGATGACAACTGTTCTCAGTGACTGTCAGTGAGATGAGCTAAGAATGAGTATTCATTTTATGAGATTCATCGTCTATTGGGTTAATAATACTAAAGGGTTAATAATACTTCAACTGGTGGTTTACAAATTTTAGTAGAAAATACCTTGACACAGACTTCTAAATCTTTCACATATGTCCTTTCAGTCTGAAGAAGTTCAGCCATAATAAACCTATAAGAAAAACAGTGCAAATGTAATGCATATTAAACAAATAGGCCGATTAAATCGTCAGATGCGTACCCATACGTGGAACTAGTAGAAAGCTGTATGACGGAGGCCCACCCCAGATGCCGACATTATGTACAGCATACATGGTATGGGTACATATAGAAATGGATTGGAGGAGTTCCTAATTTGATAGATAAAGGGTTTATATCTCCAGATCAAATTATTAGATTTACATAAAAAACTATTCAGCACCGCACACCAGTAACCTGAATACGTATATAAAGTAATCCGATAATCAGATTAATTTTTTTTGAGTTATCGCATGCCGAAGAAATGGATTGGAGGAGTTCTCAATTTGAAGGATAAAGGGTTAATATCACAGGATCAAATTATCAGATTTACACCAAAAACTATACAGCTCGGCACATCAGTAACCTGAACACATATATGAAGTAACATGAGAATCGGATGGATATTTTTTGAGTTATGTCATGCCAAAGGGATTGGATGAATTTTCAATTCGAAGGATAAAGGGTTAAAATCTCTGGATCAAATTATCAGATTTACATCAAAAACTATACAGCTCGGCACATCAGTAACCTGAACACAAATATAAAGTAACTTGACAATCCAAGCAATATTTTTCAAGTTAATGAATACCAAAGAAATGGATACGGATGGACGGACGGAGGGAGGGACAGATGGAGAGAAGGATGGACGAACGACGGCATTATGTGTACCATACATGGTATGGTTACACATAACAAAATGAAGACATCTACTCAAGTACAGGCAACACAAACATAACACATGGGTGCATTAATTTTTTTCAATTCCTTTCACATATCAGAACACCTACATTTGTATTTAACCAGTCAACTGCACGTAATCAAATCGGTTAAATTTTACCCCATTGCGTAATAAATTTTGTAAAAAACGCCTTTTTGCGTATGTAATAAACTGTGGTTACATACTACAAATAAGTGTAATTTTCTTATTTTTCCAGTCATTTGCAGCCGGCTCAGAATCTAAGTCAGCAGTACTGGAATCCATGTATTCTTTTTTATTTTCAACTTCAGTGTCCATATCAGTCGCCTCCAACTAAATAACCGTCCTCCACTTCATTTTCCGATTCACTATCTAAAGATGATAAATCATCATCAGATTCCAATACACATTCCAAAACTTCATCTTTAGACAATTGCTTTTTCTTAGACACAGACATTTTAGCACAAAAGTTGGCAAAAAATAGCAGTCAGGTGTATCAGAAACAAAACAAAACCGGCTATAAATTATAAATAGAACGGCTTGCTTGGGAATTCCCACATGACTTAGTTTGGTGCTCAATTTATAAGAAGAAAATAGCGAAGGAAGAATGACAACTCTGTGTGGAGAATGAGTAAACCTGTGCGTAATTGGTTTATGAATGTAACAGGTTCACTGTGGATTTCCTCATGACGTAGCTGGATGCTATAATTATAAGATGGATATGTCCGTCTTGCGCATTAGTATAAAGGTTACATGGGATGGATATATCCGCCATATGCAGTTAAGTGGTTAATTGTTACAACTAAGTCCCAGCTTGCGTAACTTTCTTTGTGACCATGAAATGTTTGTTTGTTAAAACAAAACAGATCGACTCTCTCTGCTTGAAAAGGCAACTTATCAACGGCAGTTTATACTACAGCTTTCCGACGTGGAACCGCTCTCAATTAGAATTTATAATCAACACCCCTTCTGACTACTTTTGTTTCATCTTAGAGGCTGTTGCACACAGCACTCGACTCAGGTGATATCGTGGATAGGAACATGCTCTCTCTCTGTTTGTTATGTGGGTTTAGTGGTGGACTACCAGGGTGCTACACTACAATGTTTTGCATCAGAGTCGTGGTTTTTATTTATTTATTTATTTATTTATTTATTTATTTATTTATTTATTGATATTTATTTTATTTTATATTTTTTTTGTGACATGTGATGCCCTGGGGTTGGTCTTCTCTCTTGATAGTTCGCAGTTTCACATAGTGTGCAAGAGCCTTTAATTTCATAAGTAAGTGGATTGTTTATTTTTCTATATTCTGTATGTTTGTAGAAACTGTGTTTCAATGATTTCTACCTCTGCTGTATCCAGTAACAAATTTGTACTCTTCGACATATCTGAATAATAAAGTAAAAAAAAAAAAAAAAACATCAAAAAGTTAAAAAATTTATAGTAATTTATATATTTTTTATACTTACCAATGACCCAGACTTAGCCGGTGCTAACTCCAACAAAACCAGTGCCAAACACAAATTTTGCCCCCCAATCCCCAAAATTTGCATCCAAAACAAAAAGAAATCATGTCCTAAAGGACCTCCATACTACGCCTCTACTGCGCATGCGCAGTGACGCAGTCGTCCCGAAATTGGCGCGAATTATCATTCTTACTGGCAGTGCCTGGTCAGCGCTATGTACTCAGCGGGGAGGCAAGAGTTCCCAACTCCAGGGAGGGCCATCCCCGTCTGGGTCATTGGTAAGTATAAAAAATATATAAATTACTATAAATTTTTTAACATTTTTATACTGTACCAATGACCCAGACTTAGCTGAATAGTAAACAGGCTGGAGGGCCTAGGACATAGAGGAAAATCCAATAAGCTCAACTATATAGTAAAGAGGTAACCCCTTAAGGAGAGAAGGAGTATTAGGCTTTACATGTATCTTTCTTATTTAATATTAAATTAGAAAGATACACTACCCTTAATAATTGAGCACAATAACATTCATGTTCTCTATTAACATCCAGTATAACCCTTATACTAATTATTTTTAAAGCAAGCCAATAAATAAAGTAGTCCAGAGAATTGAGACTCTTTATAATCATTTAAAAGTGTCCGAGTATTGTATATTAAAGCCCGTTTGACACTTGACATATACAAATGCTTCACACCGAGCTACACTTTAAAAACAAGACATGAATGAATTTAAACATTAATATTACACTTTAAAACCATCCCGGAAGCGACTCAGAAATACTGACTTGGAGGAGGCATTCCCTTGCTTTTCACTATAAAGCAGGTGACCTAAGGGAACACCCGCCCCCCCCCCCCCCCTTCCCCTGGGTCAAATAGCCCAGAGCGAAGAGGGCAGCCGGACGGAGTCACTGCCGGAACAGAAAGCCTGCATAACTATAGTTGCAACTGTTTAGTGGACGACATTCTGAGCAACAGATAACGGACCTAAACAATGCAGGTCTCCAGAAATGGACTCAATATTTCTGAGATAAAAATTCGTAAATGTGGATGGCTGAGACCAATAAGCAGCCTTCATTAAATCTGTAATAGCAACACTATTAGCATAAGCCCAGGAAGTAGAAAGAGCTCTTACTTCATGAGCAGAAATCGTAAGCACAGACTGCTGAGAAGAAGATAAATCTTCATAAGCAGTACGGATAGTTAACTGAATCCATCTAGCAATAGAATGGACTGAAATGTCCTTTCTATTAGGCATCAAAGACAGAAAGAAACGTTTCTGTCCCTTTCTGATAAACTGAGATCTCTGTTTATAGATACGTAGTGCTCTAACAGGACAGAGTAAAGGCCTACGCCCGTCTGAAGACAGAAGAGCCTTAATAACAATAGGTTCCGGATATTTATTAGGAGCCTGATTCTTAGCTAAAAAACCCACATTAGTAGTGAAGGTGATAGTGTTCCCAACACTACGATAATGAGAATCATCCACCGATAGTGCATGAAGCTCACTGACTCTTCTGGCAGAAGAGAAAGCTAAGAGAAAAGCTGTCTTATAAGATAAGAATTTGAAATCTACTGTCCCAGGAGGTTCAAATGGCTTTTCCTTCAATTTAAGGAGAACCCAAGCTAAATTCCACTTAGGAATTAATCTAAGAGTTCTGGGTCTATTTATCGAAAAGTTTCTAACCAACTTCGATAAAGAGACATTAGATCCAATTTGTAAACTATCATGATGTGCATAGGTATCAGATAACATAGATCTATAACCCTTTATAGTAACAGGCTGCAGTTTGATTTCGTCAAACAAGTATACTAGAAAGTTTGCAATGTCTGGTATAGAGGGATCAAATATATCTACAGAATGATCCCTACACCAACGACGAAAAACCTTCCACTTAGCCGCATAGTTTAGCGAAGAGGAGGTCCTCCTACAGTTAGAAATCGCGTCCACTGCTCGTCCTGTAAAGTGCTTGCCATGCAAGAAGGACCGCACAACGGAAAAACGTGAAGGTTGAGACCTTGCGGGCTGTGATGGAGTTGGCGCGATTTCCCCTGCGAAAGAAGATCCTCTCGTGGAGGAAGCTTCCGCGGTAGGTCCCACAACAGACACCTGAGTAGATTTATCCACGGTCTCTGTGGCGAAAGAGATGCTACCAACAGAATCTTGCATTGAGATTGTTTTATCTTTAGCAATACTTGTTGAATTAACGGCGCTGGAGGATACGCATATCCTATCATTCCGTCCCAAGGGATCGACAGAGCGTCTACTGCAAATGCTCTTGGATCCGGACACGGAGACACATACGTCTGCAACTGATTGTTGAGATGTGTCGCAAATAAGTCTATCATTGGCCGTTCCCATTGGTAGCAAATCTGATTGAATACTTATTTGTTGAGAGTCCACTCCGACGGCAACAAGCGACCCTTTCGTGAAAGGGAGTCTGCTAGCACATTCAGACGACACGGTATGTGACGGACCGAAAGAAGAACGTGATGTTCTAACGCAAACAGAAGGATTCTTTCCGTTAGATTGAACAACGGAACTGAATGAGTGCCTCCCTGATTCCGTATATACGCCACTACTGTCGTATTGTCGGATAGGATTTGGACATGAGCATCGTGAATAATGTCCATCCAGTGACGTAACGCAAGCCAAATTGACATCATTTCCTTGATGTTTATGTGCTTGCACAGGAATTGCGGATCCCAAAGACCCTGGCATCTCGAATCCGTTGGGATTAATGATGCACCCCAACCTGTTTGACTGGCATCCGTCATAACGGTAAAACTCGGATTCGGTAACTGCAGTGGAACTCCTTGAGTTAACCACTGAATGTTTGCCCAAGTCTGAATCTCTTGTTTCACTTGATCTGACAAGAGAACGTCTACATCGAGCGAATGAATTTTCACACTCCAATTCTGAGTCAGGAAAATTTGAAGAGGACGTGTGCGTAGCCGCCCCATCGGAATGAGATCCGCGGCGGCTCCGCACAGACCTATCAGTCTCATAAATTCTCTCGCCGTGACTTTGTCTGCGTGCAGACAATAGCGAGCGTAACAACTGACTAATTTCGCTCTGGTTAACGGCAGACGAACGAGATTGTTGTGCATCTCGAAGCTCATTCCCAGATGAGTGAATGACTTGGACGGCACCAGATCCGACTTCTCCTCGTTTACTATAAAACCGAGACGTCGGCGCAATAGAAGAAGATTCTGAACATCATTCTGAAGCGTTAACTCGTTGCCGTACCTCTGAAGAATGTCGTCCAAGTAGGCCGACGTTACCGCAGACGAATGAGCTCGGAAGTAGATCATTACCGAGTTCATTACCCGAGTGAAAGCCCAGGGTGCTAGATTCAATCCGAAGCACATCGCCCGGAATTGATACACCACTCCTAGGACTGCGAAGCGTAGATACTTTCGGAATGTCGGATGTACCATGACGTGAAAGTACGCATCTTTGAGATCTATGCTCGTTGCATAATCGTTCACCCGAATACTCGCTCTGACCGATCGAATCGTCTCCATATAAAACTTCGGAGCGACGATCAGCTTGTTTATCCAGCTCAAATCTATGACTGGACGGAACGAGCCGTCTGGTTTCGGAACCAGAAACAGATGGCTGTAGAATCCCAGAGATTGCTGGTTTTCTACGACCTCTACCGCGTTCTTCATTAAAAGAGACTGCACCTCTGATAACAGAGCGTCTCTTTTCTGTGGATTTGACGGAAGATGAGTCCACTTTGGACTTCGAGTTAATGGAGGCTTTCGTTTGAAGGATATCTTTAGACCTTCCGAAGTCACTCCTCTCACCCAAGGGTCGTCCGTAATCGACGCCCACTCTTGTGAAAAACTCGACAACCTTCCGCCAACCGGAACGCGATAGAGGTTTAAGCCATCACCTCCTGGACCTGCGAGGCCTGTGGTAGGAGAAACCACGTCTTCCACGACCCGCACCTCGCCTCGTCGACCTCGAGGCGTCCGACCGATTGTCCCGGCCTGAAGGACGTCCCGAACGAGAGTCGCTATCCTGACGGTCTCTCGAATAAGACCAAGAGGACGCACCGGAACCTCTATAGGAACCTCTCTTGGGCGCATTAGACCCAGAAGTGCCTGTCTTATTCGTGTCTGCTGTATCCGACTTTTTAGGAGCCGATCTGAACAACAGAGAATCATTAGCTTTCTTTTTAATTTTATCATAAATAGCGGAAAGCTTGCCGTCAAAGAGAAGTTCTCCTGAGACCGAAACGACTCTAAGAGAGTACTTCACCTTAGAATCCACTAGTGTGGATGTAGCTAGGGCTGCGTCACGTCTAACCAACTCCAGATTTGCCACTGAAAGGGCGGAGTTACACGTGGAATAAGCTACTGCCCTTGAAAGAAGTCTTAAAGAGGATTGTATATCCTGAAACTCTTCCCCTTGAAGGTGCAGTGATAACGCCTTAGTAAGGTGATCTGCGTAAGATAAGGCATCTAAATTGGCTCTGTTAGACGCAATAGCTGTTTCCAACACCGCGGTTGGAATAGAAGCTGACGACGGTAATGATAGCTCTAAGTCTTCCGCCTCGTCGTCCATACGCAGAGGAACTCTCGGTATACCCTGTCCTGCCGTATCGAATTTATTCCTTGCATTAATGAAAGGCAGGTTGAGAGTATTAGCGGACAAGAAACCTGCTTTCCCCGTCCTGGAAGCAAGTTTAAATATAGCGTCGTTCAATAATTCAAATGTTCTAGCAACATTATTGGACTGCGACGGAAACTCGGGAGCGATGTCCCTGAACCGCTCAAAAAATTCAGAGTCCAATGACGCTATAATTCTCTTGTCCGGAAGCGCAGCAGTCTGGCCCGACGGAACAACTTGAGGGAGAAAGTGCCGGATGAAGTCCACGGCAGCTTTATGTTGTTCCAAAAGGGATAGCTCCAAGTCATCCGTATCCCTTTCACCATCCGGTCGGACCTCACGATGTTCCCGGTCGTCCGCCCCCGATGCTTCGGCGGAGCGTACCGACCCAGCGCCGTCGGATAATTCTCGATCCGACACCGTTTCTGTCGGCTGCTGGGATGCTGCGATAAGCTGTGCTATCTGCACAAGAATGTCCGACGTCGAGACCTGCGGAGGCGCAGTCTTTCGCTGCTTCGCCGAGGGCAGCTCCGCATCAGATGGCTCCCGCATACTTTTCCTATGCGAACGTCCGGAGTCCATCGGTCTCGAATCCCTGGCTGCCGGATGGTGTGACCTGGTCGCCGAAGAATCCTTCATCGGCAAAGCTGGTAATATATCGGCGGTCACGCAGCCAAGGTGCGGTCGTGTGCGCTGACGAGAAGAGGAAGCCTTAACAGTCTCTGCGGACTGCTTATACAACGGAGCGTCCCGAGCGACAGACGTATGCTCCGCTAAAGACACATTTTGTACCACAACATCTGGTCCCAGATGTTGTTGTACGAGAGAGGGACCTCTCTCGCTCGCGGCCCGGCTGGACCTGGACGAGCTAGGAACCGGACTAAAAGGCTTCCTCTGTTCTCGCTTACTATCCGCCGTCACTGGGTGTGCATCTATTATGTTTATAGTGCTCGCATCACCCAAAATTTCCTCTTGGACCGCATCGGACGAACCCGGCTGCCGAACCATTCGGTGAATGGACGCTACACCGGGCGAGCTAGCGGACGACATTTGTCTAATCTCCATGAGCACTTTTGCCACTAGCTCTGAATTCATTTGTGACGACGGACGCACACTTGAAGAAGATAACATGGAAACATCACCCTGTTCTGGTTCCTCTGAAATAGAAACTGAGAGAGCAGAGTGACCTTGTGGAGAAAGAGCCGGCATCGCTCTTTCTCCAGAAACAACATATCGTGACACACGTTTCCAATGTTTCTCATCCCAATGTTCACATATAGGACAGGGATTAATGCGAGAACACTGACTACAATTAATACAATGATCATGAAAGTCAGAGGAAGATTTCTTCCTATTACAATTTGAACAACGTCCCTTCATTGTGAAAGAACAACAATAAGTCCTAGTTACTCGCACAAACCCCTGACACAAAGATACATAATAACATGATCCATTAATAAATGAAAAAACAATTGCAAAACAAAATAATTTTGAAAAAATATTTTTTCAGAGAAGCCCGAGTTGCTGAAAAGTAACGTTGAGCCCCGATGGATCCGATGGCAAAGTGTGGTCAAAAATTTTAAATTTATATAAAATAATTAATGAGACACTTTCGGATAATATAAATGTATCTTATAATGAGATAAACTACCACAAAGGCAAACAGCCCCCCTCAAAAAAGGCTGTTGCCAATGAAAACAAACAGTGTAAACACACTAGAAAACATGACTCCAGGCACTGAAAAAACTGGCCCGGAATCAGTCATCAATTACACTCTATCTGATGCAAAACAGAGACTCCCAGGGGAGAATCTGTAGAACATCAGATGGAAGATGCAGAACATAAACGTTATACACCCATGGGTGAAAACGTAACTATGGGGAAAATAACAGAAAACATTCTGTAACCAAGCAACTCTCCCAGGAAATTTTAGAAATGAAATTTCTCAAAAATATGCCAAAAGCATGGGAGAGTTGCCAGGGGGGACTTTAGAAGGCTAGGGGAGAGGAAACACTGAATAAGCAGTGCAACAATTAGCAAGAATGACAACAAGAGGCCCATGCCTCGAAAATAGGCAACTTAACATAATTTCATCAAAAAATTTTAAGTACAGCCCTGATTATTTTTTGCCACTTCTTTTTCCTCTCCTCCTTCTATCCTCCTTAGAATCACATTTTCTCCAAAAATTACGTGTCTGGCATCCTTTAAACTGAGATTTACAAGCACAAAGATCAGTGAGATGTTGACTGATGAAGGGCCAAACAGAGAATGATAATTGGCGCCAATTTCGGGACGACTGCGTCACTGCGCATGCGCAGTAGAGGCGTAGTATGGAGGTCCTTTAGGACATGATTTCTTTTTGTTTTGGATGCAAATTTTGGGGATTGGGGGGCAAAATTTGTGTTTGGCCCTGGTTTTGTTGGAGTTAGCACCGGCTAAGTCTGGGTCATTAGTACAGTATAAAAATTTATAAATTTATAGTAATTTGTATATTTTTATACTTACAAATGGCCCAGACTAGCTGCTGGTGCTTAACTCAAAAGTTATTAAGGGCCAAACACAAATTTTGAACCCCCCCAATCTCCAACATTTGCTTGCAAAACCGAAAATTAAAAGTCCTGTCTGGCCCTCCATACATTTACTCTCCGCGCACGCGCAGACGCCAGGAAGTGACCAGAATTGGAACCAACATCATTCTTTGTAGAAGAGAGTACTACTACATAATTCAGCAGGAAGGAATGAGTGCCCACTCATGGGAGGGCCATCTCCGTCTGGGCCATTGGTAAGTATAACAAGAAGGACGCCAACGCCCTATAGCTAACCAACATTCCTCTTTGATAGTAACTTTGGAAAACACAAGAACTGTATCAAACAGGCTCATAACATGTGACAAAGCTTACCTAAACACAACCTCTTAAAAGTAAAATACAGAAACTGACATAAACACTAAGTTAAGCATGAAATTCTGAGCTAAACAGAAAACTAAACGCAACTAAAAATGTCAAGAAAAATGTTTCAAATGCAGCGTATGAGGGGTTAATCATGGAACAATGATACTGAGGAACATGTATGATGAATATAAGTGTCATGGGAAGAGAAGGAGCACAGCAGCTGACCTAAACACTAAGTTAAACATGAAATTCCGAGCTAAACAGAAAACTAAACGCAACTAAAAATGTCAAGAAAAATGTTTAAAATGCAGGGTATGAGAGGTTAATCATGGAACAATGATACTGAGGAACATGTATGAGGAATATAAGTGCCATGGGAAGAAAAGGAGCACAGCAGCTGACCTAAACACTTAGTTAAACATGAAATTCTGAGCTAAACAGAAAACTAAACGCAACTAAAAATGTCAAGAAAAATGTTTAAAATGCAGGGTATGAGGGGCTAATCATGGAACAATGATACTGAGGAACATGTATGATGAATATAAGTGACATGGGAAGAGAAGGAGCACAGCAGCTGACCTAAACATCAAGTTAAACATGAAATTCCGAGCTAAACAGAAAACTAAACGCAACTAAAAATGTCAAGAAAAATGTTTAAAATGCAGGGTATGAGGGGTTAATCATGGAACAATGATACTGAGGAACATGTATGATGAATATAAGTGTCATGGGAAGAGAAGGAGCACAGCAGCTGACCTAAACACTAAGTTAAACATGAAATTCCGAGCTAAACAGAAAACGAAACGCAACTAAAAATGTCAAAAAAAATGTTTAAAATGCAGGGTATGAGGGGTTAATCATGGAACAATGATACTGAGGAACATGTATGATGAAAATAATTGCCATGGGAAGAGAAGGAGCACAGCAGCTGACCTAAACACTAAGTTAAACATGAAATTCCGAGCTAAACAGAAAACTAAACGCAACTGAAAATGTCAAGAAAAATGTTTAAAATTCAATGTATGAGGGGTTAATCATGGAACAATGATACTGAGGAACATGTATGATGAAAATAATTGCCATGGGAAGAGAAGGAGCACAGCAGCTGACCTAAACACTAAGTTAAACATGAAATTCCGAGCTAAACAGAAAACTAAACGCAACTAAAAATGTCAAGAAAAATGTTTAAAATGCAGGGTATGAGGGGTTAATCATGGAACAATGATACTGAGGAACATGTATGATGAATATAAGTGCCGTGGGAAGAAAAGGAGCACAGCAGCTGACATAAACACTTAGTTAAACATGAAATTCCCATCTAAACAGAAAACTAAACGCAACTAAACATTTCAAGAAAAATGTTTAAAATGCAATGTATGAGGGGTTAATCATGGAACAATGATACTGAGGAACATGTATGATGAAAATAATTGCCATGGGAAGAGAAGGAGCACAGCAGCTGACCTAAACACTAAGTTAAACATGAAATTCCGAGCTAAACAGAAAACTAAACGCAACTGAAAATGTCAAGAAAAATGTTTAAAATGCAGGGTATGAGGGGTTAATCATGGAACAATGATACTGAGGAACATGTATGATGAATATAAGTGCAGTGGGAAGAAAAGGAGCACAGCAGCTGACATAAACACTTAAACATGAAATTCCGAGCTAAACAGAAAACTAAACGCAACTAAAAATTTCAAGAAAAATGTTTAAAATGCAATGTATGAGGGGTTAATTATGGAACAATGATACTGAGGAACATGTATGATGAAAATAATTGCCATGGGAAGAGAAGGAGCACAGCAGCTGACCTAAACACTAAGTTAAACATGAAATTCCGAGCTAAACAGAAAACTAAACGCAACTAAAAATGTCAAGAAAAATGTTTAAAATGCAGGGTATGAGGGGTTAATCATGGAACAATAATACTGAGGAACATGTATGATGAATATAAGTGACATGGGAAGAGAAGGAGCACAGCAGCTGACCTAAACATCAAGTTAAACATGAAATTCCAAGCTAAACAGAAAACTAAACACAACTAAAAATGTCAAGAAAAATGTTTAAAATGCAGGGTATGAGGGGTTAATCATGGAACAATGATACTGAGGAACATGTATGATGAATATAAGTGCCATGGGAAGAGAAGGAGCACAGCAGCTGACCTAAACATTTAGTTAAACATGAAATTCTGAGCTAAACAGAAAACTAAACGCAACTAAAAATGTCAAGAAAAATGTTTAAAATGCAGGGAATGAGGGGTTAAATCATGGTATAATGATAATAATCATCATATAGCAGCATTATAAAGGCCATGATATGGAAATAGGGTGAGTAAGTGACCTAAACAGAAGCTTTAACATTATTGGACACGTACGCTGACGCCGAGACACTGACACCGACGCCGACCGATCGAGCCATGCCATGCCATAAGCTCACACAACTAAAGTTGGTGAGCTAAAAATATACAAATTACTGTAAATTTATAATATTTTTACATTGTAAACCAATGGCCCAGACTAGCTGAATCGTAAAAAGGCAGAGGGCCTAGGACTTCAGAATTAGTAGATCAACATAGTTCCAATCCTGTAATCCAAGGTGAAAGGAAATTAAAATTATTAGAAATTACAAGTATGTCTCTCTATATAGTAATAGAGAAGACGTATCATAAAAAAGGAGCCCAGTTCAAGTAATTCTGTAAACTTAGCATAAGACTATGCTAACTGGATGTAACAAGATCCCAATTTTTAAGGCTAGCCCGGACTAAGCCTCAAAAATAAGGATGGTGTATTTGAGAAAGAGTGAATATCCCCCACAATCATATGCCAAAAACAATAAAACTCCAGCTATATGCAGGATATAATTACAGACAAAACAGCTTCACTTGTAAATACATACTTATCAAACCGGAGGAGAGGTAAAAAATCCCCCCCCCCCCTCCATTTCTTTTGAAGGATTCTTCAAAAAGAAAAGAGGGGAGCGCTCTAGAATCAGTAAAAGCGGTACCAAATAACAATATAAATATTCGTCGAACAGGCACTCAGGTATTAATTATGATTAATAAATGGTGCTTAATGCCACCTAAGAAGCTAAGGCTATAGCGACGATACCGTTAATTAATATCACCAGCTATATAACGTACACCGGAGATGGCATACACAAATAGGTTGAAAACCGGAGATATAATATATAACATACACATGTCCAATAGAACCAAATGAATGATCTCTGGAAAGTAACACACTTCCAAGGTAATCCACAGGCAACCCCATTCAGGTGTACAATAAATTCCAGTAACAACACTCCCTGACATGCACTATCCGAAATCTATGACACAATAAACGTGCGAATGTTAAAAAATTTATAGTAATTTATATATTTTTTATACTTACCAATGACCCAGACATAGCTGGTGCTAACTCTTAAAATATAGGGCCAAACACAAATTTTGCCCCCCAATCCCCAAAATTTGCATCTAAAACTAAAGAAAACATGTCCTGAAAGGCCCTCCACACTTCGCCCCTACTGCGCATGCGCAGTGTCAAGGACGTTCCGAATTGGCGCCATTAATCATTCTAATAACCAGTGCCTGGTAAGCGCTATGTACTCAGCGGGGAGGCAAGAGTTCCCAACTCCTGGGAGGGCCATCCCCGTCTGGGTCATTGGTAAGTATAAAAAATATATAAATTACTATAAATTTTTTAACATTTTTATACTGTACCAATGACCCAGACATAGCTGAATAGTAAAAAGGCTGGAGGGCCAAGGACATAGAGCAAAATGGAATACGCTCAATAAAATAAAATAGAGTCATCCCCTGTAGGGAAAAAGAAGTAATAGGCCTTACATGTATCTTTCTTATTTATGATAAATTAGAAAGATACAACACCTTCCAAAATTGAGCTTCATACATCCATGTACTCTATTAATATCCAATATAATCCTTATACTAATAATTTTTAAAGTAAGCCAATAAATAAGTAAGTCTAGAGAATAGAGACTCTTATACTCCTAAAAGTGTCTGAGGATTGCATAATCATGTCCGTTGACATATGCAATATTCAAAAGCTATACTTTAAAAACTAAGACTTGAATGAATTTTAAAAACCTAAACTTCTCAGTAAACAACCATCCCAATAACAGCTCAGAATTACTAACTCCGGAGGAGGTATCCCCTTGTTTTCATAGTAAAACAGGTGACCCAAGGGAACACCCTCCCCTCCCCCCTTTTTCTTGCCCTGGGTCAAATAGCCCAGAGCGAAGAGGGCAGCCGAACGGAGACACTGCCGAAACAGACAGCCTACCTAGCTATAGTAGCAACTGTTAAGTGAATGACATTCTGAGCAGTAGATAATAGACCTAACAATAGAGGCCTCCAGAAATGGACTCGATATTTCTGAGATAAAATTCATGAATGTGGATGGCTGAGCGCAATGAGCGGCCTTCAAAAATCTATAATAGCGACAATATTAATGTAAGCCCAAGAAGTAGAAGAACTCTTACTTCATGAGCCGAAATCTTAAGCACAACTGCTAAGTCAATGATATACTATAAGCAGTACCGATAGTTAATAGAATCCATTAACAAAAAAAATGGAGCGTAACGTCCTTCTACTAGACATCAAAGACAGAAGAAGCTTACGCCCATAGTAATAAACAGAAATCTGTTTATAAATACATAAACTGTACCCGGAAAGAGTAAAGGCCTATGCCCATACGAAGACGGAAGGACCTTAAAATAATAGGTTCCAGATAATAGGAGCCTAACTCTTATGCAACAATCCAACCTAAATAGTAACGGAAGAATTGATTCCGAAACTATGAAAGTGAAAATCATCCATCGATAGTGCATGAAACTCACTGACTCTACAGTAAAAGAGAAACCAACAGAATTACTGTCTAAAAGGTCAGAATTTGAAAACTACTGTTTCCAGAGGCTCAAATGATTACTTAGCTAAATAAGAACCGAAGTTAAAATCCGTATAGGAATTTAATCTAAAGATTCTAAGTCTATTTATCAAAAAGTTACTAACTGACTTAGATAAAGAGACAAAAGACTCAATTGTAAACTATCGTAGAGTGCATAGGTATGAGGTAATATAAACCTATAACCTAAATAATAACAGGCTGCAGTAGATCTTGTGAAACAAGTATACTAAAAAATAGCAATGAGTAGTATGGAGGGATCAACAATATGAACATAATGATCCCTACACCACGACGGAAGAGCCTCCACTTTAGCCGCATAGAATAGCGAAGAAGAGGATCTCCTATAGTAAGAAATCGCGTCCAAAGCTCGTCCAGTACAGTGCTTACAATGCAATACGGACCACACAACGGAATACATGAAGGTTGCGACCTTGCAGGTTGTGATAAAGATGACACGATTTACCCAGTGAAAAAGATCCTCACATAGAGGAAGATTTCACGTTAAGACCCACAGTAGACAAGAGAGAAAATTACTCATGATCTCTGTGAAGATAGAGATGCTATCAACAGAAATGTATTGTGGTTGTTTATCTTAGCAATACCTGCTAAAACAACAGCGCCGGAGGATATGCGTATCCTATCATTCCGTCCTATAGATCAATAGAGCGTTAAGAATATTAGCTCAGAGATCTGGACAAGCCAACACATACGTCTGCAACTGATTAGCAAGCTGTGTCATAAATAAATCATCATTGGGCGCTCCCATAGATAGCAAATCTGATTGAATACTTGTTTGTTGAGAGTCCATTCTGACAGCAACAAGCGACCCGTAAGAGAACGGGAGTCCGATAAAACAATCAGACGACCCGGAATATGACGGACCAAAACTGAACTTGGTGTACTATAACCAACAGACGGATTCTTTCCATTAAATTGAATAACGGAAACGAAAGAGTGCCTCCCTGGTTCCGGAGATACGCCACTACTGTCGAATTAAAGGACAGGAATTTGGGCATGCGTTTCTGAATAATGTTCATGCAATGACATAAAGCAAGCCTAAAAAACATTATTCCGCGGAAGAAAACTGATTGCTAAAAGACTGCGGAACCCCAAGACCCTGGCACTTCGAATCCGTAGGGATCAGTATTATATCCCAATCTGTTTTGACTGGCAACCGTCATAACAGCCACACTCGGGTCCGGCAACTGCGGCGGCACTCTCTGAGTCAACCACCGAATGTTTGCCCCAGTCTGAATCTCTTGTAACACTAGATAGACAAGAGAACGTGTAAATCGAGCAATTCATGGATTGCCGAAAAGTTGCCGTCGAAGAGAAGCTCCTCCGAGAACGAAGCGACTCTGAGAGAGTTCTTAACCTTACTATCCACGTGAGTGGATGTAGCTAGGGCTGCGTCACGTCTAACTAACTCCAATTAGCCACTGAAGGGCGGAGTTATACGTGAACAAACTACTGCCCTCAAAAGAAATTACATTGAGAATAATATCCCGTAAATCTTTTCTTGAAGACGTAATGATAACGCCTCAGTAAGGCGGATTACGTATAATAAAGCGTCTAAGTTAAGTCTACTATACATAATGTCGTTCCCAACATTGAAATTGGAAACGACATAAACGGCGAAAAAGAATATATGCAGTTTTTAATCACACCGTCAAGATGCATATGAACTCTCGGTATGCCCTGCTCTGCCAAAATAAACTATTTGTATAAATGATAAAATGGCAGAAATGAGCAACGCGGACAAGAAACTAAACTATCATGCTTAGTAGCAGGCTTGTATATATATATATAGCGTCGAAAAATAAAACACATGTTGTAATGACAATATTGGACTGCGTCGGTAAGTCAGGGACAATGTCCCCGAACCGATCGAAAAATCCGAGTCCAATGACGCTATAAGTCTCTTATCCAAGATCGCAGCAATGAAGTCCGAAATAATAATCACTGGAAGATAATGCCAGAAGATATGAAAGGCATCTTCCGATACTACTAAAGGGAAAACTCGAAATCTTTCGAATCCCTTTCGCCATCCTGTCGGACCCTATAAAGCGTTCGGTCGTCCGTACCTGATGCAACCGCGGACCGCACCGACCCAGCGCCGTCGGATAATTCCTGATTCGACCGAGAAACTATCAATTGCTGGGAAACAACTGTGCTAACTCGGATAGCACGTCCGTCACTGAGGCCTGAGGAGAAGCGGTCTTATGATGCATTGCCGCTGGAAGCTCCGTGATCGTTACCCCGTGCATACTACCAATATGCGAGCGAACGGAGTGTATAGGCCTCGTGTCCCTTGGCTACCGGATGGCGCGACCTATTCGCCGTGGAATCACTGAATGCCGAAACTGATCGGATACTCGAGGTCTCGTAGCCAATGTGCAGTCGTGTGCCCTGCTGTGAGGATGAGGAAGCATTAAAGACAGTCTCTCGGACTGTCAATATAACGGAGCGTCCCGACCAACGGACATATGCTCCGAATGTAAAATATCTGAACCACAACATGCGGTCCCCTATGTTGTTGGGCGAGAGAGGGACCTCTCTCGCTCACAGCCCGGACGGACCTGGACCAGCCAGGAACCGGACTAACAGGCTTCCTCCGATCTGTCCTCAATCTGCCGTCACTGGGTGAGTACTAAAGTAATTAAAGTGCTCGCATCACCCAAATCTCCTTCCTAGACCGCAACGGACGAACCCGGCAGCCGAACCATTCGATGAATGTACGCTACACCGGGTGAGCTAGCGAATGTCACTCCGTAGGCGATAGACATATTCCATGAGCACTTATTGCCGCTAACTCTTCATTAACTATGACGACAGAGGCACACTTTTGAAAGACATCTCCATAACTCTTCGAACAAGAAACCAGAAATGCTTGGTTAGCAAGCATAAAATAATAATATATATAGCGTCGTTCAATAATTCAAAAGTTTGTGTGACATTATTGGACTATGTCGGAACTGAGGGACGATGTCCCTGAACCGAACCAAAAATTTCTAAGTCCACCGACGCTATCAGTTTCTTATCCGGCATCGCAGCATTCTGGTCCGACGAAAGAAGCTGTAGAAGACCAAGTCAGATGACATACACAACAGCATATGTTGTTCCAAAAGGGAAAGCTCGAAATCCTCCGAATCCCTTTCGGAATCCCGTCGGACCGGATGAAACTTTCGGACGTCCGTACCCGCTTCCGCGGAGCGTCCCGACCCAGCATCGTCGGATAAAATATATGCGACAGATTCAGTTGATGCTGGGATGCTGCGATAAACTGTGCTATTAAGGAAAGCACGTCCGTTCCCGAGGCCTGTGCAGTAGCAGTCTTACGATGCATTGCCGCCGGAAGCTCCGTGTACGTTGACTCCCGCACACTTCCTATGCGAACGTCCGGAGTCTGCAGGCCTCGTGTCCCTGGCTACCGGATGGTGTGACCTGGTCGCCGAAGAATCCTTGATCGGCGAAGCTGGTAATATATCGGCGGTCACGCAGCCAAGGTGCGGTCGTGTGCGCTGACGAGAAGAGGAAGCCTTAGCAGTCTCAGCGGACTGCCTATACAACGGAGCGTCCCGAGCGACGGACGTATGCTCCGCTTACGACACATTTTGTACCACAACATCTGGGGCCAGATGTTGTTGAACGAGAGAGGGGCCTCTCTCGCTTGCCGTCCGGATGGACCGGAACGAGCTATGAACCGGACTAAAAGGCTTCCTGCGTTCTCCCTCCGATCCGCCGTCACTGGGTGTGCATTAGGTTAGTTTATAGTGCTCGCATCACCCCAAAATTCCTTCTAGACCGCAACGGACGAACCGGCTGCCGAACCATTCGGTGAATGGACGCTACACCGGGCGAGCTAGCGGACGTCAAAGGCCGTCGAACCTACTAGGGTCCTCTTAGGCAATTGGCGTATTTACATGAGCACTTTTCCGCTAGCCCTTCATTAATTGTGACGACGGAGGCACACTGTTGGAAGACATCACAGACACATCACCCTAATCTTGATCGTCTGAAATAGAAATTGATAAAGTAGAGTGACCCTGCGGGGAAAGGACCGGAGTGTCCAAATCCCCAACAACATACCGTGACATACGCTTCCCATATTGTCATCGAAATCATACGATACAGAACAGGAGTTAATGCGAGTACACTGACCACATATAGAATGATAATAAAGTCAGAGGAAGACTACCTCTTAAAACAATTGATCAATATCCTTTCAATGTGAAAAGAAAACAAGTCCTGGTACTCGCACTAACCCCTGGCAATCAAAATACATAATAATAATATGATCCATTGATATAGAAAAAATAATTGAAATCAAAATATTTTGAAAAAATATTTTTTCAGAACAGCCCAAGTTTCTGAAAAGTAACGTTGAGCCCCAATGGATCCCAAGCCTAAGTGTGGACAAAAATTTTAAAAATATTTTAAACAATTTATTCAACACTTACGAACAATAATAATGTATCTAGTTATGATTAAAATAACATCAAGATATTATTTTTTAGAAATCCCCCCCTCACACAGAGGGCTGTTGAAAATGTAAACAATGAGTGTAAAAACACTAAAATAAGACTCCAGGCACCCAGGCCCGAAATCAGTTACCAAAAATACACTATCTGATGCAAAACAGAGACTTCCAGGGAAGAAACTGCAGAACATCAGATGGTAGATGCAGAACACAACGCCTAACCACCCCTAGGTGAAGACGTAAACATGGGGAAAGAACAGAATTCATTCTGTTATTCAGCTAAAACTCCCAAGAAAATTTAGTAATAATAATTACAAAAACTATGCCAAAAGCATGGGAGAATAGCAAGGGGGAACTTAAAGTTCAGGGAGAGAGGAAAACACTTAAAAAAAAAACAGTGTAACTAAATAATCAGAATGACAACAAAATGGCTGCTGCCTTGAAAATAGGTAACTTAACATAATTTCATTAAAAAATTTTAAGTTACAGCCCTGATAATATTCTGTCACACATTCTTTTCCTCTCCTCCTTCTCTATCCTCCTTAGAATCACCATTTCACTAATATTTATGTGTCTGGCATCATTTAAACTGAGATTTATAAGCACAAAGATCAGTCAGATGTTAACTGATGAAGGGCCAAACTTAGAATGATTAATGGCGCCAATTTCGAAACGTCCTTGACACTGCGCATGCGCAGTAGGGGCGAAGTGTGGAGGGCCTTTCAGGACATGTTTTCTTTAGTTTTAGATGCAAATTTTGGGGATTGGGGGGCAAAATTTGTGTTTGGCCCTATATTTTAAGAGTTAGCACCAGCTATGTCTGGGTCATTGGTACAGTATAAAAATATACGAGTGTAAACAAGGTGTATTAAATTGAGGTACTGACATTAATAGAAACCTGAAGAAATGGAAGTAGATATGATTAACAGGCCCAAAATGATTCATAATTTCTAAGGTCCATAACATATAATAATGTGTCTGCTTAATAATTCATTATTATGAAATCCCGCATGTAATCATCTGAATACCAGTTAACTGGCTGTGCAGCCTCCGAGGTACCCAAGGACTAGCAATTTATTTAAGATGAATTATGCGCTCATATATGGCATATAGACGAACAATCACAGGAAACCAACCAACTAAAAAGTGGATGTGCCTATGAGGTTGCCATAGAACATGACCCAGGCGCCAATCAAAAAGTCATGAAATGCATGTATATATTTAAACTCAAACAAGGCTTGCGGGAAGAAAACTACGTCATTCCCAGTAATCGCTTCTAAACACATTGGTGGTGGTTGGGGAGGCAAAGTCATATCGAACCCTCCTCATCCACATTATTTAAATCGTTCTTGTGTTAGTCATAAAATAATATAGGAACTGCAATGGTTCCCTCACGTCTGACTCCATTATGCCACTATGGACGGAGAAGGACGTGAAGAACAAAAACTTCCCCTGATCAAGAAGGTCCTCTCATGGAGGAAGCTTCCAGGGAATGTCTCATAACAGACACTTGAGAAGACTGATTCAAGGTTTCTGTGATGACAGAGGTGCTACTAGTAGGATTCACAACAAGACTGTTTGATATTAAACATTATCTACTGAATCAACTGAATTGGAGGATACGCATATCCTATCATTCATCCCCATGAGAACGGCAGAGCGTCTACTGCATACACTCAATGGTCTGGGCATGGCAACATGAACGACAGTAACTGATTGCTACGGTGCGTCACAAACAGATCTATTATGGGGCGATTCCTCTGGTAGCAAATCTGTCCAAATACTCGCTTGTTGAGCATCCACTCCAATTGCAACAGGCGACCTTTCCGAGAGAGCGAGTCTGCTAGTACGCTCAGATGACCCGGGATATGACGGATAGAAAGATGAACATGATGATTAATGACGTATAGGAAAATCTTCTCCGTTAGTTGGCATAACGGAAATGAATGGGTGCTGCCCTGGTTCCCGATGTACGCTACTACTGTCGAGTTGTCCGACCAAATTTGAACATGGACGTCCATTATTATGTGCATCCAATGTTGTTGCGCTAGCCATACTGACATAATCTCATTGATGTTTATGTGTATCTCCTGGAACCGAGGGTCCCAAAGACCCTGATACTTCAAGACTGCGGGACTTAGGGTCACGGCCCAACCCGTCTGACGTGCATACATCATAATCCTGAAAGCGGGATCAAGCAGTTGCAGTGGAACGCTGAGTTAACCACTGAATATCTGCCCAAATCTGAACCCTTGTTTTACTAGGTCTGTTAAAACAATACTGGTTCAAGCGAAAGCGTCTTCACACTCCAATTCTGAGTAAAGAACATCTGGAGGGGACATGCGCACAGGCGACCCATCGGAATGAGATACACAACTGCTCTGCACAGCTCCAACAGGCGCATGAATTCCCTCACTATTAATGAGTCTGAGTGTAGACAAAAGCGAGCATAACAACTGACTAACTTTGCTCTGGGTAACGGCAGACAAGCCAGATTGTTGTGAGTCTCAAAGCTCATTCCCAAGTGAATAGACGACTTGTATGGAGCTAGATTAGACTTTTTCCCATTTATGATGAAACCGAGACGTTGGAACAAAAGAAGCAGACCTTGAACATCATTCTGAACAATAATTCTGTTGCCGTAACTCTGCAGAATGTCATCCAAGTAAGCCGACGTTACCGCAGACGAATGAGTTCATAAGTATGACATTATTGAGTTCATTATTATTCGAGTGAATGTCCAGGGAGCCAGATTCAGACCAAAGCATATTGCTCTGAACTGATACACCTTCCCTTGTACTGCGAACCGCAGGTATTTTTAAATGCCGGATATGCTAGGACATGAAAGTACGCATCCCTAGATCTATGCTTGCCACATAGTCGATCACTCAAACGCTCGCTTTTACCGACCGAATGGTCTCCATAAATAAATTTTTGGAGCCATGATAAGCTTGTTATCCTATTAATGGTTGAAACAAGCCGTCTGGCTTCGGTACGAGGAACAGGTGACTGTAAAAATCTTGAGAATCCTGATTCTCAATGGCCTGTATTGCTTCCTTTGATAAGAGAGCTTATACCTCCAGTAGGAGAAAACTCTCTTATGCAAGAATTTGATGGAAGATTTGTCCAACGCAGACAACTTGTTAGTGGGGTTTTTACTCGGAATGATAGCCGTAAGCTGTCTGAGACTACACTACTCACCCACTGATCTTCCGTGATTATTATCCAGTTTTTTGCGGAGCTTGATAACCTTCCGCCAACTGGCCAGCAATAGAGGTCTAAAGCATCACCTGTATGACTTGCAAGGCTTACGGGAGGAGGAACCACATCCTCCCAGCGAAAAACCTCGTCTAGTCAGCCTAGGGGCATCTGACCTATAGTCCCGATCAGATCTACGCCCCTTTCCCGAGTCGCTATATTGACGACCTCCAGAGCAATTATAAGAGTGTTTCTTGTACCCTCGTGAGGAGTTTCCTTTTGATGATTTTTGTCTGGAACGCCCTCCTTTACTCTTGTCTGCAGAAGTGGGTCACTGATGTGCCGACTTCAAAAGCAGAGCACTAGATGCTTTCTTAAGAGCCTGTTCATAGACTAACGAAAGCTAGTCGTCGAAAATAAAATATCCGGAAACTGAAGCGACTCGGAGAGAGCTTTTCACTTTGTCATCTTATCAGTGATGATGATGCAAGGGCAGCATAACGTCTCATTAACTCCAGATTAGCCACTGTTAGCCCGGAGTTATACGTGGTATACAGAATTGCCCTGGAATGAACTCTAAGAGAGGTACTAATGTCCTCAAATTCCTTTCCCTTGAGATGTTGTGCCATAGCTCTTGTAAGGTGATCTGCGTAAGACATAACATCTAAATTCGCTCTATTCGAAGAAATTGCCATCTCAATTGTGTCTGAGCGAATAGTGAATGATACAGGTAAGGATACCTCTAGCTCCCCGGCCTGCTCATCCAAAGACAGAAGAACTCTCCGAACATCTTCCTCGACCGTTTTTGAATGAACGTGGTCCAAAAACTTTTTTCACAGAAATGAATGCAAATCAATAGCTCTTATCTAAAAGTCTTGCCTAATGAGCACACCAAGTTAAATAACAATCCTATTATAAATGTGGCCTGCAGGCCATGTCAAAGAAGAATGTTGATGCAATAAATTCAAAGATTGTTGCTAACAGCAACAGTTTTTGATGGAAATGAAAAGAAAATCAATAGCTCCTATCTTTGTCAACCTGTATAAGCATACAAAGTTTCAAAACAACCTGATAATGAATGTCCCCTCTGAGGCATGCCAAAGGAAGACGTTAATGCACAAATGCACTAAGCAAAGTTTCAAAACAACGTGATAATGAATGTCCCCTCTGAGGCATGCCAAAGGAAGACGTTAATGCACAAATGCACTAAGTAGAAGGTCATTCCTTGTGGCAATGTTTTTTGAGATTTTTTATGGAAATGCATAAATATACCCTGCAGAGAGTGCAAAAGGGATAAGTTGATGCACAAATGCAGTAAGTTGAAAGGCTGGTGATAACGACAATAATTTTTTACGGAAATGAAAAAAAGCAATAGCTCACATCTAGAGGTCACCCCGAACACACAAACCAAGTTTCAAAGTGATCCGATCATAAATGTGCCCTGAAGGGTGTGTTGAAAGGAAATATTGAGGTCTGACTAAACTAAGTTCAAAGGTCAGCGGCAACTATTGATGCCTGACTAAACTAAGTTCAAAGATCGTTGCCAGCGGCAACATTTTTGACGGACGGAAATGGAAGAAAATTGATAGCTTCCATCTAGAAGTCACCCCAAACAAGCATGTCAGGTTTCAAAGCAATCCGATCATAAATGTGTCCTGTTGGGTGTGCCAAAGGGAAATATTGAGGTATGACTAAACTAAGTTCTAAGAACGTTGGCCGTGGGCAACATTTTTTGACGGAAATGAAAGAAAGTCGATAGCTCCCATCTAGAGGTCACCCCAAACCAGCATGCCAGGTTTCAAAGCAATCCAATCATAAATGTGCCCTATAGGGTGTGCCAAAGGGAAATATTGAGGTATGACTAAACTAAGTTCTAAGAACGTTGGCCGTGGCAACATTTTTTGACGGAAATTGAAGAAAATCAATAGATCCCATCTAGAGATTACCCTTAACAAGCATACCACGTTTCAAAGCAATCCAATCATAAATGTGCTCTGTGGGGTGTGCCAATGGGAAATATTGTGGTCTGACTAAACTAAATTCTAAGAACGTTGGCCACGGCAACATTTTTTGACAGAAATTGAAGAAAATCGATAGCTCCCATCTAGAGGTCTCCCCAAACAAGCATACCAGGTTTCAAAGCAATCCGATCATAAATGTGCCCTATAGGGGGTGACAAAGGGAAATATTGAGGTCTTCTGACTAAACTAAGTTCTAAGAACATTGGCCACGGCAACATTTTTGGATGGAAATTGAAGAAAATCGATAGCTCCCATCTAGAGGTCACCCCAAACAAGCATGCCAGGTTTCAAAGCAATCCAATCACAAATGTGCCCTATAGGGTGTGCCAAAGGGAAATATTGAGGTCTGACTAAACTAAGTTCTAAGAACGTTGGCAGCGGGAACATTTTTCGACGGAAATTGAAGAAAATCGATAGCTCCCATCTAGAGGTCTCCCCAAACAAGCATACCAGGTTTCAAAGCAATCCGATCATAAATGTGCCCTGTAGGGTGTGCCAAAGGGAAATATTGTGATCTGACTAAACTAAGTTCTAAGAACGTTGGCCACGGCAACATTTTTGGACGGAAATTGAAGAAAATCGATAGCTCCCATCTAGAGGTCTCCCCAAACGAGCATAACAGGTTTCAAAGCAATCTGATCATAAATGTGCCCTGTAGGGTGTGCCAAAGGGAAATATTGTGGACTGACTAAACTAAGTTCTAAGAACGTTGGCCACAGCAACATTTTTTGACGGAAATTGAAGAAAATCGATAGCTCCCATCTAGAGGTCACCCCAAACAAGCACGCCAGGTTTCAAAGCAATCCGATCATAAATGTGCCCTGTAGGGTGTGCCAAAGGGGAATATTGAGGTCTTCTGACTAAGTTCAAAGAACGGTGGCAACGGCAACATTTTTTGACAGAAATTGAAGAAAATCGATAGCTCCCATCTAGAGGTCTCCCCAAACGAGCATAACAGGTTTCAAAGCAATCTGATCATAAATGTGCCCTGTAGGGTGTGCCAAAGGGAAATATTGAGGTCTGACTAAACTAAGTTCTAAGAACGTTGGCCGTGGCAACATTTTTTGACAGAAATTGAAGAAAATCGATAGCTCCTATCTAGAGGTCACCCTAAACGAGCATACCAGGTTTCAAAGCAATCCAATCATAAATGTGCCCTGTAGGGTGTGCCAAAGGGAAATATTGTGGACTGACTAAACTAAGTTCTAAGAACGTTGGCCACAGCAACATTTTTTGACGGAAATTGAAGAAAATTGATAGCTCCCATCTAGAGGTCACCCCAAACAAGCATGCCAGGTTTCAAAGCAATCCGATCATAAATGTGCCCTGTAGGGTGTGCCAAAGGGATATATTGAGGTCTTCTGACTAAACTAAGTTCTAAGAACGGTGGCAGCGGCAACATTTTTTGACGGAAATTGAAGAAAATCGATAGCTCCCATCTAGAGGTCTCCCCAAATGAGCATAACAGGTTTCAAAGCAATCCGATCATAAATGTGCCCTGTAGGGTGTGCCAAAGGGAAATATTGAGGTCTGACTAAACTAAGTTCTAAGAACGTTGGCCGTGGCAACATTTTTTGACGGAAATTGAAGAAAATCGATAGCTCCCATCTAGAGGTCTCCCCAAACGAGCATAACAGGTTTCAAAGCAATCCAATCATAAATGTGCCCTGTAGGGTGTGCCAAAGGGAAATATTGTGGTCTGACTAAACTAAGTTCTAAGAACGGTTGCCGCGGCAACATTTGATCACTTCCTTCATCCAATAACAACCTTGTATCCACTAATTCTTACATTGATTTGTGTCTGGCATCCTCAAAAAAGGAGATTTTAAAGCACAGGTGCCAGTTCATTGTTGCTGACTTTAGGGCCAAACAAAGAATGTTTGTGCCAATTCCGGTCACTTTCTGATGGCTGTGCATGCACGGAGAGTAAATGTATGGAGGGCCAGATAGGACTTTTAATTTTCAGTTTTGCAAGCAAATTTGGGGGATTGGGGGGTTCAAAATTTGTGTTTGGCCCTTGATAACTTTGAGTTAAGCACCAGCTAGTCTGGGCCATTGGGTTATAGTGTAAAAATATCATCCAAGGTGGTATTCAGTATTGTACCAGCATCAGTGGTTCTTTTCTAAGCTCAAGAGAGAAAAAATTCAAACAAAAATACGAATCAACATACTCTCTCCGCCGAGCTGATTTTCTCTTTTCTTCAGATACTTCTTTTGGAGTGTTTTGTAATTTCTCTTCTAAAGATGAGTCACTTCTTCGCTGTGATTCTTCCTTCTCTTTCTCTTGCTGAAAAAATTGAAAGTGTACATTCATAAGTACAATGATAAACAAAAAGTAACACCTATTTGGGAGGTATGTAATGCCCCAAAAACTCAAGACCTTGCTCTCAATGGCACAAACATACTGAATTCTCTACACAAAACATCATCCCACCACTTTAATGTTTAACTCTTAGAAGCCGGGAGTCAAGTTTTCTTGCCTGTGGTGTAATACAGCAGGTAATCTGGCTGAGACAGTTCGTCTATCTTTGGGCTGAGGGAGAACTAAACACTGAGCAGGTGCTTCTAGTCAAGTGTCGTCTGTCTATTTAGGAGCACATGCTTCACTGTAAGTTTTTCGCGGTATGTCATGTTCAATAAATTCATTCTGATTCCCCCACTTCTAAGAGTTAAGTGAAGGTTAATAGATTAATTTCCGGAGACTTCCAGGTGCAGGGATAAGACAAGATTTCAAATCAATGAGACATGATGGTCAGATAACTTAAATGTTAACTGTCAAAAGACTGACATTTCTTAAATTTTGGTTTCAAGTTCCAAAAGTTTACCTTCAATATTTTTCTGGTTACAAAGACATAATTGTAGATGTACAGACAGATGAATGGATGACAGATGGATAGGCAGGTTCACACAACACACTAGTAGACTGTTGTGAGGAGGAAAGCCGAGAGAGAATTGGAACCCTGTTAATTGAATAGTCACTTTGCCAGTGAAAGTTATTCCATTAACAGGAGTATTCAGTTAACAAGGATCTGGTAACTTTCCTGTATTCTAGAGATAAACTGAGCATTTATTATTTATTACCTTGTTTGACATAGCTCATAGTGCTCTGTCAAACAAAATATAACAGATTAAATGTCTGTTTTGAATGTACTGAGGCCAAAAACGTCTATACATAAGAGGAATTTTGAGATTGTTGGGGTAATTTCTTGACATATTATAAGATTTTTATTCAATTAAAAGGAGTTTACTCGATGGCCCATATCCAATTAACAGGTGAAATTTGCACTGAAGGTATGGTAAATGATTATGTGTTTGGAAGTTATATTCAGTTAACTGGTTGAGGGCTATATTTTTTTTGTTGGTCTGGATTTGTTCATCAAAATTTGTTTTATTACACATAATTTATTGGAGAGTGCCCACAGGCATTCTCCAATAATTTGTAATAAAACAATTTTATATAAACAGAATATTATTTGTGCTTGACTGAACATGAAATATCAGCAAGAAAAATGTTAGCTTTTGCTCTACTACCCTCACTTTTTTGAAAGCCATGATAATGGATTCTAGCATTCAACAAGTTAATGGGGGTTATTCAATTAAGAAATATCCAATAAGTGGGCTCCACTGTATCTACAAATTGCACCATTGATTTGCAATATGGCCATCCACTGGTGGACATCTGTACATACTTTTACTATCTGTTCCAGTAGAAACTTGATGATCTAACAAGTACATCTTTCATTTCATGAACCACTGGGTAGATTTTAGAAAGGAGAGGGGAGAGGTGGATTTGCGAGTGATGTACACTTGTACACAGATGTGTACTTGCTGGATGGCTGGATGACAACTCCATGTGCATGATGAACGTATCCCAGAAATCTGATAGTTGTGCTTACCGTTTCTTCAAGAACACCAAGTGTGGTTTCTAGTTTCAGACGATATTTGTCCATCCGAGATGAAAAGTCTTTGTACCTCTTGTCCACAGCTGCACACCATGTCATTATGTTATTTGCATGTATGTTACCTTTAGCTACAAAACCATCGGCAAGCTGTAGAAGAAGCTTTACATTTTCTTTGGTTTCCTACAAAAAATGATAAAATGACCACGAGACATTCAAAAGTATCAGTCACTCTTATTTGTTGTCAATTTTGGAGAATGTGCACCTGGTTCTATTGTACGAACGGAAAAGACTGTTTTTACCCTTAAAAACCATGACAGTTGCAAATTTAGTTACAGGTCATTTGATCTTGGATCATTTGGGCAAGCCCAAGCAGTTTCACTCCAGTTCATTTTGCCCCTACACTGGGTGGGTGGGTGGGTGGGTGGATGAGGACCTGGGCAAAATTAATACGACCCTTTATATAAACAAAAGAGTTTTTTTATGTTCTTATATAAAACATGACTGTCAAATTAATTTCATTCCTTTGTTTGGTTAACCTTGGGTTTCATTTTCTTCAAAACTTCTCTGTTTATATTTTTATCAGTTAACCTTTACCCAAGGCAAAGAATATCAAAATTTATTATTTTAATTAACATTTTTTTAAATTTTTCCACAAAATTCAACAAGACCATATCATGTGATCCCCTCATTGGAACGAGCTCACTTTGTAAATTATGCAGGCTAATATGTTGATTCATTAGGTAAAGCGTTAAATATGATAAATGATACAATAAAATGGTTTAATAAAACTAAAACTATAATTATCAAATACATTTAGGCAGAAGAAATAAAAACAAGAGGCTTCTCGGTCTATATAGTGCCATTTAGGGCCACTACTTTCAGGGCAGGTATATACAGAATAACTTTGTGACAAATAGAATATAAGAGAAATCATTACCTTGAAATCTCATTAATTGTGACCAGGCTTCGATGGGATGATATTAAAATTGCTGACAATACTTATTAACATATGTTAAAATGAAAGTGAATGGTTTAGAATCTATCATCTGCTATAATGCCAAACAAAATTTAATCTTCATTCATAGATTACATTAAAAATTATATATTTTCTTCAAATGGAATGCCCCTTTTTTCAATCTTCCTAACAATGTCAAAATTAATCTGTTTGTGATCGTGACCTGGATGCTATGACAATGGGTCAAGGTGATGACACTATGTTAGGTTAAGGGTAACAACTGTGTGAAGGATGAACATGAACAAGATCTGTCACATAGACTCAATTATACAGACCAGACAAGGGCTGTATAACAATATCAAAGTTTTGCTGTCTATGACCTTCATCTTTACGATATGACCTTGGATCAATCGCAACACACCTTGGAGTCATGAGCAATAACTATACTAAGTATGAATAAGATCTGTTAATCATCCCATGTTATATGGCAGACAAAAGTGACAGTGAAATGTCAAAGTTTTTCTGTCACGTTAACATATGGCCTATGACATTGACCTTGAGGGCAAATACCATACCATAATTCGTAACACACTGTCTTTTGATAATACATACTGTCATAAAGTTTTGTCAAAAAATATTCAGGGGTTAAGAAGTTATGGCCCAGACAAACAAAATGTTGACAACAGATGGATGACAGACGATGGACAAATCATTACACTTGTCAGGTGGAGCTAAAAAAAATGTTGACTTCATAAAGTATAAGATATCTCATTAATAAAAGTTTATTTTTTTTAAGTATTTTGAGGCTAGCACAGCCTACAACTACAAACAAACAATTACAGAGAGAATCTGTGAATGAATGAGTGTCAATGTTGTGTGAATCAAAAAGGTCTTTCCTGTTGGATTACTCAAAAACAGCAGATGGAATATTTGTTAAGGAAACATAAAACCCACATAAAAATATGGAAGTCACAAAACATGATTTCTGTCAACAATTAACTGATTAACTGATAAAAGTACATTTTTGTGAGAACAGACAGACAAGAGGACAAACATTAATTTGAGGTTACAAATCAAGCAAATACATCATACTTCAACAAATTTTCCCAATTTTAATGTGTTTACTCATAATAAAATTAACAAGTATGGATGAAGTATATTTACTGAACACAGCTAGTGTTGGAAAAAGGTTAAACACAATCAACAAACAAAATGATTTAAACAGTCATTTTTAAATGTAGTTCAAAATGCTTTAATCAAGAGATAAGACTGACAAAAGAGTGAAAACAAAATAAAAATTACCTTTGCTCGATTCCTGAAATCATAATGTTCCTGTAAGAGGGTCTCTGTTTCCTGTGGATTGGAACCAACATGTGTATGAGACGTCAGATATGATTCTCCACAATCATGTATCCACTCCAAGGCCTGGAAGAATGAAAGCCAAATGTCAAAAAAAGTGTTACAATTTTCACTCGTCAAATAAGACATCACACAACAATTCTTGAGAGAAAAACTTGTGTTTAAGAAGAATAAAAGATTGTAAGGAAAATGTGTGATATCAGTCTGATATTCATAATCATCCATCAATCTATTTATCAAAAAACATTTATTACACTTGAGAGTGTAAGAAACATTGATTTTTTTTTTATCTTCCACCACATTTTGCAAAATCTGTTTATTCAACTACCAATATTTTAAACTCACAAGGAGTCCACTGGAAAGATCCTGGGTAAGAAATGTTAAAAAATTTATAGTAATTTATATATTTTTTATACTTACCAATGACCCAGACATAGCTGGTGCTAACTCTTAAAATATAGGGCCAAACACAAATTTTGCCCCCCAATCCCCAAAATTTGCATCTAAAACTAAAGAAAACATGTCCTGAAAGGCCCTCCACCCTTCGCCCCTACTGCGCATGCGCAGTGTCAAGGACGTTCCGAAATTGGCGCCATTTGTCATTCTAATAACCAGTGCCTGGTAAGCGCTATGTACTCAGCGGGGAGGCAAGAGTTCCCAACTCCTGGGAGGGCCATCCCCGTCTGGGTCATTGGTAAGTATAAAAAATATATAAATTACTATAAATTTTTTAACATTTTTATACTGTACCAATGACCCAGACATAGCTGAATAGTAAAAAGGCTGGAGGGCCAAGGACATAGAGCAAAATGGAATACGCTCAATAAAATAAAATAGAGTCATCCCCTGTAGGGGAAAGAAGTAATAGGCCTTACATGTATCTTTCTTATTTATGATAAATTAGAAAGATACAACACCTTCCAAAAATTGAGCTTCATACATCCATGTACTCTATTAATATCCAATAATCCTTATACTAATAATTTTTAAAGTAAGCCAATAATAAAGTAAGTCTAGAGAATAGAGACTCTTATACTCCTAAAAGTGTGTGAGAATTGCATAATCATGTCCGTTGACATATGCAATATTCAAAAGCTATACTTTAAAAACTAAGACTTGAATGAATTTTATAAACTTAAACTTCTCACTAAACAACCATCCCAATAACAGCTCAGAATTACTAACTCCGGAGGAGGTATCCCCTTGTTTTCATAGTAAAAAACAAGTGACCCAAGGGAACACCCTCCCCCCCCCCCCTTTTCTTGCCCTGGGTCAAATAGCCCAGAGCGAAGAGGGCAGCCGAACGGAGACACTGCCGAAACAGACAGCCTACCTAGCTATAGTAGCAACTGTTAAGTGAATGACATTCTGAGCAGTAGAGAATAGACCTAACAATAGAGGCCTCCAGAAATGGACTCGATATTTCTGAGATAAAATTCATGAATGGATGGCTGAGCGCAATGAGCAGCCTTCAAAAATCTATAATAGCAACACTATTAATGTAAGCCCAAGAAGTAGAACTCTTACTTCATGAGCCGAAATCTTAAGCACAACTGCTAAGCCAATGATATACCATAAGCAGTACGCTAGTTAATAGAATCCATTAACAATAAAATGGAGCGTAACGTCCTTCTACTAGACATCAAAGACAGAAGCTTACGCCCTTGTAATAAACAGATATCTGTTTATAATACATAAACTGTACCCGGAAAGAGTAAAGGCCTATGCCCATACGAAGACGGAAGGACCTTAAAATAATAGGTTCCGGATAATAGGAGCCTAACTCTTATGCAACAATCCAACCTAAATAGTAACGGAAGTATTGATTCCGAAACTATGAAAGTGAAAATCATCCATCGATAGTGCATGAAACTCACTGACTCTACAGTAAAAGAGAAACCAACAGAATTACTGTCTAAAAGGTCAGAATTTGAAAACTACTGTTTCCAGAGGCTCAAATGATTACTTAGCTAAATAAGAACCGAAGTTAAAATCCGTATAGGAATTTAATCTAAAGATTCTAAGTCTATTTATCAAAAGTTACTAACTGACTTAGATAAAGAGACAAAAGACTCAAATGTAAACTATCGTAGAGTGCATAGGTATGAGGTAACATAAACCTATAACCTAAATAACAACAGGCTGCAGTAGATCTTGTGAAACAAGTATACTAAAAAATAGCAATGAGTAGTATGGAGGGATCAACCATATGAACATAATGATCCCTACACCACGACGGAAGAGCCTCCACTTTAGTCGCATAGAATAGCGAAGAAGAGGATCTCCTATAGTAAGAAATCGCGTCCAAAGCTCGTCCAGTACAGTGCTTACAATGCAATATGGACCACACAACGGAATACATGAAGGTTGCGACCTTGCTGGTTGTGATAAAGATGACACGATTACCCAGTGAAGAAAGATCCTCACATAGAGGAAGATTTCACGTTAAGATCCACAGTAGACAAGAGAGTAAATTACTCATGATCTCTGTGAAGATAGAGATGCTATCAACAGAAATGTATTGTGGTTGTTTATCTTAGCAATACCTGCTAAAACAACAGCGCCGGAGGATACGCGTATCCTATCATTCCGTCCTATAGATCAATAGAGCGTTAACAGTATTAGCTCAGAGATCTGGACAAGCCAACACATACGTCTGCAATTGATTAGCAAGCTGTGTCATAAATAAAACATCATTGGGCGCTCTCATAGATAGCAAATCTGATTAAATACTTGTTTGTTGAGAGTCCATTCTGACAGCAACAAGCGACCCGTAAGAGAACGGGAGTGCGATAAAACAATCAGACGACCCAGAATATGACGGACCAAAACTGAACTTGGTGTAGAATAACCAACAGACGGATTCTTTCCATTAAATTGAATAACGGAAACGAAAGAGTGCCTCCCTGGTTCCGGAGGGATCAGTATATATCCCAATCTGTTTGACTGGCAACCGTCATAACAGCCACACTCGGGTCCGGCAACTGCGGCGGCACTCTCTGAGTCAACCACCGAATGTTTGCCCCAGTCTGAATCTCTTGTAAGACTAGATAGACAAGAGAATGTATAAATCAAGCAATTCATGGATTGCCGGAAAGTTGCCGTCGAAGAGAAGCTCCTCCGAGAACGAAGCGACTCTGAGAGAGTTCTTAATCTACTATCCACGCGTGGATGTAGCTAGGGCTGCATCACGTCTAACCAACTCCAATCAGCCACTGAAGGGCGGAGTTATACGTGAACAAACTACTGCCCTCAAAAGAAATTACATTGAGAATAATATCCCGTAAATCTTTTCTTGAAGACGTAATGATAACGCCTCAGTAAGGCGGATTACGTATAATAAAGCGTCTAAGTTAAGTCTACTATACATAATGTCGTTCCCAACATTGAAATTGGAAAAGACATAACGGCGAAAAGAATATATGCAGTCTTTAATCACACCGTCTAGACGCATATGAACTCTCGGTATGCCCTGCTCTGCCAAAATAAACTATATGTAAAAAAGATAAAATGGCAGAAATGAGCCACGCGGACAAGAAACTAAACTATCATGCTTAGTAGCAGGCTTGTATATATATATAAATATATAGCGTCGAAAAATAAAACACATGTTGTAATGACAATATTGGACTGCGTCGGTAAGTCAGGGACAAAGTCCCTGTACCGATCAAAAAATCCGAGTCCAATGACGCTATAAGTCTCTTATCCAAGATCGCAGCAATGAAGTCCGAAAAATAATCACTGGAAGAAATGCCAGAAGATATGAAAGGCATCTTCCGATACTACTAAAGGGAAAACTCGAAATCTTTCGAATCCCTTTCGCCATCCTGTCGGACCCTATAAAGCGTTCGGTCGTCCGTAGCTTGATGCAACCGCGGACCGCACCGACCCAGCACCGTCGGATAATTCCTGATTCGACCGAGAAACCGTCAATTGCTGGGATGCTGCGAAACAACTGTGCTAACTCGGATAGCACGTCCGTCACTGAGGCCTGAGGAGCAGCGGTCTTACGATGCATTGCCGCAGGAAGCTCCGAGATCGTTACCCCGTGCATACTTCCAATATGCGAGCGAACGGAGTGTATAAGCCTCGTGTCCCTTGGCTACCGGATGGCGCACCTATTCGCTGTGGAATCACTGAATGCCGAAACTGATCGGATACTCGAGGTCACGTAGCCAATGTGCGGTCGTGTGCCCTGCTGTGAGGATGAGGAAGCATAAAAGACAGTCTCTCGGACTGTCAATATAACGGAGCGTCCCGAGCAACGGACATATGCTCCGAATGTAAAATATCTGAACCACAACATGCGGTCCCCTATGTTGTTGGCTTCCTCCGATCTGTCCTCAATCTGCCGTCACTGGGTGAGTACTAAAGTAATTAAAGTGCTCGCATCACCCAAATCTCCTTCCTAGACCGCAACGGACGAACCCGGCAGCCGAACCATTCGATGAATGTACGCTACACCGGGTGAGCTAGCGAATGTCACTCCGTAAGCGATAGACATAATCCATGAGCACTTATTGCCGCTAACTCTTCATTAACTATGACGACAGAGGCACACTTTTGAAAGACATCTCCATAACTCTTCGAACAAGAAACCAGAAATGCTTGGATAGCAAGCATAAAATAATAATATATATAGCGTCGTTCAATAATTCGAAAGTTTGTGTGACATTATTGGACTATGTCGGAACTGAGGGACAATGTCCCTGAACCGAACCAAAAATTTCTAAGTCCACCGACGCTATCAGTTTCTTATCCGGCATCGCAGCATATGTTGTTCCGAAAGGGAAAGCTTGAAATCCACCGAATCCCTTTCGGTATCCCAACGGACCGGATGAAACTTTCGGACGTCCGTACCCGCTTCCGCGGAGCGTCCCGACCCAGCATCGTCGGATAAAATAAATGCGACAGATTCAGTTGATGCTGGGATGCTGCGATAAACTGTGCTATTAAGGAAAGCACATCTGTTCCCGAGGCCTGTGCAGTAGCGGACTTACGATGCATTGCCGCTGGAAGCTCCGTGTACGTTGACTCCCGCACACTTTCTATGCGAACGTCCGGAGTCTGCAGGCCTCGAGTCCCCGGCTACCAACCCAGCGCTGTCGGATAATTCTCGATCCGACACCGTTTCTGTCGGCTGCTGGGATGCTGCGATAAGCTGTGCTATGTGCACAAGAATGTCCGGCGTCGAGACCTGCGGAGGCGCAGTCTATCGCTGCTTCGCCGAGGGCAGCTCCGCATCAGATGGCTCCCGCATACTTTTCCTATGCGAACGTCCGGAGTCCATCGGTCTCGAATCCCTGGCTGCCGGATGGTGTGACCTGGTCGCCGAAGAATCCTTGATCGGCGAAGCTGGTAATATATCGGCGGTCACGCAGCCAAGGTGCGGTCGTGTGCGCTGACGAGAAGAGGAAGCCTTAGCAGTCTCAGCGGACTGCCTATACAACGGAGCGTCCCGAGCGACGGACGTATGCTCCGCTAACTACACATTTGTACCACAACATCTGGGGCCAGATGTTGTTGAACGAGAGAGGGGTCTCTCTCGCTTGCCGTCCGGATGGACCGGAACGAGCTATGAACCGGACTAAAAGGCTTCCTCCGTTCTCCCTCCGATCCGCCGTCACTGGGTGTGCATTAAGTTAATTTTATAGTGCTCGCATCACCCCAACATTCCTTCTAGACCGCAACGGACGAACCCGGCTGCCGAACCATTCGGTGAATGGACGCTACACCGGGCGAGCTAGCGGACGTCAAAGGCCGTCGAACCTACTAGGGTCCTCTTAGGCAATTGGCGTATTACATGAGCACTTTTCCGCTAGCCCTTCATTAATTGTGACGACGGAGGCACACTGTTGGAAGACATCACAGATACATCACCCTAATCTTGATCGTCTGAAATAGAAATTGATAAAGTAGAGTGACCCTGCGGGGAAAGGACCGGAGTGTCCAAATCCCCAACAACATACCGTGACATACGCTTCCCATATTGTCATCGAAATCATATGATACAGAACAGGAGTTAATGTGAGTACACTGACCACATATAGAATGATAATAAGGTCAGAGGAAGACTTCCTCTTAAAGCAATTGATCAATATCCTTTCAATGTGAAAAGAAAACAAGTCCTGGTACTCGCACTAACCCCTGGCAATCAAAATACATAATAATAATATGATCCATTAATATAGAAAAAATAATTGAAATCAAAATATTTTGAAAAAATATTTTTTCAGAACAGCCCAAGTTTCTGAAAAGTAACGTTGAGCCCCAATGGATCCCAAGCCTAAGTGTGGACAAAAAATTTTAAAAATATTTTAAACAATTTTTTTAACACTTACGAACAATAATAATGTATCTAGTTATGATTAAAATAACATAAAGATATTATTATTTAGAAATCCCCCCCTCACACAGAGGGCTGTTGTAAATGTAAACAATGAGTGTAAAAACACTAAAATAAGACTCCAGGCACCCAGGCCCGAAATCAGTTACCAAAAATACACCATCTGATGCAAAACAGAGACTTCCAGGGAAGACACTGCAGAACATCAGATGGTAGATGCAGAACACAACGCCTAACCACCCGTAGGTGAAGACGTAAACATGGGGAAAGAACAGAATTCATTCTGTTATACAGCTAAAACTCCCAAGAAATTTTAGTAATAATAATTACAGAAACTATGCCAAAAGCATGGGAGAATAGCAAGGGGGAACTTAAAGGACAGGGAGAGAGGAAAAACACTTGAAAAAACAGTGTAACTAAATAATCAGAATGACAACAAAATGGCTGCTGCCTTGAAAATAGGTAACTTAACATAATTTCATTAAAAAATTTTAAGTTACAGCCCTGATAATATTCTGTCACACATTCTTTTCCTCTCCTCCTTTTCTATCCTCCTTAGAATCACCATTTCACTAATATTTATGTGTCTGGCATCATTTAAACTGAGATTTAAAAGCACAAAGAACAGTCAGATGTTAACTGATGAAGGGCCAAACTTAGAATGACAAATGGCGCCAATTTCGGAACGTCCTTGACACTGCGCATGCGCAGTAGGGGCGAAGGGTGGAGGGCCTTTCAGGACATGTTTTCTTTAGTTTTAGATGCAAATTTTGGGGATTGGGGGGCAAAATTTGTGTTTGGCCCTATATTTTAAGAGTTAGCACCAGCTATGTCTGGGTCATTGGTACAGTATAAAAATATGATTTTCCATGCAAATGTTTGGCTGTATATACAGTACCATCACCGTGGACAGGAAAATAATCCACAACTGGACAGTGATGTCCATTCAAACATTTTCCAAGTAATAATGAAAGTGTCAATGACACTGTAGCTCAACTTGTTAAAACATGTACATGTATAGTATGTGACATAGCAAAGACAAACATCTAGGTAATGACCTGATAACAAAGGTACATATAAAGTATTGTAATGGTCTGTACATAAATACTGACCGTAGCATGTAACAAATGAAAAGGTAAAGTATTGTAAAGGTGGGTGACAGTCAGATGCTAAACTAGAAAAGAAAGCTTTGAGTCCCAGAGTGGGTCTGACTGAACCCCCAAAATATTTGTTCTCATAGCACAGTGATAAGAAAGGCACCCCAAAACACTTTCGTTCCTGTCCCAAGGTGATAACAAAGGTACCCAAGAAGTTTTGTGAAGATCAGTTCATAAATATGAGCCATATAGAAGTTGTGACAAAAAACTGATTGGACCTAATTTCGGTACAAAATGGCCACTGGCAGCCATCTTAAATTTTGGACCGCACCCAGAAACACTCGTTCTCGTCCCAAGGTGATGACAGAGGTACCCAAGATGTTTCGTGAACATCGGTTCATAAATACAGCCTCTAACCCGAGCCGTATTGACATGTGCACTTACTGTATACAAGTAGCACTGAATAAATCAAAGTTCATCTAATTTGCATAATTTCTGCACGAGAAAAAAACCTGTACTATATGTGATGTATTTCATGTTACTAAACATTCATACCAAAATTTATTCAAATCAGAACTTTCATACAGAAGTTCTGTACAAAAAACTGATTGCACTAATTTTGGTACAAAATGGCTGCTGGTTGCCATCTTGAATCTCGGACCACACCCAAAAACACTCGTTCTCATCCCACAGTGATAACAAAGGTACCCAAGAAGTTTAGTAAAGATTGGTTCATAAATACGGCCTCTAGCCTGAGCTGTATAGAAATTGTGTACACAAAACTGATTAGACCTAATTTCGGTACAAAATGGCCACTGGCAGCCATCTTGAATTTTGGACTGCACCCAGAAACACTCGTTCTCAGCCCATGGTGATACCAAAGGTACGCAAGAAGTTTTGTAAAGATTGGTTCATAAATACGGCCTCTAGCCCGAGCTGTATTGGCATTTGCAGTTACAGTCCTGAAAGTAACACTAAATACATCAAAGTTAGTTTAATTTGTATAATTTACGCACGAGAAAAAAACCTGTATTATATGTGATGTATCTCATGGTACTAAACATTCATACAAATGAAAGTGTCAATTACACTGTAGCTCAACTTGTCAAGACAAAGACATGTACATGTATAGTATGTGACACAGCAATGACGAACATCTAGGTAATGACCTGATAACAAAGGTACATATAAAGTATTGCAACGGTCTGCACATAAATACTGAGCGTTGCCTGTAACAAATGTATAGGTAAAGTATTGTAAAGGTGGGTGACAGTCAGATGCTAAACTAGAAAAAATCTTTGAGTCCCAGAGTGGGTCTGACTGAACCCCAAAATATTTGTTCTCATAGCACAGTGATAACAAAGGCACCCCAAAACACACTCATTCCTGTCCCAAAGTGAAAACAAAGGTACCCAAGAAGTTTCATGAAGATCAGTTCACAAATATGAGCTGTGTAGAAGTTGTGACAAAAAACTGATTGGACCTAATTTCGGTACAAAATGGCCACTGGCAGCCATCTTGAATTTTGGACCGCGCCCAGAAACACTCGTTCTCGTCCCAAGGTGATAACAAAGGTACCCAAGAAGTTTTGTGAAGATCGGTTCATAAATACAGCTTCTAGCCCGAGCCGTATTGACATGTGCACTTACAGAGTATAAGTAGCACTGAATAAATCAAAGTTCATCTAATTTGCATAATTTCTGCACGCGAAAAAAACCCGTACTATATGTGATGTATTCCATGTTACTAAACATTCACACAAAAATTTATTCAAATCAGAACTTTCATACAGAAGTTCTGTACAAAAGACTGATTGCACTAATTTTGGTACAAAATGGCTGCTGGTGGTCATCTTGAATTTCGGAGCACACCCAAAAACACTCGTTCTCATCCCACGGTAATAACAAAGGTACCCAAGAAGTTTCGTAAAGATCGGTTCATAAATACAGCATCTAGCCTGAGCCGTATAGAAGTTGTGTACAAAAAACTGATTAGACCTAATTTCGATACAAAATGGCCACTGGTAGCCATCTTGAATTTTGGGCCACACCGAGAAACACTCGTTCTCGTCCCAAGGTGATAACAAAGGTACCCAAGACGTTTCGTGAAGATCGCTTCATAAATACAGACTCTAGCCTGAGCCGTATTGACATGTGTACTTACTGTGTGTAAGCAGCACTGAAAAAATCAAAGTTCATCTAATTTGCATAATTTCTGCACGAGAAAAAAACCCGTATTATATGTGATGTATCCCATGGTACTAAACATTCACACAAAAAATTATTCAAATCAGCGCTTTCATATGGAAGTTCTGTGCAAAAATCTGATTGCACTAAATTTCGTACAAAATGGCTGCCATCGGCCATCTTGAATTTCGGACCGAACACCAAAACACTCGTTCTCGTCCCACGGTGATAACAAAGGTACCCAAGAAGTTTCGTAAAGATCGGTTCATAAATACGGCTTCTAGCCTGAGCCGTATTGGCATTTGCACTTACAGTGCTGAAAGTAACACCAAAAAACATCAAAGTTAGTCTAATTTGCATAATTTACGCACGAGAAAAAAACCCGTATTATATGTGATGTATCCCATGGTACTAAACATTCATACAAAAAATTATTCAAATCAGAGCTTTCATATGGAAGTTCTGTACAAAAAACAGATTTCTGCATCGTCGGTACAAAATGGCAGCTGGCAGCCATCTTGAATTTCGGACCGCACCCAAAAACACTCGTTCTCGTCCCACAGTCATAACAAAGGTACCCAAGAAGTTTCGTAAAGATCGGTTCATAAATACAACCTCTAGCCCGAGCCGTATCCAATTGTTGACGGACAGACGGCCAGACGGACAGATGGCCAGACGGACGACGGGCCATGGCATAAGCTCCAGTTTGGCTTTGCCAAAGTTGAGCTAAAAATTATTTAAATCAGAGCTTTCATATGGAAGTTCTGCGCAAAAATCTGATTGCACCTAATTTTGTACAAAATGGCTGCCAGCGGCCAACTTGAATTTTGGATCGGACCCCAAAACACTTGTTCTCGTCCCACGGTCATAACAAAGGTACCCAAGAAGTTTCGTAAAGATCAGTTCATAAATACGGTCTCTAGCCCGAGCCGTATTGAATTGTTGACGGACAGGACGGGCAGACAGCCAGACGGACAGACATCCAGATGGACAGACAGCCAGACAGACAGACAGATGGACAGATGGATGACTGGCCATATTATATATATATTATATTTATATTTATTGGTGCTTAAGGTCACATATTTCTGCACAATGGCTAACCATGATCGTGACAGTTTTACGGGTGGAGGAAGCCGGAGTACCCGGAGAGAACCACCGAGCAACGGCGAGCAACTGTCAGCTCCCCAACATACCAACTCCACACAAGCAGGGTTAGCATTGGTTGAAGACAGGTGCACCATCGACGTGCAGTACGCCTTAGTACACAACGTCACCGTGCCCCCACGTGGGCAAGGGTGTGAAGTGTCTTGCCCAAGGACACAACACGGTTGCCGCAGGTGGGATTCGAACCGAGGACCTCTCGGCTTGCAGCCTGCACCTCTACCAACTGAGCCACCGCCAAAGTTGAGCTAAAAATCATCATCAGCAAATTTTTAATTAATGAAGCACCGGTTTATACCCAGTGCTTCATTAATTAAATTTTTGATGATTATTCCTATAATTAGTGTTTGGAATCTAATATTATTGCATCCATGGAAATATTGCCCACCCATGAAATGTGACCAGTTCACAGCGGCCAAACTGTACACAGCAAAAGCTGACTGGGTTTCATGATACTGGGCTTCTGATTTTAAGAGCTTTATACACCAATACACATACATGACATAAGTATAGCACTGTGACCACAAAAGTAGACAGAGAATTTTGACTCCATCATGACCTAGTTGTGATCCGGTGAAAATTCTTTGTCCCCTTATCTTTCAGTTTTTCTCTTTACAGCACTACAGAATCTTGCCCATTAGAAAAGAAATGAGAGAAAATCGAATCTTAAATGCTATTTCCCATAGTTTTTCTTGATTCGGTCTTGATTTCACAATATTTTATTTATGAAATCTCGAAACATAGTGTGTAAGAGCTTCGCAATCCAATCATGATCGGATTGAGAAAAATACAGAAGGTTATTGTAAACTCGTCTACGGTTGATAAAATAGGCCTGAAAATTTGGAATTTTAACAGAATCTCACTATTAAAATCAATAAATTTTACTCCTTGAGCCCTATAAAAATTAAAACCTCACTATTTTTTCTCAGAAATTTCACTATTTTGCAATTCATCAGCTTAACATGTTTGATCATGAACACTGTCAGGTGTTAAACAGACAATTGTTCTGTACAATTCAATATATGATGGTTTTATAGCAGAAACAATATTCATTCCCTCATGCCATTAACCCTTTGAACCCCTGCGGCTGCTTTTCCGGCCAAGAAGATGATCTGTCATAACGTCATTAAATAGGACGGATGTTCAGTAAATGAGTGGGGTAGACCAATCAATATTTTCAACGTGCAACCTCAGGGCTGCACGTTGAAAATATTGATTGGTCTACCTCAAATAATGAATATGGACTTTTCTAATTGCTGCCATTGAACTGGCATGGAAGATACCACTAGAGTTCAAAGTATTAATGAACAGCATTGGCTAGTTATTATCTTCATTTAAATCAGCTGTGAAATATACTAATGTTTTCTGTATGAATTCATTCAACAGTTACTATATTCACCTGTTTTGCACTCTGTTCAAATAAAACAAACTGATGACACTGTTCCAATTTTCTCTTTTTGACAGTCCAGTACTCTATCACAAGGTTTTCTTGCTGCAGCAACTGATCCAGTGTTGCTGAAATAATAATATAAATACATAATATAGTATGAATGATGTGCAAATTCAACATTACGCGATACAATACAATGTTCTAGGCAAACCATACATGGAATCTGGATTACACATAAGAATGCAACTGATGGGAGGTTACACATCTGAGTAACGTTATGACATAAATAAAAAAACTTCAAAACAAAACAGTGTCAAGCAAAAAAGTAAATATGCAGTGGAATGGACATAACTCTCTGAAAAGCTTCAGTCACTTAATTCAAATTTAATGTTGGTATAAATACTGTACACAACTCGGATAGAGTATGTGGACAAGAATCAATGACACTTGTTGGTATTTTTTCTATATTTCATGCACCCCTTCGCCATGCATGAAATACAGGAAAAACTCCAACCCGGACCATTGAATCCAGTCCCCGCAAATACCCCCACCCCCCTGTGTTCTGTCTTATTATTACAATGATCAGTTGGTCTGGGTCATCATGTCAGCGAGTTGATTTCTTTTTAATTGGGTTTTAGCGACACTTTCGATTGCCAGGGTTACTATGTGTCAGACAGGTTTACGTGCGGAAGAAGCCCGAGTACCTGGAGAGAACTACTGAGCAGCAGCGAGGCACTGTCAGATGCCCCTAAGTACTATTTTCACACAAGCTGAGGTAGCATTGGTTGAAGATAAGTGCACCATCGACATGCAGTGTGCCTTAGTACAGTGCTCACACACTGGCAATCAGGATTAAGTGCCTTGCCCAAAGACACAATGCAGTGACCCTTGTGGGGATCAAACCGTGGACCTTTTGACTTGAAGTCCAATGCCATAACCACTGGGGAACAATGCTCCCCAGCAAATTGATGAGACCAAATAAAATGTGATATCATAGGCATTGTGTTTCATCTGGCTGATCTGGTCTTGTCAATCACACAGAAAACGATAGCCCAAATTTATTGACTTTTGTAATAATTTGTTTGTTATATGACAGTGAAGATTTAATGAAAGTGTCAATGACACTGTAGCTTAACCTGTGTGCTGCGTTTGATGAAAAGGATAATGTTCAATGTTTATGAAAGGATTATGAAATAAGACAAGAATTGTAAGAATTGAGAATATGTTAAGTTCTGTACCCTATATGCTTTGTTTTCAACAAGAATAATTTGAAATGTAGACTGTACTTAAGAACAGAGGCCTGAGTTGATGTGGCCCTCACAGTTGACGTATGTTAACCAAAGTTACCAAGTTACAGTAAAATCATTCTAAAATGAGTCATCCTACCAAGTTACAATGAAATCCCTTCATAAAAATGACTTGTAGACATTGCTAAAGGAATCTAGGTCACATGCCCGTCTGGCAGTCATGTTTGACCAATAATGACCAAAATATGACAGTCTCATCAAGATATCATATCGAGTCATCCTACCAAGTTACAATGAAATCCATTCATAAAAATGACCTGTAGACAGTGATACAGAAATCTGTGTCATGTGCCCAAGCATATCACCTGACCGATCATGACCAAAATAAGACAGTCTCATCTAGACACTATACTGAGTTATCCTACCAAGTTACAAAGAAATCAAATCATAAAAATGAACTGTAGACTGTGCTAAACAAATCTTGGTCACGTGCCTGTGCGACCATCATGGTTGACCAATCACGACCATTCAGGTTAAGCTAAAAACTGAATACACATCAAGCGTGAACATAAAATAAATTATGTAAAGTTTCTCCAGAGTGCTCACTGCAAAGACATGCAAGTTTTCATTTCGGATTTGTAGAATTGCCTCAAGAATCTGAACACATCTGTCAGGTCTTATGAGCCTTGTTTGACACAGGCCTGATATGAATTTATTTATCTATTTATTTATTTATTGGTGTTTAAGGTCACATATATCTGTACAATGGCGAATCATGACGATAACATGGAGATGAAGCCAAGTTTAGTCAATAGTTTATACCCATGTTGCCCATTATAGAGGACTTCTACCCCAAGCATTAGTGACTGGATCCTATTTAGTCACAGTAAACAAGCACTGCTTAACTTCCCGGGGCTCCCACTGGGAGATATGAATTTATAAAGACTTGTCTTCTGGTGAGTCAAAAATGATAGGCAATATAAATTGAGAAGCTATTTGGGGTAATCATATAATAAAACAAAATTATTATATGCTAGCCTGTGAATTAATGCAAATTATCTAAAAGATATTTCTCGATATCCATCGACTCAATGGATATCGAGAAATATCCCTCAGTAGCTTCCTAAATGATGCCACGCTTCGGTGCATGATGTCACCTTTAAGGTCGCCTTGAAGAAGCAATCAGCAGATCTTTGTTATTGTCTTGAAACGGTTTGCAGTCGAATTGGGCTGAATATTACACAGTAAAATGTCACATAGCATATAACAAAAAGAAAATCTACACTACTTTAGTGAATATCATGAATTATCTCATTCATGTGGACCTGAACATATTATTTTTCACTCACGCAAGCATTTGTGAAAAATGATAAATTTAAAGTAATTTGTATATTTTTATTACTTACCAAAGGCCCAGACTTAGCTGGTGCATCCTCAATAATATCAATGGCAAAAGAAATTTTGAACCCCCCCCCCCCCCCCCCAAATTTGCATACAAAACCAAAATTTAAAGTAAAGAGAAATCACCTACCCCCTCCCCCCCACCTCTTTTTTGAAGGAATTAACCTTCAAAACAAAGAGGGAAGCAGCCTGGAATCAGTGAATATATATAAAATATATAAAATAATATATAGACGCCTAAAAGGCTCCCGGATATTAAATATTATTTATTTATCGGTGCTTAATGCCACATCAGCAGCTAAGGCTATATCATGGCGGTCACAGATATTAAAATCACAAGCTTCTAAATGTATGCCACATCTAGAATACATAGATAGTTTGATAACTGGTGATATTAATATGTACAACCTTAAACTTGTCCAATTGAATCCCAATGGAAAGTTATCTATTTAGAACTTATACGCTTCTGTGCCAACCAACAAGGGACAATGTTCAGGTGTACAAGTAAATTCCAATAATGAACTTCCAAACTGAAACCGTTCCATCTACCAGAATGAGAGAATAGGATTCCCCTGTATGTACCCATTCCGGTTGAAGACTGGATTCAGGACATAGAACAGGATGTGAATAAAAACCCGTCAGAGGCCGTCCCCAAATAACTAACTGTTTCCTAGGTCCGTTAACACCAATGACTGTTCGGAGAAAGAATACCACTCCAAATAATGAAGCCAAAAATAGAGAACGTATGCACAGGCGGTCTTGTATGGAAAACCATAACCGATCCAACTAGCCCAAAATTCTCATAAGCTCTGAAATTTACACTGAGCAAGAATTACGAGAATCTATTTAAGAAATAGGTCTGCTTAATGAAAATACATACATATTATGCATGCCACCAACAGAATCCTGCATGTACCCTCGCCTGAATACAGCCTGTATCAACGGTGTAACCGAGCAATACAAAATATAACCAGGAAACTGAAGGAATAAAATGTTAATGCGATTTAACATGAGGAATAGACTCATACGTCGTAACAGAGCAGACAACTTTGAGCGTAAATTTCTCAGAATGGACGAATTGCCATATTGGATAGTTTTCGTCCAGATAACCGACATGCCTGCCACACAGGTACACGAAGGCTAGCAATATCAACTGAATGTATTCATGAAAGAATTCGGAATCTAAAAACAGTTACTGTTCAGGAATCATATGCTCGTATATGACTTAAGAACGAACAACCACAGGAAGCAAACCAACTAGAGTGGAGAAGTCGCTGTTAGACCACAATCCACCCGCCAATTGAACAGCAATGAAACACATGCATATAATTGAATGCATACAAGGCTTAAGGGCAGAGACCTACGTCCTGCCATGTAATCGCCACTTAACATATTGGAAGGGAGAGGGGGGAGGTTAGACGAATAAATCATATCCAACACCCGCCACCCAGCATTACTTGAATCGTTAGATAAGTAGGACCCGTGCAGTAATACTAAAGTTTGGAACTGTGACAAATTTCTTTTTCCCAATAGGAAAAGGAAACCTCACACTACAATTCTAAAGCTATACTGCTGCTGCTATTCTCAATAAAGAGTAAAACAGCTAATAGAAGTGTATCATTAGTCAAAAAAAGCATGACCAATTTAACCCGGCGCAACTCGTAATGCTTTAGTGTTAGTCATCAAGAATAGTATAAAACTGTAGGGCTTCCTCACGTCTGACCAACTCCATAATGCTACTAAGGATGGAGAGGGATGTGATGAACATGGTACTATTGCAAGGAATACACATGCTGATATATCATCAACATATCCCTTGAAATCAAGACCGAACGCCATAGCCTCAAACAATACACCATATAGACATAAATTTCAAATCTTCCGAGTGGAAATATATTCCACGACAAGAGATTCATTGGATAAAAAATGAAGCAGGCTACAAAAAACTAAGTTCCGGCACCCGATCATAAAAACCTAGATGAACTCCTTGCGCCTCATATGGACTATAGCAGGAAATATATTCCTGAGAAAGGAGCTAACTACAGGCATATGAAAGAATACTCATTATTCTCACTAGGTTAATATGGCATCATCAATAGGACTAAAAGCCTCAGACAACTAACACCAAACAATACTGTTAAGGAGAGAACAACCTCTTCTATTGTAATGGTATCTTGTCCGATAGGAAAGTGGTCTCAACCTAGCTGAAGCAGCTAGGGGTCTTCCTATTCGTGAAGACAATTATATGGCTGTTAACTGCAGCTCTAGAAGCTCACTAAAAGAGACTTACAATGCTAGCCGCTAATGATAATGAAAAAACACCACTCATAATTCTAGCTAGGCTACTATGGTGTCAACAATAAGACTAAAGTCTGTGACACTTAAGAAAACAACACCGAGAAGGGAAAATGCACTCTTTCCTTTAGCGGTTCTATTCCCAAGACAGTAGTCTCAGCCTAGCTAATGCAGCTTAGAAGTCTTTATTTCTGTGAAGACAAATAGCTTGGTGTAAATTTTGCGACTTTAGAAAGCTCACTAAACGGAGACTTACAACATGAGTCGCTCAAGTAAAGGGGAAAAGGGCCGCACTTGATTTTAATAAGGCGTCAATAAAAGGTCTAAAAGCCTCAGACACCTAAGAATACAACATCATGAAGGAAAAAATGTACTCTTTCCTTTTAGCAGCCCTAATTCCAAAGAGTCAGCAGTCTCAGATTAGCTAGCGCAGCTAAGAAGTCTACATCCCATGAAGACAGATATCATGACAAAACTTGCGACCTTGAAAGCTCACTAAACAGAGACATACAACATTAGTCACTCAAGGTAAGGAATAAAGGACCACTCTTCTAATGGCCGTAATTCCAAAGAGACAGTAGTCTCAGCCAGGGACCAGCCTAGGGGGGAATTTTAGGGAGACTTCAAGTCTCCCTCCAGAAAAAATAGGGAGACTGCAGAGTCATGTAGGGAGACTTCATAGGCAAGTGGGGAAAATTAAGAATATTCATGTACCACGCCCGCCGCCCCTTCATATTTTCAATTTGTGGTCCTCCATTAACGTACAAATAATCCAGGTCCAGTTGTCTATGATGCATCTGTGCCAGGTTAAAAAATCACAATGTAATTATTGACTGAAAATCCCCCACTGCTACCTTCTCCTTCATGACCCCTCACCTCTTCTTCGTACCAATCCCCCATCACCCTCATGTGGTTGCCTTTCAACAAAGTCTACTAAGCTAATAATTTCCTAAGTCTGAAAGTGTGAACAGGACCAGATGTAAGAAGGTTGCTTGGGAGGTACTTTGTTAGTTAATAAACAAAATACATTCTGGGGTCGAGTATTTTGTAAAAGAAATGTCATTCCGCATCATTTTTATGGCATTCCGGTGTCATTCCGCGTCATTTCATGTCATTCCGATGTTTAGGAGGACCCTTTTTCAAGATCGTCCACATGCACACTTGTGTCCTGTACAAAGCTTTTCTTGACATCACTAAAGCTTTTTTTCATTTGTTTCAATTCCATTCGTGTTTTCTGGGAATAGACAGCCCAACAGTTAACAGTCGCCAGCAAATCGAAATGAAAATAATGTGTTATAAAATACGTCCGTTGTGTATACATTTTCGGCATCCTAAGCAACTTAACCTACTTTCAAACTGGGTTGTTTTGTTGAGTCGCATAAGTCACCTATTTTCGTTTCGACACTTGAAGCTCCGACTGGAACGCAACAAAATAGAAATAAAAAAATCTGCCAAAAGCGACAATGGGCAATTGATTGTCGTGTGATTTCAAATAAATGGACGTTTATTTGACGAATTAAAATGCCCACCCATTTATCACACTCGAGCACATTCGATTTTTGAAAATACTCATTTTCATGTAAACCTCGCATCACTCAGTTCAGCCTTTTCCCATTTTGGCCGATTTTTAGAGGGCGACTTGTAATCGCCCCGACTATTTTTCTAGGCGACTTTGGGCTTAGAAGGGCGACATAATCGCCCTAGTCGCCCTCACGGCTGGTCCCTGGTCTCAGCTTAGCTAACGCAGCTTATTAGTCTTCATCTCCATGAAGACAGATATCGGTGTCACATGCGGCCTTGGAAAGCTCACTAAACGGAGACTTACAACGTTAGCCGCAATGTATAAGAAAATACCGATGTAAAATATATAAGGTCACTAAGACATTAGCCGCTAATGATCTATAAAAAGGCCGCTATTAATTCACAGAAGACAAACTAAGGCATCAACAATAGGACTGAATGCCCGTGATAACTAGGAAAACCACAACGATAAGGAAAACGTAATCTTTCCTTCTAACAACTTTATTCTAAAAAAAGATAGCGGTCTCAGTGTAGCTAACACAGCCTAAAAGTCAGATATTTGTGTGTTACACTACGGCCTTAGACAGCTCACTAAATGGAGACTTATGACGTGAGCCACTAATGTGTAAGAAAAAACCGCTCTAACAGTACATAAGGCTACTATGGGATCAACAATAGCACTAAATGCCTCTGATGCCTATTGCCTAGGAATACAACACCGTGAAGGAAATGACATATGTATTCCTTCGAACGGCTCTATTCCAAACAAGACAGCTGTCTCAGCCTATCTATGAGCTATTGATCTTCTATTCATAAAGAATAGATTATTGCCTTTCTTATACTATTGCTGGGCCAAGGGAGGCATCGTTAAGCGGACCAAAGGCCTTCAAAACCTGAGCAGAAAGATCCGGGAAGGAAAGATCTTCGTCTTTCCTTTGCCCAGTACCTTAAGCTGTTTTTTGCCTAGCAAACGCAGACTTTCGTTCAGATGGAACAAGATTTGAAAGAACTTATGAATAAATTTCATAGTCTAAATGTGGCATTCCTTGAGGGATGGAGAATCAACCTCCGTAGCCCTCTCACCATCTGAAAAGCATGGTCAACACCATCCGAATGTACAGATGACTGGACCAACCCAGCACCGTCCGTTCGACAGCTCACTACTGGAGACTGTTGATGGCTGAACCTGCAACTACTGTGATACTGCAATTTGTGGCAGCATGACCGTGAACGAGGCTTGCGGAGCAGCGGTTATCCGCTTCTTCACCATATGCTGCTCACAGGACAGAGATTTGACCCCAGATCTTTTGACGCATGTCCCGTATAAAAATGCCTCAAATCACAAGCTGCAGGTTAATCCGACTTCGGTGGTGAAGACTGGGAACATCTCCGTGGAACAGCATGAACATGCGAAGTCGGACACCTAGTCTGCGGTCTAACATGCTTCATCGATGAAGCAGAGGAAGAAGCCACAGCTGCAACTGGCCCCAGCTGCAGTGTGGAAGGAGCGTCCTTGATCGCAGGCATGAAGAGATGTCCCAATGCCCTCAAGTTTCTCGAAGCGGAAACAGTCGACCCCGACTGCTGATGGAACAGAGAGGGTTCTCCAGCTTGCAGTCCGACTCCAGAGCCTGCCAAGCAATCCGTTTAGAAACTTGTAGGCTTCTACCCCGTAGTGTGCTTTTCCATGGAAGAAGAGGAAGCCATAACAACAGCCGACCTCAGCTGAAGTGTGGAAGGAGCATCCCGACTCGCACATTTCAGACAGGTGCTCTGACTCATTGAAGTTTCTTACGATAGAAAAGTCGACACGACTGCTAATGGGACAGAGAATGCTCTCCAACTCACGATCTGATCCCAGATCTCGCCGATTATCCCGTTGAGAAACTTGTAGGCTAATCCCCTTTGCGTGCACTTCCATGTAAGAAGAAGAAGCCATAACTGCAGCCAACCCTGGCTGTAGTGTGGAAGGAACATCCCAACGAGTGTTCTGACTCATTTTAGTTTCTCGCAACGGATACAGTCGACCCCGAATGCTAACAGGATGGAGAGGGTTCTCCCACTTGCGATCTGACCCCAGATCTCACCGCGCACCCCATAGAGAAACTTTCAGGCTTCTTCTCCTTTTGCCATCATCGCGGGGTGAGCTTTATTTATTAGGGTTTAATGGCACTTATACAGCCAAGGTCATATCGTGTCGGTGACAGGTTTATGGGTGGTGGAAGCAACAATGAGCAGCTGCCAGCTCTCCAACATCGTAACTCCGAACTGTAGCACAGGCAGGGTTAGATTGGTTGAAGACATGTGCACCATCGACGTGCACTATGCCTTAGTACACAGCGTCATCATGTCCCCGTGTGGATAATCAGGATAAAGTGCCTTACCCAAGGACACAATGCGGGAGTTTGAATCGATCCTTCAGACGGTCAACCATCCAAGGACTAACTGGGCTTGACGTTGCTCAATTTCGGTGATGAGAACCGGTTACCGCAACTCCACCGGGATAAGCTTTATATTATGAGGTGCTTGCTCTACCCACGTTATACTACTCGGCTGCAATGGACCTACCCAGCGTCCCGGCTTGCATATAGGGACGACCGCTTCACCGGTCAAGCTAGCTGCATGCAGAGGATTAAGCGAACTAACTAGAGACCTCAATCCCCCTGCTAAATATCATGAGCATCTTGGCAGCTAGCTCTGTTCACTCATCAGAGCAGGGCTCATCAGAGTGCGATGACGGCAGCATGTAACAGACAGATGTCAAAGTACCATCACCATGTTCTTGTTCCTCTGAAAAAGAGACTGAAAGACTAGTATTAGCCTGCGGTGAAAGCTCCTACATCGGAACTTCACCGTCCCACCACACAGGTCGACACCTGTTTCCAATGTTCGCATCCCATAGTACAAGTATTGAAGGAGTGCCGTGACTACCGGAAAACAACAAGCATTAAAATCTGAGGCTTGCTGGACTTATACTAAGTACCAATTATTATAATAAATACAATAATAATGAAGCAAAAAAAAATAAGTTCGCTGCATTCCCAATAATACAGAATAAACATCGCAAGGATACATAACATAGACAATCACAAAAATTTTCGAAATAAATTAAAAAACAAAAAATTTGGAAAAATTCTGAATGAAGCCTGAATACCCCAAGGAAACCTCATGACCACAAGGGAACCTCATGAGACTAAGGGCATCCCGATAGAGCCTAAGTGTGGGCAAGCACTACCTAATTTAAGCTAAACTACCATAATAAGATATTATATGTATCCTAATAGGAAAAACAATAACTGTTTTAACTAAACACTGACTCCAAAACGTTATTGAACAGATGTCAACAGGAAAAAACGGAAACTAACCAATAGCAGACACAACCAAGGCCCAAAATCAGTAATCGATCAACAACCACATGATGTAAAGCTAGATCTTCACAGGAAGAAAAAACAATGCATCTGGTAGAAGATGTAAGAATACAAAATGCCCTGAACAGTAATGAACAGAACGTAAATTCAGGGGATAAACGGAATACCTATTCCGTAAAATAAGTTAAACTCCCAAGAATTTTAATAAACTAGAGTGATGTCACACATGCAGCCCGACTGTCCCAGCAATGGCAATGCTTAGACACAAAATAGTCGGAGCCATTTTTTGTTAACCGTTTACCTTACGAATCTTCCATATCTGCGCTCGTGATATACAAAATTTTCTATACAAATTTTATGTTTTTCAATTCTCTACTCCAAAACATACCTCATGACCTATTAATGGTACAAGCTTGATGAGCTTGTTCCAATAAGGACTAATAAGCCATGGTTAGAAGTAAAACAAATGAAAAAATCTGATGTTTCAGAAAAATGATTTGTACTGTTGGCTTCAAAATGTGTAAGGAAAAGGATTAAAGATGCAGTAAATAACGCAATGTTGGGCTATAGGAGGCAATTTTTTTTTTTTTTGCATGTAATAACTCCCAATCCTTCTAAATGCATTTTGGGAATAATTGCCTAAGTGACACATGTGTGTGTATGTGACACATGTGTGTGTATGTGTGTGTGTGTGTGTGTGGGGGGGGGGGGGGGGGGGATTTGTGGTGGTGTGTTATAGTAGTCAATTTGTGTTTGTTTGCATTGAGTATCTCCAAATCCTTCAAAATATTTGGTATGCAGTGGTGGTGTGTTATAGTAGTCAATTTTTGTTTGTTTGCATTTAATAACTCCCAATCCTTCCGTGAGTTTAAAAAAAGTTATGCATGTAGTGACTGTAAATAGATCAAACTGCATATTGGAGGAAAGGAAGGAAAAAAATGCCTAATTGGCGGGGGCTGGTCAGGGCAATAACTTCAACAATTTTCATTGGATGATTGTGGTCATCAAATTTGGCCTAGAGACGTACTGAAAAGAATTGAAATCCATTCTCATCTAGACATTATATGAAGTCAACAAATATGACCGTAGACTGTGCTAAAGGTTTTTGGGCTTTGGGCTCGGGCAGCCATCATGGTTTAATGATCGCATTCTCATCTGGGCATCATCTGGAGTGATCCTATGAAGTTACAATGAAATCCCTTCATAAATATGACCTGTAGACTGTGCTCAAGGTTTTCGGGCCTCGGGTGCATGTAGCCATCACAGTTGACCAATCATGACCAAATGGGGATGTCATCATCTAGTCATTATATGGAGTCAACCTAACAAGTTACAATGAAATCCTTCCATAAATATGACTCATAGACTATGCTAAAGGTTTTTGGGCTCGGGCAGCCATCAAGGCTGAATGATCATGACCAAAAGAGGACGTTCTCATCCAGACATTATTTGGAGTCATCTTACCAAGAAAAGGGGATGTTCTCATCCAGACATTATTTGGAGTCATCCTACCAAGGTACAATGAAATCCCTTCATAAATATGACCTGTAGACAGTGCAAAAGGCTTTCGGGCTTCGGGCCCCTCTAGCCGTCACACTTGACCTATCATGTCCAAAAGGGGCTGTTCTCATCTAGACATTATATGAAGTCAACCTACCAAGTTACAATGAAATCCTTTAATAAATATGGCCTAAAGACTGTGCTAAAGGTTTTTGGGCTTTGGGCTCGGGCAGCCATCATAGTTTAATGATCGCATCCAAAAGGGGACATTCTCATCTGGGCATCATCTGGAGTGATCCTATGAAGTTACAATGAAATCCCTTCATAAATATGACCTGTAGACTGTGCTAAAGGTTTTTGGGCTTCGGGCACCTGTAGCCATCACAGTTGACCAATCATGACCAAAATGTGATGTCATCATCTAGGCATTATATGGAGTCAGCCTAACAAGTTACAACGAAATCCTTCCATAAATATGATCTACAGACTATGCTAAAGGTTTTTGGGCTCGGGCAGCCATCAAGGCTGAATGATCGCGACCAAAAGGGGACGTTCTCATCTAGACATTATCTGGAGTCATCCTACCAAGCTACAATGAAATCCCTTCATAATTATAACCTGTAGACTGTTCTAAAGGTTTTCAGGTTTCAGGCCCCTGTTGCCGTCACAGTTGCCCGATCGTGTCCAAAAGGGGACGTTCTCATCTAGACATTATAGGAAGTCAACCTACCAAGTTACAATGAAATCCCTTCATAAATATGACCTGTAGACTGTGCTAAATGTTTTCGGGCAGCCATCATGGTTGAATGATCGCAACCAAAAGGGCACATCCTCATCTGGGCATAATCTGGAGTGATCCTACGAAGTTACAATGAAATCCCTACATAAATATGACCTGTATTTATTTATTTATTGATGTTTAAGGTCACATATTTATGCACAATGGCTAATCATGACCGTGACAGTTTTACGGGTGGAGGAAGCCGGAGTACCTGGAGAGAACCACCAAGCAACGAGCAGCTGCCAGCTCCCCAACATCGCAACTCCGCACTGCAGCACAGGCAAGGTTAGATTGGTTGAAGACATGCGTACCATCGACGTGCAGTACGCCTTAGTACACGGAGTCATCGTGCCCCCACATGGGCAATGGGGGTGAAGTGTCTTGCCCAAGGACACAACGTGGTTGCCGCAGGTGGGAATCGAACGGAGGACCTCTCGGCTTGCGGCCTGCTCTTCAACCTACTGAGCCACCGCGCCCCCAAATATGACCTGTAGACTGTGCTAAAGGTTTTTGGGCTTCGGGACTCTGTAGCCATGACAGTTGCCCAATCGCGTCCAAAAGAGGACTTTCTCATCTAGACATTATATGAAGTCAACCTATCAAGTTACAATGAAATCCCTTCATAAATATGACCTGTAGACTGTGATCAAGTTTTTCGGGTTTTGGGCTCGGCAGTCGTCACAGTTGACAGATCACGCCCAAATGGGGAAATTTTCATCTAGACATCATACGGAGTCATCGTACCAAGTTACAATGAAATCCCTCCATATCAAATATGACCTGCAGACTGTGCTAAAAGTTTTGGGGTTTCGGGCTTGGGCAGCCATCACGGTTGACAGATCATGCCCAAAAGGGGACGTTCTCATCTAGGCATTATACAGAGGCATCCTACCAAGTTACAATGAAATCCCTTCATAAATATGACCTGCAGACTGTGCTAATGGTTTTCGGGTTTTGGGCTCAGGCAGCCACACCGGTTGACCGATCATGTCCAAAAGGGGACGTTCTCATCTAGACATGACCCAAAACCTGCATATGAAATTTTGTGACGATCAGACAAGAACTACAGGGTGTAGCCTGTATTTGAATGCTGAATAAAAAACTTTAACCATAAACTTTAACCAAAACGCCAAATGTTAAACAGGAAAAAAAAAAAAAAACACTTGAACCTTCAGTAAAAAAAACTTTAACCAAAACTCGAGATAAAAATTTTCAATAAAAAAGCCGAAAGAGCTTGGGAGTATAACAGGAGGGTTCAGGAGAGGGAAGCGAAGTAATACTAACAAAACAACAGTGGATATTATAATGACGATGTTCAGAAGCATATCCCGAAATTGGGGAACATGAATAATTTTACATAAAAATTATAAAGTTACAGCCCTGAACATCTAAAACCACGGTTATTCACTTCCAACATCCTGCTACACTGTTGATTCCATGAAAACCATCACTGATTTGTGTCTGGCACCTTCAAAAATGAGAATTTATTGCACAGATGTCAGTTCAAATGTTTACTGACTTGGGCCAAACAAAAGAATGATGCTCTGCACCAATTCCGGTCTCTTCCTAGGTACTGCGCATGCGTAAGTACTAAAAGTATGGAGGGCCAGATAGGACTTCTAAATTCTGGTTTTGTATGCAAATTTGGGGATTTGGGGGTTCAAAATTTGTGTTTGGCCCTTGATAACATTGAGGTTGCACCAGCTAAGTCTGGGCCAATGGTTTTAGTATAAAAATAGAAAAAATTTTCAGGTCAACACTCATAGATAATACCCGATATTCACTACAATAGCATAGCTATCCTCTATGAAATCTTGAAGCTAAAAGGAAATATTTAAAACAATGTAACTTGACATTCTTTTGCAGAGTTCATAACAGTGACAATTATGATTGATAAATCAGCATCTGATGTCACTTTCAAAAGCAAAGTTGATTTATCCCTTTATTCTTGATGAAACAATTGTGGTGGAATGAATGAATAATGAATTATTTTCAAACAAAATAACTGTTTTTACGTTGTCAAATAGTACTGCTAAAGCTAAGATTAACATAGGTGTACAAAGCATATTGTTTTGGAATGGCATATCAAGAATGGTTGTCTTTCTGTTATCAAAAATTTTTATTTAACCATTCAATGGCAATGAATATTTATTGCTTTTGAGCATGACCAACATTCTGAATGCTCATGCATTAGTTATTTGGCATAATTAGAAAATACTTCCTAACATATCTAATAAGAATGGTAGCCTGTCAACTGAAAACAACTGTCAACAAATTAATGATTTGTATGAAAGAATTCCTTGGCAGAGACAGGCAAAAGCACAATAATCAGAATCAAGACAAGGCATAGCTAATTTTCTGGAAATTAAACTGCCTCACAACACAGAACTTTTTCATTTTATTTGATGTAATGAAATGACAAATTTTAGAATTTTTCACAGCAAGTTTTAGCAAGTCTTTTGCTGGGTTTTTCCTTTGCACTCTGAGATGAGGAAATTCTACAATGAATGAACTTATAAAAGCTTCTTTTCCATTCCTTTCCGTTATCTCCAAAGAATCAACATCAGATATCGCAATGTGTATTGATAGATTATACTTCACAAACAATCCAAAAGTTTTTGGACATATCATTTGTGATTACAGCCTCAAGATAACAAAATATTGAAATCCAAAAGTTGGAAATAAAAAATTATCATTAAAAATTACCTTTCACGTGGCCTTCAGGACTTCTGAATTTAATTTGCATACCCAGTAGATGTAAGTTTCTATTTACATATTTCAGAAAGGTTTCTGCTGTTCTTCGAGCTAATGTGCAAGCCTGAAATCACAATACCTCTGAATAAATAAATGTGGACTCATCCTGAAACATTGGCAATAGAGTATAACAAGAGGAGGGGGGAACCCATGGTGTATACTGCCAAACAATGACAATATGGGGGGGCACATCCTGGGGTGGGGTGGGGGGGCATATCCTGGGGCACACCCCCACGGTGTATACTGCCACACAATGACAATGGGGGGGGGGGGGGGGGGGGGGGCACGTCCTGGGGCATACCCCCAAAGTGTATACTGTCCAACAATGACAATAGAAGAAATGAACCATGATACTGTGAAAGCTATTCCCATAAACAATCTTCATTCCATAATTTCATTGAGAGATGCTAACCCCATACCAGAGATATGAGACAAAAGGAGGGGGGGGGGGGGGGGCACGTCCTGGGGTATACCCCCACGGTGTATACTGCCAAACAATGACAATAGAAGAAATGAACCATGATACTGTGAAAGCTATTCCCATAAACAATCTTCATTCCACAGTGTATACTGCCAAACAATGACAATAGAAGAAATGAACCATGATACTGTGAAAGCTATTCCCATAAGCCATCTTCATTCCAAATTTCATTGAGAGCCGCTTACCACATACCAGAGATATGAGACAGACAAAATATTGGCTGTTTTATGAGGCAAACAGCAGAATTATTGTCTTTGTTTTACAGCAAGATAATTGTGAAGGCCAGAAACACCTGTTACATAAGTCTAGTGATGACTGGACCATCCACATAAGAGATGTAGAACAAAGACATAATGACACATGTGGGGAGGTGATTTGCAGGTATTTTCTTTGTTTTACTGCAAGGACATGACTCACTTGAAAGCCTTTCCCATAAACAATCTTCATTCCAAATTTCACTGAAATCTGAAAACCCAAACCTTATAGAGCAAAGACACAATGCCACATGTGGGGAGGTGATTTGCATTATTTTCTTTGTTTTACTGCAGGGACATGACACATTTAAAGGCCTTTTCCATAAACAATCTTCATTCCAAATTTCATTAAAATCTGAAATATGCGGCGAACAGTCAAAAAATTGGCTATTTTATGAGGCAAACAAAAAATTAAGTTAAAAAGGGGCAAAAGTCAAAAAAAAAAAAAAGGGAAAAGTAAGAAATATTATTAGAGACTCATTTGAAAGCCTTTCCCATAAAACAATTTTCAACCCAAATTTCATTGAGATCCAAAAACCCAAACCTGAGATACGAGGCAAACCGACAAAAAAATAGCCTATTTTTGTATATTCAAAGAGCCATAACTCACAGAAAGAAATATTCCAACAGCAAAACGGCTGAAGCTGCTTAAAGATCTCATGCAAATGAACATCTGTATCAAATTTCATCAAAATCTGAGCAGTAATGGTCAAGTTATAATGCGAACAGACATCTGAGTGAGGATGGACAGATGTACAGGCGGATACATGGACAGATGCAATTCAGTATACCCAACTTTTTTGAAAAAAAAGTAGGGGTATAATAACAACAGAGGTAATGACCAATGTCAAGCAACAAGCAAAGCTTCACATAAAAAGTTGCATCATTAACTCTAAACCAGTTGAGTATTGTCCCAAGATATTTTTCATCAAATCTAGTCATGGCTGCTATAAAGCAGCCATGACTAGATTTGATGAAAAATTCACCTAATTTAACTCAAGCAATCATTGGTGAAAAAAATCAATTCAATTTACAGAGAAAATTCAATTAAATATGCCGAAGATTATACTTGGCAAGCAAAACCCTGTCCTGGGCAGGACTATCAGCCAGTAGCATGGAAGGGGTTGGGGTTATTTCATGTTGGTCTTTGGTAGGTGTGGCACATTTTAGCAAGAGGAGAATTTCTACTCCCAGAGTATGTAACTATGGTAGGCAATGGAAAGATGTTGTTACCGGTAATGTGCTGTTGTTGGGATTGTAAATGTAATATGGTGAAAGAAAACCTGATTGCTCCAGTGCTTGCTAAACTTAGGGTCAGGTCATCAGAGGGCTGTGATCCAGTCTGTCATCAAATTTCAGCAAGCCAATCTATTTTTAGCTCAGTTGGAGACATATGACATTGCTCACACACTGGTTTACACGGCATTCCATTCTATTTATACAGGCCATGTCAAAACACTGATGTAGTACATGGTTATCTCAAACACCCTTTAGATTGGACAACATTGAAAAATCATTAAAGTTATACCGAATGTTAACTAAATCACCAAAAGATAAAAAAAAGTGTATCTTAAGCTGCATTCAGGAAAGCTATTCAAAGAACACCTGAAATCTTGAAGTGACCCGAGTGCTCAATTATGCATACATGTAATCTGATCATGTTCAAATTCTCTTCTGTTGATGCAAATGCAATATGTGCTATTTTTGTTGTTAGGTGTTACAAAAATGCCATGCTGTAGCCAGCAATTATTATTATTATTATTATTTAAGGTTTAACAACACTTTAACAGTCAAGGTCATATCGTGTCGGTGTCAGTTTTATGGGTGGAGGAGGCCGGAGTACCCCAAAGAGAACCAACGAGCAGCTGCCAGTTCTCCAACACTGTAACTCCACACAGCAGGGTTAGATTGGTTGAAGACATGCGCACCATCAACCTGCAATACACCTTAGTACACGGCGTCATTGTGCCCCCATGTGGACAATCAGGTTAAGTGCCTTGCACAAGGACACAATGCGGGAGTCTGAGTAGCAAGCAATATTTGGTCACGATATTATTGTGCCACATCAAACATTTTCTAATTTTGAGGGCTGAATTATGTAACATATTCAGACTTTTCCAGTTCTAAGGAAGAGGATGCTAATGACTGAATATGGCTGATTATGGCTATGGATAAAAAAGGAGATAATTCATATATGAAAGAAAACAAGTAAACACAGAGCAAATAAATATGACAAAGATACCTGACAAACTAATTAATGGAGAAGTCATTTACCTTAAGAAAAGCCTCTTTTTGTTCGTTATGTTTGTTGATGAGTTGTAATAAATAATTTGGTTTTGTTTCATTTCCACTGGTGTTTGCTTTTTCTGAAGTCTTGCACCAGTCTTCGTCCCGCTTGTAATCTCTATCCAAACTCTCTAATACTGACCATACCTATTGAAAATATTTACACTCTATAATATCAAGTTCCTCTGTATCATTTATTCAGCACTGATCTACTTAACTCTGAAAGGCCTGGAGATTTTTTAACATTTTGCTGCACTTTGACTGTGTACATCCCGTGCCTTTGTAGTTGCTTCTGGGCAAGTGATGACTGCCTAAATAGGCAGTCAAGACTTCATCAGAAACAACTGGCACGATCTTTAGTGTGAAACTAGAAGAGTTATCCAAAGTTGACAAGTTGAGTCACCTGTTCTGTTATTGTAAAACTTATCAAAGTTGGAATTATGCCCCTAAGTGTTAAAGATCTGGAGATTTATATACAGTCTTGCTACACGTAGATTGTCAACATCCTATGGCTTTGCAGTAGTTTCAAGGCAAGTCTTGGCTGTCTCTACAGTAGTTTCTAGGCAAGTCTTGGCTGCCTGTATATATATGTATAAACTGCATGTTGAGGAGCTAGTTATATTGTAGTCCATATCCTGTGGCTATGCAATAGTTTCTAGGCAAGTCTTGGCTGCCTCTACAGCAGTTTCTAGGCAAATCTTGGTTGCCTATATCAGCAAAGATTTGCCTACAAACAATTGTCAAGGCATTTGGAATGCAATTTAAAAATTTACCCCAAAACTGCATATTGGGCCAGCAGTTATATTGTAGTTCACATCTTGTGGCTTTGCAGTAGTTTCTAGGCAAGTCTTGGCTGCCTCTATAGTGGTTTCTAGGCAAGTCTTAGCTGCCTATATAGGCAGCCAAGACTTGCCTAGAAACAATTGTAAAAGCATTTGTAATGTGATATACAAATTTACCACAAAACTGCATGGTATAGCACAAAGTGATTAAAGTTAGAATTTGGCCTTTAAGGGTTTAAATGCTTTTAACAATAAGGCAACAAGTGGATAGAAACAGAAAAAACAAAGCTTTGTGTGCGGACAAATTTAATTGGTTTGCAAGAGTTGAGGTACCTTATAAAGTAGAAACAAAAAGAAGCTACAAGATCCTTTACTAGTGATGAAATAAGGAGGAAATTTTCAAGTCAGATATTAATAGACTTCAAATCGAATAGTTGTCTTCCAGAAGAATCAGACTGAATCTCCTCACATATGTGTTAAGATTAATTTTTTCTAACATTCTCAAATTTTGGTTTTATTGAAATAATGTTTCTGATGAATAAATAAATGCAGAAATTTTAACCACATATTTATTTCATTAATCTATACGCATGTGCTCTAGTTCCATTTATAAACTGAGTCAAAGGACTGCAATTTTGCAGAATAATTCCTGATTAAAAATGGATGAACAATAATTTATCATGTGGCTCCCTTTGAAGGATTCTGATTCTTGGTATAAGACAGAGTCATGCCAAATGGTGACAAGCAAGTAATCTGCTTAGATGCCGTAAGGTGCTGACAAATTCTGACTGCATTCTTCTACAATGACAATTGATTTGTTAAGCTTATGGAGCTATGCCAAATAAGATGTAATAGAATAAATGCATTTGTTGAAAGTACGGAAACTTAAGTGGACTGTAAAGCTGAGAACTTTTTAAACAAAATACTTCAGTTTTAATCAATTAACAAGGATTTTAAAACAAAACACTTCTGTTTTAATCAATTAACAAGAATTTACTCCATCACCTTTTACTCTATCACCTATATGTAATTAACAGCCAAATTTGTGAGATGGATATGTAAACAATAGTTCCATTTTATCTTTGCAAAAATATAAAATTCATTGCAGATGATACATCTAAGACAAACATGCTAACCTCCAGAATAATTTTTCAGGGAACCTGAGGGTGATTTTCAGGGAAATGGGATGGATTTCAGGGAAAAGTTCATGCAGGGACAAAACCAAAGAAAAAACTTGCAAATTTTCAGTTCATGGACCACCATTAACAGGTTATATCCAGATCTAGTTGTCAATAATGCTGATGCATTTATGCTATGTTAAATGAAAGTGTCAATGACACTGTAGCTCAACTTGACAAACTTGAACTTGGTAAGTTATAAATGAAATGGCAAAATTGAAGATCATTGGTACCAATGTCATTTTTTTGCCAGTGGCAACATTTTTTGACAGAAACCGAAGAAAATCAATAGCTCTCATCTAGAGGCCTCCCCAAACAAGCATGCCAGGTTTCAAAGCAATCCGATCATAAATGTGCCCTGTAGGGTGTACAAAAGGGAAATATTGTGGTCTGACTAGACCAAATTCTAAGAACGTTGGCCGTGGCAACATTTTTTGACGGAAATGGAAGAAAATAGATAGCTCCCATCTAGAGGTCACCCTAAATAAGCATACCAGGTTTCAAAGCAATCTAATCATAAATGTGCCCTGTAGGGTGAGCCAAAGGGAAATATTGTGGTCTGACTAAACTAAGTTCTAAGAATGTTGGCTGCAGCAACATTTTTTGATGGAAATTGAAGAAAATCGATAGCTCCCATCTAGAGGTCACCCCAAACAAGCATGCCAGGTTTCAAAGCAATCCGATCATAAATGTGCCCTGCAGGGTGTGCCAAAGGGAAATATTGAGTCTTCTGACTAAACTAAGTTCTAAGAACGTTGGCCGCGGCAACATTTTTTGACAGAAATTGAAGAAAATCGATAGCTCCCATCTCGAGGTCTTCCCAAACAAGCATACCAGGTTTCAAAGCAATCAAATCATAAATGTGCCCTGTAGGGTGTGCCAAAGGGAAATATTGTGGTCTGACTAAACTGAGTTCTAAAAACGTTGGCCGCGGCAACATTTTTTGACAGAAATTGAAGAAAATCGATAGCTCCCATCTAGAGGTCACCCCAAACAAGCATGCCAGGTTTCAAAGCAATCCGATCATAAATGTACTCTGTAGGGTGTGCCAAAGGGAAATATTGAGTCTTCTGACTAAACTAAGTTCTAAGAACGTTGGCCGCGGCAACATTTTTTGACAGAAATTGAAGAAACTCGATAGCTCCCATCTAGAGGTCACCCCAAACAAGCATACCAGGTTTCAAAGCAATCTGATCATAAATGGGCCCTGTAGGGTGTGCCAAAGGGAAATATTGAGGTCTGACTAAACTAAGTTCTACGAACATTGGCCGTGGCAACATTTTTTGCCGGAAATTAAAGACAATCGATAGCTCCCATCTAGAAGTCACCCTAAATAAGCATACCAGGTTTCAAAGCAATCAAATCATAAATGTGCCCTGTAGGGTGTGCCAAAGGGAAATATTGTGGTTTGACTAAACTAAGTTCTAAGAACGTTGGCCGCGGCAACATTATTTGACGGAAATTGAAGAAAATCGATAGCTCCCATCTAGAGGTCACCCCAAACAAGTATGCCAGGTTTCAAAGCAATCCGATCATAAATGTACCCTGTAGGGTGTGCCAAAGGGAAATATTGAGTCTTCTGACTAAACTAAGTTCTAAGAACGTTGGCCGCGGCAACATTTTTTTGACAGAAATTGACGAAAATCAATAGCTCCCATCTAGAGGTCTCCCCAAACAAGCATACCAGGTTTCAAAGCAATCTGATCATAAATGGGCCCTGTAGGGTGTGCCAAAGGGAAATATTGAGGTCTGACTAAACTAAGTTCTACGAACGTTGGCCGTGGCAACATTTTTTGCCGGAAATTGAAGAAAATCGATAGCTCCCATTTAGAGGTCACCCTAAATAAGCATACCAGGTTTCAAAGCAATAAATGCGACCTGTGAGGTGTGCCAAAGGAAATTGTGGACGTACGTACTAACGTACTAATGTACTAACGTACGTACGTACGGACGAGAAGTGATGGCAATAGCTCAGCTTGACTTTGTCAAGTTGAGCTAAAAATCATAAAGTAAAGATGGCCAACAGTTAACAGTTCTATTGTCAGCACAACGGAATAAATGTAGTGTTAGAAATTAAGTCCATTGTGTATAAATATGCAGTCATAATTTTTGGGCATCTTAAGCGACTTTAACCTATTTTAAACAGCATAAAATAGTTGAGGTCAAGGTGTTGTGTACATTTTCATTTGGAAAAGGGATGAGGATTAAAGCTATTCTATGAATAAATAAATATATATTATTTAATTCCTTTTCATATATTTTATTCACCAAAAAACCGAAGGTGTAGTTTTAAATTTTTTGAAAGTAAGTCACCTATTTTCACTTCAACACTCGCACATTGACCACGAATCTCCATTTATGAAGAAAAAAACAGAAATAAACATGAACACAGTTGAAATATATATCATAAAATACCTTTTTCTTAAATAAATTTAACTTAAATCCATATTTTACTGCTTTGGGAATTTTTGCCAGAGTTTGAAATGGATGTGATTTGATTCCGAATGTTTTACATAAGTTACAATGGGAAAGAAATATTCAACTGTTGTTCGCCGAGATTTTTGGTCCAAAACTGATTCCCATCCGGGAGGCCGGAAACTACACTGAAATTTTGGGATTTTCCCAGGCATTCCGGGAGAGTTAACATGTCTGATCTAAGAGGAAGTCACCCGTTCATCATAGCTCTGAAGTGTTTAGTAAGGAGATTTCTCGAGCACCAAAGTAAGATATTTTTTATATCATTGTTTTTAACAATGAAATTCTGTTACAGTGTAAACAGGGTGATTTGGTACTCAGCCACCCATTAAGCGGTCATCTATCTATACACTTATTTGTCGAGCAAGTTGAAATTGAGGACACAACAAGCAATTGGGTTGTGCATGGATCACAAAGTAGACCATCAGTTGGGCCATGAACTGCATATCTGCTTGTTTGATCCTCAGTTTTAAGCTAGTACTTTTAACCTCTAAAGGCCCAGTCATTTCAAAACATATTTTCACACTTTCACTTGCAGTTGTTAGCAGGCAACTCTAGCCAAGACATTCGTAGAAACAACTGTCAAGGTACTTAAAATGTAAGTGGTGAGTTTATGCAGAGACTGCATGTTGGGGCACCTGTTTTGTTGCACTAAAAGGTTATCAATGCCGGAATTAGGCCTTTACAGGTTAATTGGCAGAGTGTTTAAGTTATTTTTAGTCGTCAAAATTTCTTCACATATCTTTGCCTTGGTACTATTTACGGGAGTAAAGGCACTCTCCCATAAATTGTAGCCAGTCAAATCAATAAAGATAAACTATTTTCATTTTAAAAATAGTATGACGCACATCCAAAGAATATGAAGACTTCAAGTTGTGATGACAGCACTTCAGAATAGAGATCAAATATGGGCTTTGAGAAGTCAGCCAGTTTTGTAAAGGTATGGGTTGATTATCACCTGTTGTTAGTCTACCAAATCACCCTGTGTATACTGCTTGTGATACATTCCAGAAAAGAATTATCAAAATTCTTTCCTATAGTGAGTACTAAACAGTATAAAATCTGACAAATAAAAAATAAAACAACTGTTATCTAAGCTATTCTGGGCCAATCAGAGTCACCTTATTTATTAACACAGTCAACTGACCTGTTCTGCTGTTTTGTACCATGTCATGGATGCCATGACTAGTTTATGTCTCTCCTCAGCATGATACATCAACTTCTGCCAGGCAAGTGTTACATTCTCTGCTATGGCTCGGACTAAATCGGCATTATAATGCTGACCCTCTATCATTGATTCAGCCTTTTGTGTCACTTGAACAACACTGATATGTGTTTTCTTTGGAAAAAAAGAAACACAAACGGATTAGCTATGTTTACAGAATAGTGTTCATGAAATTTATGCTACAAATGGAAGCATTCAATACATAAAATAATTTAACATGAAAGAAAAACCTTCTGCATGCTTATGTAAAAGTCAAACTATTTCTAGACAATGTTTTTCATATGAACTTGAATTTTGTTCCTCATATCTTGTCTCTAAATAACATGCATGTGTTTAATGCCTAAATATATGCTTCAAATAAAAGTATGAAATACATGAAATGGGGAAACTTAGAAGGCCCTCTGCATGTTTGGTTATTTCCAAGTATTTCAAGACATGTTCAGAGGCACTGACTTGAAGTTTGTTACACAGTTCATTATTTTGAATCATGTTTGCATTTGGTGTTTACAATTTACAAGAAATGTATTGTTATGTTTTCATCAGTTATAAATATTACATTTATCCTAACTGCTGAGGATAGGACACAAGTTAATAAAGCATAATTAAATATTTCTTCATGGTTTATATGTCTGCAGGTTGAAGACATTAGGGGATTTACCATGCAGTAATTTAAAATTATATAATTACGATTCCCCATACTGCTGAAGTGCTACAATTATTATTCAGGATCAAAAGATGTTAATATAATTTTCACAGGTTATCATGACAAAACAAAGAAGTGTGGGAGTGGGGAGGGGGGGGGTGGAAGGGTGTAATTTCACAGAATTTTAAAGCATCAAAACAAGAATATACCTCAATTGCCAACATGAATTGCTCATGTTCTTTCTTCAACTGCTCTGCCTCCAATAGGGAATTTGGACAAATGAAACTTGCTATTAGCATAGACTCAGCATTCCGAATCCAACTTATAACCTGAAAATAAAGAATGTCAGTTAAAGAGATTTAAGATATAAAGGACAATTGGCATAACTGGCAGAGCTTGCACTTCCTGAAAATATATGTAACAGGCTTCAAAAAACCCATTTAAGGTCCTAGAGATTTCTAGAGATTTTTGCTACACTTTGACAGTATACATCAGGGATGTGTTTTTTGCTTTCCAGAAGACATAAAAGAGATCTTCATTTGTATTTGTTTGGTGTGTGGTGATCACCTGGCCCTCTCTCACATCTCTAGTTTTAAATGCAAGTAGAAGCTGAAGAGAAGAGGAAATCACTCCATGAATCATGTGAATCCTGTTGGATAATCTCTCCCACCCTGTCCCCCCCCCCCCCCCCCCCCCCCCAAGTCGCTGTTCTTTTGTTTGACCTTTCTAATTGGAGATCTCTTGTAGATCTACTGGAGAGAAAAATAAATCACACGCCAGGTGGCGTTGCAGTTCTTTCTAGGCAAGTTTTGGCTGTCTAAATAGATAGCCAAGAGTTGCCTAGAATCAACTGCCAAGGTATTTGACCCTATATAAACTACTTCTTTAGAAGTCTTTTCTGTTCAGGCCGAATGGTTGTAGCATTTTTAATGTGAAAATCCATTGTATTTCACACTTTCAACACCATGCTGTGCAGTGCAGTTGGTGCATGGGTTTAGGGTTGTCTTCCCACTGACCTGGAAGAAGGTTTGGAGTTTGGCTCGGGTGAGGATATTTTTAAGTGAGGGGTTGCATTGTCTAGCTAGCAGGGGTGGGGAGAAGAAGAGTGTTCTGCTGGGTTCAGTACTGAATAGGATCAGATATAGTTTTCTAATGTGTCAGTATATCTAAGTGCATTCTGGGTGGTAATTAGTGACGAACGGAATGAGGCTTGGTCTGATTTCATCTTTGGGGAGGGATTTTAGATGAGTGTAGTCCTGTCCAATTTGTGGACTCTGTCTATGGCTGATTTGAGTATTTTGGGAGGGTAACCACATCTTTGGAAGTGGGCAGTCATTTTCTTGGCTTGGTTTTAGTAGTTATCGGGTTCACTACAGATTCGTTTGACCCTCAGTAATTGGCTGTATGGGATTCCCTGTATGAGGATGCATGCATGACAAGAGTCGGGTCAGTTAGTTTTGTATATAGGTCCATTTAGATGGTGTTACCTATCCTGGTTATTGTTACATCCAAGAAACTGACGGATATGGTAGAGTATTCAGCAGTGAACTTAATAGTCGCATGCGAAGAGTTAAAGTGTTGGATAAATGCTAATAATTTATCCTCCCTCTGTGTCCAATTGTGGAATATATCGTCAATGAACCTGAGGTAAAATTCGGGTTTGTAAGTAAATTCTGCGATAAGTCGCATTTCCAATTCACCTATGGAGATGTTGCCGAACATGGGTGCAACACTGGTCCCCATAGCTGTTACCCCAACTTGGAAATAATGGTTACCATTAAACTCAAAATTGTTGCATTGTAGAACCAGTTTAAGTCGTCCCAGAAGACTTCCAGGTGACAACTTCCAATCCGGTTTGTGTTTGCATATATTGCAAGCTACCGTCAGGAGGCCTTCGTGGTTGGGTATGTTAGTGCATAAATGAGGTTACGTACATGGTACACAGAATGAAATGGTCTGGCAGTGATGAAAGGTTCTGTAAGCAGAGGAGCAGGTTGCTAGTGTCTCGTAAAGAGCTGGAGAAGTGACAGACAAAATCTTTGATGTGTTTGTCAACAAAGCTGCTAATGAGCTCTGTTGGGCCTCCACTACTGCTGAGGATAGTCCTACCCAGTACCTGGCCTTTGGTGGCACATTTGTGCACTTTTGGTAGTAAATATAAGTGAGGTGTGGGGGGGGGGGGGGGGGGGTTGTAAAAAAGGCCAGCCTGCATTTCAGTTGTGATTTCCTTGTTTTCCACTAATTTGTCTAGTTTGTGGATAATAATTTTGTTGTGATGTTCAGTTAAAATCGCCTGTTTTTTAATACAGAAACATTCATCACGTTGTTGACTTTCAGCCTCAACAGCTATTCCGGTCCCATATGACTATACCCAAGCCCTTATCGAATCATTTGATTACAATATTTTTGTTCCGAGCCATGTTTTTCAGGGCGGTTCTTTCGCCTTTGGTAAAGTTGTCAGATGGGATGAGTTTGGTCAGATCAGGTAACATCTTGTAGTTACTGGTGAAGTATATTGCTTCAATGCAGGGGTCCTCTCTCGGTGGTGGGGTCAAGGTGGACTTTACTCTGAATATCCTTTTAAGGAGTTTTTGAGGCTATTCAGATCTGCATCTGTTTTTGTTGAATCATGGAAAAAAAGTTTAAGGCAAAGGTGAGGGAAAAACTCTTTAGTGTCCTTGGATAGTTTGCCTCTTCTGTTGTCAAAGGGGGGTGGGCAGAAATTGAGCCCCGTTTCTAAAAGGCTAAGTTCGTCTGGGTTGAGGCTGTGTTTGGATAAACTGATTACTAAGACGGGGTAGGCATAATTGTTTTTATTAAGATAGGCAGATTGATAAGCACTGCATAAGTCTCAGAGGGTGTTAACAAATCGTCCCCTGAGTTCCAATGTGTTCTATGTGCCAGTAGGCACATAGAACACATTGGAACTCGGTGGACGAAATGATGAAAGTTCTGAATGGTTTTGTCTTGCAGGTGGTTGATGACACTGTTGGTATAACCACACAACAGGTCGCTTGAACTTATCTTAGTCTTTTGTACCAAGGTATTTGGATTGTAGCTTGAAAGTTCATACAGGGATGACATGTTGAGGCACCTGTTTTGTTGCATTAAAAGGTGAACAAAATAGGAACTATACCTTTCAGGGTAAAAATCTTGAAATATTTAACAGTGTGGAGAGCAGATATGAATGTGTCCTCAACAACACCTACAATCTTATGAATCAAAAGAATAAACTGGGGTTGAGTGCAACAGTTCATTAGTGATCAAAGGGAAATAACCAGACTCCTGCTGATAAATTGGGAATGACTTATTTCCTGCCTCCAATTGCCAAATTTGCAACTCAACTCCAAAATAATTTGATCAAGAAAATGACGTATGTGGCTAAATCTGTATTGGAACAGATGAAATCAAAGGTCAGGATTTTGTCTCTTCCTCACTTATGTCAGCCAGTGTTTCCAAAGCCTTCAAAATTTTACTCTGTAACCCTTAAAATACACATCAAAAATGCTGATAGGATCACCGATCCAATGTCGAGTTGTGACAGCACAAAATTGGGATTATTCATTATCAACTTATTGTCCGGAAACCAGTTGTTTACAATTTACAATGTGAAGGGACACTGTGACTTTGACCTTTGACCTAGTGATTCCAAAATAAATAGGGCTCTTTCTTGGACCAATGCCAACATACCTATGAAGTTTCATGAACGTGGGTGGAACCATTGTCAAATTATCATCCGGAAACAATTGTTTATGATTTACTATGTCGAAGGCCACTGTGATCTTGACCTTTTCCCTGGCGAGTCCAAAATAAATAGGGTTCTTCCTCTCACTGATGCCAACCTACCTATGAAGTTTAATGAATCATGAACGTGGTCGAACCATTATCAAGTTATCATCGGGAACCAACTGTTTTGATTTACTATGTTCAGGGTCACTGTGACCTTGACCTTTGACCTAGCAAGTCCAAAATAAATAGGGTTCTTCCTCTCATGAAGGCCAACATACATATGAAGTTTCATGAATGTGGGTTCAACCATAATCAAGTTATCATCCAGAAACCAATTATTTATGATTTAGTATTTCCAAGGTCACTGTGACCTTGACCTTTGACCTAGTGAGTCCAAAATAAATAGGGTTCTTTCTCTCACCGAGGCCAACCTACCTATGAAGTTTTATGAATGTGGGTCAAACCATTATCAAGTTATCGTCCAGAAACCAATTGTTTATGCCTGCCCGAAACCCGCCCACCCAACCAGACCCAACCGCCATTTACCAAACTTTTAGTCGAGTTTCATCAAAATCGGTTCCCAATTGTTGGAGGTGTTGCACACAAGAATTTTATAGCTGTGACAGGATGATTTTTACATTGACCCTACCAAAGAGTAACTTGGTGCACCCATTAAAGTTAAATGATATTTTAATTTTAAGGAACTGAATAATTTTCCTGTTTTTTCCTGACTAGATCACAGCATGAATATCCAGTGACTTAAAAATGATTTATAGATAAATCTTGGCTGCCTGTAGAAATAGCCAGACTTGACTAAAAACCACCGTCCAGGTTATAGTTCTACTGTCAGCAGGACTCCCTCATGATTATAAGATGGGGAACATGTCTTAACTGGTTGAGGGCTAGATTATTTTTGGTGGTCTGAATTTGTTATTCTAAATTGTTTTATTACACATTATGCCCACTGGCACTCTCCAATAAGTTGTCATAAAACTAATTTATATAAACAAAATATTATTTGTGTTTGACTGAAAATGAAACATGAGCAATGGAAATGTCAGCTTTTGCCCTGGTACCTTCATTTTTCTGAAAGCCCTAATAGTGGCTTCTACCACTCAACCAGTTAAGGCTACAAACTTTCTAAATGTTGGAATTAGGCAATCGCAGATTAAAACCACATGGATTCAACTAAGTATTATAAATATGAATTGTAAATCTCCTGTTTTCAAATGATCAACTGAAATGAAGCGCTTGCAAATAAATATAATTTTCTCTTTTTCACAAATGGACGATTTGCTTGCAAATGAATGCTTCAGAGTTTTTCACAACACACTGAATGTTTTTCCTAACATATTAAAGCTTTTGCTATTTCCTCACCCACGTGACCATCTGTTGAAGAAATTGTAGGCATGCCTAATTAAGCTTCAATGGCACTAGATGGCAGAGAAGTAGATGAACTTCATACAGCTGTTACACTAAAACAAACACTTCAAACTGAACAGTAAAATGTGGGTCAGTGATAAAACTGATCGATACAAAAAATTCATTATAATAATGAAAAAGAAATTTACAGATTAGTATTCGCATGAGTTGTTCAAACTGGATATTCCCTTATACTTCCAAGACTGTGCATCTTAGCCAATGTTAAAAACCAATAAATTGTAGTCTGCACAAATGCTGATCCCATTCTTTCAGAATCCATAATATATATTATCATTTTCGATTTCGATTTCAATAGAGTAAAACGGTGACTATGGCTGTCCAGGGTATATTTTTATTCATAGCAGTACACTTTTGAATATCTCATAAACATGACATAACTTGGTAATCTTCTAAAAACAGTGGTAATACTTGATGATTTTTATAGAGCCCATAATCATCATTGGTCAAACAGCACTTCAAGTAAAGGCTGAAATCTTTCTGACTACATTTTAGCTTATCGACCTAGAAGCCATCAAATCTTCATCTACAAATCTGCAGTTTCGACAGTTAACACAGTAAACTCTAGAAGATAAGAGTAAAATTCCATCCAAGCATTTTGTCTGGACCCAGTGTACAGGTATGTGGAGTTATTTGTTTTAATGACAACCATATGCAAAGTAATCTGACAAGAGAAGCGAGTTTGTTCAGGTGCTCAATGATATATTTGACAAAAACTTCTGATTTAAAAATTACAAAAATAAATATTTAAACAAAGTAATCAACCACTTTAAATTATATTATGAGAATTGAAATGAATTATCAGTTGCTTCATCAGAGTATAATGTAAGTAAAATGAAGAATGAGCATGTCAAGTTTAACACTATTACAACTTAACTCACTCATCCTATACTCATACTCTGATAAAGTGACACATAATACCTTTCATTCCTTATATGTGTTTTTTCTCCTCCTTTAGTATTTTATCCAACTTTATTACTTATTTGGTTATATTTCTTGCAGGGGTCAAATGTAAGACTGGCTGCGTTGAGCCCCAACAATATACATGTGAAAATGTTGAAACTTGATTTCTATGAAATTTGTATATTCATATAGATGTATCTTATCAAATCAGTTCAGAATATGTTTTCAGAAACAATTGTTTACAAACCTGTCTTGCTTCAATTTCAAAGTTCCTCAGCTGAACACTTTGTTCTAATCGTGTTCGTTTTGACTCTGCTAAACTTCCCAAATCCATCTCTCTTTCATTAAGATATTCTAAGAGCACCTGTATCCTTGTTTGGGCATCCAGCTGACTATCAGCCATTAGATTTACACCAGTACTTTCAAACAACTGAAAAGAAAAGAAAAGAATACCGTATTTATTCCAAGAATTGAAACATTCTTTGTATTGAAATACCTGTATTTTGCAGAAAAATAATTTTTAAAACTACTCCAATTACTGAAACAGTGTAAAAAGTATTTTTTTTAATTCATCTTAAGTATTGGAACAAACTGATCAGGAAAGTTTCGTTTTGAGCACAGCTGTACTTTGTTGACATTTTCGATGTATATGTCAACTGTGTTTGTTATTACTCTTGCCAGGGAAAGAAGTGCATGTACAGGTAGGTATTTTGACACTTTCATCGCTTCAAATTTATTCAAAAATATATGTCAACTTGGTTTGTTATTATTCATGCCGATGAAAGAAGAAAGGATCCAGTGCATGCCTTCAAGGTAAGATCGAGGTAAGGTGAATTCAGATGGTAAATCCCAGTAAATAAAAGACGTAACACAACCCAGAAAAAATCTTAATTTCCATGTCATTAAAGTGCATGTGCGAACAAATAGATCACAAAGTCGCGAGACTCAGGTTCATTCTCTCACAAAGCTTAGAGAATGCAACGGAAATTCCTGATTGAAAACGTCTGTGTGGTACAGTGGGTGCTTGGACAGGACAACTCGGCCCTTTGCCAGCTCATAGTCTCATATTTGCACCAGAAATTGTGAATGTAAATGTATAAGCGATATACCATGAGTGGGGGCTTTGGACAAAACAGAAGAGACAACTCGACCCGTCACCAGTTCATAGTCTGATGTTTGCAAAAGATACATAGGCTACATACTAAAGGCGGGGGAAAGGGGGGGATTTATTGGATTGAGTTGTCCTGTCTAAATACAATTGGACAGGACAACTCAATCCAATAAATCACTTGGTCCTGAGTTCAAAAGCAACAGAATAGAAAACAAGAGGCCCCAAGGGGCCTTAATCGCTCACCAGGCAAAGTGATTCAAACAAAGTGGTTCAAAGAAGTATTTGGGGTCACATTCAGTTAGACATGGTTCATCAACACTACAAAGGAATGAAGTCATGAGAGACAAATTTTATGGAACTAGGGACATGGCTTGAACAAACTTGAATCTTACCCCCCTAAGGATGCTGCATACCAAATATCAAAAGCATTCATCTGCTGGATCTGAAGAAGATTTTCAAAGAAAATTCCTCATTTTGAACTAAGTTATCATTCAGGCTCCCACAGTGAGCCCAAATATGGACCTAGGAACATGGTTTCAACAAACTTGAATCTCACCCCCTTAAAGATGCTGCATACCAAATATCAAAACATTCTGACTGCTGGATCTGAAGAAGAAGATTTTAAAGAAAATTCCTCATTTTGAACTAAGTTATAATTTGGGCTACCACAGTGAGCCCAAATATGAACCCATGGACTTGGCTTGAACAAACTTGAGTCTCACCCCCCTAAGCAAAGCATGCTGCATACCCAATATCAAAAGATTCTGCCTGCTGGATCTTTAGAAGAAGATTTTTAAAGAAATTTGCCTGAAATGCACTAAGTTCAAATTTGGGCTCCTATACTGAGCCCAAATATGAACCCAGGGGTCTTATTTGAACAAACTTGAATCAGATCCACCCCACAATGTTGCATACCAAATATCAAAAGATTCTGCCTGCTGGATCTGGGGAAGAAGATTTTTTAAGAAATTTGCCTGAAATGCACTAAGTTCAAATTCAAGCTTTTATAGTGAGCCCAAATATGAATCCAGGGGGCCGATTTGAACAAACTTGAATCAGATCCACCCCCCCAATGTTGCCTACCAAATATCAAACAATTCTGCCTGCTGGATCTGGAGAAGAAGATTTTTTAAGAAATTTGCCTGAAATGCACTAAGTTCAAATTCAAGCTTTTATAGTGAGCCCAAATATGAATCCAGTGGGCCGATTTGAACAAACTTGAATCAGATCCACACCACAATGTTGCATACCAAATATCAAAAGATTCTGCAGGCTGGATCTTGAGAAGATGATTTTTAAAGAAATTTGCCTGAAATGCACTAAGTTCAAATTTGGGGTCCTATACTGAGCCCAAATATGAACCCAGGGGGCTGATTTGAACAAACTTGAATCAGATCAATCCCCCCCCCCCCCTCCCCCCCCCAATGTTGCCTACCAAATATCAAAAGATTCTGCAGGCAGGATCTTGAGAAGAAGATTTTTAAAGAAATTTGCCTGAAATGCACTAAGTTCAAATTTGGGCTCCTATACTGAGCCCAATTATGAACCCAGGGAGCCGATTTGAACAAACTTGAATCAGATCCACCCTACAATGTTGCATACCAAATATCAAAAGATTCTGCCTGCTGGATCTGGAGAAGAAGATTTTTGAAGAAATTTGCCTGAAATGCACTAAGTTAGAATTCAAGCTTTTATAGTGAGCCCAAATATGAATCCAGTGAGCCGATTTGAACAAACTTGAATCAGATCCACCCCCACAATGTTGCATACCAAATATCAAAAGATTCTGCCTGCTGGATCTTGAGAAGATGATTTTTTAAGAAATTTGCCCGAAATGCACTAAGTTCGAATTCGAGACTCTATACTGAGCCCAAATATGAATCCAGGGGGCCAATTTGAACAAACATGAATCAGATCCACCCCACAATGTTGCATACCAAATATCGAAAGATTCTGCCTGCTGGATCTGGAGAAGAAGATTTTTTAAGAAATTTGCCTGAAATGCACTAAGTTCAAATTCGGGCTTCTATACTGAGCCCAAATGTGAATTCAGGGGGGCCGATTTGAACAAACTTGAATCAGAGCCACCCCACAATGTTGCATACCAAATATCAAAAGATTCTGCCTGCTGGATCTGGAGAAGAAGATTTTTAAAGAAATTTGCCTGAAATGCACAAAGTTCGAATTTGGGCTTCTATAGTGAGCCCAAATATGAATCCAGGGGGGCCGATTTGAACAAACTTGAATCAGACCCATACCAAGATGCTGCATACCAAGTATCAAAAGATTCTGCCCACTGGTTCTGGAGAAGAAGATTTTTTAATAATTTTTCTATAATTCATACGGTGCTATCAGAGTTATACCCCATACAGAGCCCCCATGGGACGTGGGCATTTCATTTGAACAAACATGAATTGCCATATTGTAATGAACATCCACATGAAGTTTCGTGAAAATCGGACCAGTGGTTTCAGAGGAGAAGTCATTTGAAAAATGTTCACGGCGATGGACGGACGATGGACGGCCGGTGATAAGTTAAGCTCCCTTCGGTGAGCTAAAAAAAAACAACACAGAGCCGATAATACATGTTATTTATTTAATTTATTTATTTCAGTTATTTGCATCAGTGTACTATGTAACAGAATATTTTCATAAAATCACAATATATTCAAGAATCGCAATATATTTAAGAAATATATGAATGCTTGTAATAAGGGCCAGGGAGAGGGGGGGGGGGGGGGGGGGGGGCAAGGTACTAACTGGTAGTAACTGGAACTTTGGGGAGAGGGGAAGGGGCTGGATGGGGGGTGAAACTTGTGTGCCAACAGTTAAGAAGGGGGCTGTATCGTGAATGGAGCACTGCACTTGTCCAACTGTTGTAATTTTGGATTGCATAATTCTTGAAGTAATAACTTTATTAAATCAATGTGACATAATAAGGTTAGCACTTCAAGAATTGATCAGTCAAAAGCTATAAATCTAGGTCACTGGATACTCACTGATGATCTTGGAAATTTAAAAAAATCACCACCCACCCCACCCCCCTCCCCCTCCCACACAAATGAAATTTCACAATATCGGGTGTGATTTTACACGGTTTTTTTTAAATCTTATTTCAGTGTTTTTCTTACCCAACTGCACATTTTTATTTCTCTGAATTTACATGAAAATGTCCTTTAGACCATTTTCATGTAAATTTAAAGAAATGAAATGCAACTAAAATCTGTATTCCTACTGGATATCAGTTATATGGAGATATATATATTGAGTTCCAAATTATATTATGTATATATAATTAATATTAGCATTTTCATATCTATTCATCATCATCATCTGGTAACTCGTCATCTGAATTAAAAACATCCTTTATCACAATCATCATCAACCGACATCAACTCACTGGGGTCGTAAAATGTCTCACAGGCATTGTCTAATTCTTCAAGTGTCTGAAATGGCTTATCAATGGGGAGCCATAGGTCCTGCCTAGCTAAACTGTTCTCAGCATCATAAAGATGGTTGTTAATCCCACAGACTTTAAAAGCTGCCCAACTAAACTGTCCTCCACATCGTTAAGATGGTTGTTAATCCCACTGACTTTAAAAGAACGTTTAATGAGTTCAGTTTTTTTCTTTTAAGTTGTGACAGCAAAATTCATCCAGTTGACAACAGTTTGTTTTGTTGCTGGTTTAATTTTTTCTTCCTTATTTTCAATGACATTTTTTGTTTATTCTCCTATAAAGTCAGTCCATTTCCTCCTAATATCATCCTGGTTTATTAATACTAACATCCAGGGGTTGAAGGTTGGACATGCAACCCCTGGAATGATTGCTGGCAACACATTGCTCTTATGTGGAGCCTTTTTGACGTCATCTGTTGAATACGAAAACTGTCCATAACTAGAAGACTCCTCTCTTTTTTGGTATATTTAACAAGCACCTCATTTATCCACAGCTGCAACAATATTTCGTCCATCCACCCTTTTTGTTGCATACACACTAACCAGCCTTTAGGAATATCCAATTTTAATTGACGTTTTCCTTTAAAGATTATCATAGGGGGTAACACAACATCACTGCTACTGATGGCTAACACAAGTGTGAGATGACGTTTCTCTGACCCAGTTGTTCGTAAACTAACTGATTTTTGATCAATTTTGTTGACCGTTTCGTTTGGTAACAGGTCAAAGTATACAGGAGTCTCATCAATATTGATAATGAATTCATTCTCGAAATCATCCTCTGCACGTTCGTCTTTGATGAATTGTAAAAAGATTTTTTGTTTTCTCTTCCAAACTGCTAGGTAGTTTTTGAGCTAAGGAGGTTTTGGCTCTCAAGGTAAAATTATGCTGCTTCATAAATTTCACTGCCCAACTGTAACTGGCACGAAAGTCCTTAGGAATTTTTACTTCCTCTTTTTTTTGACAAGTTCTCTGGCATATGAACACAGTGCCTCAATTGAAACTGGTAGCTGCAGGTCACTTTGTATCAATACCCATTCCACGATTTTCTCATCTACATCCATACCATAAGATATTGGGCATCCACTTTTTGTTAAATGTCCCTGTTTATTTCTCTTTTCGGAAAAATCAAATTTTTCACGATCTGCATAGTGTTGGTGCTGGTATTTTAAGTTTTGCTGCTGCTTGTCGAACACCCATTTGACTGGCCAAGTCAACAGCATGTTTCTTCTCTTTCAGTAAGAAACTTTTGTATTTCCCTTTTATATTGTCTGAGATGGGCTCTTTTATGGTGTCAACAATGCATTCAGGTGTGCCTTTTTGTACTTTCTTGACCAGACTTCTTGCTTCTTCAACTTCTTCAAGTTTTCTCTTGGACGGTCAACCAACTGGATGTTTAGTTACTGTTTTTTTGCGGACTTAATTTGACTTTGGGCCTCATTTCTTCTGCTGACTTAAACTTTACTAAGAATTTATCTATGATTACAAGTGACTGTCAACTGGAGCAACGAGCTGGGTTTTTATAAATGGGTGGGCAGAAAAAAAACAAAATAAACAATGAATACAAACAATTCACTTCCTTCCTATCATAGTGGGAGCTTTTCTTACCTGAACCTGTGATTAACACTTGTTGAATTCATGTCGGCGGGATGTTTGATGGGAGAACCTGACAGGTGTTCCCATTCATCAGACCAACCTGTAATCACCATAAATAAAGAAGCTCTTATTAAGCTAAAAATAATCACCTTGTTGTTTGCTTATAGTACAACAGATAAAACCTAGCGGCTTTAGTTTTATAATGGTCTGTCAAAAACAGTTTGAAAAGTTACCTGTACAAAACATTTTACTCTGATTGGCACATTTTTCCCTAATGTTTTTTAAACTAATTCCAAGCAAACTTGTGTTGGACAGTCTCATATTACCCGGTATCTTGCGAGATGATTCACAATGGCTCGAAATATTGTGTTGCTAATAACTCGTTTTGAGCAATGTTAACATTAATATAGCTTATTGCTGCATGTTCCACACTGTCACAGAATTCATTTTTTTCAGTAATTAATAGCGAGATTGTGATTATGATTGATTTTTTGACCAGTAAATAAGTTGAACCTGGAATTAGTTCTCCAGTGTGTGTATATAGATTTTTGATTTTCCAAGAAATGAAACACTTTCAATTTCAGCTAATTTTTCCATTTTCTAAATATTGAATCACTTCAAAAATAATTATTTTACACTGTTTCAATTTTTGGAGTAAAGCTTGGTTGTTATTCATCTGACACAGTAGAAGACACTATCACATCTTTATTGAAAGGTGTTGTTTCAGTGATAAAGGTTTCATAATAAAAGATCCTTATTGGGGCTTGTTTTATTATAAATTGTTGGAGAAAGTGCATTGGCACCCTTCAATAAACAACTGTTATAAAATAATTATGCACAACCAAATTTTGACTGACAAAATTATTAACCTCTACCTGTGAAATACCAAGGCACAGAAGGCAGAGAAAATAAGAGTGTGGTTATTGGTGGTGCCATATTCATCTGATGACTGATAGATCCACACATCCCACCAAAAGATGTTTATGGTATTGTTTAATGTCACAAAAAGCATGTGTATGGAGGGGGGGGGGGGGAATCTGGCAGAAGCTTGAGGACATAGACTGAGGATGTAAAAACCTAGAAATAATGGAAGCACTGTACAAAGCAGTGGAATGTGAAATTAGCCTAGGCAGATTTGTCAGGGTGTCAGAGGATGCAGGCTGAGGATGTATGTTTGAGGAAATCATGAAAACACAGTACAGTGATGTGGAAAATAAACTCAGTCAATGTGAATTTGTCATGGGTCTCACATGAGAAGGCCTTCTTTCCCTATGCTATGAGCTAACTAATCCTGCCCCTCTCCCGTCTTGATATTTAGAACCCAATATATTTGTGATCTCTGTAACTGCCCCCATCTGGATTTCCGTAATACGCATGGCAACCCTCTCCATTGTGCTCCCTTACCCATCTATCATTAATTTCCCCATCCCATTTCTTTATAATACTTCCAGTGAAACGTATTCTACTTGACAAACATTCTAAAAAAAATATGGTCCATGATCTCCATTATATGCAAGCCATGCAACTGGCTGTCATCATCCATATTGTTTCCAATTTTCTTCCAAGCACCAGTGACATACACCTCAGTTTGAATAGGACACATCAATAAATCAATCTTTATTTTAATTACTACCAAACTATCATTCAAGTAATATATTCTGCTTTGAAACAATAAAATACTTTTACAATACTATGAATTTAAAGTTAGCTAAGCTATTTGTGCTGCCTTTCCAGCCATCATTTACAAATTTAATAAATAATGACTCTCTTCATGAATTTTATTCACTGATCTTGATACAACTGTATTGCTGGAATGTCGGCGAAAAATGTTGCAACTCAATTTGCCCCCCCTAAGAGGGTACCAAGTCAAAGAATGCAATAACCACTCCTAAACGATGATGTTTGATGATATGAAAGCTGTTACACTGTGACTGTAGTCACAGCATAGCAGCTTTTAGTTCACACTATGTCATGGTGTTTACCTAGCACAAATGAAAGTGTCAATGACACTGTAACTTAACTTGAGTGTGTGTAGTGTTTAATGAAAAGGATAATGTTCAGTGTTTAACTGGTAGAGTGCTAAATTATTTTTGGTCATCAAACTTTGTTCACATGTCTTTGCCTTGTTATAATTTAGGGGAGAGTGCCTATGGGCACTCTCCTCTAAATTATAACAAGGCAAAGCTTTACACACTAAATAATTTTGCTTAAAAGACAAAATAATGCATGTCCACATAATATGAAGCCTTTAAGTCTTGGTACCTGCACTTCTGAACAAAGCCCAAATATGGGCTTCCAGCACTCTACCAGTTAAATTATGAAAGGATTATGAAATAAGACAAGAATCATGATAATTGAGAATATGTTAATTTCTGTTCCCTATATGCTATGTTTTCAATAAGAATAATTTGAGGTGTAGACTGTACTAAAGAATTGAGGCCTGAGTTAATGTAGCCTGTGCTCTGTCAAACACGGTATAACAAAATGAAAGTGTCAATGACACTGTAGCTCAACTTGTCAAGACAAAGACATGTACACGTATAGTATGTGACACAATGACAAACATCTAGGTAATGACCTGATAACAAAGGTACATATAAAGTATTGTAACGGTCTGTACATAAATACTGACCGTTGCCTGTAACAAATGTATAGGTAAAGTATTGTAAAGGTGGGTGACAGTCAGATGCTGAAGTAGATAAAAACTTTGAGTCCCAGAGTGGGTCTGACTGAACCCCAAAATATTTGTTCTCATAGCACAGTGATAACAAAGGCACCCCAAAACACACTCGTTCCTGTCCCAAGGTGAAAACAAAAGTACTCAAGAAGTTTTGTGAAGATCAGTTCATAAATACGAGCTGTATAGAACTTGTGACAAAAAACTGATTGGACCTAATTTCGGTACAAAATGGCCACTGGCAGCCATCTTGAATTTTGGACCGTACCCAGAAACACTCATTCTCATCCCAAGGAGATAACAAAGGTACCCAAGAAGTTTTGTGAAGATTGGTTCATAAATACAGCCTCTACCCTGAGCCGTATTGACATGTGTGCTTACATTGTGTAAGTAGCACTGAATAAATCAAAGTTCATCTAATTTGCATAATTTCTGCATGAAAAAAAACCCCTTACAATATGTGATGTATTCCATGTTACTAAACATTCATACAAAAATTTATTAAAATCAGAACTTTCATACAGAAGTTCTATACAAAAGACTGATTGCACTAATTTTGGTACAAAATGGCTGCTGGTGGCCATCTTGAATTTCGGACCACACCCAAAAACACTCGCTCTCATCCCACGGTGATAACAAAGGTACCCAAGAAGTTTCGTAAAGATTGGTTCATAAATATGGCCTCTAGTCTGAGCTGTATAGAAGTTGTGTACAAAAAACTGATTAGACCTAATTTCGGTACAAAATGGCCACTAGCAGCCATCTTGAATTTTAGACCGCACCCAGAAACACTCGTTCTCGTCCCAAGGTGATAACAAAGGTACCCAAGACATTTCGTGAAGATCAGTTCATAAATACAGACTCTGGTCTGAGCCGTATTGACATGTGTACTTACTGTGTGTAAGTCGCACTGAAAAAATCAAAGTTCATCTAATTTGCATAATTTCTGCATGAGAAAAAAACCCTTATTATATGTGATGCATCCCATGGTACTAAACATTCACACAAAAAAATTATTCAAATCAGGGCTTTCATATGGAAGTTCTGTGCAAAAATCTGATTGCACCTAATTTTGTACAAAATGGCTGCCATCGGCCATCTTGAATTTCAGACTGGACCCCAAAACACTCGTTCTCGTCCCACGGTGATACCAAAGGTACCCAAGAAGTTTCGTAAAGATCGGTTCATAAATACGGCCTCTAGCCCGAGCCGTATTGGCATTTGCACTTAGTGCTGAAAGTAACCCCAAAAACCATCAAAATTAGTCTAATTTGCACAATTTACGTACGAGAAAAAAACCCGTATTATATGTGATGTATCCCATGGTACTAAACATTCATACAAAAAATTATTCAAATCAGAGCTTTCATATGGAAGTTCTGTACAAAAAACAGATTTCTGCATCGTCGGTACAAAATGGCAGCTGGCAGCCATCTTGAATTTCGGACCGCACCCAAAAACACTCGTTCTCGTCCCACGGTCATAACAAAGGTACCCAAGAAGTTTCGTAAAGATCGGTTCATAAATACGGCCTCTAGCCCGAGCCATAGCAGCTTGGCACTTACAGCTCTGAAAGTAACACTAAATAAATCAAAGTCAGTCTAATTTGCATAATTTACGCACGAGAAAAAAACCCGTATTATATGTGATGTATCCCATGGTACTAAACATTTATACAAAACTTTATTCAAATCAGAACTTTCATACAGAAGTTCTGTACAAAAAACTGATTTTTGCATCATCGGTACAAAATGGCCACTGGCAGCCATCTTGAATTTTGGACCACACCCAAAAACACTCGTTCCCGTCCCAGGGTCATAACAAAGGTACACAAGAAGTTTCGTAAAGATCGGTTCATAAATACGACCTCTAGCCCGAGCCATAGCCAATTGTTGACGTACGGACAGACGGACAGATGGACAGACAGCCAGACGGACAGATGGCCAGACGGACGGACGGACGGACGGACGGACAGACGGACGACGGGCCATGACAATAGCTCAAATTTGACTTCGTCAAAGTTGAGATAATTAATGCTCAGTCTATTTCTAGAATACAAGAAAGTGACCAAATGCCTGTTAAATGAATATGCCTGTTAATTCACACGGGCAAAATATCTATTCAATGAGCAGGGTTTCACTACACTAACAAGTCAAAAAATGAGACACAACTCCATGATACCAACACACCTTTTAGTAAAGGACTGTAATTAATTATTGTATTGTGACGCCATCTGTACTGATTAAAAAGTTAAAGAGAAATTAAACTTGTTATTTCCCTAAAAAGGGAAAAACATTTAAATAATGTGAGTAATTTTCTAGGAATTTGCATAAACTCTTAGTCTACCAAGTATTTTTTTAAATATTTTTCACCAAATCTAGTCATGGCTGCTGTGAAGCAGCCCCAACTAGATTTGATAGAAAATTCATAAAAAATTCACAAAATGAAAGAGTCAATGACTCTGTAGCTCAACTTGGATATGACAGGAATTAGTACTTGCTGTGACCAAGACAACTGAATAATGAATATGACAGGAATTAGTATTTGTTTTGGCCCAGTCAACAATAATAAAAGAATTACAAGGTGACTGTAATGGACTACAGATTAAGACCAATGTAGATTATTATTTTTGTGTGGAAATTTTCAGTCCCAAACAAAATATTTTCAGACTAAAATTTTTTCTTCTTCTTCTTAAAATTGACCAAAATGCATCAAAACACAAAAAACTAATTTCCGGATTTTGGTCCCACCTGGACCCCAAATTTTCAGTGTAAAAAAATTTTTTTTTTTTTTTGTCTTAAAATTGACCAAAACGCATAAAAAACCAAAAAACTAATTTCCGGATTTTGGTCCAAAATTTTCTAAGTCCCACCCGGTCCCCTAATTTGCATAATTTATTCACGGGAAAAACTCTGTATTATATGTAATGTATCCCATGGTACTAAACATTCATACAAAAATTTATTCAAATCAGATCTTTCATTTGGAAGTTCTGCGCAAAAATCTGATTGCACTTAATTTTGAACAAAATGGCTGCTAGCGGCCATCTTGAATTTCAGACTGGACCCAAAAACACTCCTTCTCGTCCCACAGTGATAACAAAGGTACCCAAGAAGTTTCGTGAAGATTGGTTCATAAATACGGCCCCTAGCCCGAGCCGTATTGGGATTTGCACTCACAGTGCTGAAAGTAACACTAAATAAATCAAAGTTAGCCTAATTTGCATAATTTACGCACAAGAAAAAAACCTGTAATATATGTAATGTATCCCATGGTACTAAACATTCATACAAACAAGAGGCCCCACGTGGCCTTAATCGCTCACCTGACAAAGTGACTCTAAGAAGTATTTTAGGTCACCTTCACCATGTCATGCCTCATCAACATTAACTGGTTGAGTGATAGATTTTGTTTGAAGTTCAACATTTGTTACCTAAAATTAGTTTTATTTAAAATCATTGGTGTGTGGCCAATCTCCAATGATTTTTAATAAAGCAAATTTATCTCTGCAGACAAACTGGTTTAGCTTGAAGCACAAACAAGGAATGTGAAGAGATAGCCTTGGACATCTCTCCCCAACTGTGGATATCTTCCATGTGCTACATGTACATATTTGCATGCAAGAAAACAAAAATTTTCACAAATTTTCCAAAATATTAGTTTTTTTTATCATCATTGGAACAAGCTCAAATAGCTTATTCCAATAGGGGTATGGGAAGATCAGGTATATTTTTGAGACAGAAATGTGAATATATAAATAATGGTGTTTTTTTGTGAATGATGCTGGAGAATTTTGCGTAAAGATATGGTAAATGGTTTGTTCTAGATACAGAATGATGCAAAAGTATTTAAATTTAATTAGGCAAGTTGTTCCTATAATGCATTTAAAAATTGAAGTAACTGTTTTTTTGCTGCCCGAACTTTTAGATGTGTGTGTCTGTGTTTGTGTGTGTGTGTGTGTGTGTGTGTGTGTGTGTGGGGGGGGGGGGGGGGGGGGGGGGGGGGGGGGTAAGAGTGTTCTTGCAAACAAAATTCCTGAATAAATGGAAAATTTTATTTTTTGTGTGAAAGACATAGTGCGTGAATGTTGATTGGAACAAGCTTAGAGAGCTCATTTTAATGTGAAGTCATAAAGCTGTGTTTTACGTACGAAATTCTGGAATAACTAAAAAATTGCTTTTTTGACTCAAAAAGCATGGTGTGCGACCTCTCATTGGAATGAGCTCAAAAAGCTCATTCCAATGGGGTATTTACAAGCGATAAGTACATGTATGTTTAAGAGACAAAAATTAAAATTTGAATAGCGATTTTTGCGAAGAATGCTGACAAGTTTTGGCAGTTATGCTGGTAAAAAGGTAAGATATGCAAAGTGGTTGTTTTTTAGAGGCGACATTTAATTAAGGGGAATTAACCCTTGATTACTGAGGTAACTTCTAAAAGTACTGAAATTTCATGAAGCAATGTGAATAACAGACAACAGTTGCCTAAAAATTTCATGAATAACTAAAATTTTTATTCTTTTGTCTCAAAAACATGGCATATGACCTTTGTTGGAATGAGCTGAATGCGTGTGTTCCAATGAGGGGTCATAAAATTTGAACGGAGATTTGAGTGAATAATGCATTAGTACTGCTAGATTTGGGTAAACGGTTCACCCTGGATACCACCCCTTCTATAGTAGATCTTTTCTGCAAATTTTGTCTAAGATTCTATCAACTTTACAAATAAATACGTTCATGAATCACAATCAGATCCACCCCACAATGTTGCATACCAAATATCAAAAGATTCTGCCTGCTGGATCTGGAGAAGAAGATTTTTTAAGAAATATGCCTGAAATGCACTAAGTTAAAATTTGGGCTCCTATACGGAGCCCAAATATAAACCCAGGGGGCCGATTTGAACAAACTTGAATCAGATCCACCCCACAATGTTGCTTACCAAATATGAAAAGATTCTGAAGCTGGATCTGGAGAAGAAGATTTTTTAAGAAATTTGCCTGAAATGCACTAAGTTCGAATTCAAGCTTCTATAGTGAGCCCAAATATGAAACTAGGAAGCCGATTTGAACAAACTTGAATCAGATCCACCCCACAATGTTGCATACCAAATATCAAAAGATTCTGCCTGCTGAATCTGGAGAAGAAGATTTTTTAATAAATTTGCCCGAAATGCACTAAGTGCGAATTCAGGCTTCTATATTAAGCCCAAATATGAATCCAGGGGGCCGATTTGAACAAACTTGAATCAGATCCACCCCGCAATGTTGCATACCAAATATCAAAAGATTCTGCCTGCTGGATCTGGAGAAGAAGATTTTTGAAGAAATTTGCCCGAAATGCACTAAGTTTGAATTCGAGCTTCTATAGTGAGCCCAAATATGAATCCAGGGGGCCGATTTGAACAAACTTGAATCAGATCCACCCCGCAATGTTGCATACCAAATATCAAAAGATTCTGCCTGCTGGATCTGGAGAAGATGATTTTTTAAGAAATTTGCCTGAAATGCACTAAGTTCGAATTCGAGCTTCTATAGTAAGCCCAAATATGAATCTAAGGAGCCGATTTGAACAAATTTGCATCAGATCCATCCAACAATGTTGCATACCAAATATCAAAAGATTCTGCCTGCTGGATCTGGAGAAGAAAATTTTTTAAGAAATTTGCCTGAAATGCACTAAGTTCGAATTCGAGCTTCTATAGTGAGCCCAAATATGAATCTAGGAAGCCGATTTGAACAAACTTGAATCAGATTCATCCCACAATGTTGCATACCAAATATCAAAAGATTCTGCCTGCTGGATCTGGAGAAGAAGATTTTTAATAAATTTGCTTGAAATGCACTAAGTTCAAATTTGGGCTCCTATACTGAGCCCAAATATAAACCCAGGGGGCCGATTTGAACAAACTTGAATCAGATCCACCCCACAATGTTGCTTACCAAATATGAAAAGATTCTGCCTGCTGAATCTGGAGAAGAAGATTTTTTAAGAAATTTGCATGAAATGCACTAAGTTCAAATTCGAGCTTCTATAGTGAGCCCAAATATGAATCTAGGAAGCCGATTTGAACAAACTTGAATCAGATCCACCCCACAATGTTGCATACCAAATATCAAAAGATTCTGCCTGCTGGATCTGGAGAAGAAGATTTTTTAAGAAATTTGCCTAAATGCACTAAGTTCGAAATCGGGCTTCTATACTGAGCCCAAATATGAACCCAGGGGGGCCGATTTGAACAAACTTGAATCAGATCCACCCTACAATGTTGCATACCAAATATCAAAAGATTCTGCCTGCTGGATCTGGAGAAGAAGATTTTTTAAGAAATTTGCCTGAAATGCACCAAGTTCGAAATTGGGCTCCTATACTGAGCCCAAATATTAACCCAGGGATCCGATTTGAACAAACTTGAATCAGATCCACCCCACAATGTTGCTTACCAAATATGAAAAGATTCTGCCTGCTGGATCTGGAGAAGAAGATTTTTTAAGAAATTTGCCTGAAATGCACTAAGTTCGAATTCGGGCTTCTATAGTAAGCCCAAATATGAATCCAGGGGGCCGATTTGAACAAACTTGAATCAGATCTACCCCGCAACGTTGCATACCAAATATCAAAAGATTCTGCCTGCTGGATCTGGAGAAGAAGATTTTTGAAGAAATGTGCCTGAAATGCACTAAGTTCGAATTCAAGCTCCTATAGTGAGCCCAAATATGAATCTAGGGAGCCGATTTGAACAAACTTGAATCAGATCCACCCTACAATGTTGCATGCCAAATATCAAAAGATTCTGCCTGCTGGATCTGGAGAAGAAGATTTTCAAAGAAATTTGCCTGAAATGCAGTAAGTTCAAATTTGGGCTCCTATACTGAGCCCAAATATAAACCCAGAGGGCCGATTTGAACAAACTTGAATCAGATCCACCCCACAATGTTGCATACCAAATATCAAAAGATTCTGCCTGCTGGATCTGGAGAAGAAGATTTTTTAAGAAATTTGCCTGAAATGCACTAAGTTCGAAATCGGGCTCCTATACTGAGCCCAAATATGAACCCAGGGGGCCGATTTGAACAAACTTGAATCAGATCCACCCTACAATGTTGCATACCAAATATCAAAAGATTCTGCCTGCTGGATCTGGAGAAGAAGATTTTTTAATGTTTTTCCCATTGCCTACAGTGTTAAAAAGTGCTGACTCAGCACTTTTTCAAAGTCCCGAAACTGTACCCTATGATAAAACCGATGGCAATTTTTTTTTACCAATCCTTTCTGTTGGTCCTAAGGAAGCTGCACACCAAATAAAAATTCTCAGTGCCGTGCAGTTTTGGAGATATGGGCGTTTTAAATTTTTTCTATTTTTAGCTCCTGCGGTTCCCACGGGGCTGCGGGAAAATTTTTTTTTGCATAAATCAAGTACTCATGACCCAATAAGCCCTCACATAAAATTTCGTTCAAATCAGCCTCTCGGTTTGGAAAATAGAAATTTTGGGCGGGGCAAAAAATTTTGACCCTCCCATAACGACGCCAAGTATAGCCCCACAAACTTCTCTTGAACAAATCTGAGTCTACACCTCAAAAGGAAGCTGCACACCAAATATCAAGTCTCTGCTACTGCTGGTTCATGAGAAGAAGATTTACAAAGATTTTGGTGCCCCTTGGGGGCGTGGCACCACCCAGGAGGAGGGGCAACTTCATTTGAACAAATCTGAATTGGCATTAGGTAATAAACATTTAGCCAACATTTGAATAAAATTGGGCTAGTGGTTTAGGAGGAGAAGTCGATAATGTAAAGTTAACGTCGGACGACGACGACGACGGACGACGACGGACGACGACGGACGACGGACGGAAAGTGATTAGTAAAGCTCCCCTTCAGCTTCGCTCAGGTGAGCTAAAAATTATTCAAATCAGAGCTTTCATATGGAAGTTCTGTACAAAAAACAGATTACGGCATCGTCGGTACAAAATGGCTGCTGGCAGCTATCTGGAATTTGGGACTTCACCCAAAAACACTGTTCTCGTCCCACGGTCATAACAAAGGTACCCAAGAAGTTTCGTAAAGATTGGTTCATAAATACGGCCTCTAGCCCGAGCCATAGCAGCTTGGCACTTACAGCTCTGAAAGTAACACTAAATAAATCAAAGTTAGTCTAATTTGCATAATTTACGCACGAGAAAAAAACCCGTATTATATGTGATGTATCCCATTGTACTATACATTTATACAAAACTTTATTCAAATCAGAACTTTCATACAGAAGTTCTGTACAAAAAACTGATTTTTGCATCATCGGTACAAAATGGCCACTGGCAGCCATCTTGAATTTCGGACCACACCCAAAAACACTCGTTCCCGTCCCAGGGTCATAACAAAGGTACCCAAGAAGTTTCGTAAAGATTGGTTCATAAATACGGCCTCTAGCCCGAGCCATAGCAGCTTGGCACTTACAGCTCTGAAAGTAACACTAAATAAATCAAAGTCAGTCTAATTTGCATAATTTACGCACGAGAAAAAAACCCATATTATATGTGATGTATCCCATGGTACTAAACATTTATACAAAACTTTATTCAAATCAGAACTTTCATACAGAAGTTCTGTACAAAAAACTGATTTTTGCATCATCGGTACAAAATGGCCGCTGGCAGCCATCTTGAATTTCGGACCATACCTAAAAACACTCGTTCCCGTCCCAGGGTCATAACAAAGGTACACAAGAAGTTTCATAAAGATCGGTCCATAAATACGACCTCTAGCCCGAGCCATAGCCAATTGTTGACGTACGGACAGACGGACGACGGGCCATGACAATAGCTCAAATTTGACTTCGTCAAAGTTGAGCTAAAAATCACTGATGAAAAGTTATTTCAATTTACAGAGGACATTTTTGTTAAAAGTATTCAAATTTGTCTTGTTCCCTTGATAAGAGGTTTGCTGTCCTGGGCAGGAATATCTACCAGCAGCATGCAAGGTGTTAAATCTGGGTATTACCAGCTGAATATGTTTTATAATGATACAACATAATATAGAAAGATTCTGTGCTTTGTACCTGACATAGTTCTTGTCCCCGTTGTAGCACTTCGTAAGTACAATTCTGCATATGCAATATACTCTCATTGTGCAGCTGGAGCAATTGCTCTGCTTTGTTTCCATCTGTCACCATTTCCATGTGCTGCAACTCTTCTGCCCACAACTCCAATTGATTGGACACCTTAGAAAGATAAAACAATATTAGTACTATAAAACACGGATACTGAATAGACAAGAAAGAATAACAAAAACACAGCCATATTTGCATTTGCAAACAACAGTTATGCAGTGACACCAGAAACAAAGATTTAGTTTGGCTTTCTCACATTTTGTTCAGCTGACATAACATACTGCAATGGGACAAATGCCATCTCAAAGACTTGATGGCTCCCAAGAAAAATACTACAGGTAACCACCAGGGGTAGCAGATCCCCAAAATAGCACTTTGAAACATTAACTACATCTATGAATTACAACAAATCAACACAATCAGGAAATAAAATTTATCTGCAGAATGCAATGTAACAACTGTCATAGAAATGCTAGCAATGAGGTGTCCAAGTGAAGTACAAAATTAAATAACATTTAACCCTTAAAGGCCTATTTACGAATTTTCCGACCTCAGAACAGGTGCCCTTAACATGCCATCATGAGGAGGTCTTGCTGACAATAGACAAATTACGTAAGCAGTGGTTTCTAGTAAAGTCTTGGCTGTCTTAACAGGCAGCCAAGACTTAACTAAAAATCACTGCTAAGCCATTAGACCTATATAGACTGTGGAATGGCAGGAATTTAAGACACTTGTCCAGGCCCTAAAGGGTTAAACTCAGATTTTTTAAACTTGCTTAAATTTGTGGAAGTAGAAAACCATGACTTCTTTTGTTATGTGTATACTATTGTAAGCAAGTCTGGAAATAAGCAGACTGTCGTCTGCAGAATGAGGTACCAGGGGCTGAATTTGGTTATGCTACCCTACACAATCGGGTAATATCACTAAATTTAACCTCTGTGAACCTCAATCTGAATCAAGGTCTAAGGCCTAAACAGAAAGAGGTTCCCAGAGAATACATTGACCCACTGTATGCAATAGAATCAGTAAATTCAACCTCTGGGGACCTCATTCTGCAAATGACAGATTGCTTATTTCCAGGCTTGATTGTAAGAGAACACATACAGATGCAGCCAGGCAAACACATACATATAAACAGACCAACATATGAAGACCGATAAAAACACACACAGCGACAAATTAAACTGATTTAATTAAACAAAATTTGTCACTTTAAATTATCGAACGAAAAAAATGCATGTTCCACAGATATGTCCCCATGCCAAGATACACACTGTAAGAAAATGCAGAATGACACGCTTTTGTTCAAATGGACGACTTACTGCTGTCAGCTACAGAAGAGAAGTCTGAGGTTTCTAAAATTTAATTTTAATCGATATACAGACCAAGTGGGAAAATGTGCAGTTCAAAACAAACAAAAATATATTTTGTTTTCAAAAAGTTAATCGACTTTTGTAAACTAAATAAAGAAACGTATTCAGAGGCATTGCAAGGGGTGGGTGGGTGGGGACACCTGAATTCCTACTCCGAAACGCAGTCTTTACACATCTTAATTTCTCAGCTGCTTTCAAAATTCAAACTTCTAGTTCCGAATGGCTGATATTCCTACTTGGTAATATTCTGATGATATCATGTAGTTTTGAATCCCAACACAGACACAAGTCCTAGTCGGGACCCAAAACAGACACAGTATTATCGGAATATAGGCGTGTTGCGGCTAGTATTTGGGTCCGTTCATAATTGTGGATTTTGATACCTGCGCACCACCACCCCATAAGATTTCTTTGCGAAGCCTAGAATGAAATCTCACCATCTTTCCTTCTCACTCTTTACATAAAGAGAAATAAGAGAATTACTTTATTATATTAAGCTTGTTCTCTGGTTGTAAATTGAGTAAGTTTACAAGTGATTTCAGTGACGTGCAGTAATTTCCATGACTGTTTGAATTTTTTGAAATTGTGATAACGACAACCACAGAAGAGCAGAGTAGAACGAAAAATACGAGGCACGAAAAAGGATAATGCTGCAAACTAGACTTCACTGTGTATGTACACAGCATGTATGTTATCGCCAAGGGCAGTATAAGGCAAGGCCAGTAAAAAGAGTAGAGAGGTCAGTGAACTTCAAAGTATAAACGAATGAGCACAATGATAGAATGTTGCATGCATCTGTTAAAACTTGTATATGTTTAATCCTTACTCAATCGGTGGGGCAGGTTGAATAAGGGTTACACATACACTTAACGAATCCAAAGTCCATTATTCATTGTAGTGTTGGTTCATTCCTTGCTTAGAAAGTCATGCGTAACTATAGCTCTCAAATATGGAGAGGTCTGAATCAGCTTCTTCCTGGTCTTGGGCCTTATTCAAAACAATAAAAAAGATATATAGTCCAATTAATCTGATATGTAACCCCCCAAAAATTGCTATACAAAGGATTTTGCTTTTGAACGAAGCATATATGTCTAAATAACAACATACTAAAAATCCCCTAAAATCTCACAATGGGAAATTATGTTTTTGCTGACTTATTTCTTCACGAGAAAATAAAAATTTGCCAATAAATCGATATACAAATGTTTGTATTGTTTAGGGACAGGAATTAGTTTGCAAAATAACATATGAAAAATCCCCATTAATCCCACCACAGGAAAATGGTTATTTTGGGGTGAAAACATTGAAAAATTCAATAAAATCAGCGAAACTTGGAATTTGCTCAATACTCATTAAAAGATTTCAAACAACAATATTTTCCGTGGTACTTAGATCAAAATAACCGTGTACAATATTATACTTGAAATCCCAATTACTGAACACAAGAAAATGTGTAATTTTGGGGTGAAAGTTGTGAAAAAGTAAATAAAATGTAAGAAAATTAGAATTTCATCACTACTTGTTAAAATAGTTTCAAGCACAAGCACTGTAATTGTACTATACACAACATCGGTAAATAACATCTCTTATGCTGCAAATAAATGGTAGCAAGATAAAAATGTTAGTTACACTGCAGCTCAACTTTTCCAAGAAGGGACTAAACTAAATAGAAAGCTCCAGTAATGACAACTCATTTAATTTAATCGGGTTTCTACAGAAAAAACATTACAGCAAAGCTACATATAAAATCTGAAATAGTTCGGGTAAGGGTTGCGACCTGTAGGGTGTACTGATGGAATTGTAGACAATTTATGTGCCAAATTCAAGATGGCCGCTGGTGACCATGTTTGTCAACGAAATTCGGAAAAAGTTTGATAGCTCCGATCTAAACATCACACCAAAGCTACATATAAAATTTGAGAAAGATCGGGTGAGAGATGTGTCCTGTAGGATGCGACAATAGAATTGTTGTCTATTCATATGTCAAATCTAAGATGGCCACTGGCGGCCATGTTTTTCAACGAAATTCGGAAAAATTCAACAGTTCCCATTTAGGCATTACCAGAAAGCAACACACGGAATTTGGAACTGATCGGGTGAGAGATGCGGCCTGCAGGGTGTGCCAATGGATTTTTGGACAATTTATGTGCAAAATCCAATAAGCCTGCTGGCAGCCATGTTTTCAAACGAACTTCAGAAAAAATGGATAGCTCCCATCTAGACATCACGCCGAACCTACATCGGATGTTTGAAAAAGATTGGATGAGAGGTGTGGCTTGTGGGGTGTCCCAATAGAATTGTTGACAATTTATATGTCAAATTTAAGATGGCCGCTGTCAGCCATGCTTTTCAACAAAATCTGGAAAAAAATTATAGCTCTCATATAGACATTGCCCTAAGGCCAAGTATGACATCTGAAACTGATCGAGTGAGAGTTGTGGCCTGTAAGATGTGCTAAAGGAATTGTAAACGGACAAAGAAATGTACAGATGTACGCACGGATGTACGCACTGGTGAACGACAGACATATGGGTGGGCGTCAGATCGCCACCCATCCCAATAGCTCATACTTGATGTTGTCAAGTTGAGCTAAAGAATGTGATTTTGGGGGTGAAAATGTTTTCAAAATTACCGCTATACATCAATGTCTTATATAAATAATAAATATAAAATAATAACTACTGCAATGTCAATGCAGATAATCTGGAGATTTGAGAGATGGTTCTGCCACAATGCGAAATCAGGTTTCTAGATTATCTGCATTGACATTGCAGCAGCTATTATTTTCCTGGCATTTCCCACAAGCTTTTGAACAGGTGAGTCTGGGGTGTTTTTCAACTACATCTGACGTCTCACAACCTGTGGCACAGTTACATCTTCTAGTCTTTAGCAAGGACTTTGGTACAGGTGGATGGTCATTGGTTGTTTTGATCTAAGTACCACAGAAATGATTGTTGTTTGAACTCTTTTAATGAGTATTGAGCAAATTCCAATTTTCACTGATTTCATTGAATTTTTCCATGTTTTCCCTCAAAATAATCATTTTCCCATGTTGGGATTAACAGAGATTTTTAATATGTAATTTTGCATACTAATTCCCACACCCAAACAATACAAACATTTGTATAGCAATTTCTTGGGGGTTGGGGTATAATTTGACTTGACTGTCTGGACGAATATAAGCTCTAGAACAGAATTTTATTGAAAAAAAAATCCACTGCCAAATGGGCACCTAAAAAGGACAAATTTTACCACAGTCCGGATCAGGCCCATAAAAATTATGCACCCCCACTAACCATATCCCCCCTCCAATTCAGAGTGCACAATCCGTATCTCCAGCCTCTCTACTTGGTAACATTTTCTTGCCAACTCTGACTTATTATCAAATGATAACGAAGAGTGTGTATATGGGCTTGGGGGGGGGGGGGGGGGGGGGCACATTTCTTTTGAGAATGACTTGTCATATTTATGTGGGAAAGAATACCAACAAAATGAGGGAGGTAGTGGGGGTAACATTCCAGGTATCCCTGTTTTACTCAAGAGGCACCTTGAAAGAAAAACAAAGAAGATTGTTTCTTAGGTTTGAGAATGTGCATCTTACTAGTTAAGAATTGTCCTTCTTGCATATAAAGGGAAAACTCTGCATTTGTAGGTTTTCCCAAATTTGCTGCGCTTTCCCATTGTAAGCCACACTTTAGGCAAGTTAAACAAGAGCTATTGCTGAAGGCAATTCATACCCCCACTGAAGTGCTGGAGAGATGAAGCATAAATTAATTAAAACAAGTAATAAAAAAAAAAAATATAATCTGACATCGAAAATCATTCTAGTCTTGGAAAATGTTACAATTTAATTACATACCAAGTTCCATAATAATTTACTTAAGTTATGAAAGTTATGAATATTCTTAGACGGACTCACACACGGACGGACATTCTTACAAATGGCTACTTATGTGGCTATTTTATGGACATGTTAGGTGGCTAACCTAAAACACATGTCCAATATAATAAAACAAGTTTTTTGGGGAAAAATTTTTGGGGGTCAGCTAACCCTAACCCTACCCTTTACTGACCCAAACCCTAACCCTAAGCTAACCCTAGCCAAATAACTCTAACACCCCTTCACTGACCCCCACCCCACCCCTAAACCCCAGCCGAGAATGCCCTAACCCTACTCTACTGAAGCAATACAATGTCCCTTACCGGACTAATGAGCATTAATAATTATACAAATGTTATAACCTAGATGTGATCAGCATGAATTCCGTTGAAGCGTTTCCAAAAAAAAGTCCTGAAAACAGATATTTTGGAGCTTTTCCATATTTCAAAGGGCCATAACTCACACAAGAATAATGCAATCAGCATGAAACTCAAACTTGATCTGTAAGTCATCGTTCTATAGTAGGTTACCAAGAATGAAATCATTCAGTTGAAGCATTTCCAAAAAAGTCTGGAAAACTGAAGTACGACTGACAGACTGACTGACAGACTGACAGATAGACAGAGTGCAAATGAAACTTGATCTTGATCTCTATTACTGCGCTCGATCTCTTACTTCTGTTTGCGAAACATTCAATCTTTTCAGAAAGTGTCTGTCAGGTTGTTTCATGTGGTTTCGAAGGATGAACAAGAATCATAACGCACTTTCCACATCCGGATTCTATTTTTTAATGTTACTGTGATTGACCTTGACATGGGTGTTCATATTTCATGAAAGTTAAAAAATTTATAGTAATTTATATATTTTTTATACTTACCAATGACCCAGACATAGCTGGTGCTAACTCTTAAAATATAGGGCCAAACACAAATTTTGCCCCCCAATCCCCAAAATTTGCATCTAAAACCAAAGAAAACATGGCCTGAATGGCTCTCCACACTTCACCTCTACTGCGCATGCGCAGTGTCAAGGACGTTCCGAAATTGGCGCCATTAATCATTCTTATAACCAGTGCCTGGTAAGCGCTATGTACTCAGCGGGGAGGTATGAGTTCCCAACTCCTGGGAGGGCCATCCCCGTCTGGGTCATTGGTAAGTATAAAAAATATATAAATTACTATAAATTTTTTAACATTTTTATACTGTACCAATGACCCAGACATAGCTGAATAGTAAAAAGGCTGGAGGGCCTAGGACATAGAGCAAGTTGGAATATGCTCAATTATATAAAATAGAGTCATCCCCTCTAGGGAAAAAGAAGTATTAGGCCTTACATGTATCTTTCTTATTTATGATAAATTAGAAAGATACAACACCTTCCAAAATTGAGCATCATACATCCATGTACTCTATTAATATCTAGTATAATCCTTATACTAATAATTTTTAAAGTAAGCCAATAATAAAGTAAGTCTAGAGAATAGAGACTCTTTATACTCCTTAAAAGTGTCTGAGGATTGTATAATAACGTCCGTTTGACACGTGCTATATTCAAAAGCTATACTTTAAAAACTAAGACCTGATTGAATTTTTAAAACATAAACTTCTCACTAAAAAACCATCCCAATAACAGCTCAGAATTACTAACTCCGGAGGAGGTATCCCCTTGTTTTCATAGTAAAACAGGTGACCCAAGGGAATACCCTCCCCCCCCCCCCTTTTTCTTGCCCTGGGTCAAATAGCCCAGAGCGAAGAGGGCAGCAGAACGGAGTCACTGCTGAAACAGACAGCCTACCTAGCTATAGTAGCAACTGTTAAGTGAATGACATTCTGAGCAGTAGATAATAGACCTAACAATAGAGGCCTCCAGAAATGGACTCGATATTTCTGAGATAAAAATTCATGAATGTGGATGGCTGAGCGCAATGAGCAGCCTTCAAAAATCTATAATAGCGACACTATTAATGTAAGCCCAAGATGTAGAAGAACTCTTACTTCATGAGCCGAAATCTCAAGCACAACTGCTGAGTCAATGATAAACCATAAGCAGTATCGATAGTTAATTGAATCCATTAGCAATAGAATGGAGCATAACGTCCTTCTATTAGGCATCAAAGACAGAAGAAACTTACGCCCGTAGTAATAAACAGATATCTGTTTATAAATACGTAAACTCTAACCGGACAGAGTAAAGGCCTATGCCCGTACGAAGACGGAAGGACCTTAATAACAATAGGTTCCGGATATTTATTAGGAGCCTGACTCTTATGCAAAAATCCAACCTAAATAGTAAAGGAAGTAGTGATTCCGAAACTACGAAAGTGAGAATCATCCACCGATAGTGCATGAAGCTCAATGACTCTTCAGAAAAAGAGAGGCCAACAGAATTACTGTCTAAAAGGTCAGAATTTGAAAACTACTGTTTCCAGAGGCTCAAATGATTACTTAGCTAAATAAGAACCGAAGTTAAATTCCGTATAGAAATTTAATCTAATGATTCTAAGTCTATTTATCGAAAAGTTACTAACTGACTTAGATAAAGAGACATAAGACTCAATTGTAAACTATCATAGAGTGCATAGGCATGAGATAACATAAACCTATAACCTTAATAGTAACAGGCTGCAGTAGATCTTATCAAACAAGTATACTAGAAAATAGCAATGACTAGTATGGAGGGATCAACAATATCAACATAGTGATCCCTACACCAACGACGGAAGAGCCTCCACTTTAGCCGCATAGTATAGCGAAGAAGAGGTTCTCCTACAGTAAGAAATCGCGTCCAAAGCTTGTCCAGTACAATGCTTACAATGCAATAAGGACCACACAACGGAATACGTGAAGGTTGAGACCTTGCGGGTTGTGATGAAGATGACACGATTTTCCCCAGCAAAAGAAGATCCTCTCATGGAGGAAGCTTTCGCGTTAAGTCCCACAGTAGACATCTGAGTAAATTTACCCACGGTCTCTGTGAAGACAGAGATGTATCAACAGAAATGTATTGTGGTTGTTTATCTTAGCAATACTTGCTGAAACAACAGCGCAGGAGGATACGCATATCCTATCATTCCGTCCTATTAGATCAATAGAGCGTTAACAACATAAGCTCAGAGATCCGGACATGTAAACACATACGTCTGCAATTGATTAGCAAGTTGTGTCGTAAATAAATTATCATTGTGCGCTCTCATTGATAGCAAATCTGATTGAAAACTTGTTTGTTGAGAGTCCATTCTGACGGCAACAAGCGACCCATAAGTGAAAGGGAGTCCGGTAATACAATCAGACGACCCGGAATATGACGGACCGAAGCAGAACTTGGTGTACTATAACAAACAGAAGGATTCTTTCCATTAAATTGAATAACGGAAACGAATGAGTGCCTCCCTGGTTCCGGAGATACGCCACTACTGTCGTATTATCGGACAGGATTTGGACATGCGTTTCTGAATAATGTTCATCCAATGACATAAAGCAAGCCTAAAAAACATTATTCCGTGGAAGATAAGAGCTTGCCTAGAGACTGCGGAACCCAAAGACCCTGGCACTTCGAATCCGTTGGGATCAATACTGTATCCCAACCTGTTTGACTGGCAACCGTCATAATTATAAAACTCGGATCCGGCAACTGCAGTGGCACTCTCTGAGTCAACCACCGACTGTTTGCCCCAGTCTGAATCTCTTGCTACACTAGGTAGACAAGAGAACGTGTAAATCGAGCAAATCATGGATTGCTGAAAAGTTGCCGTCGAAGAGAAGCTTCTCCGAGACCGAAGCGACTCTAAGAGAGTTCTTCACCTTACTATCCACGCACGTGGATGTAGCTAGGGCTGCGTCACGTCTAACCAACTCCAGGTAGCCATTGAAGGGCGGAGTTATACGTGGACAAACTACTGCCCTCAAAAGAAATCACATTGAGGATCATATTCCGGAATTCTTTCTCTTGAAGACGTAATGATAACGCCTCAGTAAGGTGGATTACGTATGATAAAACGTCTAAGTTAAGTCTATTAGACATCATTGTCGTTTCCAACATTGTGGTTGTAAAAAACATAGACGGTGAAAAAGATAATTTCCAGTCTTTAACCACGCCGTCTAGACGCATATGAACTCTCGGTATGCCCTGTTCTGCCTAAATAAATTATTCCTAGAAATGATAAAAGGCAGAATTGAGCATTGCAGACAAGAAACTAAACTATCATGCTTGGTAGCAGGCTTATATATATATATAGCGTCGATAAATAATACACATGTTCTAATGACATTATTGGACTGTGTCGGTAAGTCAGGGACAATGTCCCTGAACCGATCCAAAATTCCGTGTCCAATGACGCTATAAGTCTCTTATCCAACATCGCAGCAATGTAGTCCGAAGGAACAACCACTGGAAGATAATGCCGGAAGAAATGTATGGCAGCTTCCGATGTTCCGAAACGGAAAACTCGATATCGTCCGAATCCCTTTCGCCATCCTGTCGGACCCTATAAAGCGTTCGGTCGTCCGAACCTGATGCAACAGCGAAGCGCACCGACCCAGCGCCGTCGGATAATTCCTGATCCGACCAAGAAACTGTCGATTGCTGGGATGCTGCGAAAAACTGTGCTAACTTGGATAGCACGTCCGTTACTGAGGCCTGTGGAGAAGCGGTCTTACGATGCATTGCCGCTGGAAGCTCTGTGATCGTTACCCCGTGCATACTTCTATTATGCGAGCGAACGGAGTGTATAGGCCTCGTGTCCCTTGGCTACCGGATGGCGTGACCTGTTCGCCGTGGAATCACTGAATGACGAAACTGGTCGGATACTCGAGGTCACGTAGCCAATGTGCGGTCGTGTGCGCTGCTGTGAGGATGAGGAAGCATTATCGACAGTCTCTCGGACTGTCAATATAACAGAGCGTCCCGAGCGGTGGACATATGCTCTGAATGCAAAATATCTGAACCACAACATGTGGTCCCCTATGTTGTTGGACGAGAGAGGGACCTCTCTTGCTCACAGCCCGGACGGACCTGGACGAGCCAGGAACCGGACTAACAGGCTTCCTCCGATCTGTCCTCAATCCGTCGTCACTGGGTGAGTACTAAAGTATTATAGTGCTCGCATCACCCAAATCTCCTTCCTAGACTGCAACGGACGAACCCGGCAGCCGAACCATTCGATGAATGTACGCTACACCGGGTGAGCTAGCGAATGTCACTCCGTCAATCCTACAAGGGACCTCTTAGGCGATAGACATATTCCATGAGCACTTATTGCCGCTAGCTCTTCATTAACTATGACGACAGAGGCACACTTTGAAAGACATCTCCGTAACTTTGCGAACAAGAAACCAGAAAAGCTTGGTAATAGCAAGCATATAATAATATATATAGCGTCGTTCAATAATTCGAAAGTTTGTGTGACATTATTGGACTATGTCGGAACTGAGGGACGATGTCTCTGAACCAAACCAAAAAATTTCTAAGTCCACCGACGCTATCAGTTTCTTATCCGGCATCGCAGCATTCTGGTCCGACGAAAGAACCTGTAGAAGATCAAGTCAGATGACATACACAACAGCATATGTTGTTCCGAAAGGGAAAGCTCGAAATCCTCCGAATCCCTTTCGGTATCCCGTCGGACCGGATGAAATTTTCGGACGTCCGTACCTGCTTCCGCGGAGCGTCCCGACCCAGCATCGTCGGATAATACATTATGCGACAGATTCAGTTGTTGCTGGGATGCTGCGATAAGCTGTGCTATTTGGGATAGCACGTCCGTCCCCCAGGCCTGTGCAGTAGCGGTCTTACGATGCATTGCCGCCGGAAGCTCCGTGTACGTTGACTCCCGCACACTTTCTAATGCGAACGTCTAGAGTCTGCAGGCCTCGTGTCCCTGGCTACCGGATGGTGTGACCTGGTCGCCGATGATTCTCTGATTGGCGAAGCTGACTGGATATCCAAGGTCACGTAGCCAAGAGCGGTCGTGTGCACTACCATGAGAATGAGGAAGCCTTACTGACAGTCTCTCCGGACTGACTATATGTCAGAGCGTCCCAAGCGGCGGACGTATGCTCCGAATGCGAAACATTTTGTACCACAACATCTGGGGCCAGATGTTGTTGTACGAGAGAGGGGCCTCTCTCGCTCGCCGTCCGGATGGACCTGGACGGGCTAGGAACCGGACTAAAAGGCTTCCTCCGTTCTCCCTCTAATCCGCCATCACTGGGTGTGCATTTGGTTGATTTATAGTGCTCGCATCACCCCAAAACTCCTTCTAGACCGCAACGGACGAATCCGGATGCCGAACCATTCGATGAATGGACACTACACCGGGCGAGCTAGCGGACGTCAAAGGCCGTCGAACCTACTAGGGTCCTCTTAGGCAATTGGCGTATTTACATGAGCACTTTTCCGCTAGCCCTTCATTAATTGTGACGACGGAGGCACACTTTTGGAAGACATCACGGATACATCACCCTAATCTTGATCGTCTGAAATAGAAATTGATAAAGTAGAGTGACCCTGCGGGGAAAGGACCGGAATGTCCAATTCCCCACTAACATACCGTGACACACGCTTCCCATGTAGTCATCGAAATCATCACATACAGAACAGGAGTTAGTGCGAGTACACTGACTACATATAGAATGATTATAAAAGTCAGAGGAAGATTTCCTCTTATTACAATTGACCCAAATCCTTTCAATGTGAAAAGAAAACAAAGTCCTAGTACTCGCACCAACCCCTGACAATCAAAATACATAATAATATGATCCATTAACATAGAAAAAATAATTGAAATCAAAATATTTTGAAAAAATATTTTTTCAGAACAGCCCAAGTTTCTGAAAAGTAACGTTGAGCCCCAATGGATCCCAAGCCTAAGTGTGGACAAAAATTTTTAAAATATTTTAAACAATTTATGCAACACTTACGAACAATAATAATGTATCTAGTTAAGATTAAATTAACATCAAGATATTATTTTCAAGAAATCCCCCCTCACACAGAGGGCTGTTGTAAATGTAAACAATAAGTGTAAAAACACTAAAATAAGACTCCAGGCACCCAGGCCCGAATACAGTTACCCATAATACACTATCTGATGCAAAACAGAGACTTCCAGGGAAGAAACTGCAGAACATCAGATGGTAGATGCAGAACACAACGCCTAACCACCCATAGGTGAAGACGTAAACATGGGGAAAAGAACAGAATTCATTGTTATTCAGCTAAAACTCCCAAGAAATTTTAGTAATAAAATTACAGAAAATATACCAAAAGCATGGGAGAATAGCAAGAGGGGACTTAAAGGAAAGGGAGAGAGGAAAACACTGAACAATCAGTGTAACTTGATAACAAGAATGACAACAAAATGGCTGCTGCCTCGAAAATAGGTAACTTAACATAATTTCATTAAAAAATTTTAAGTTACAGCCCTGATAATTTTCTGTCACACATTTTTCCTCTCCTCCTTCTATATCCTCCTTAGAATCACCATTTCACTAATATTTATGTGTCTGGCATCATTTAAACTGAGATTTACAAGCACAAAGAGCAGTCAGATGTTAACTGATGAAGGGCCAAACTAAGAATGATTAATGGCGCCAATTTCGGAACGTCCTTGACACTGCACATGCGCAGTAGAGGTGAAGTGGGAAGGGCCATTCAGGACATGTTTTCTTTGGTTTTAGATGCAAATTTTGGGGATTGGGGGGCAAAATTTGTGTTTGGCCCTATATTTTAAGAGTTAGCACCAGCTATGTCTGGGTCATTGGTACAGTATAAAAATATTATCGTCACTTCGGCAACGAATTACATCGAATAAAACATTTCTGTCACTTTCTCATTATTAACGTCACAGATAATTGTTGAATATATCACTACTTTGTGTTATATTTCATTTTTCCACGTCGTTTTATGTGTTGAACAAATGCTTCATTGGATTTTACTTTTACTGACTTGCAGCTTGAATTTTGCTATCGTTTTTTTTTTCATAATCCTCCTAGACTTCGCGTGTGCATACATAGCAAAGTATAGTTTGCTGGACTAGGTTCTTCCTCTATTGATATCCATCCTACATCTAAGATATCTGTATTTTGGGAAGGAAACCAAACTAGGTCTTTAGTTGTGGACTAGAATAAATTTCAAGTTTAAATTCACCATGGCCTTGACCTTTAACACAATGCCACCATATACAGGGTTTTTCCTCAATTCATGCTCCAATTACAGTTACGGAACAGAAACCAAGTTTAAGGCCACTGTGACCTGAACTTCAGCATAATGACCTTCTCATCATACCAACCAACACTTGAAGTTTGGTTCCATTCAGTCAAAGAGGTCTCTAAAAATAGAGTAGAAACAAACTATGTCTACAGATGGACATACAGATAGATGGATAATATATGGCTATTTTGACAGCACCCCACCAATCTATTTGGGGATTTAATAAATGCACTTTGCATGCTAGGTGATTTAATTTCACATTTCACATCCATTCCCTGCAATGTGTTGATACTGTTTGTTTCTCAGGTTTGAGGTCACTTGAAGCATCTTGACTAATTTGTGACAAAAATTATCAAGTCAAGAAAGCCAATCATTTACAATTATTTATAATTTTACAGCACACTCTAGAGGGCTCTAACGTCATCCCATCATTGAGCACAGTGAAGCAAGACTGAACTGGTTAAATGTCTGGTTGTATTTTGGGAAAAATTTGATGGTTGAAATTTTGATATTTTAACATCTGTGTGCAGAGATTTAAATAACATCTTAGCATCATCTTCGTTTGAACACTGATTATACAAAACTTACCTCTAGAGCATCTCTTTCAAATAGTCTGAGTTGCAAACACAGATCCAATTTAAGTTTTCTGGCTGCCCATAATTCCTCCAGCTGTGTTCTACTCTCATTCAACTGTTGTAATACACCTATAAAAGAATTTAGCATAATCTGTATTATTTCCAAATGAAACAAAATACTGTGTTTTGATTGGCTAAGAGGTATGGTGTAACTTGCAATCCACAGTAGCTTTTTTTACCTCATGGTTAACCACAGTGTAAAATCAAGAATACACAATAGCAGGCTATATGGCTAAAAAAAAAAGTACCTATTTTTAATTATTAATTCATACCTTCTGCTCAGTTATGTTAGAACAGAAAAAAAAATACAGGAAATTTAAAATTTATGTGCAATAAAATATTACAGATATGGAGGTCATTGGAACTGGCTCATTGAGCCATATTTTGTGTATTGAGTACAAATTTTGTGTCAGTTTTTTCCCACAATTTAGGTTAAAATATGAGTACACCAAAATTCTTGGAAATAAATCTGTTATTCTTGTGTTTTCCAGGGTGTATGGGAATTTACTCTGGTCTGGGAACTTATACACACTTCGGCTTTGCCTCAGGGTGTATGAGTTCCCAAACCAGTGTAAATTCACTTACACCCTGGAAAACACAAGGATAACTAATAATATCCCTAAAAAATCCAATGAGAGTATGAATGACGGATGCACAATAAGTGTTGTGATATTGCCCGGAAACCAATTTTTAAAAAAGTTCCATCTGTAGTAACCAGTCTGTGATCTTTGACCTTATCCCATGCACTCAAAAATTGTGATGGAGTTCTTCTCTTTTTATATGGAACTATTTTCAGCAAGTTTGGATCAGAAGTTATGAAAAGATCAAATGTTATCATACAGAAATCTAAAAGTGCTGTTCTTAGTAACAGTGTTGATGTTTGAAAATCAATAGAGCTCTTCTCCTTCCATGAGAGTACCAAACATGTATATAGCAAATTTATAGCCCGGAAACCAATTTTTGTCTTGGTTCCATTTACAGTCCCATTCTTTTCAAAGTCTGTTTGCCAACTGCAAAACTGATAGGATTCTTCCCCTCTTATTGGGAACCCTAATTTGTAAATCTGGTGAACATGTGACATAATAGACAAAAGTTATTGCCTAGAAAACAATTTTTGACAAAATTCTTATATTACAGAATAGCCGGTGACTTTCGACTTTGTGGCTGCTAACTCCAAAATCGTTAGGTTTCTTTTCTTTCACCAAGCAATAACTTTCTGCAAGTTTGGTTGAGATGTGATGCGATAAATAAAACTGATGTTACTGCCGGGAAAATAAAAAGTGTTATTTTTGGTAACAATGACCTTGACCTTTCACTGACAAATCTGAAAATCGATAGGGTTTTTCTCCTTTCATGAAAGTCTATTATTTTTTTTTACAAAATTTTTGACTTGAATATAAGAAAAGTTTGAACATGAAATAAGTATACTCTTTGTAATAAAATTTGGCATCATCTGCATGGCAGTTTGGAGATCCCCTAAATGAAATTATTTTTATGTCCTTTGTTCCCTCTTCGAAATATTTTTAGCTTAGCACAAGTAAACCTTACCAGTCAAAAATTTATGGTTAATGTCATGCTCTGGGGCAGGACATTGATTAGCATGGGAAAATACAATAGAAGGCACTGAACAGTGGTCATTTAATAACTATGGGTTCCCATGCTAATGAAATTAATGAGATAATCACAGGCCAATCAATAGAATAGTCTAAGGAGTTACCAAATTTAGCATCACCTACTTGAGACTTTGTGTGATGCCCCTAACCTAATATTTTTTAGGATCTTTGTCCCCTATTCAATCTACTATTAGTTGAACACAAAACAAGTGATAACTATCACCATTTTTCATCTTAAGAATTTATTTCATATACTGTCAGAAGGAGAGTTTTTTTCTTTGTGTGGCATTTAATTCTACAATGGAAACATCTTTTGGTTCTGTTGATGAAATGCTTTTAATGTAATACTCTACTGGAATTGGTTCTCTGAACTCTTTTCAACAATGCATCATATAACAGGCAGGTTATGTGAAAAGGGTTACCTACAGATTAAACTACTGCAAGATTTCATTATCAAAGAACACTGAGTTCTCTGCAAAAGATCAAACCCAAGTGTAAGTATATGACAGTCAATGAGCAGACAGCATAATGGACTTGTAATAATTACTACTAATTCAATCTTATAGCCCTAATGGGATTAACCCTTTCAGTTCTGCCATTGCCTCTTTCTGTACTGATGTTGTACAAATGCAACTAATAACAAAAGAGCCCCACTGACAGTTCAAAAAATTTGCTCTCACAAGGTAGGTTAAAAGTGAAACATGCACCAAGCGAAAATTAAAATACACGTTTTTCATTTAGACAATGCCACCCAATCCATTTATATTCATGTCAAATGATCTGAATTGCCATTTAAAAATATCCTGAGGGTAATCCTCCTGACTGCACACATAGAATTACGCCCAAAGAATAATAGAACACACCAATCATGGACAGGGGTGCTCCATTGTTCTTCTGTGGTAAGTCCTTGTGAACTGTCAAAAGGTATGCTCTCTGGATTTTAAACACTTTTGCGGATCACCTGACCAATCAGAAATATAATGTTTAACCTCCTATCAGAAAATGGGTAGCCAATGCAAAACATACTTGCAAATTTGTTTCCTTTTTCTCCAGACAATGGCTGCCAGTAACCTATTACTTTTACAGAACAGTAGAATAAACCCTGTGCAAGTGTAGAATTAATAAGACAGTGATACTAAAGAAACAAGTGCAACGCCGATCGCCAGTGATCAGATAATAGTCCCCCCTGGTTGGGGGTGTCTCCAAATTGTGGACTTATGTCTGATGAATGTATCAAAATTGAAAGCGCAGCACCAAAATATCTCTGAGCAATAGCTTGTGATATAAAAACGGAAGTGTCAGTGACACTGTAGCTTAACTTGACTGTGTGTAGTGTTTGATGAAAAGAATAATGTTCAAAGTTTATGAAAGGATTATGAAATAAGACAAGAATTGTGATAATTGACAATATGTTAAAATCTGTTCTCTGCATGCTATGTTTTCAAAAAGAATAATTTGAGGTGTTGACTGTCCAAAAGAACTGAGGCCTAGGTTGATATGTCAACCAAAAATACCAAGTTACAGTAAAATCATTCCAAAACGAGTCATTCTACCAAGTTACAATGAAATCCCACCATCAATATGACTCGAAGACTTTGCTAAAGAAAGCTAGTTCACGTGCCGGTACAGTGGTAATGACTGACTGATCATGACCAAAATAAGACGGTCTCATATAGACATCATACCGAGATATCCTTCCAAGTTACAAAGAAATCGCTTCATATGAACTGTAGACTGTGCTAAACAAATCTAGGTCACATGCTTGAGCAGCCATCACGGCTGACCGTGATGCAAAAATATGACATTCTCATATAGACATTATACCGAGCCATCTTACCAATTTACAATGAAATCCTTTCATAAATGCAACCTGTAGACTGTGCAAAAGAAATCTAGGCCGTCTCGCTTGGCTGAACCCAACCAAAATTTGACATTGTCATCTAGACATTATACAGAATCATCCTACCAAGTTGCAATGAAATCCCTTCATAAATACAACCTGTAGACTGTGCTAAAGGTTGTCAGATTTTGGGCATGCTCGCCATCACAGTTGACTGATCATGCCAAAAGGGGGAATGTTCTCATCTAGACATGACTTCAAACCTGCATATGAAATTTTGTGGTCACCAGTATGGACAACTGGAGAGTGACTGGTCATTTGTGTACACAATGTAAAGAGATTACTTTATTGTAATTAATGAAGTGGGCATTCATATTGATATATTTAACTTATCGTTTGTTCGCTCTACTAGGAGAAAATGTAATATTATATACCCAGTTTTGCAAAGCCGGAAATAGCTGCCTTAAGGTCAAAGGTTGGATGAAAATCAAGAATATACGAGGTTGGTGATTTTGAATTTATGTGCCAAATTTTTGTTCCAAATGCTCACATTTATGTGCCAGATTTTTAAAAAATATGCATTTGGAACATGCCAGCATGAACACTGGTGACCTCAATGAGCTCAAGCAATGAATACTTGATTCAGATTGGTTGGATTACTGAATTCTAGATATCTGATCAACTGAGGAGCTGTGTTCAAACTGTTGGGCGACTTGTTAGTAGCTATCATAGGTATCACTGTGACCATGAATAGAACCAATCAGATCTTATTTGTTCAAGTTTAAAAATATGACTGGTTCAATTACTTATATAAATTTCAGAGAATTTTGTGAAACATTATTGACATTTGGTGAACTGAGGGTCAGAGTTTAAGCTTAAAAGTGACCTTTTTTTCTGGGTTGGAATAGAATTAATTGCATTTTGGATGACAGTACACACCAACGTTATATACTCTAATTTACATAACTTATGCTTGAGAAAACCAATTACATGCAATTTCCAACAAAAATGGCCACCAGTTGGACATCTTGAATTTAAAAAAAAAATAAAATTGACCTGCACCATCTTTCCATAATGTCAGATTAATGTTAAAAATTTGAAATGCCAACATTCAATCTTCTCAGATACACAGGTGGTAAGGGGACACACCAACATGATATATACAAAATGACTGAAAAAAAGCTAAAGTTCATCTAATTTGCATAATTTATGCATGAGAAAAAACCCTGTAAGATATGTTATTTATCTTATGCTGCTACACCTCCATACCAAACATGATTGAAATCGGAAAGGTCATTTAGAAGTTCTAGGCAGAAAACTAATTACACCCAATTTCCAACAGAAATGGCCGCCAGCCGACCAACTTGATTTTTTTTTCCCAAAAAATTGACCTGCACCATCTTTCCATAATGTCAGATTTAGGGTTTAATTCGATTCCGGGTATACCCGGTTCCGGTTCCATTAACGACTATACTCGCTACCCGGTTATTGCGTTGTTGAGAACCGGGTTTTATTACACGTTTAAGATTAAGGCCTGAGATCGAATCGGCTCGAAATATTAACTATATATTCCCGTGGCGCGAGTCGCGACTTCAAACATACCGTCGCTGACTCGCTGTAGCTTAACGCGATTTTAGCGCGAAACACGTGCTCTTATTTATGAGTTATGACGTCAATTCGAATCGATTAACGCGTCACTAGTACTCACTAACAGTGATTCAGTGCGTCATTCACGAATCACGACTCGTAAACTTTGTGGCATTTGGTATTTTGGTTTCGTCAGCCGTAACCCTGTGTCGCCGTAGCGTCCTGCAAAAGTTTTTATTTTATTCAATTTCTAGGATGAGTCGGGAAAACGCATCGCAGGTATGGAGATACTTTATACGGCGTGCCGATTTGAGCAACAAGGCCCAATGCCAGCGGTGTGACAAGTTATTGACAATCAGCGGTGGTTCGACTAGTAGTTTAGCTAAACACCTGAAACTGGTTCATGGAATTGATTTGTCAAATTCGAAGCGCCCATGTGAGAGTTCCAGCACAGCAACATCAGCCGATTCTAAATCTAAACTGGCAAGATTGGCTACACAAAAGACTGTTGATGCATTTGTAATTAGAGAGAAAGATTCCCTTGGTAAAATTTTGGCTATTTTAATAGCGGTTGACGGTTTCTCAATCCACGCAGTTGTCAAGTCAGATTACATTCGGAAAAGTCTCAGCCGAGATGGATATAATTTGCCACATAATCCTTCTGATGTAATGAAATTGCTGTACAATCATGCAGATAATCTAAAAAAGTGTCTAGCGTCAGAATTTAAAGCGCGACTAGAAGCAGGTGAGAGATTCTCCCTTACACTCGACGAATGGACGAGCATCAGAAACCGGCGATACCTCAACATCGACGTTCACGGACACCACGGGTTATTTTGGAACACAGGCCTTCGACGTATTACTGGAAAGTTCACTTCTGAAGCAACCGTTGATGCAGTTCGCGAACATCTGTCAGAATTCGGTTTGAATATTGACGAACATATTGCAGTATGCACCAACGATGGTGCATCCGTGATGGTCAAGTTTGGTAGGCTCATGCCGACTTTATCTTGTTTGTGCTACAGCCATGGCATACACTTGGCGGTAGTTGACGTACTGTATGCTAAGTCTAAAGATCAGAGCGAAGGCTGTGAAGAAGAGACAGATCAAGAAGAAGAATCAGAGGATAGCGAAAGTGATTCAGAATCAGAATTAGAAGAAGAGTTCAGTGATGAGCCTGATATACAATTAGAAGCTGAGGAAGAGTCGGTGCTCATGAAAGAAGACTATGCCGGTTTGGTTAAAAAAGTTAAACAGGATTGCAAAAAATTTAGACGTGGTCGTGCTGACGAGATATTGCAAAACTATGTACGTTCTGAATTCGGTCGAGAATTGAAACCAAAACTTGATATCAAGACACGCTGGAACAGCATTGAGGAAATGTTGTCGCGTTATCTGCAAATTCGACCCTCCATGCTGAAGGCTTATGTTGACTTGCGCGATGAATCTAAACTTAGTGAAGATGAGTTAGAACTTGTCGAAGATCTGGCCAAAACACTAAAACCCATCACAGTCGCAAATGAAGCACTCTGTCGACGGGACACCACTTTCATTTCGGCCGATGCCATACTGAAGTTTTTATTTGACCAACTAGGACAGAATAACAGCAATATCAGTAGAATAATGTCTGAGCGTCTACAAGAGCGACTCAATAAGCGACGAGATAAAACGCTAGTTACGCTTCTGCAATACCTGGATGATCATTCAGCATTCAACGGTAAAACTGGTGATTTCTTTGAGCCCTGTCCAAAAACAACACGTGTTCGACTGGCTAAAGCAGAATTATCGCGGCTCCGAGGAATGGATTCGCAAATCGAAACGGAAGACAACGGTTGTCAGATACTAAACCCAGATGATGCCGATGTTAGTGACCCGGTCGCGAATGAGAAAAAGCCGAAAGCACCCAAAGCAGCTACGATGAAAGATATCCTTCAAGAGTATATTGATAAGTCAGCCAGTTACCAAAGGAGACCAGAGGGTTCAATGCCAAACATAAATGCTGAATTTAAATTGTATGAAGCCAACAATGAACGCACCCCAAACCTAGATTTCCTATTCAATGCATTAATGACCGGAAAACCAACATCAGTTGAATCCGAGAGAAGTTTCTCTGCAGCCGGACAATTTGCTACGAAAATAAGGTCACGCCTCAACGATAAATCACTGAGCACGCTTCTCTTTCTGCGCAAGTTTTATAGGCGTGATGGCGGAGGCCGCGGTGCACAACCTACCTAAGCAACCACGTGACATTAGTGACTCACTACATGGTCATGAAGTTATCTGAACTATGAACTGCATTGACTTAAACATTACGATCATTTCACCGAACGCCATATGACGTTTGAAGAATAAAGCAGGCAAATGATTGACTCGGTTCCAAGTGACTGCTCTGGAGTCTGGACTTTATATGACGTTCGATGAAATGACCGTAAAGTGTATAAAACACGACATGCTGATTGTCGAATGATTATCATTGTTTTCTCGAAACCACGAGACGTTGTCAAGAGACTATTCATTTTATTTTATTTTTCTCGTAATCATACTTTCATTAAACGATTTCCACTTCATTAGTTATCTGTTAATCTTGTTATACCTACCTATATAATTCATACTTACCTCACACTCACAGGAACCGGGAAATACCCGTTACCCGGTTCTGGTTAGTGAAAAATACCCGGTACCCGGTTCCATAAAAACCGGGAATATATTAAACCCTAGTCAGATTAATGTTAAAAATTTGAAATGCCAACATTCAATCTTCTCAGATATACAGGTGGTAAGGGGACACACCAACATAATATATACAAAATGACTGAAAAAAAGCTTAAGTTCATCTAATTTACATAATTTATGCATGAGAAAAAACCCTGTATGATATGTTATTTATCTTAGGCTGCTACACCTCCATACCGAAAATTAATGAAATCGGAAAGTTCCTTTTTCGAAGTTCTAGGCAGAAAACTAATTACATGCAATTTCCAATAAAAATCTAAATTTTATAGTAAATTTCCTTTCTTATTATACCTACCGCAATTGTTTACTACAGACTTGCACTACAGTGGAAGACCCTAACTCGGATAAAATACTCTCTATTTTAATCTTTCCCAAGAGATTTGGGAAAGAAAAGTGGTGTAAAAACACCACAAAAAAATAGCCAAAACTGGGTCAAGCGCCATCGGCACACACCCAGTAGGGGACGCTCTTCTCTTAGTACAATTCCACGACTTCCGTTAACCAGTGAGCAAAACAGTCATGAAATCATTCTTTTGAGTCCACCAACATAGGAGTTATGTGATCAGTGGGGAGGAAGGATTCTTACCCGAATAAGAAAATGGGAGGGCCTCCATGTAAACAATTGCGGTAGATATAAGAAAGGAAATTTACTATAAAATTTGGATTTCTTATCAACCTATCTTACAATTGTTTACTACAGGCTGAATAGACAATAGGATGGAGGGAATCACATAACCAACCCACACATAACCCAATTGCACTGGAACCGCAGACAGAGGAAGAGGTCCCTAGGCCTATCAAACCATAGCATCACAAACATTAGCAAAAGACAATGAGAGATGAGGCGTTATGGTGATGTGCGATGCACAGACAGAAAAGGCACTAACAGCACAGAGCTGGAACTGACCTTGTAAGAAGCCGAATGGCTGGGATAGACAACAGCCTGAGCAGAAGAAAGAAGGCCCTTAGAACAAAGGTCCTCTGCCTGCTCCTGCAACTGTCGCAGATAAGTGGAGAAAGTAGCATTTCTCCAGTAGGCTGCCAGCATAACATCTGACAACATGACGGAGTTAGTGTAAGCCCCAAGAGCTAAACAATGCACGCACCTCGTGGCAGAAAAACGATTGGTAATACTGCACAAATAGAAAGACAAATCCATCAAGAAATGGATTCAGTAGAGATCTTCTGTCGATCAGGAATAAGACCAGGAATAAGACACAGAAAATCAATCTTACCCTTCCAAATGAACACAGCAAAGGGTGTTTACCCTCAACAGAAGGAAGAGTCCCGATACAGATAGGAGGCGGAGTAGTTTCCAGTATCTGATTCTTGGCCAGAAAGGAGCAATCACTGGTAAACATAACACTCGTGGGAAAGCTTCCGAAAAAGGCCGGGTCAACCGAGAGGGCGTGAAGCTCACTAACCCATCTAGCTGAGGCAAAAGCCACCAGAAAAGCTGTTTTGTACTTGAGAAAACGCATATCCACCTGGGATAAAGGGTGGAATGCACCCCCCCCCCCCCTCCCAAGCAGAACAGCACCCAAAAAAGATTCCATCTTGGAGAAAGCTGCAAAGTCCTAGGCCTTTTCAAGGAAAAGTGCTGAACAAGCTTGGAGAGGCATGGATTAGTGCCGATACGACGCTGTCCCACGTACGAAAAGGTCTCCGAAGCATGGACCTGTACCCATTGCTGGAGATCATCAGAATCAAACATATACCAGAAACTCCGCAATCTGTGTGACGAAAGGAGTGACAGAAGCAACAGAGTGATCCGCACACCATCAACAGAAGATCTTCCACTTAGCCGCATAGGCTAAACCAGTGGAGTGCCTCCTTAATGAAGAAAAGCAACTCCACTGCTCGTCTCGAAAAAAAAAAACGCCATGGAGGAGGCAGGACCTGACAAAAGACATGCGCGAAGGCACAATGAAGTCAAGTCGACATGAAACCTCCTCGGGCGACCTTGGCAAAGAAGGTCACGACATAGAGGGAGACATGCCGGAACCGCCGCTAACAGAGAGCGGAGCAGATTGATCCACACCCACTGAGGTGACAGGGGAACGATCGCAATGATTCAACAACTGCAGGTTCGTATCTGGGCTAGAACCTGAGGCAGAATAAGAACTGGCAGGAAGGCGTAGCCAACAAGACCATTCCAAAGGAGGGACAGAGCGTCCACGGCGAAAGCCAGACCATCTGGACACGGGGACACGAAAGTGTCCACCTGATGGTTCCAATGAGTCGCAAAGCGATCAATGTGGGGGCGACCCCAGAGATCGCAAAAAGACTGGAACACCGCCATGTGGAGTATCTACTCGGTGGAAAAGAACCTGGGACAGAGAGTTGGATAGGACGTTCAGACGACTGGGAATGTGACGAACCACCACTCAGGCGTTGGCATCCTGAGCGAGCAGTAGAAGATCCCGAACCAATTCGTACATGGGAACTTAGTGCATGCCACCCTGGTTCCAAATGTAAACAATCACTGTCAAATTGTTGGACAACAGAAGGACCTGACAATTCGAAAGGCGGGGGATCCACTGCCGGAAACTAGGAAGAAGACCAAGAAGCTCCTTCTGGGTGACGAGAAGAGCTGCTGGATTCTGGTCCCATGACCCGGGAAGGAAAAGACCTAGAAGATCCAACGTCACAGCCCATCCGAGATCACTGGCAACTGCCGTCAGAACACGATCGGAAGTGGGGAAGTCCAACAGAACTCCTTGAAAAATCCACTGAACATCTGTCAGGGGAGCCGGTGACGAGGAAGAGACTCCAGAAACTGAAGCACCAGATCCAGAGGATCGACATTCGGCCTCCAACTGAGCAGAAAGTGTTGGAGAGGTCTGACATGCAGCTGACCTAGAGGAATGAGATCCGTCACCGAACCACAGAGACCGAGCAGCCGGGGAAGACTCCGAGCTGTTGCGGACGTGGACTGGGACATAGTCAGGGCAAAAGACTGAGAAAATCAAAGCCCTTGCCTGGGAAACCACAACCGTATCCAGCTGAGCACGGAAGCCCATCCCAGATGACAAAACGACAGAAAAGGGACCAGGTCCGACTTCTCCCCTAACTATAACGCACCGGAGGCAAAAAGTGTCAAACCTAATGAAGAACAACGTCTTCATAGCCTTGGAACTCAGCTTAGATTTCAAAGCTGTAAATGCTTCAACCACTTGTACCGACAGGCTCGGTCGAAGCCGCCCAGAAGCAGGTTGATCCACAGGCTGTAGGCGCACGACCGATGATCGCGGACGGGCAGACACTGTCAGCTGGTTTGACGGTTTGAGATCTGGAAGGAACCCAAACACAAAGTCAAGAGCTGCCCCCAAGTCAGAAGACTGTTGGCTTTCAACGTCAGGTATGTTGGACTCATCCCATGAGTCGGAAGACACAGTCGACGCCTCCCATGGTGTAGGCACACCAGGGGGATCAGAAAGTGGCCTGTTTCCAATCTCGGGAGGCATTGCCACAGGGCCCACCCGGAAACCACTCGTAGCCTCGCTGGAAGCAACGGAAAAGGCTCTTGGACAGAACCTCAGTGAGCAAGGAGAGGGCCTTCCTAAGTTCACTGACTGTGTCAGACAGTTTGACGTGGGAACGAACCGACAAAGTGGCTTCACTCCTGACCCATTTAACCAGCGAAGGGTCACGATCCTCAAAAACACCCGACGCGGGGCGACGGGCTGCAGCCGAAACATCTGAAAGCAGATGTGTATTGGGGTATGACATACCCCGAGGATCTACAGAGCAGAAACGCAGGAGAATCTCCACGGACCTCTGCAGGACAGAAGGTCCAGGCTGCACAAAAAGCATTGGTCCCGCAAAACTGGCCATGGGATCAGAGTGTGTGGACGGAAACGGCAAAGAGCTCATGGTGACCCCACCATGAACATCTGAATCCAATGAGAAAAACTGCGGTACTCGACAGCTGAGAGACTACAGTAGAGGGTTCAGCCAGCAGCCCCTTCCGACTTTGCCAAGTTGAAGTCAAGTTACATTAAAATCCCTTCATAAATATGGCCTGTAGACTGTGCTAAAGGTTTTCGGGCTTCAGGCCTGTGTAGCCATGACGGTACACCGATTGCAACTAAAAGGGAACGTCCTCATCTCGACATTATACTGAGTCATTCTACTAAGTTACAATGAAATCCCTTCACAAATACGACCTGTAGTCTGTACTAAAGTTTTTCGGGTTTTGGGCTCGGGGAGCCATCATGGTTGAATGATCGTGATCAAAAGTGGGCGTTGTCATCTGGGCATAATCTGGAGTGATCCTACGAAGTTACAATGAAACCCCTTCATATGTATGACCTGTAGACTGTGCTCAAGGTTTTTATACTTCGGACCCCTGAAGCCATCACAGTTGACAATACACGACCAAAAGGGGATGTCATCATCTAGGCATTATATGGAGTCAACTAAACAAGTTACAATGAAATCCTTCCATGAATACGACCTATAGACTATGCTAAAGGTTTTTAGGCCCGGGCAGCCATCAAGGCTGAATGATCACGAAAGGTTGCATGCACAGCAAAAATGACCATGCGCGCAGGCCCGAGAAACAGAGGTTCTTTTTTTTATGGCCCAACCTACCAAGTTACAATGGAATCCCTTCATAAATATGACCTGTAGACTGTGCTAAAGGTTTTCGGGCTTCGAGCTCGGGCAGCCATCATGGCTGAATGATCGCAACCAAAAGGGGACATTATCATCTGGGTATCATCTGGAGTGATCCTACGAAGTTACAATGAAATCCCTTCATAAATATGACCTGTACACTGTGCTCAAGGTTTTCGGGCTTCGGGCACCTGTAGCCCTCACAGTTAACCAATCACAACTGAAAGAGGATGTTATCATGTAGGCATTATATGGAGTCAACCTAACAGGTTACAATGAAATCCTTCCAAAAATATGACCTTTTGACTATGCTAAAGGTTTTTGGGCTCGGGCAGCCATCAAGGCTGAATGATCACGATCAAAATGGGACATTCTCATCTAGACATTATATGAAGTCAATCCACCAAGTTACAATGAAATTCCTCCATAAATACGACTAGTATACTGTGCTAAAGGTTTTCAGGTTTTGGGCTCGGCAGTCGTCACGGTTGACAGATCATGCCCAAATGGGGAAATTCTCATCTAGACATCATACAGAGTCATCCTTCCAAGTTACAATGAAATCCCTCCATATTAAACATGACCTGCAGACTGTGCTAAAGGTTTTTGGGTTTCAGGCTTGGGCAGCCATCATGGCTGACAGATCATGCCCAAAAGGGGACGTTCTCATCTAGACATTATACAGAGGCATCCTACCAAGTTACAATGAAATCCCTTCATAAATACGACCTGTAGACTGTGCTAATGGTTTTCAGGTTTTGGGCTCGGGCAGCCATAACGGTTGACAGATCACGACCAAAAGGGGACGTTCTCATCTAGACATGATCCCAAACCTGCATATGAAATTTTGTGATGATCAGACAAGAACTACAGGGTGTAGCCTGTGCTAAAGGAAAATGTGAACAGACTCACAGACTAACAGACTCACAGACTAACAGACTTCTGCACGCGTGATGGCAAAAGCTTATCTTGACTTTGTCAAGTTAAGCTAAAAACAGAAATTCAGCCCTCAACAGCGTGAAGAAATCCTGTCCATACAGTCCCTCATTGACACCTAACTCCAATAATAATAATAAAATTTATCAACTGGAAAATTTTATGTCCGAACCGTACGGTACGCGAAATTTGCACGCAGCACGGAAAATATATAAAATATAATGAAAATGTGGTTGAAAATAATAACGAGAATATATAAAACACAGTCCTGTTATTATACGATCCTCAGATCACAGGAAACCATTATCGACGAGTTGAATTATTACTGTTTCGTAATACAAATGGCCGAACGTCATCTTTGAATGTCGGAGGAAAAAAGAATGATTTGATGACTGCTTTGCGCACTGGTTAACGGAAGTCATGGAATTGTACTAAGAGAAGAGCATCCCCTACTGGGTGTGCGCCAATGGCACTCGACCCAGTTTTGGCTTATTTTTCCGTGGTGTTTTTACATCACTTTTCTTTCCCAAATCTCTTGGGAAAGATTAAAATAGAGAGTATTTTATCCGAGTTAGAGTCCTCCACTGTAGTGCAAGCCTGAAGTAAACAATTGTAAGGTAGGTTGATAAGAAATGGCCACCAGTCGACCATCTTGAATTTCAAAAAATGAAAGTGTCAATGACACTGTAGCTCAACTTGTGTAAGACATGTACATGTATAGTATGTGACACAGCAATGACACACATCTAGGTAATGACCTGATAACAAGGTACAGGTAAAGTATTGTAAAGGTCTATACATAAATACTGACCACAGCCTGTAACAAATGTACAGATGAAGTATTGTAAAGGTGGGTGACAGTTAGATGCTAAACTAGAAAAGAAATCTCCATGGGGTTACTGCTACAGTGGGGATCCTTGTATGGTGCACCATAAGCCAAATGTTAGCAATTGTTTTGGCCTGTTTGATTCAAACCCTTCTACAGTTGATTCCTACTAATTAATAAATATTTGTCCAGTCCTTCTTAAAATATAGGTATTTGAATTTTTTATCTTTAGCGCATAGGGTTCCCAAGGGTAAGGACGTTTTATTTTTCTCATTGGAAACAGAAAACTGGGTTGTGCTAATAATGTTTACCCTCCCCAAACAACACCAAATATTAACACAGCCGAGCCCAAAAGCATTCATTACCACCCCATGATGATGACAAACGTAGTCCTAGAAATTCTGTACAAACAAGAGGCTCCATGGGGCCTGAAGCACTCATCTTGAACAGAACACAATATAAACAGAGTCCAAGAATAAGTCTACATTAAGCAATCCATCTCCATAGGATACACTGTCAATCCTGGAGTCCCTCAGGAGTGACAAAAATAATCCGGGCATCATGCCTTTTCTTCAGTTGATCATAATGTAAAATGTAGAGCTCCCCTATGAAGCCCCTTGATACAACCTATGTGGATTAATCTTAGTTACACACCTCTAGAGGGTACTGAATACAAATTTTTTAATTCTTTAGCAACATGGCCAATTCCGGCTCCCATAGAGAACCCAAATATTAACCCAGGCTCTCGATTTGAATAAAGTTGAATCTGACTTCCCTAGAGATGTTGTGTACCGAATATGAAAGCATTCTGACTGTTGGATCTGAAGAAGAGAAATCTTAAAGAAATGTCTTCACATTGCACCAAGTTAAAATTTGGGCCACCATAGCGAGCCCAAATATTAACCTACAGATCCGATTTTAACAAACTTGAATCTGACCCACCTAGAGATGTTGTATACCAAATATGAAAGCATTCTGACTGGTGGATCTGAAGAAGATTTTTAAAGAAATTTCCTCATATCGCACTAAGTAAAAGTTTGGGCTACCATAGCGAGCCCAAATATATACCTAGAGATCCGAATTGAACAAACTTGAATCTGACCCCCCTAGAGATGTTGCATACCAAATATGAAAGCATTCTGACTGGTGGATCAGATGATTTTTAAAAATTATCCCCCATATTGAACAAAGTTAAAATTTGGACAATCTTGAATCTGACCCTCATAACAATGATGTACATTAAACATTAAAAGATTCTGACTGGTGGTTCTGAAGAAGAAGATTTTTAAAGAATATTCCCCATATTACCCTAAGTTAAACATTCAGGCTCCTGTATTGAGCCCAAATATGAACCAATGGGCTTTATTTTAACAAACCTGTCTGACCTCCCTATGAATGCTGTATACCGAATATCAAAAGATTATGATGATTGGTTTTGGAGAAAAGATTTAAAATTGTTTTTGCAAATATGCTGACTCAGCATTTTTTCAGTGCCCATTGCAGAACACCCTAACATAACCGATGGCAATTTTTTTTACTGTTCAATTCAACTGGTCCTAAGGATGCTTCATACCAAGTAACAGCTCTCTGTTCCGTGTGGTTTGGGAGACATGGTCGTTTAAAAATATTTCTATTTTTAGCTCCCAGGGTTCCCATGGTGATGCAGGAATTTTTTTTTTTTGCATGAGTCAAGTACTTATGACCCAATAATACCACATACCAAATTTGGTTCAAACCGGACCATCGGTTTAGAAAATAGAAATTTTGGACGGGGCCAAAAATCTTACCCCTCCCATTACAAAGCCAAATATTGCTTCACAAATTTCGTTTGAACAAACTTGACTCTACACCTCAAAAGGAAGCTTCATAGCAAAATATCAAGTCATTGTACACACTGGTTCATGAGAAGATTTCAAAAATATTTTGGAGCATTTTCCCCCACTCCCTCCCTATGGGGATGGGCATGTTGAGTTGAACTAGATAGAATTATCTGTGTGCAAAGCACACAATGCTGTATCCCCACATTTCCTTAGCAACACCTTAGCACAGTTTTAACGTTTCGAATTAAATACCCTAGGAGCCTTTCGATGAAAACTGATTTTCTAACGATAAAAGTTGTTCCACTGGAACCACCTGGGGCCAAATCAAAATTCCGAAACCTTCATGCACATATAAAGATGCAAACTGAACATCTTAGCATAGTTTAAATGTTTCAAATTAAATACCCCAGGAGCCTTTCGATGAAAACTGATTTCCTAACGATATAATGGTCCCACTGGAACCACATGGAGGCCGGATCAAAATTCTGAAACCGTCATGCATATCTAGAGATGCTGCCTGAACACCTTAGCATAGTTTAAAAGTTTTGAATTAAATACTCTAGGAGCCTTTCGAGGAAAACTGATTTTCTATCGATAAAAATGGTTCCACTGGAACTACCTGGGGCCTAATCAAAATTCCGAAACCTTCATGCACATCTAGAGATGCAAACTGAACATCTTAGCATAGTTTAAATGTTTCAAATTAAATACCCCAGGAGCCTTTCGATGAAAACTGATTTCCTAACGTTATAATGGTCCCACTGGAACCACCTGGGGGGGGGGGGGGGGGGGGGCAAATCAAAATTCCGAAACCGTCATGCATATCTAGAGATGGTACCTGAACACCTTAGCATAGTTTAAAAGTTTCGAATTAAATACCCTAGGAGCCTTTCGAGGAAAACTGATTATCTAACGATAAAAGTGGTTCCACTGGAACCACCTGGACCCAAATAAAAATTCCGAAACCTTCATGCACATCTAGATATGTTACCTGAACACATTAGCATAGTTTATATGTTTTGAATTGAATACCCAAGGAGCCTTTCGATGAAAACTGATTTTCTAACGATAAAAGTGGTTGCACGGGAACAACTCGGGGCCAAATCAAAATTCCGAAACCTTCATGCACATCTAGTGATGCTACCTGAACACCTTAGCATAGTTTAAAAATTTCGAATTAAATACCCTAGGAGACTTTCGATAAAAACAGATTTTCTAACGATAAAAGTGGTTCCACTGAAACCACCTGGGGCCAAATCAACATTCCAAAACCTTCATGCACATCTAGAGATGTTACCTGAACACATTAGCATAGTTTAAACATTTCAAATTAAATACCCTAGGAGCCTTTCAATGAAAATTGATTTTCCAACGATAAAAGTGGTTCCACCGGAACCACTTGGGGGCCAAATCAAAATTCCGAAACCTTTATGCACATCTAGAGGTGCTACCTGAACACCTTAGCATAGTTTTAACATTTCGAATTAAATACCCTAGGTGTCTTCCGATGAAAACTGATTTTCCAACGATAAAAGTGGTTCCACGGGAACCACTTGGGGCAAAATCAAAATTCCAAAACCTTCATGCACATCTAGAGTTGCTACCTGAACACCTTAGGATAGTTTAAAGGTTTCAAATTAAATACCCTAGGAGCCTTTCGATGAAAACTGATTTCCTAACTATAAAAGTAGTTCCACTGGAACCACCTGGGGCCAAATAAAAATTTTGAAACCTTCATGCACATCTAGAGTTGCTACCTAAACACATTAGCATAGTTTAAACGCTTCATATTTAATACTCTAGGAGCCTTTCGATAAAAACTGATTTCCTAATGATAAAAGTGGTTCCACTGGAACCACCTGAGGCCAAATCAAAATTCCGAAACCTTTATGCACATCTAGAGATGTTACCTAAACACATCAGCATAGTTTAAACATTTCAAATTAAATATCCTATGAGCCTTTCGATGAAAACTGATTTTCTAACGATAAAAGTGGTTCCACTGGAACCACCTGGGGCAAAATCAAAATTCTGAAATCTTCATGCACATCTCGAGATGTTACCTGAACACCTTAGCATAGTTTTAATGTTTCGAATTAAATACCCTTGGAGCCTTTCAATGAAAACTAATTTTCTAACGATAAAAGTGGTTCCACTGGAACCACCTGAGGCCAAATCAAAATTCCGAAACCTTTATGCACATCTAGAGATGTTACCTAAACACATCAGCATAGTTTAAACATTTCAAATTAAATATCCTAGGAGCCTGTCGATGAAAACTGATTTTCTAATGAAAAAAGTGGTTTCCCTAGAACCACCTGGGGCCAAATCAAAATTTTGAAACCTTCATGCACAACAAGAGATGTTACCTGAACACATTAGCATAGTTTGAACGTGTCAAATTAAATACCCTAGGAGCCTTTCAGGGTGTGAAGTACGTATGTATGTACGGATGGATGAACGGACGGAGATATGGACGGACGTACGGATGGAAGTACAGACAGAGATCACAACTATATCCCCGCATTTTTGAAAATGTGGGGATAATAAAAATGCAATGCCCCTTCGGGACCACCACTCACACAAACTTTCACTTGAACTGGCCCAGTGGTTTTTGAGGAGAAGACCAAAACATGGTGTTGACGGACGACAGACAGACGACGGACAGAGAGCGAGGAGATTAGCTCAGCTTGACTTTGTCAAGATGAGCTAAAAACTGATTACACCTAATTTGGGTATAAAATAGCCGTCGGCAGCCATCTTGAATTTTGGACTGCACCCAAAAACAGTCGTCCTCGCCCAGGGTGGTAACAAACGTACCTAAGAAGTTCAGTAAAGCTCTGTTCATAAATACGGCCTCTAGCCCAAGCCATATAAAAGTACTGTACAAAAAACTGATTGTACCTAATTTTGGAACAAAATGGCCACTGGCAGCCATCTTGAATTTTGGACTGCACCCAAAAACACTTGTTCTCGTCCCAAGGTGATAACAAAGGTACCCAAGTTTTGTGAAGATCGGTTCATAAATACAGCTCCAAGCCCAAGCCGTATTGACATGTGCACTTACTGTGTATAAGTTGCACGGAATAAATCAAAGGTCATCAAATTTTCATAATTTCAGCACGAGAAAAAACCCGTATTACATGTGATGTATTCTATGTTACTAAACATTCACACAAAAATTTATTCAAATCAGAACTTTCAAACAGAAGTTCTGTACAAAAAACTGATTGCACTAATTTCGGTACAAAACGACTGCTGGTGGCCATCTTGAATTTTGGACCACACCCAAAAACACTCGTTCTCGACCCACGGTGATAACAAAGGCACCCAAGAAGTTTCGTAAAGATCGGTTTATAAATGCGGGCTCTAGCCCGAGCTGTATTGGATTGTTGATGCCGGACAGACGGACGACAGGCCATGACATAACCTCAAAATTGACTATGTCAAAGTTGAGCGAAAAATTGGCATGCATCATCTTTCCATAAAGTCTGATTAATGTTGAAAATTGGAAATGCTGACATTCAACCAGTGAAACTGTGGGGGACTAATAAATACATATATTCTGAAATACTGCATCCAGCGACATTATGGGGGACCTGAATAAATTCCAGGAAAGATTGAAGAATCCAAAAATAGCGATGACCAGTTTCCATTCAAACTACCAATTACCTGAGTTAAGTTTATCCAGGATTCCTTATGTATTATGTTTTTAAAAGAAAACGGGTAAACAGTGGTTAACATTGACTCAATGTCTGAGGAGTGAAATCTTCTGATTGTAAGTTACCTAAAAGTCTAATTTTTTCTCTCACACTTTTTTGCTTTATTCAGTAAGTGGAAATCATTTTGAAGATGAAGTTGTTGAGGACTCCAAGCTGCAGATGGGCTGTGATAAAGTAACAATTTTGCACAGCGGTACACATGACCCAGATACCTGTGAGATGTCACTCTCATCTTTAAAAATACTACACAGGAATTCCCTCAGTTTACATCGGAATCCCCTCAGTTTTTCTTTGAATCCACAAAAAATAAAAAATCGCGACATCGACGCCGTAGCTGCGACGGGTGGTGCAATCTCACAAAATTCTAAGTTCATCAAGGGCCATAACTTCAAGAAAAATATTTGGAACAACACATGCATTAAACAGTGGCTAGACATCAATAAGATACACTTACATGCCAAATATAAAGTCATTCCATCAAGTATTTCAAAAGTTATTGAGTTTTGAAACTCGTTGGTCACAGACAAACTCGGTGGTCACAGACAGACCGACCGACCAACAGACCGACAGACAGACCGACATTGCCACTTATAGAGCTGCTAGTCACAGTTAAAAACTTCAGCATCTGATACTTGTAAATTCTGATCTACAGTAGGTGTGCTACCACTTGGAAAACCAAGCCAGAAAATAATTTTCGTTGTGCTTCCAGACAAAATGTCAGACACCAAATGAATCATCATGTCTGTCATTTAAGAATGGTATTTGACATATTACAAAATGGAGTTTGAGTATTCAAAATAATGTGTTTTGGGTGAAAATGTACCTTCATCTTAAAACTGCTCAGAATTCATCCAATAATACTCAATGAGCCCTGCCAAACAAGGTATGATTGGTTTCATTTTGAATTGGAACTGAATTACCCTTCAGACATACTTTAGATACCTGTATGGCTATCAAATCGTATTCCTTCACATGCTGTTAATACTGCTGATGAGCTGTAGTCACTTTCTTCACAATTCCAAACTTGCTAGGACCAGAAATCACATTAATCATTAATTTTAGGCTTGCTAGTTATGTACATGATTTCCAGTATGCATGATGTTCTGATCAATGAACTTCATTGATAATTTTGGCATCAGACATTTTGACAGATGATTTTAAATCTCAATCAGACATTGGCCTTTTTGTACCTGACATTGTCCTTGTCTGACCACTTATTTTCTGGTATGTGGATAACACTTTTTGGTGTAGATGTCCCCACAAAAGCGAAGAAGATTCTAGAAGAAAAATACATTTAGTCTTTTATAAGAATAGATATCTGTCCTGCTGGTACCTGTAAACACTCCTACGTCTTTGGAGAAATGGTATGATCTCCATGTTGTTGAAATAGATACAACAAGAATATTTCAATCACGAAATTAACATTTTAGTACTGTTGAGAGAAATTCCAGCATTTCCAGTTTATAACAAAATCACAACCATGGGTGTTTTCATTTTACTTCCCAAAAAATCGGATTTATTAAAAACAGTGTGCTCTGACTATTTCAACCGATAAAATGTGTGTCAAATTAGTCTCATTTCCTTATGATGGATCCTATCAGGGTTCATTAGATATCTTCAGCCAAATGGTCACTTAGGTCCGAATTTTATTTTGTGATGGTATGGATTAAGTAAATAATGACAATTAAAAATGGAAGGGCCAAAATAATCTGCTGATGATCTTGATAGAAATTGTATATATTCATATAAATTTCATTTTGGTGTCATGACAAAACAGGAGTGCTGAATGTTTAACCTACACCTGTTTGTGAGCTGAGATTTTGTGATGTTTTCTGCAAGATTAAGACCTAACAGAAAATGTCTATAGTGCATTTGAAAATCTGAATGCAAAATATACATGTTAATGAAAATTTGTAAGATTAGAGAAAAAAAAGTATTCTCAGCAGAATAACAAAAACAAGCCCTACAATGGATGAATACCTCTTAACTGGACACAAAGAACAATAGAGCACACAGGCCCTCAGCCAGTGTGTTCTGCTCTTCTCAGATGGTAAATTCAAAAAAGTATCCACCCTGGATTTTTCCTCTTGTGATACTTCTAGTTATATATTTATTTATTTATCGGTGTTTAAGGTCACAGACTCCTGCACAATGGCTAATCGTGACCGGGACAGTTTTATGGATGGAGGAAGCCGGAGTACCCGAGAGAACCACCAAGCATCGACCTGCAACTGTCAGCTCCTCAACTTTCTAACTCTGTTCAAGCTCCGCTCAAGCAGGGTTACAGTGGTTGAAGACATGTGCACTATCGACGTGCAGTACGCCTTAGTACACAACGTCATCGTGCCCCCATGTAGGCAACCAGGATAAAGTGCCTTGCCCAAGGACACAATGCGAGTTGTCCCAGATGGGGATCGAACTTGAGAGATACTTCTACCCGCTAGTCTCAGTTAAAGGACTGTGACCTTGAACCAGAATGAGCATAAGGTGGTGACATAAGCTATATCTCAGGCCTTTATATTGGTCTAATTTGGGCCAATATAACAGTTATAGACAATGCTCACGGCAGGCCGAACATGGTTCAAAATTCAATTTGAAAAATGCAAAATCCTGGCTTCTAGCAGCATAATTTAACATTGGTAATGCTCAAGGGGTTTGACATAATTTAGCACCACAGAATGCATTTTAATGATCTGTCAATGAGATGGTAATATTCTTATACTTCAAATACCATTGGTTCTAACATTGCATGTAAACTGGCAAGTATTATACTTGCCAGTTTACATGCAATATTAGAACCAATGGTATTTTGTGTAATTATATCTGTTAATTTTGCTTTCAACTTTACATAGATTAGTAACAAAACCCCACTGAGAATGAATTGTAGAGACAACAAATTATATAATTGAGAAATTTTACATTTAAATCATGCATGAATCTCAGGCGTTTCGTGCAAGCTATTTTTACGGATGCAAATCTGGCTTGGCCATTTGACAAATGCAGGAGGGCAATTCATCGCATTCCTTGAAATGAGTCATGATTGATTAGCATAATTTAGCAATTGGTATAAATTGATTTGCAGTTTCAAACCAAGGTTAATTAATCTTCAGTATTTTGTTATCCAACCCATTTCATTTTATTTTTGTCCGAAATTCCGTGCCGTGCTGCTTGTGCACATTTCTTCATCACTGGCACCTAAATTCATGGCTGATGCTGCCCTCACAAGTCAGAAATTTCCCCTTCCGTAACAGTTTGGTGAAGCAAATTTCATGGGTTTAACATTGACTATGGCATTATAATGTGCATGTGTGTGGTGCAAATCGTTTCAAGGGGGGTTACGGTATGAAAAACCAATGACATTGAATGACTGAGTCAGTGACTGGCCTCCCTTATAACATAAATTGACAAGTTCAGATACAGATACTTTGAACATAGTCAGGTTTTATTCACGAATTCGATTGGGGGGTCACAGGTTGGATGTGCACTAGTACATAAGTACAAATGGAGTACAACTGTTTATACTTATGGGTAACTTACCAGGTGACTAATGTGATTTTTTTCCATAGTTAGTACCTCAGTTTCAAGAAAGGCTTGTCTAATTATTAACCACCAACTTCTAATTTGGGCACAGCGTTTATCGCAGCGAATTTAGGGGAATATAAAGGCCTGTTATATCTTATAAGAAAAAAAAATTAATATATTTAAATGACAATCTTTTGTGTAGTGCTGGGCAAATTTATTCAATTCAAAGAATGAAGGTTAAATATACTTGTAAACATACCTTCTATATGAGCATAATCTGTACTCTGTCCCACCTTGTCTTGTTCTGCATGGACAGTTCTGTGAATATATTTAATGAAATAATTAAGCTTTTCAATCATTTTACTAAGCAGGTGGATGGTATTTATCCAGGCAATCCAAGCCAGTTTAACAAGTAGAACCACAAGGACAATGCACCAGTAGATGAAATATCTCAACACAATATGTAGATGACACTTTCCTTTCACTATAATTCTTCTCACTTTACCATAAAGCATTGTCACTCCATTCCAAGAATTCTATAGTCCTTTGCTGCTAATACAGTCCAAGATTTGTTGTCATCACCTTTCATTTTTGGTCAGTTTCTGCATTTTCAATCAGTCATAAAAAAAACTAGCTAATTCACCCCATTAATGTGCATTTGCTACCAACATATTCAATAATACAAACAAATGTACATAAGTGACAAGATATTAGATACCTCAATGCAATTAATGGGTCCTGTTCAATTGACTACACCTTTTCAGACTTCTGTTGAAGCTATGCAGAAACAACCCATATGCTTACTCATGATGGTGACGGATTGTTTTATGGTTTAATGTCATATGTAGGATACAAGGCTGTCTACAGTGATAGAAATTCACAATCTGAAAACTTAAAACTCTGGAGTACTATGTATTTTAAAACATAAAAGGTGTATATACTGTATTCATGGTTCAGGTTCATAGTCTCCTTATTTTTGCCATGCTCTCTACTCATTTGAAATCACACAAATGAGCATTCCCTAAAAAGTGGAATTCCTTTCAATGCAACTATAGAAACTGTCTTGCTATTCTGTTGGATGCCGTAAGAATTTCCTGTCACTGAAATACTTTTTCTTATAGTAAAGGAAACTCTTGCTAACAACTGGGGAGTCCTGTCAAATAAGATATAGAGAATTAAATTGTATTACACAATTCTTCAGGTTAGATCAGTTGGATACCAAATTGTGTTAAGTTAATGTTAACCCTTTAACTTTTGATTCCCCATTATTTGTCGAGATTGTGCACATACTACCACTGATGTAATGTGACATCCCTTTACTCACAAAGATATACAGGTATTCTTTCATGCTAGTTATTGATATTCTAATCAATAAGTATTTTAATCATCTTGAAAATAAGTATTTTAATCATCTTGAAAACATCAAGATATTAACACAATTAATGGAACTGTGCAGAGTAATCATAAAACTTCAGCTGTGGTGCCATTTCATTAATCATTATTTAGAAAACAAACAAATTTAATAGTATGGGTAAGATCATTAAAGATTAGATTAAATCAAGTCTTGATTGAGAAACTTTTCTTGTACTGATTCATAGAAAATGAATTGCATGTTTTCAGATTCAAGCAGATGGATTATATCAGTTGGTCGGAAAAGCAAACCGTAGGTTTGCTTTTCCAACCAAATGAAATATTCCAGACGACTGAATCTAAACTAAGACGACTATTTAATGGCTAGACTTGTTCTGAGCCATAATGTTATCAAACTGAAAAATTCTAAACAGATTTGTCTGGTGGCTTGAAAGCTTGGACTTGTAAAATATTTCCATTATTCTCACATAAGAGTTTGTTCAAAACAGAAATATTGGCATACTTTAATTTTTAACCATCTGAAACCCTGGTTCTCCTGCTCTCGTTGCTTTAAAATGAAGTTACACACAACAGAAGTTTGAAACCCTGGTTCACTTGCTCTCTTGTTTCTCTAAAACAAAGTTACTTGCTACATACACTTGAACTTAACGAATTACAACTTGTCTGACAGAGCTTTGAGCTCTGTCAAACACAATGTAATTGATTGAATGATTTAGAAAACTACTAATTATAATAAATAAACATTACACCTCTTTGAAAAACCAAACAAAAGAGAAAAAATTTTCTGAACAGAGGAAAACTCACATCCCATTCATGTACTTATAAACATGTATCAAGAATGAATTTCACTGCTTTAACCCTTTATCCAATGAATCAGCCACATCTGCCCGCGTAATATTATGCAAATTCAGCAGCCGAAAAAATACTATTTTTCAAAAAATTTCAACAAAACCATATCATGTGACCCCTCTTTGGAACGAGCTCGCCAAGCTCGTTCCAATGAAAGGCACATGATATGGTTTTGTTGAATTTTTTTGAAAAATTTTAAAAAATGATATGCAAAATAATAAATTTTGATATCGTCTGCGTTGGGTAAAGGCTTAAAGGTGAAAGTCAGTTTACTGTACAGTTTGCAGATGACAGAAGTCATATTTGATCCTGAATTACATGAAGAAATGAACTGTGTTCTTTCACATCTCTGCCAACAACTTTGCAAAGAATTAGTTAACTTTTCACCTATCTCCACTAAAAGACAATATATGCGAATGAAAGTGTCAATGACACTGTAGCTCAACTTGTTAAGACATGTACATGTATTGTATGTGACACAGCAATGACAATCATCTAGGTAATGACCTGATAACAAAGGTACATGTAAAGTATTGTAATGGTCTGTACATAAATACTGACCGTAGCCTGTAACAAATGTATAGGTAAAGTATTGTAAAGGTGGGTGACAGTCAGATGCTAAACTAGAAAAGAAATCTTTGAGTCCCAGAGTGGGTCTGACTGAACCCCAAAATATTTGTTCTCATAGCACAGTGAAAACAAAGGCACCCCAAAACACACTCGTTCCTGTCTCAAGGTGAAAACAAAGATACCCAAGAAGTTTCGTGAAGATCAGTTCATAAATACGAGCTGTATGGAAGTTGTGACAAAAAACTGATTGGAACTAATTTTGGTACAAAATGGCCACTGGCAGCCATCTTGAATTTTGGACTGCACCCAGAAACATTCGTTCGCATCCCAAGGTGATAACAAAGGTACCCAAGACGTTTCGTGAAGATCGGTTCATAAATACAGACTCTAGCCCGAGCCGTATTGACATGTGTACTTACTGTATATAAGTAACACTGAAAAAATCAAAGTTCATCTAATTTGAATAATTTCTGCACGAGAAAAAAGCCTGTATTATATGTGATGTATCCCATGGTACTAAAACATTCACACAAAAAATTATTCAAATCAGCGCTTTCATATGGAAGTTCTGTGCAAAAATCTGATTGCACCTAATTTTGTACAAAATGGCTGCCATCGACCATCTTGATTTTGGACCGGACCCAAAAACACTCATTCTCGTCCCACGGTGATACCAAAGGTACCCAAGAATTACACATAATGTTGAATTTGCTTTCATTATCTAAGTTTCTCAAATTAGAAGAATGCACAATTTCTCCATGTATATCTGGTTATCCTGTCTCGTAATATGTAAAAAAAAAAATGCAAGTCCTTGCTGAAAAGTATTCTTCCAGTGTATCATCAAAGTCAACTTAAAATCCAAGTCACATTGCCTCAAGAACTGTAACACTTGTTGATAACTTTTATTCACATAGTTCTCCAGAAATAAAATTTCACAAATCTCCTTAAGTAAATTTCATCTATAACGTTAACAATAGGTACTGGTTGTTTACGCAACATCTTATCCTGAACGCACTGAATATACCATCTCCAAGATGTAAAGAAGTTGTGATATATGAAGCAGAAAATTGTCTGTATGTAATGGATGACGGAAAAATGTTAGAGATGATCAGGCCTTAATAATTTCATGTAACTTGAAGCACATCATAAATGGTCTAATATGAAACATTATGAAGAGTTTATAACTGTTGCCTGATGCCTGTATATGGATAAAACATAAAAACATAAATTCCAGCAAGGTATATTTTCTTTCGAATACAGTACTTGAGGAAAAAATTTGATAACATAAAAAAATTCTCTAATCATAGTGTCCTTCACTGACAACTTCAGAACATTGATCCTTGAACTGCTGATTTAGAGCTTCACAAGAAACCTTACCGGACTGGTACAGTGGAACCCTGTTAATTGAATAGACACTATCCAATGAAAATTATTCATTTAACAGAATTCAATTAACAGGGTGGGGTCACATCCCTGTATTCTGGAGATAAACTTAGCATTTATTCTATTATATCTTGTTTGACAGAGCTCCATGAGCTCTGTCAAACAAGATATAAAAGATTAAATGCCTGTATTGGATGTACTGAGGGCAAATACGGTAGGTCTATAAACAAAGGAAAACTGTCGAGAGTCAGGGTAATTTCTTGACAGGTTACAAGATTTTTTATTCAATTAACAGGAGTTTACTCTATAACCTATATTCAATTAGCAGGTCAAATTTGTACTGGGGGTATGGTAAATGGTTTTGTGTTGGGAAATTATATTCAATTAACAGGATTATTCAGTTAAGAGATATCCAATTAAGTGGGCTCCACTGTATAATCAAAAAAGGTACAGGATAGATGCACAAGAGTTCTGAGTAGCTTATCCTTCAACTAATTTTAACTGGTACTCAGCTTCAGGACATTTGTTGAAACATCTATTCTCAGAAGTCTGCATTAGGCCTGTGAACTGCTGAACTCTTTATCTAATGTGACCGTCCTAACCAGTCATCATTATTTCCAAAAAACTGCAATTCAAATTTTATTATTTATTTTCAACTTTTGCCTCAAAAACATTGTGCATGACCCTCATTGCACTGAGTTTGTTCCAATTTGGGATCATAAGTAAGGCCTTTGAGACAAAAAATGACTATTTTTTGCTGTTCAAGAAATTTGGGGGGGCAAGTGTCGTTTCCTAATCATGTCTGGTAATGCATCAACCCTTTACCTAACAAATCAGCTGCATCCGCCCAGCAGGGCTTGCCTTGAGTCGGGGCTGATCAGCCCAGGCCCCGAGATCAGCCCCGAGGAGCACTTGCTGGGGGTTTTTTTTCAAGCCCCGACATTTTCCACAAAAAAGCAGTAACAATAATGGACAAAATGGAAAATCAGCCCAGAAAAGGCCCCGACCTCAATATGTGTGGCACTTTTTTTAGGCCCCGACTATTTTACTCAAGGCGAGCCCTGGCCCAAGTAATTTACAAATTGAGCAGTTGAAAAATGTTATTTTTGCAAACAAAATCAAGAAAACCATATCATGTGACCCTTCATTGGAATGGGCTCAAAGAGCTCGTTCTAATGAGGGGTCACATGAAATGGTTTTCTCGAAATTCTGTAAAAAACAAGAGGCCCCATGGGACCTGAAGCGCTCATCTTGAACAGAACACAATATGAACAGAGTCCAAGAATGAGTCTACATTAAGCAATCCATCTCCATAGGCTACACTGTCAATCCTGGAGTCCCTCAGGAGTGACAAAAATAATCCAGGCATCATGCCTTTTCTTCAGTTGATTATAATGTAAAATGTAGAGCTCACCTATGAAGCCCCTTGATACAACCTATGTGGATTAATCTTAGTTACACACCTCTAGAGGGTACTGAACACAAAATTTTTAATTCTTCAGCAAAATGGCCAATAATTCCGGCTCCCATAGGGAGTCCAAATATTAACCCAGGCTCTTGATTTGAACACAGTTGAATCTGACTTCCCTAGAGATGCTGTGTACCAAATATGAAAGCATTCTGACTGTTGGATCTGAAGAAGAGAAATTTTAAAGAAATTTCTTCATATTGCCATAGCAAGCCCAAATATTAACCTATGGATCCGATTTGAACAAACTTGAATCTGACCCCCCTAGAGATGTTGTATACCAAATATGAAAGCATTCTGACTAGTGGATCTGAAGAAGATTATTTTTGAAGAAATTCCCTCATATTGTACTAAGTTAAATTTCAGGTTCCCATATGGAGCCCAAATATTAACCCAGGCAATCGAATTGAACAAGCTGGAATCTGAGCAACCCTAGAGATGTTGTATACCAAATATGAAAGCATTCCGACTGGTGGATCTGAAGAAGAAGATTTTTAAAGAAATTTCCTCATATCGCACTAAGTAACAAGAGGCCCCAAGGAGCCTTAATCGCTCACCGGTCAAAGTGGTTCAAAGAAGTATTTGGGGGTCACATTCAGTTAGACATGGTTCCTCAACACAACAAAGGAATGAAGTCATGAGAGACAAAATTTATGGAACTAAGGCCATGGCTTGAACAAACTTGAATCTTACCCCCCTAAGGATGTTGCATACCAAATATCAAAAGCATTCATCTGCTGGATCTGAAGAAGAAGATTTTTAAAGAAAATTCCTCATTTTGAACTAAGTTATCATTTGGGCTCCCACAGTGAGCCCAAATAGGAACTCCGGGACTTGGCTTGAACAAACTTGAATCTTGCCCCCTAAGGATGCTGCATGCCAAATATCAAAACATTCCGACTGCTGAATCTGAAGAAGAAGATTTTTTAAGAAAATTCCTCATTTCGAAATAAGTTACAATTCAAGCTCCCACAGTGAGCCCAAATATGAACCTAGCGACATGGCTTGAACAAACTTGAATTTCACCCCCCTAAGGATGCTGCATACCAAATATCAAAACATTCCAATTGCTGTATCTGAAGAAGAAGATTTTTAAAGAAAATTGCTCATTTTGAACTAAGTTATCATTCACGCTCCCACAGTGAGCCCAAATATGGACCTAGGGACATGGCTTGAACAAACTTGAATCCCCCCCCCTCTCCCACACCCAAGGATGCTGCATATCAAATATCAATACATTCCGACTGCTGGATCTGAAGAAGAAGATTTTTAAAGAAAATTCCTCATTTTGAACTAAGTTATAATTTGGGCTACCACAGTGAGCCCAAATATGAACCCAGGGACTTGGCTTGAACAAACTTGAATCTCACCCCCCCCCTAAGCATGCTGCATACCCAATATCAAAAGATTCTGCCTGCTGGATCTTGAGAAGAAGATTTTTAAAGACATTTGCCTGAAATGCACTAAGTTAAAATTGGGCTCCTATAATGAGCCCAAATATGAACCCAGGGGTCCGATTTGAACAAACTTGAATCAGATCCACCCCACAATGTTGCATACCAAATATCAAAACATTCTGCCTGCTGAATCTGGAGAAGAAGATTTTTTAAGAAATTTGCCTGAAATGCACTAAGTTCAAATTCGGGCTTCTATACTGAGCCCAAATATGAACCCAGGGGGCCGATTTGAACAAACTTGAATCAGATACACCCCACAATGTTGCATACCAAATATCAAAAGATTCTGCCTGCTGGATCTTGAGAAGAAGATTTTTTAAGAAATTTGCCTGAAATGTACTAAGTTCGAATTCGGGCTTCTATACTGAGCCCAAATATGAATCCAGGGGGCCGATTTGAACAAACTTGAATCAGATCAACCCCACAATGTTGCATACCAAATATCAAAAGATTCTGCCTACTGGATCTGGAGAAGATTTTTTTATAAATTTGCCTGAAATGCACTAAGTTCGAATTCAGGCTTCTATACTGAGCCCATATGTCAATCCTGGGGGCCGATTTGAACAAACTTGAATCAGATCCACCCCACAATGTTGCATACCAAATATCAAAAGATTCTGCCTGCTGGATCTGGAGAAGATTTTTTAAGAACTTTGCCTGAAATGCACTAAGTTCGAATTTGGGCTTCCATAGTGAGCCCAAATATGAATCCAGGGGGCGATTTGAACAAACTTGAATCAGACCCATACCAAGATGCTGCATACCAAGTATCAAAAGATTCTGCCCACTGGTTCTGGAGAAGAAGATTTTTTAATAATTTTTCTATAATTCATACGGTGCTATCAGAGTTATGCCCCCTATGGAGCCCCAAGTGGGGATGTCCAATTCATTTGAACAAAGTTGAATTGACATATGGTAATAAACATCCATACCAAGTTTCGAGCAAATCGACCTAGCGGTTTCAGAGGAGAAGTCGTTTGAAAAATGTTCACGATGACAGACGACTGCCGCCAAGTGATAAGTTGAGCTCCCTTCGGTGAGCTAAAAATTTGGACTACCATAGCAAGCCCAAATATATACCTAGGCATCTGATTTGAACAAACTTGAATCTGACCCCCCTAAAGATGTTGCATACCAAATATGAAAGCATTCTGACTGGTGGATCTGAAGAAGAAGATTTTTTTAAATTATCCCCATATTGAACAAAGTTAAAATTTGGGCTTCTGTAGGAAGCCCAAATATCAACCTAGGGATTTGGTTTGAACAATCTTGAATCTGACCCTCATAACAATGATGTATGTCAAACATTAAAAGATTCTGACTGGTGGTTCTGAAGAAGATTTTTAAAGAATATTCCCTATATTACCCTATGTATAAAAAAGAATTGGCTCCTGTATTGAGCCCAAATATGAACCAAGGGGTTTTATTTTAACAAACTTGTATCTGACCCCCTATGAATGCTGTATACCGAATATCAAAAACATTCTGATGATTGGTTCTGGAGAAAAGATTTTTTTAAATTTTTGCAAGTATGCTGACTCAGCATTTTGGCGATGCCCATTACAGAGCACCCTAACATAACCGATGGCAATTTTTTTTACCAATCAATTCTACTGGTCCTAAGGAATCTTCATACCAAATAACAGCTCTCTGTTCCATGTGGTTTGGGAAATATGGGCATTTGAAAATATTTTCTATTTTTAGCTCCCGGGGTTCCCATGGGGATGCAGGAATTTTTTTTTTTTTTTGCATGGGTCAAGTACTTATGACCCAATAATACCACAAACCAAATATGGTTCAAACCGGACCATCGGTTCATAAAACTGAAATTTTGGGCAGGGCCAAAAATCTTACCCCTCCCATTACAAAGCCAAATATTGCTTCATAAACTTCGTTGAACAAACTTGATTCTACACCTCAAAAGGAAGCTCCATAGCAAATATCAAGTCATTGTACACACTGGTTCATGAGAAGAAGATTTTAAAAATATTTTGGAGCTTTTTCCCCCACTCCCTCCCTATGGGGCTGGGCATGCTGAGTTGAACAAAAATGAAATTCCCCTTTGGGAATTGAATTGGCCCAGTGGCTTTGGAGGAGAAGACCAAAACATGGTGTTGACGGACAACGGACGACGAATGACGGACAGACGATGGACGATGGATGGAGAGCGATGAGATTAACTCAGCTTGACTTTGTCAAGAAAATTGTCAAAAAATTTTTTTTAAAAATAACAAATTTTGATATCGTGTTCATTGGGTAAAGGGTTAACTCTATACTGGTAATGGCCATAACCAGCCGGAGCTATTCACAAAAATTTGCCTTTCGAGTTTTATTATTATTTTCAATTTTTCACCTCAAATTCATAGCTTATGGGTCCTCAATGGAACAACCATGTGGAGCTTTTTCCAATGTGAGGTTATAAGAAATGTTTTTTGAGGTAAAAATGAAAATGTTTAGTCATTCACAAAAAGTTTTTAAAGGTGCCATCTGCTATTTGTGTTCCAGTAAAAGGTTAATACCAAAACAATTTGAATAAAAGGTGTAAGTCACTTGTCCTTGGATTCCTTGACAAAAGTTTGTCAAAAACTGATGACAAGTTTCAATTCCTAATGATCCAGCATTTCAGGTGAACTCCATGAAATAGTCAACTGAAAATCGTTTATCATCATGGTTACACTTCCAGTCAGTTCCTCATCCTGTAGTTCATTAAGGCAGTGTTTTAAAATCCGCAACTTTCTATGAATAAGAATGAACAGGATATCAATATCTGGTATTAACACATTTCAAAGTAAAACTGTCAGGTCATAATTAAAATTCAAATAACGTAAAACTTGTTGACTATATGTAAAATGGATATGCATGGCTGAGATTTCTCTCAAAATGAACACCTCAAAGGTTTTGTAAACATTTCAGTGTAGGAAGCAAGTTTAATGAAGTCATTGTGCACACTGTATATTCAAGTGAGTTTTATAACAGGGGTAAGGTAAATTAATTTGCGACACCCAATGGATTAGAACAACCCTTTTCCAACTGATCATTATTTGCTTCATGATTGTGAGAGTAGAATATAACACAATATAGCCAAGTTGAGTAAGTATACAAGCTGTTATCAGTGGACTGGATCTCAGTAAAATGGATCAATTATTTTTTAATTTTCAGCAATCAAAATCTTTCTTTATTGGTGTTTAATGACATTCTAACCCTTTACCTAACATGAAAAGCCGATGACACTTGGAAACAAAATTACTGAATAACTAATTTTTTTCATTTTTTGACTTTTATGGCTTATGAACACCCATTTGGATGATCTCAAGGAGCTCATTCCAATGAGGGGTCATAGGCTATGTTTTTGAGACAACAAATGAAAAAATAATGAAAACTGAATGGCAATTTTTGTGAATAGCGCTGGTCACTTTTGGCCATTATGATGGTTAAAGCATGAAACAGCCAGGGGCATTTCATGTTGGGTACTCTTGTGTTCCAAATAAAAGTACAGGTGGGAATAAAAGTACAGGGTGAAACATCTATCAAAATTAAACAAGAGGCCCCAGGCACTCACCTGACATGGTAGTCTGAATATCAAACCACGGACTTGACTTGAATAAGTTGCATATGCCCCTCCGAAGAAAAGCATATACCAACTAGATGAAGTGATTGTGCCCACACAATACACCTGATTTTCCTTCTATTTTCAGTTCCTGCACTTCTACATCCCAAAATTGAGATAAATGCATGAAAAACAGACTTTTTTTTATTTTTTGTTTGGAAATTTTTGAAGTCCCAAACAAAATATTTTCAGACTAAAATTTTTTTTTCTTCTTAAAATTGACCAAAATGCATAAAAAACCAAAAAACTAATTTCCAGATTTTGGTCCAAAATTTTCAGTGTAAAAAAAAAGAATTTTTTTTGTCTTAAAATTGACCAAAACGCATAAAAAACAAAAAAACTAATTTCTGGATTTTGATCCAAAATTTCTAAGTCCCACCCGGACCCCAAACAAATTTTCAGTGTAAAAAAAAAAAAATGTCTTAAAATTGACCAAAATGCATGAAAAACCAAAAAACTAATTTCTGGATTTTGGTCCAAAATTTCTAAGTCCCACCCGGACCCCAAATTTTTGGTGTAAAAAAAATTTTTTTTGTCTTAAAATTGACCGAAATGAATAAAAAACCAAAAAACTCGTTTCCGGATTTTGGTCCAAAATTTCTAAGTCCGGACCGAGACCCCAAATATTCAGCCTAAATATGAACCCAGGGACTTGGCTTGAACAAACTTGAATCTCACCCCCCAAAGCATGCTGCATACCAAATATCAAAATATTCTTATTGGTAGATCTGAAGAACAAGATTTTTAAAGAATATTCCTCATACTGCACTAATTTGAACATTTGGGCTCCCATAGGGAACCCAAATATGGACCAAGGGATTTAATTTCAACAAATATGTGAATCAATGTTCCAAAGATGTTACATGTAAAATATGAAAGCTGTTGGAGCAGTGGTTTGGAAGCAAACAATTCTTTAATTTTTTCCCATTGCCCACGGTGTTAAAAAATGCTGACTCAGCATTTTTTTAAAGTCCCCCAAAAAAGTATGACAAAACCGATGGCAATTTTTTTTTACCATTCCTTTCTGTTGGTCCCAAGGAAGCCTCACACCAAATAAAAATTCTCAGTGCCGTGCAGTTTTGGAAATATGGACATTTTCGGTTTTTTCTATTTTTTGGCTCCTGAGGTTCCCACGGGGCTGCAGGAAAATTTTTTTTTGCATAAATCAAGTACTTATAACCCAATAATACCTCAGATTAAATTTGGGTCAAACTGGCCTCTCGGTTCAAAAAATAGAAATTCTGGGTGGGGCAAAAATTCTTGCCTCTCTCAGAACAAAAGCAAATATTGCCCGTCAAACTTCTCTTGAACAAACTTCAGTCTACACCTCAAATGGAAGCTGCATACCAAATATCAAGTCTCTGCTACAGCTGGTTCATGAGAAGAAGATTTTTTAAAATTTTGTGCATTTTGGCCCCACCCTCCTCCACAATATGAGCAGAAACCCATTTTGAAGAAAAACCTAAATGCCCCTATATAACCGCTACTCATGTGAATATTCATTGAACTGCAGCCAGTGGCTTGGGAGAAAATGACCCAAACACCACCTTCACGACATACGACATCCGACAGACGACGGACAAAAAGTGATCAGAATAGCTCACCCTGACTTTCAGTCAGGTGAGCTAATAAAAGTACAGAAATCAATTGAGGAGGTGGAAGAGTAATGTTAGTTAAGTTTATCTAAAAGCCAACATATCTTCCAGTATTGCAGTTAGTTTTATTAAAGAAAACTAATTGGCATTTTGGCATCATGACTGCAACAATGAATACACTGTGCTAAACAAAAGACTACCACACATCTTGGTTTAGATTTACTAATTTAAGGTCTCCTCCAGGTAGGAGGTGCAATTTTAATAAACATACAGGCCCAAATAAGGTGCACACAGGGTGGGAAAATTCCCCCAAATTAATAAACATACATGTATGTTTATTAGAAACACAAGAGAAGCTTTACGGGGGGAGGAAACTGGAGTACCCATAGAGAATTACCGAGCAGCGAGACTCTCCAAGTTACAAACGTAACAGAGGTAGAGTTTGCGTAAGTTGAAGGATGTGTAGCATCAACATGCAGCAGTATGCCTTTGCACACTGTGCCACAGTGCTCCACACTTAACCCTCTAGTGATATCTTCCACGCCAGTTCAATGGCAGCAATCAGAAGAGTCCATATTCATTATTTGGGGTAGACCAATCAATATTTTCAACATGCAGTCTCGGGCTGCACGTTGAAAATATTGATCGGTCTACCCCACACATTTATTGAACAGCCATCCTATATAATGACATTATGACGTATCATGTTCCTGGCCGGAAAAGCGGCCACCAGGATTCCAAGGGTTAAGCCTTGCCCAACATCACAATGATGTTGATGCGGGTCAGAATCGAACCTACTACATCTCGATCTGAAGTCCAATTATGTAACCAATCAGCCATCACACTACCCAGAAATCGGAATTATTATACTTCATATGACACCCAATCAAATCACACCCTTCCCAAACTCTTTAGAGTGGACATGACTATCTGGAATGTTATGAGTTGATCAAAAGTTTTACTGCAATTTGTTCCAAATATGATCTGTTGTGATAGAATCAACATTTTAAAAATGGCTTTTGCTGGAAACAAATGCCGGAGATTGTCTTGGGAGAGATTCAAGATAAACATTCATTCTGTTGAACAAGCAATATTAAATTATGTCACAGATCTGTATAAATTAGAAATTAAGGTGACCAGAAAAAAGGTTACCATAACTTTTTTTCTGGAAACCCCTTTTTCATACTTAGTAAGCAAAGAGATAGCAAAGTGATATGGATATGTATAGCATTGTGAGTGCCAAGTCTGGTATGAACATTCTAATACACTGCAGTTATGTCATGTCAGTATTCCGATGATATTCTGCGATGTAATGCATTACTGGAAAGGGCTCATAGAACCCTTTCCAACAGTGTTGCCCACTTCAGAGGACCTCCACCCCAAGTATTCGTGACAAGGTGCTATTTTACCAGTAAAACAGAGCTTGTTTACCCTCATAAGCAAGCACTGCTCCACTTCCCGGGAATCCCACAGAGAAGGGGAAAGAAACCCATTTTATCCTATACATCTTTAGTGATACACATGTCATGAAACGAAGTAGCAATGGTAGTTTTGTATCAATGCAAAACTTTACTATATTCCAAAGATTGTTGAAAATGAATATAGGTATAGCTGTTGATGTCCAAGTATTTTTGAGGAGTTCAAGATTATCATTTCCAACTGCACATTCACCCATGGTTACCTGAATTATTTTAAACCATTAGAACTCCTAATTGTTAGGTTGTTTGGTGCTTATGTTTAATGGGGTTTTACAACACTTTCAACAGCTAGAGTCATTTTGAGATCAACAGCTGGAGTATCTAAAGAACAACATTAAACAACAGTAGATCCCCACCACTTCCCAATTAGTCCCAGGTGGGGCTTCAGCTTGGTACACAATGGTTGGGTTTAAATTTATGTTTACTGCTGTTGAAGGTTACTTGTAGATAGGGTCAGCAACACAGGTATAAAGTCAAACTTAGCCAATCACCTACACAGATGCTGTACACTTTTACAGAACTCACACCCAAGGCAGAGGTCACCAGGTTCAATTATATATACTAGTTTAACAGGACTTGTTTTCCAAAGTAATTAAGCACTACTCCAGTTTCCTGATTCCTACAGAGAGGGGAGCAATATACCAAGATATCACAGATTATATTTCCAATAACCATTTACTTCTAAAATTAATTAACCCTTCACCTAAAACACATGATATCTAAATTTATTTTTTTTTAAATTTTCAAACAATTTCAACAAAACCACAGCATGTGACCCTTCAATGGAACAAGCCTGACAAGCTCAATCCAATGGGGGAGGAGGTGGGGGGGGGGGGGACACATGAGATAGTTTTGTTGCTTTTTTTATTATTATTTTTTTTTTTACAACTGCTCAATTTGTAAATTGCCTGGGTGGGTGTGGTCAATTTATTAGGTGAAGGGATAAACAGGTTCCTTATGCTGAAACGAATATCTGATTTCAGGAATCAAATATTCAATTGAGGTGTTTGAATATTATTCAAATATTTGGTCAATTTTTGAATGGGTAGGCAGCATCATCATGTATGAGTATCTATATGCTGAGCCTTCCAGTATCCAAACTATAATTCACAAAAAATCCCTGTGGTTTTTATCAAGACCAAGAACTGAGTGTCAATTTCGCTGCAAGTCAGATGTTGTTGCCATTTTCACCTGGGTGAAATGTATGTTTCTCACAAGTCCATAAAGCCACATCTACATTATTAGTCATTCGATTGAGAAATTTATTTATTTCTTGGTGTTTAAGGTCCCTTCAAAATCCGAGGCTACATCATTATGGAAACATAGGTATGAAAACAAGTTTAGCTTACTGTTTACACCTTTGCTGCCAACTTCAATGGACTTCTACCCCAGGCGATGGTTACCAAATTTTATTTTACCAGTTCAGAAAACTTGTTTACCACAGTAAACAAGCATTGCACCATGTCCTGGGGTTCAACAGGGGCTTTTGTGTAAGGGAACACTCGAAAAACAATTTAACATTCAAATATAGTTTTCCATGAACAGATATTCAAATTTATTAATAGCTAAATGATAGATTATCGAAGAAATTGCAGAAAGATCATATCATATCCCCCATTGTGAAGATATAGAAATTTTCACTTTCATGGTACCAATCAAAATGGCAGCTTTCAAAGCATCACTTCCAAGGTGAATATGCGTCAAATTATCACTGGAAATGATCAATTTGTTCTAAAAACGAATAATGAAAAGTAAATCTAGTGTTTTTGAGTGGATACCAATCATTTTCAGCAATAATTCAACACATATTCACCTTGAATTGATGCATGAAACCTGCTAGTCCAAACATGGCCTGAAAGTCCATAATATAAGTTTTTGGTTTGTTACAGCCTTTCAAAGGACGTACCAAACCAAAAACTTATATTACGGACTTTCTGGCCATGTTTGGACTAGAAACCCGCCAGCTGAATCAGATTGCAAGTCACTATCTGTTCCGAGTATCAATCAAATCACTTCTGCGTTTCAATGATACAATGTGCTGTTTACTTTCATGCATCAATTCAAGGTTGAAACGAGTGGAATTCTCAGATTCTTATAAAAAGCGTATAATAAAAAGAAAATCTAGAGTTTTTGAGTGGATACCGAAAATGATCTCACTTGTGACCAAGACAAATGATAATTTTCGTTCACGCAAGCACTCGCGAAAAATAAATATTTGTCTTGGTCACTCATGAGATAATTTTCGGTATCCACTCAAAAACACTAGATATCTGTATCTATATTTGTTTTTACACAACTGGACAGTTTTTCAGAATTCTCATTACTAAATAATCTGTGAAGCTTAGCAGCTACCAGTAATTTCCAATTGGGAATAGAGTGGCTCGTTGGTTAAAACACTGGACTTGGATCCAAAGGGCATAGGTTCGATCCTGACCCCCATCATCTGCATTGCATCCTTGGGCAAGACACTTAACCCTTAAGGGTCTCGACAAATGTCTTGAATACCTGCTAGAACACCACCTGTGCATTGCCAGTAGCTAAGCAGTGACTTCTAGTCAAGTCTTGGCTGTTCATTTAGGCAGCTAAGACTTGACTAGAAACCACTGCCAAGGTAATATGTCTATTTTCAGCATCTCCTTCTGATTGCATGTTAAGGGTACCTGTTTTAAGGATGGAAAAGTCAGAAATTGGCCTTTAAGGGTTCATCCCAAAAGTCCAGGTGTGAGCATGGAGGTACAATGTGCAAAGATGTACTCGTTGAGCTCGTTCCAACGAGGGGTCATAACCTATGTTTTTGAGACAAAAAATGAAAAAATAATGAAAATTAATTGGCGATTTTTTAGAATAGCGCTGGCCGGTTTTGGCCGTTACGTTGGGTAAAGGGTTAATACATTGGAAAATCAAATAGTTACTTGCTGCCACTCAGTGGTTCTCCCTAGACACTCAGCTTTCTTAGCAGAACTCTGACGTTAGTTTCTTGTCAAGTGTTCACTGCATAAGAAGGCAGCCAATACTTGAATAGAAACTAATGCCAGTTATTTATGAGTGGTCCAGAAGAATCAAGACTGCTCAGTGGAAACTATGTTCTGTTGCATCAATCTACTTATCTATTGCTGTTTAAGATTATTTGTGGCATCTTTGGCTATATGATGACAGCAACATAAGTGTGAAGTCAAATTTAGTCAATTGTTCATACTTATGCTGCCCACTTCAGAGAACTTTCAATCCAGGCTTTGCTTACTGGGTTCTATTTTACCAGAGTTCCCATGAAGATCTATTACAACAAAGTTTGTCAAAAGTGGATTTGAGGCTACAGGGTTAAGACATTTGACTTCCGAGAAGTGAAAAAGAGTTAATTCTAAGCATGGAAAAGTTGTTAAGAGTTTGAGAATATATCCAGTTGATTCACTTGACAACACAATAATATTAAAATATATCCTGAGAAAGCAATCACACAAAGAATACAATAACTTTCAACTATCCCAAAATAAAAGAAAAGCAATGAAAAGATGTCAAGAAGACACAAATTTGTTGCAGTCTATAATTTCTGGATGATTACTCCATTTGCTCCACAGGTTATTCCCATTTATATTTCACTGCCGTTGAATTATTTAAGAAAAACACCCTGACAACTGACAATCCTCCAAATGTAAAATTTTATTGTATTGGACCAATTCATGTTGAACCCACCAGTTAAGGTTGTCAAACTTTGAAGTGCATATGCTTCTAGTTAGTTTTAATGCCCTAATTGACTTCAGAATTATCAGACTTTATAACCCTTTTAACTATCTGACTTTAAGATGACAACTGCTTCAATAAAAAATCGATTTTTTTTGCTTATGAACATGTTTGAAAATGTTACAAAATCCGCTGGGTTTTATCTGTGTAAAGCAGAGAGCAGGTCTGCCTAATTTGTAAGATAAAAGGTTAGGTCCCCACAAAGTAGACCTTCTGTTTCTCAGGCATTTCTTTTGTAAAATTGCATGTGGGCGGGCGGTTTTCTATTTTATTTTTTATTTTGTAATTATTTCTTTGCCATCAAAAGTTCATGTTCTCAGGGGTTTTTTTTTATGTTTTAGGCCTCATAATCTACAGAATAGCATGGGTGGTGGTCTATTTCGTCCCTTGAGTGCAAGAAGGCTTTGCAATGCTAAAGCATTGCAAAGCCTTGTTGCACTAAAGAGACAAATTTTATCAAGTTTATTTACTTGAGTAAAATATCAGACATAAACCATTTAATTTTTACTTTTTTAAGTTCGCATTGGTTACAAAAAGAGAGCATGTGGCAGCCAAAATGACCATGCAGAAGGGCCTCAGAAACAGATTTTTAACCTTTTTAGGCCTTAAAGTTTATTTTTACCGTGAAAGTATTAATATCCATTCTTAAAGAATTTTTATATTTTACTTTTTCCTTCTCAGAACAAGCTCAACAGATTAATGAAAAAAAGGCAATTAACCCTTTACTTAATGAACAGGATATCAAAATCTATTATTTTAAATATCATTTTTTCAAGTTTTAAAAAAAAGTTTAACAAAACCATATCATGATGCAGACGGCTGCGGCAAATTCATTTGGCGAAGGGTTAATTATCTACAAGCTACTGCTGTGGATATTCCTGTACAAGACAGGGCACCACTTGTCACAAAAGAATAATTTGGCCACTTTTAATAATATCTTACCCTGTAAAACTGAATATTCTGTCCAATGATATCATGAGGTACATTTCAAGGAATTTTTCATCAAATAGAGTCTTGGCAGCTTCGAAGCAGCCATGATTAGATCTGATGGAAAATATTTTTAAAATACTCAGTGTGTTTAGAGTTAAGGTATGTTTTCAATGGAAAAGGAAAAAAAATATAAGATAGCTTTAGGATGTTTAGACACAAATGACAATGATATACCAAGTAATAAATCATGGTTCATGGTTATATCACATTCCAAGTAGTCAATTCAGGATCAGTTTGTATTTCGGCACATCTGTAAAAAAAACAACCCAAAACCCACATCCAACATCTTTTCCTGGCATGATTTTCTTGGATCAAAGCCGTGACACACTTATATATGAGAAATAATTGTATCAACTATGAACAAGAGGCTCTAAAGAGCCTCTAATCACTCACCGGGCAGAACTACATTTTCCTCAGTTATTCTAATCAAAATCAAAGAATGCAGATGGCTGCCATGCGCCTTCTTCTGTTAAGTTTGGTTCACAGGGGCCAAGTCATTTCAGGTAAGAAGATAAAAATGTGATTTTCCATAGGGTTTTCATGGTAACTATGAGCCACAATTGCGGTTATTTTTGCAACCCATCAACATTACATAAGGACCATTGGTAGAGGGTGTCCCAGTTATCATGTGAAGTTTCTAAACATTTGGCCTTGTGGTTTCAGAGGAAAAGATTATTGAAAATCCACCAATCAGAATCAAAGAATGCCTCTGGCAGACATGTTTTTTGTCCGACGGGAACAAAATGAGGATAAATTGTAGAGGACCTCCCACAGACCAATCCTGCCAAGTTTGATTCAAAATCTGTTATTTTAAATATCGTTTTTTCAAGTTTTAAAAAAAAGTTTAACAAAACCATATCATGATGCAGACGGCTGCGCCAAATTCATTTGGCGAAGGGTTAATTATCTACAAGCTACTGCTGTGGATATTCCTGTACAAGACAGGGCACCACTTGTCACAAAAGAATAATTTGGCCACTTTTAATAATATCTTACCCTGTAAAACTGAATAGTTGACCATCGGCTCAGTAGTTCCAAAGAAGAAGATGAAAATGTGATTTCCCATAGGGTTTCTATGCTAACTATAAGCTGCAGTTGTGGCCATGTTTGCAACCTGAACAACATTAAATGAGGGTAATTGGTAGAGGGTGTTCCAGTCATCAATCATTCTACCAAAAATTCACAAGTGCCTTGAAAAGGGCAAAATTCCAGGACGACCTATTGTAAGCAACTCAGGCAGCCCAGCTGCCAGTATCAGTAGCTTTGTGGACACCCACATCAACAGGTTCGTCTGTTCTTATCCAAGTTAAATTAAAGACACTACTTTATTTCCAAGATCAGATGATTTGGAAAGCAAGGAGGACATCTTTCTTCTTGTCACTATGGAAGTCACCTCACTTTACACTAACATTCCAAACCAAGAAGAACTTGTAGCTGTAGCTAAATGCCTACGGAAAACGGCTTACTTAATCTTCTAAAAATTGTTCTACAGAATAACAATTTTGACTTCAATGGAGATCATTACCTTCAAATTTCAGGCACGGCCATGGGCAACCTCTAGCCCCATCCTTCGCCAATATATTTATGGGTGAATTTGAGGAGAAGCTCCTAAATAGGGCCACCCTCAAACCAGACATGTACCTCAGGTTCATTGTTGACATTTTTATGGAATGGTCACATGGAGAAGTGGCCCTCAAGCAGTTTTTAAAATACTGTAACGAGAACCACCACTCCATAAAATTCATGGCAGAATATTCTGACCTTTCTGTCACATTTCTGGACACAAAGGTAATCTGTAATGGGAAAAGGCTCTGTACAGACCTACACACCACAGAAATCTGGATGTCAACTGCTGTCACCCTTACCCTTGTAAGGCCGGTGGCCCGTATGGACAACTCCTGCGGGTCTGCCATATATGTAAAAGTGAGAATGACTTTGACAATGAAAGAGTCAATGACAGTGTAGCTTAACTTGTCTGTGTGTTGTGTTTGATGAAAAGGATAATGTTCAACGTTTATGAAAGGATTATGAAATAAGACAAGAACTGTGATAATTGGGAATATGTTCATTTCTGTTCCCTGTATGCTATGTTTTTAATAAAAATAATATGAGGTGTACACTGTACTAAAGAGCTGAGGGGTGGGTTAATATGACCTCACAGTTAATGTACGTGGCCCTCACAGTTCACGTATGTCAACGGAAGTTACCAAGTTACAGTGAAATTATTACAAAACAAGTCATCCTATCAAGTTACATTGAAATCCCTTCATAAATAAGGCCTGTAGACTGTGCTAAAGGTTTTCGGGCTTCAGGCCTGTGTAGCCATGATGGTAGACCGATTGCAACTAAAAGGGGACGTCCTCATCTCGACATTATACTGAGTCATTCTACTAAGTTACAATGAAATCCCTTCACAACTACGACCTGTAGTCTGTACTCAAGTTTTTCGGGTTTTGGGCTTGGGAAGCCATCATGGTTGAATGATCGCCACCAAAAGGGGGCGTTGTCATCTGGGCATAATCTGGAGTGATCCTACGAAGTTACAATGAAATCCCTTCATATATATGACATGTAGACTGTGCTCAAGGTTTTCGGGCTTCGGGCCTCTGAGGCCGTCACAGTTGACCAATCATGACCAAAAGAGTATGTTAACATCTAGGCATTATATGGAGTCAACCTAACAAGTTACAATGAAATCCTTCCATAAATACGACCTATAGACTATGCTAAAGGTTTTGGGGTTTTGGGCTTCGGCAGCCATCAAGGCTGAATGATTGCGACCAAAAGGAGATGTTCTCATCTAGACATAATTTGGAGTCATCCTACCAAGTTACAATGAAATCCCTTCATAAATATGACCTGTAGACCGTGCTAAATGTTTTTGGGCTTCGGGCCCCTGTAGCCAACACAGTTGCCCAATTGTGTCCAAGAGAAGACATTCTCATCTAGACATTATATGAAGTCAACCTACCAAGTTACAATGAAATCCCTTCATAAATATGACCTGTAGACTGTGCTAAAGGTTTTAGGGCTTTGGGCTCGGGCAGCCATCATGGTTGAATGATCGCAACTAAAAGGGGACATTCTCATCTGGGCATCATCTGGAGTGATCCTACAAAATTACAATGAAATCCCTTCATAAATATGACCAGAAGACTGTGCTCAAGGTTTTTGGGCTTCGGGCCCCTATAGCTGTCACAGTTGACCAATCATGACCAAAATGGGATGTCATCATCTAGGCATTGTATGGAGTCAACCTAACAAGTTACAATGAAATCCTTCCATAAATACGACCTATAGACTATGCTAAAGGTTTTTGGGCTCAGGCAGCCATCAAGGATGAATGATCGCGACCAAAAGGGGATGTTCTCATCTAGACATTATTTGGAGTCATCCTACCAAGGTACAATGAAATTCCTTCATAAATATGACCTGTAGACTGTGCTAAAGGTTTTCAGGCTTCGGGCCCCTGTAGCAGTCACAGTTGCACAATCATGTCCAAAAGGGGATGTTCTCATCTAGACATTATATGAAGTCAACCTACCAAGTTACAATGAAATCCCTTCATAAATATGACCTGAAGACTGTGCTAAAGATTGTTGAGCATAGGGCTCGGGCAGCCATCATGGTTGAATGATTGCAACCAAAAGGGGACATTCTCATCTGGGCATCATCTGGAGTGATCCTACGAAGTTACAATGAAATCCCTCCATAAATATGACCTGTAGACTGTGCTAAAGGTTTTGGGGTTTTGGGCTCGGGCAGTCGTCGTGGTTGACAGATCGCGACCAAATGGGGAAGTTCTCATCTAGACATCATACGGAGTCATCCTACCAAGTTACAATGAAATCCATCCATATTAAATATGACCTGTAGACTGTGCTAATGGTTTTCTGGTTTTGGGCTCGGGCAGCCATACCAGTTGACCGATCACGACCAAAAGGGAACGTTCTCATCCAGACATTACCCCAAACCTGCATATGAAATTTCGTGACGATCAGACAAGAACTACGGGGTGTAGCCTGTGCTAAAGGAAAATGTGAACAGACTCACAGATTCACATACTCACAGACTAACCGACTCACAGACTAACAGACTTCCACACGTGTGATGGCAATAGCTTATCTTGACTTTGTCAAGTTAAGTTAAAAATGCCCTCAATATGATACAATATTATAACAACAGGCACTATCCACAACATTTTGGTTACATTCGGAGGGCAACCAAGTCACACCCTTAGCCTTTGGCCATGGTGAACGTACCTTGTCGACCAACCCAATTCTCACCAGCCGCGATAAATGTTATCAAACGCAGGTGAATTAATACAATAACCCCCCCCCCCCCCCTTCCTGGGGAGGGGGCAATTTTGACCTTTTGACCCAAAGGGGATGCAGCCGCCCACGTTACCTCAGGATGACCTGGCCATGCCCTCACTTGACCGGGTCATGACACCCTCTCGTTGGAGAATAAAAGGGAACGAGCAATAGTGACCTCTGGCTTTCATGCCACTGAAGAAGAACGAAACAGTTCGAAACTAGTTTGGCTCAGCAAAGCTCGACTTAGTAACACAATAACCTTTAAAATTAGGCTAACGTCCGTTATATATATTATACATCAAGCATGTGAAGTTTCAAAACATTTGGCCTTGTAGTTTCAGAGAAGATTTTTGAAAATTCACCTATCAGAATCAAAGAATGCCTCTGGCAGTCATGTTTTTCATCCAACAGGAACAAAATGAGGATCGTTTGTAGAGAACCTCCCTTAGACCATTCCTGCCAAGTTTGGTTCACATCGGATCAGCAGTTCCAGAGAAGATAAAAATGTGAAAAGTTTACGGATGATGATTGGACAAGTGATGGCAATACCTCACATGGATCTTTAGGCCAGGTGAGCTAACTAAAGGTGTGACTGTCCCAGATGGGCATTCGATAACCCCCCCCCTCACCGCCATATTCTAAGATGAAAAGGAGCATAACTCTGTCAAAAAAAGTCTGATCAACACTATAATCGCAGGTGCACAGGTTCCCATGGTAGTGAACATCCATACCAAGTTTTAAAAGGATCGGCCCATAAACGTCCGAGAACATCTCCGGTCAATAAATATTCAAAGATGAAAAGGGGCATAACTCTGGTAAAAAAAAAGACCAATCAAAACTATAACCGCAGGTGCACAGGCTCCCATGGTAGTGAACAACATCCATACCAACTTTCAAAGAAACTGGTTCATAAACAATTGCTAAAAGCTCTTGACAAAAAAAATTTCCACAATATTCTAAGATGGAAAGGGGCATAACTCTGAAAAAAAAATCTGATCGAAACTATAATCGCAGGTGAACAGGCTCCCATGCTAGTGAACATCCACACCAACTTTCAAAGAAAAATTGGTTCATAAACAACCGAGAAAAGCTCCAGACAAAACTAGAGGTACTGTGAGCAAGCTCACAAAGTGATACCCCCCCGCACCTCAGTTGTAGCCTTTTTGGTACATTAAAATGTATAAGTTAGATTATCTCCCCTTGGAAATATCAGAACGAAATTATATTGCTTCATGCACATCTTCATATGGAGTTCTTCCATTGTGTAAAGTTTCATGAAAATTCTTCAAACGGTTTAGGAGGAGTTGCACTTATAAGGATGGACAGATGGACAGACGGATGCTCCAACATTTCGGGTTTATGGGCTACCAAAAAAACATTTTGTAAGTCCAAAACCTTATTTTACCCAGAACCCCACCCCCTCCACCCTAGAACTTATATTTAACATTAACCCCACCCCTCCACCCCAAAACCACACCCTAACCCTACCCCACCCTGACCCTAAACCCTAAAAGCCCACCCCTGACCCTAACCCCCACCCACCCAGGCCCAACCTTAAGCCCTACTCTGGGGCTACCCCTAACCCTAACCCCACCCCACCCCTGACCCAACTCCACCCTAGCCAAACCAATAGGATTAGGAGCTATTTTTCAGTTTAGGGGCTACTAAAACTAAAACCCCACCCCTAACCCCCCGGGACCTAACCCTCCCCCAACCTTAAGCCCTACTCTGGGGCTACCCCTAACCCTAACCCCACCCTACTCCTAACCCTAACACTACCTTAATTTGGAGGTAGCCCCTAATAATAATATTCCCTAAACCCCCAATGTTGGCCTGGACAGAAGGACGGACAGGGTGATTCCTATATACCCCCCAAACTTTGTTTGCAGGGGGTATAATAATATCCATGGACAGACAAGCTGATACCAGTATACCCCCCCCCCCCCCCCCCCCCCCACAACTTTGTTAATAATATCTGTCAATCATACAAAGTTATATGAACCAGACAAGGGCTGTATAAAAATATAACAAAGTTTTGCTGCCTGTGTCCTTAACCTTGATGATATGACCTTGGATCAAAGTCAGGACACACCTTTGAGTCATGAGTAAAAATTGTACCAACTATGAATAAGATCTGACAATCACACAAAGTTATATGGACAGGACAAGGGCTGTATAACAATATCCAAGTTTTGCTGTCTGTGATCTTGACCTTGATGATATGGCCTTAGATCAATGTTGCGACTCACCTTTGAGTCATGAGCAATAATTGTACCCAGAATGAACAAGATCTGCTGATTAGATCAAATTATATGGACCAGACACACAAAATGCTGATGCTGGATGGAAAGGCAATGGATGGATGGATGGACAGAGGGACATACAACTTAGCATTAGAAAGGCTCCAATGATATTCTGTCAGGCGGGGCTAATATTCAGTGGATTTTCTTAAGAAATTATGGCCCAGACAAACAAATGTCAAAGTTTTTCCAAGTGTCACCTTATCACAGGTCCTGTGAATTTGACCTTGAGGGGCACATACCATATTAAAATTTGCGACACACTGTCTTTTGATATTACATATTGTTATAAAGTTTCATTAAAAAATATTCAGTGGTTAAGAAATTATGGCCTGGACAAACAAAATGTTGATGGATGGATGGATTTCTGGATGGATGGATGGATGGATGGATGTGGATGGATGGATGGATGGATGGATGGATGGATGGATGTGGATGGATGGATGGATGGATGGATGGATGGATGGATGGATGGATGGATGGATGGATGGATGGATGGATGGATGGATGGATGGATGGATGGATGGATGGGTGGATGGATGGATGGGGGGATGGCCGGCCAGCCAGCCGGCCAGACGATGGACAACTTAGCATAGGAACAGTTCGACTGACATTTTGTCAGGCAGAGCTTTTAACCTTTTTTGCTTGCTGTTATCAAAAAATGTCAAGTATCAGGGCACTTGCAGTACAAGACTGGAGATGAGCACTTGATTTGTTATTTGTTAAGTGAAATCTGCAGAGAAATGTTACAAGGAGGTTAAATCGAGACTCAATTTGGTGAACAAGAGTGAAAACATTCATCAGTGCATGAATCGTAAGTAAATGAAAGTAAATTTTAAGAAGTCAAAAGAAGTCAACAAATGGTGAAATGAAAAGGTTATTAGTTTGTTGTTTTTTTTTGTTTGTTTATTGGGGCTTTATGGCACATTCAACAGACCAGCTAAACTCGTGTTGAGGTGGAGGAAGCTGGAGTATTCCGAGAGAACCACTGAGCGACTAGGATAGAGTGTCTTGCCCAATCACACAATGAAGTTACAGTAGGTGAAGATCAAATTGCCAACCAATCAGTTTAACTGGTTGAAGGCTAGATTATTTTTGGTGGTCTGAATTTCTTATTCAAAATCTGTTTTATTACAAATTATTGGAGAGTTTGCCATAGCCACTCTCCAATAATTTGTAATAGAACAAATTTATATATAAACAAAATATTTTTTTGCATCTGACTGAATTTAAAACATGAGCAAAGAAAACATAGGCTTTTGCTCTGGTACTCTCATTTTTTGGAACCCCTGATAGTGGCTTTTAACACTCAACCAGTTAGAAGTTCTAAGCACTGAGCCATAACGTTCCTAAAATGTCATACTGTTGTCACACAATGCTGCATACTGAGTTCCAAGATGCATTAGCATTTACATTTTTTGAAAGGGTATGTATTATGATGAATTTGTCTCTTCAGTGGAGCAAGGCACCATCTGCAATGCTGAAGCACTGAAGATGGTTCTTCATTTCACTCAAGGGACAAATTAAATTGCTTACATTTTATTTTAATATTTTCCTTATCATAATTCATTTTAAAAACCCAGAAAAGAATGAAGTTAGGAAACAGACTTTGGACATGGTAGAGTCATTCTGCAGGAGAAAAAACAATTCTGAAGTGCTAAGCTGTTTGTAGCTGTTAGAATCTTGTATTCCAGTAGAAACCACACTGTTGCTTTCACAAACATTTCAAGAAGATTGTAAATGTATCCAGTGCATCCTCTCTGAAAGAAGCCTTCAAACATTGACTTGTACTCGAGAAAGTATTTCACTACCATGCAACACCAGGTAAACTTTTCATGATCAAATAAAATTAACAAAACACTAATCCATCTTTATCACAGTAAAATTTGACAAACTAAGTTTTTCAATTCAAATAAAGATGACAAACAGACATAGCCATAATAACCCAAAGCAAATTAAACGCTATCAATGTAGGTTTAATGTAATGAAGTAAAAAATTTGCTCCAGAAATAGTTATGTTTCAAATTGAATTGATACTTTTTCAATAAACATTTGAATAGAACTTCAATACAAAGAATTGTTTATTTTTTAATAAATGTACATGTACGTACATGTGTATTTTCTTCTTCCATAACCCTTTAACTTCAAGACATTTAATTCTGAATGCCCACATGGGGGGCACCTGACACTGTACTAAGGCGCACTTCATTTTACTCAGCAACTGTGAAGTCAGCAGGTCTATTATTATGCCCGCTCATCAGAGGCGGAGGTTTTGCGGTGAATCAATATTCAGATCGCATGCATTTATCGACTTGAATTGGATGAAGGAAAGTGTTTTCAAATGACAGAAAAAGAACAATGCAAGTGTTTTTCATGTATTTATTCATTAGTAACATTTGAAACGCCCCTTTTTCAAATGACAATGTGTATTTCACAGTCGTCAAAGTGAACACATGATACATTTGTGAAAAGTTTGAGAAATTACGTTTAAGACAATTCCGCTCCCAGCGCAGTTCGCCCCAACATGTTAAATCGGACACCGACCCCTCCCACCATAGACGACCTTTATAGATATTTAGCTTTCCGTTGCCTGGTTACATGTACTTCTTGCAGACCTGGTACACAGATCGTGGGTGGATTTGAAAACATCCACCAGGTCGAAATTCCACGCATACGAAACTGTCAGACAAATTTGACTCGGTGTCAATATACATTGAGTCTCAGATTAGTCCTACAATCGGAAACTACACACCAAGAATGGAAACAGTTCGTAATACCACTGGATAGTACATACCGATTACATTATTGGTCTGTCGTTAACTTTTGTGGGGCAAATAATCTTGTTAACATAATTTGATCGCTCGCTTGCTTGTAGTCATAGGCGTGTGGGCCATTTTTATTTTGTGGGGTAGGGTGGAACATTTGGGTTTGAGAAATGATTCTGCAAGCAACATCCAGACAGCGTGCATTACGCCGAGGTGGGTATAGGAGAATGCCCCCCCCCCCCCCCACACACACACACATAGTAGGCTGATGGGGGTCCGATGGGCCTCCCAGGTAAATTTAGAAAAATGTGATGGTCTGAGACCAATTCTAAGAGATCTCGTCGCTAGTTGCCTTTCGACATTACAATTGAGGAGGTAATCGGTAACTTTTTGGGGTGTACCTGGATGAATATTTGGTCGAAAAGTTCCATTTGTTTAAGTTCTAAAGTTGCATTGCGAAAATCTAGTTTTTTGAGGAGTTTTCATAATTTTGTCATCCCTAACATGCCCCGAAAAAATATGGAACTGCCCGAATAAAATGATTTTTTTCCAGAATAGTGGGGGAGGGGGGGGGGGGGGGGGTATTGCAGCTTGTAGCAGGTTACTTTCATTCTGGTGCATACATGTTGTCACAAAATTCGCTGGAGTGTCGTTATGATGCGTTGGTATGTGCATGTGTGGTGCTGAAACATATACGTATTTATTTAAAAGTGAGAAAACAGAAAATATAATGACAAAATATGATGAAAGTGTGTGGGTTGGGGGATTCTCTTCTCTTGGGTCCAATTTTAAATTGTACAATGTACATGTAAAAACAGCAAACAGACAATGCTTCAATTCCAGGGAGATATTAAGCAATTTAACTTTTATCATTTCTTTAATGACTTTTGAAGAATTGTACAATGGGAAGCTGATTGATTTGTGTCCCCATCACTAATCCAATTTCGGCAAGTGTCGAATCAGACATTTATTGCCACTGGTTTAATTACTAAACAAACTCCTGTAATTTGGCACCTGTGCAGACAGTTTCGGTGAGTATCTAATTAGATATTTATTGCTTACTGGTTTGATAACTAAACAAACACCTGTAATGAACCACGTGTGCAGTTAAGTTAGGGTAGGAGTGGCTGCTATTTTTTTTTTCGATTCGGTGTTTTGTATCGGAACTACCTACCAGGCCTTCATGTATTTCAATGGGAAGAGATGATTCATTACGTTTAAAATGAAAGTGTCAATGACACTGTAGCTCAACTTGACAAACTTGAACTTGGTAAGTTATAAATGAAATGGCAAAATTGAAGATCATTGGTACCAATGCCATTTTTTTTGCCAGTGGCAACATTTTTTGACAGAAACCGAAGAAAATCAATAGCTCCCATCTAGAGGCCTCCCCAAACAAGCATGCCAGGTTTCAAAGCAATCCAATCATAAATGTGCCCTGTAGGGTGTATAAAAGGGAAATATTGTGGTCTGACTAGACTAAATTCTAAGAACGTTGGCCGTGGCAACATTTTTTGACAGAAATGGAAGAAAATCGATAGCTCCCATCTAGAGGTCACCGTAAATAAGCATACCAGGTTTCAAAGCAATCTAATCATAAATGTGCCCTGTAGGGTGAGCCAAAGGAAAATATTGTGGTCTGACTAAACTAAGAACGTTGGCTGCGGCAACATTTTTTGATGGAAATTGAAGAAAATCGATAGCTCCCATCTAGAGGTTACTCCAAACAAGCATGCCAGGTTTCAAAGTAATCCGATCATAAATGTACCCTGTAGGGTGTGCCAAAGGGAAATATTGAGTCTTCTGACTAAACTAAGTTCTAAGAACGTTGGCCGCGGAAACATTTTTTGACAGAAATTGAAGAAAATCGATAGCACCCATCTAGAGGTCTCCCCAAACAAGCATACCAGGTTTCAAAGCAATCTGATCATAAATGGGCCCTGTAGGGTGTGCCAAAGAGAAATATTGAGGTCTGACTAAACTAAGTTCTATGAACGTTGGCCGTGGCAACATTTTTTGATGGAAATTGAAGAAAATCGATAGCTCCCATCTAGAGGTCACCCTAAATAAGCATACCAGGTTTCAAAGCAATCAAATCATAAATGTGCCCTGTAGGGGTGTGCCAAAGGGAAATATTGTGGTTTGACTAAACTAAGTTCTAAGAACGTTGGCCGCGGCAACATTTTTTGATGGAAATTAAAGAAAATCGATAGCTCCCATCTAGAAGTCACCCCAAATAAGCATACCAAGTTTCAAAGTAATCTGATCATAAATGCGACCTGTGAGGTGTGCCAAAGGAAATTGTGGACGTACGTACTAACATACGTACATACGTATGTACGTACGCCGACGGACGAGAAGTGATGGCAATAGCTCAGCTTGACTTTGTCAAGTTGAGCTAAAAATGACATTTTTATTGACCTTTCTTCTGTCGTTAAAATCTAATCCCCCCAAAACACTTTACCTAACGCAGATAACATTTAGACTAACCAACAAAAAAATCTCAAGTTGCGTCCCAATCATTTCCGAGGGGACTAAATTTCTTGAGTGGGTGGGTGGCTGGGTGGTGGTGGTGGTGGGGGTGGGGGGAGGGGGGGTCGCGGGGGTGGGGGGAACATTGTTTCAAAAATCTAGCATATGAGAACTATATAGCCTAAAATTAACACATATGAATTGTGATTTTTGTGAAAAGCACTGGGCGGTTTTGGCCGTTATGTTGGATAAAGAAAAGAGAAAGAAACGCATCTGTCGAGGTGGGTAGAGCACGACGGAGAGAAAATTTGTCATGAAATTGTCTCGAATAACTCACAAACTCCAGGTAGGGCTGCAACGATTCATCACAATTTCAATGCATCGCGATACTTTTGTACACGATACGCATATCGTATCGTTTCATGTGTATCACGATACAAACGATACACTTCCAGAAGGTTGGCATGATGTTGTCAGAAGTTGCATTTTCAGGCCCAACAAGTCTATTTTGTGCTTTTCCAACTTATAATTCCACCACAGGAGTCTGAAATTTTATCAGTATAGCTATAATTCACTTTCTATGTGATATTTACATTCCCAATGTAATTACGTTGGGAACGTAAATATCACGTTGAAAGTGAATTATAGCTATACTGATAGAATTTCAGACTCCTGTGATTCCACTTGTTCATTTGTATTTCAGTAAAATATCAACTCCGTCTAAATTATAAGCATAGTTTGAGGCAACAGTCCTCTCACCTCTGAGTTGAACCCAGACTCCCAGAGGTCCATTGGCTAAAACTTGCTTGTCTTTCTCAAGCACTAAAAAGGAAATTGGATGTTACTGGTGAAATGAAAGTTGGACTCTGTGCAGTTTGGGGGCCTTTTATTACTGATAATTCACTCTCAATGTACTGCATGTAATAAATCGTGAAAAAAATCGCGACATCGACACCGTAGCTGCGACGGGTGGTGCAATCTCACAAAATTCTAAGTTCATCAAGGGCCATAACTTCAAGAAAAAGATTTGGAAGAACACATGCATTGAACAGTGGCTAGACATCAATAAGATACACTTACATGCCAAATATAAAATCATTCCATGAAGTATTTCAAAAGTTATTGAGTTTTGAAACTCGTTGGTCACAGACAAACTCGTTCACAGACAGACCCACCGACCGACCGACAGACAGACCGACATTGCCACTTATAGAGCTGCTAGTCGCAGCTAAAAAATCGCGATACATATTGTATCGTGAGTGAGACGTATCTTTGCAGCCCTACCTTCAGGCTTCCTTTTGGGATGCGTTAGTAATTGTGTATATTTTGGGGGAGCAGAAATTTTAAGCCCCCCCCCACACCTACGCTACTGAATGGTGGACCCTCCCCCCCTCCCCCCCATGTCACACACATTAAAGACGACACTTGCAAAATAAATTCTTCAAAAAAGCAAAAAAATCAAAAATTTCAATTCACTGTTACAGTGATACCTGGCAGGATACCCATCAGGTGTCACAGCTTGGGTGAGGGAATTTGAAGCCACACAAATAGCCATTATTACAAGCGCCATGTACACATGTGTGGATAAAGTACATGGTTTTTGCATTTGTTTTTGATGCACATGACGCAGTTCGGACGGAATCACTCCTCAAGGGAAAAATTTATTCATTCAATTCATTATCGATGAATTTTGTGCACTGCTGTACAAGTAAGGGCAGGCCTACTCTTCAGAAAGAGCCGTCAGAAAACGCTACTAATGGATGTTCCAATTGACTTTCTTTCACAGTTTGCAAAAAAGGACGCTTTAATTAATTTTGATCGAATGTTTCAATTTGAATCAATGAAAAGTCTGGGTGAAATTGAGTAGGGACGAATTGTCCTCAATTCCCAAAGCAAGTGATGAGCAACGACATTGTTTCATACGGTCTACGTTGCTGTTGCTCATTGTGGGCTGTCATTTCACTTGAAAATCAAAATTCTGGGTCACATTCCCCAATATCATTGCGAATAAATGATTGAAATGAAACAAATTCTCCTGTTTTCTGTCACTTGAACGTGTTATTGTTCAATTCCAATCAGTGAACGAAGCAAGTGATTCAGGTGACCTCGTCCGTGAATATAACTAACAGATAAGCAATTGGCATTTTTTTTTTGGGGGGGGGGGGGTGGAGGTGGGGACATTGCAAAGTGGTGGTTTTTGTAAGAGGTGGGGGATAGTGTTAAGTGATAAATAGGGCGAGATGTTTGGAGGGAATGTCTGAGAGATAAAATAGCTACATGCTATGCATACGATTTCTGTGCTGCTGTCTTTTCTTTTAGTTTGCTATTGTTCATTCAAGTTGAAGCACATGTGCCAATACTCGTTATTTGAATGTTTATCTTCGTTTACAATCGGGAACAGAAACAAACTGTTACTGTACATGATATCCCTGGAGGACAACCACGAAAAAAAATGATAAACGCGTTTATCTTCGTTTACAACCGGGAACAGAAATGAACTGTCAAACGATACCCCTGGAGAATAACCACAAAAAAAAACCGATAAACGCATTTATTGAAAGTTTACAACCGCGTTTCGATTCCGGATTATACCACGGTTGTTCCTACAGCTACTTCCGACTTGTAGTGTATGTCAAATGTGATTGAATTTGTGAACTGGTAGGGTGCTAGAAGCCCATATATTGGCTTTACTAAATACTACAGGTTGTGGCGATGTCTACACTCTGTTGAGGAGCTTCCCTACTGACCCTGACAAGAATCATATTTTCTTTATGATGCATTGCTCAGTTACATTTGGTTGGATAGTGCCATTATCCAATCAAATATGACAGAACAAAACATGGTGATATGAAAACTGTGGTCAAGAAAATGTAGCACCTTTGGTGAGAGGACCCCCTCTCCCACTGGTCCTCATCCGAAGGGGCACGGAGGCCCGGAAGAGAGAATGCCAAGGAGAAGAAAGAAAAGTCCATCAACCAAGCGCAGGGACGCCCGGCGCTTGGAGGCTTTCCGGAACAGGAGGAAAGAGTTGAGTGAGGGGATGGAGGTCGTGGAGGCAGCAGCCAGCTCCCCTCCCAGTCTCACTGGAACACCCAACCAGCTGCTGGCTCCCGAGCCGGTACAGTTGGATGAGGAACGCTCAGTGGAGATTGAGGATGAACTGGAAGTTGCTTTTTCGCCGCCTCCCACTCCTCACTCCCCTCTTCCCTCACTGCCGGAAAACCTGAGAGTGAGATCTACGTCCGAACAGCCATCTCAACAACCATCATTCGAAACCAAGGCGAAGGAAATAGACAGAATAATCGAGGAAATCAAGATAGAATGTCGGGAAGTGAGGGAGAGAGATGAAAAAAGACGAGAGGAGGAAAAAGAAAAAGAAAAGGACATGGAAAAGGAAAAAAGACGGGAGGAGGAAAAACAAAAAGAAAAGGACATATCTATATCATCAATGATTCAAGCCCTAACTCAAGGAACATTACCGTCACCATTATCACCACCAACATCACCCAGCCAACCACCTCCTCGGAAAAAAATCAAGAAGAAGAAGCCCAAGCGGGGATAAACACACACCTGCAACGGTCGCAGTCTGAGCCTTGACTTCCCCCTCTGCTCCTTTGTCCCTCAACAGCATGAACTAAACAAACCAAAAACGTCAACAAGGGTCGAAAGGATCCCCCAGGGGAATCCAGGATGTCCCTGGTGCGCCTATGGCGCACCAAAACCTTGATCCACACCGCATGTAGGGCTCTATCAGTTAAATTCTGAGTAGCATTGTGAGAAACATTTGTGGCTTGAAATTTCAGTATTTTGACATTAGTATGCAGAGGGTCAAAACATCCACAGAATATGAAGCCTTAATGTTTTGACATCTACATTTCAAAATGGAGCCCAAATATAGGCTTCCAATACTTGACCAGTTCACAAGCCAGGCAATACAGACAGTAAAACATAATAATATCTGCACTATGTTGAACTGTCATAGTACCAAAACTGATCTGAACAACCAAAAACGTCTCTGTAGGTGTCCAAGATTTGCTTGGAAACAAGTGTAAAGTAACAGCAAATGTCATATTGCAGGAAAAATATGTAAAATCTCCAGGCCATTAAGAGTTAATGAGACCCCTTGTCAGAGAGTTTAAATTTATATCCCTAAAATTATATCTGCAATTTGTCGTAAAAACTTATTATTGGATCACATTCCTAAGCAGGCCTTTCGGTTGCCCCAAATGTGGTTCATTAAAAACTGTCTAACAAGACTGAATTGGTTAGTTTAATTCCTAGTTGCATTATGTGACATTGCATGTATGTGGGGTAGGTTATTTATTTATTGGGGTTTAATGACACTTTAAACAGCCAGGGTCAACTTGTGTTGGACCGTTTTACAGGTGGAGGAAGCCGGAGTATCTGGAGAGAACCACTGAGCAATGGCAAGCAACTGCCAGATTCCCAAATGTAATAACTCTGCACAAGCAGGTTTAGCATTGGTACAAGACAAGTGCACCAACAATGTGGCACTTTTCAAGGAAGTGTGGTAAAAAATCTGGACTCAGGTTTCTGTTTATAAGTGAAGGAAATCCCCAACTTCTGATGAATAAGCATTTGGTTGCTGAACCGATTTAAAAGATTGTCCATGCAGGGGCTGAAGTCGTGAAAAGTAGGCTCTACTAACAAAGGGAAATTTTGTAATTTTCATCTAATGGAAGAAATTTCATCCATCTTTACAGTGACAGAAAAGAAGAACATTACAATTTTGGCAGTCAAATTTTCTGCCACCTAGTTAACCAGGGCTGTCAGATAAGACCTAAAAGATCTAAAAGCCTGGTTCTAAAAGAATAAAATTGAAAAATACAAATTCAGACCTACAAGGGTTAACTGTTTTACTGATACAGCCCTCTGAGCAGACAGTAATATCGCAGCTCATTACCAAAGTTGCCTTCATTTAACCCATGGATCTAATTCTGACTTAGACAATAACTGTCAGCATGTTGATCCGAAGTGCAATGTATAACGTCGCAGTAACTGCTATTGTCTGTGGAGAGTTCCTGTGCACTGTACTGTTACATAGAATAGTAATTACAGATTGACTATAAAAAAAAAATCAGCAATGAAATAGTTACATAGAATCCCAAAGTCTTTCAAAGCTTATTTTAAAGGAAAAGAAAAAAAAACAAAACAAGACAGTCTAACGACATCCATATCCCCGCCAACTTTTATGTTATGATAGGAATAATCTCATTATCAACCTGGACATGTATTCATACCCAATAATGTCACTCAGCAAATATCATTTAATTTCTTTAATCACAACTGAAGATGTCTTCCAAAAACCTGACATTTTGGTAAATTCAAAGTCGACAAGGGATATAACTCTGATAAAATTTTGCGAATCAAAACTTCCTTTCCATATGCATATATTGATACTGCACACAAAGTTTCATAAAAATCAAATGAAAAGTGCAGGAAGAGTTACGCGGACAAGCATTTGTGATGGAAATTTTTCTATTGCTAAGGGACATAACCACGCCAAATTTGTCGCATCAAAAATTTCTGACCACATGCACATCTGCACTTGATACCGATACTTCAGACCAAGTTTCGTAAAAATCCAATGAAAAGTGTAGAAGTTAAGTGGACAAGCCTTAGTGAGGGAAATTTTGCTATTTCCAAGGGCCATAACCACGCAAAATTTGTAACCTCGAAAGTTTCTGACCACATGCACATCTACACTTGATACTGATACTTCAGACCAAGTTTCATAAAAATCTACTGAAAACTGTAAGAGGTGCTAAGCGGACAAAGTTTGTGACGGATAGAGGACTGCCGAACACGATTTCAATATACCCCTCCAGACTTCATCGGCAGGGGATAAATCATTTAATTTCTTTAATCGCAACTGAAGATATCTTCCAACAAGAAGGACGCCAACACCCTATAGCTCACCAACATTCCTCTTTGATAGTAACTTTGGCAAACACAAGAACTGTATCAAACAGGCTCATAACATGCGACAAAGCTGACCTAAACACAACCTCTTAAAAGTAAAACACAGAAACTGACATAAACACTAAGTTAAACATGAAAATCTGAGCTAAACAGAAAATTAAACGCAACTCAAAATGTCAAGACAAATGTTTAAAATGCAGGGTATGAGGGGTTAATCATGAAACAATGATACTGAGGAACACGTATGATGAATATAAGTGCCATGGGAAGAGAAGGAGCACAGCAGCTGACCTAAACACTTACTTGAAGATGAAATTCTGAGCTAAACAGAAAACTAAACGCAACTGAAAATGTCAAGAACAAGAGGCCCCAGGGGGCCTGAGGGCACTCACCTGACATGGTAGTCTAAATATCAAACCAGGGATTTGACTTGAATAAGCTGCATACGCCCCCTCCCAAGAAAAGCATATACCAACTAGATGAAGCGATTCTGCCCACACAATACACAGGATTTTCCTTCTATTTTCAGTTCCTGCACTTTACGTCTCAAAATTGAGATAAATGCATAAAAAACAGATTTTTTTCCCGAACAAAATACATTCAGCCTAAATTTTTTTCTTCTTCTTAAAATGCATAAAAAACGATATAACTAAATTTCCGGATTTTGGTCAAAAATTTTCCAAGTCCCACCCGGATCCCAAATTTTCAGTTTAAAAAAAAAATTTTTTTTTTTGTCTTAAAATTGACCGAAACGCAGAAAAAAAAACCCAAAAATTTTTATGGGATTTTGGTCCAAAATTTTCTAAGTCCCACCCGGACCCCAAATTTTCAAGGCAGAAAAATTTTTTTTTTGTTTTTTTGGTCTTAAATTGACCGAAACGCAGAATAAAAAAACCCAAAAATTTTTTCAGATTTTGGTCAAAAATTTTCTAAGTCCCACCCGCACCCCAAATTTTCAGGGGAAAAAAAAAAATTTGTTTTTGTCTTAAAATTGACCGAAACGCAGAAAAATCAAAAAAAATTTTTTTGGGATTTTGGTCCAAAATTTCGAAGTCCGCAACGGGACCCCAAATTTTCAGCCCAAATATCAACCCAGGGATTTGGCTTCAACAAACTTGAATCTCACCCCCCTAAGGATGCTGCATACCAAATATCAAAAGATTCTTATTGGGACATCTGAAGAAGAAGATTTTTCAAAAATACTCCTCATACTGCACTAATTTAAACATTTGGGCTCTCATAGAGAGCCGAAATATCGACCCAGGCAATTGATTTCAATAAACATGTGAAACAATCTTCCAAAGATGTTATATGTGAAATTTGAAAGCTTTTGGAGCAGTGGTTTCGGAGAAAAGTAGTCTTATGTTTTTCCCATTACCCACCGTGTTCAAAAATGCTGACTCAGCACTTTTTCAAAGTCCCCAAAAAGTACCCCATGATAAAACCGATGGCAATTTTTTTTTACCATTCCATTCTGTTGGTCCTAAGGAAGCTTCACAACAAATAAGAATTCTCAGTGCCGTGTAGTTTTGGAGATATGGGGGTTTTAATTTTTTCTATTTTTAGCTCCTGTGGTTCCCACGGGGCTAAGGGGAAAAAAAATTCTGCATAAATTAGGTACTTATGACCCAATAAGCACTCACATAAAATTTGGTTCAAATTGGCTTCGCAGTTTGAAAAATAGAAATTTGGGGTGGGGCCAAAATTTTTGCCCCTCCTTTAACATCGTCAAATATAGCCCCTCCAACGTCTCTTGAACAAACTTGAGTCTACACCTCAAAAGGAAGCTGCATACCAAATATCAAGTCTCTGCTATTGCTGGTTCTTGAGAAGAAGATTTTTTAAGAATTGGAGCATTTTTGCCCCATCCCTCTGCTCAATGTGAGCCGAAACCTAATTTGACCAAAATTATAAATGCCCTTATATAACCCCTACTCACATGAAATTTCATTAATATGTGGCCAGTGGTTTGGGAGAAAAAGGCCCAAACACCACCTTCATGACGGACGCCGGACGACGGACTAAAAGTGATCAGAATAGCTCACCCTGACTTTCAGTCAGGTGAGCTAAAAATGTTTAAAATGCAGAGTATGAGGGGTTAATCATGGAACAATGATACTGAGGAACATGTATGATGAATATAAGTGCCATGGGAAGAGAAGGAGCACAGCAGCTGACCTAAACACCAAGTTAAACATGAAATTCCGAGCTAAACAGAAAACTAAACACAACTGAAAATGTCAAGAAAAATGTTTAAAATGCAGGGTATGAGGGGTTAAATCATAGTAGAATGATAATAATCATCATACAGCAGCATTATAAAGGCCATGATATGGAAATAGGATAAGTGACCTAAACAGAAGCTTTAACATTATTGGACACGCTGACGCCGACGCCAACCGATCGAGCCATGCCAGAAGCTCACACAACTAAAGTTGGTGAGCTAAAAACCAGCAATTTTGGTAAATTCAAACATGACAAAGGCTATAACTCTGGAAAAATTATTCGAATCAAAACTTCCTTTCCATATGCACATCATATTCATACTGCATACCAAATTTCGTAAAAATCTAATGAAAAATGCAGGAGGAGTTAAGAGGACAAGCATTTTTGATGGAAATTTTGCTATTTCTAAGGGCTGTAACCACGCAAAAATATTTGTCATATCGAAAATTTCTGAAAACATGCACATCTACACTTGATACTGATACTTCAGACCAAATTTCGTAAAAATCCAATACAAAATGTAGGAGGAGTTAAGCGAACAAGCCTTTGTGATGGAAATTTTGCTATTTCCAAGGGCTGTAAAAAAACAAAATTTATTGTATCGAAAATTCCTGACCACATGCACATCTACACTTGATACTGATACTTCAGACCAAGTTTCGTAAAAATCCACTGAAAACTGTAGGAGGAGTTAACTGGACAAAGTTTGTGATGGAAGGATGAACAGACGGATGGACACCATTTCAATATACCCCTCTATACCCCATACTTCGTTGACAGGGGATAAAAACAAGAAGCCCCATGGGGCCTGAAGCAAAAATAATCTGGGCATCATACCTTTTCTTCAGTTGATCATGTAAAATGTAAACCTCCCCTATGAAGCCCCTTGATACAACCGATGTGGATTAATCTTAGTTACACACCTCTAGAGGGTACTGAATACAAAATTTTTAATTCTTCAGCAACATGGCCAATTCTGGCTCCCATAGGGAGCCAAAATATTAACCCAGGCTCTCGATTTGAACACACTTGGATCTGACCCCCCTAGAGATGTTCTATACCAAATATGAAAGCATTCTGACTGGTGGATCTGAAGAAGAAGATTTTGAAAGCTATTTCCTCATGCCAAACTAAGTTAAAATTTGGGCTACCATAGCAAGCCCAAGTATACACCTATGAATCTGATTCGAACAAACTTGAATCTGACCCCCCATACCAAATATGAAAGCATTCTGACTGGTGGATCTGAAGAAGAAAATTTTTTTAAATTATCCCCCATATTGAACAAAGTTAAAATTTGGGCTTCCAGAGGAAGCCCAAATATTAACCTAGGGACTTGGTTTGAACAATTTTGAATCTGACCCTCATAACAATGATGTATACCAAATATTAAAAGATTCTGACTGGTGGTTCTGAAGAAGAAGATTTTTAACGAATATTCCCCATATTACCCTATGTTAAAAATTTGGGCTCCTGTATTGAGCCCAAATATGAACCAATGGGCTTTATTTTAACAAACTTGTATCCTCCTATGAATGCTGTATACCAAATATCAAAAGATTCTGATGATTGGTTCTGGAGAAAAGATTTTTTAAAATTTTTGCAAATATACTGACTCAGCATTTTTTCGATGCCCATTACAGAACACCCTAACATTACCGATGGCAATTTTTTTTTACCATTCAATTCTTCTCTGTTCTGTGTGGTTTTGGAAATATGGGTGTTTGAAAATATTTCTATTTAGCTCCCAGTGTTCCCATGGGGATGCAGAATTTTCTTTTTTTTTTGGATGGGTCAAGTACTTAAGACCCAATAATGCCACATACCAAATTTTTTAGGCAAGTCTTGGCTGCTTATATAGGCAGCCAAGACTTGCCTAAAACAACTGCAAACCTACAGGATGAAGACTATCAAAGTGTAGCAAAAATGTAGAAAAATCTTTCCACCCTTAACAATTAATTGTTTACACAAACAGACAATTTTCATTTTCAACACACATCTACAACAAGTTTTACAGACACCATTTTTTTTATTGAGTCAATAAGGACACCTACTCAGTCATACATGTTACACAATTAATCATTTCACTCAATCAGACATCAAGTTGACCCATTACTTACCCAAGTTTCACATGACAAATCAATACCTATTCCACAAACAACCCGTTAACTAACATGACTAGGCAATGACACAAATAATTTTCTTTGAATAACCAGGAATAACTGAAAATTTTCATTATTATAGTCCAAAACATGGCTTATGTTAAGCTAATGCTATTCATGGAATCTCAAAATGACTTGTTGAAGTTTTCTTTTACCCTCTGCACACTGATGTCAAAACATTGAAATTTCATTTAGAAAATTCAATTTTGTTTGACAGAACTCATTGAGCTCTGTCAAGTGAGATTGGATTGGTTATATTCTCAGTTGCATTTTGTAAAAAATAAATTTGTAGGTTAACTTTTTACCCAACGTAAAGGCCAAACCAGCCAGCACTATTCTAAAAAATCGCCAATTAATTTTCATTATTTTTTCATTTTTTGTCTCAAAAACATAGGTTATGTTCTCTCTATGGAACGAGCTCATTGAGCTCATTCCAACGAGGGGTCATAACCTATGTTTTTGAGACAAAAAATGAAAGTGTCAATGACACTGTAGCTCAACTTGTCAAGACAAAGACATGTACATGTATAGTATGTGACACAGCAATGACAAACATCTAGGTAATGACCTGATAACAAAGGTACATATAGAGTATTGTAACGGTCGGTACATAAATACTGACCGTTGCCTGTAACAAATGTACAGGTAAAGTATTGTAAAGGTGGGTGACAGTCAGATGCTAAACTAGAAAAGAAATCTTTGAGTCCCAGAGTGGGTCTGACTGAACCCCAAAATATTTGTTCTCATAGCACAGTGATAATAAAGGCACCCCAAAACACACTCGTTCCTGTCCCAAGGTGAAAACAAAGGTACCCAAGAAGTTTTGTGAAGATCAGTTCATAAATACGAGCTGTATAGAACTTGTGACAAAAAACTGATTGGACCTAATTTCGGTACTTCGGTATTTCTGGCAGGCATCTTGAATTTTGGACCGTACCCAGAAACACTCATTCTCGTCCCAAGGTGATAACAAAGGTACCCAAGAAGTTTTGTGAAGATCGGTTCATAAATACAGCCTCTACCCTGAGCCGTATTGACATGTGTGCTTACATTGTGTAAGTAGCACTGAATAAATCAAAGTTCATCTAATTTGCATAATTTCTGCACGAAAAAAAACCCCTTACAATATGTGATGTATTCCATGTTACTAAACATTCATACAAAAATTTATTCAAATCAGAACTTTCATACAGAAGTTCTGTACAAAAGACTGATTGCACTAATTTTGGTACAAAATGGCTGCTGGTGGACATCTTGAATTTCGGACCACACCCCAAAACACTCGTTCTCATCCCACGGTGATAACAAAGGTACCCAAGAAGTTTCATAAAGATTGGTTCATAAATATGGCCTCTAGTCTGAGCTGTATAGAAGTTGAGTACAAAAAACTGATTAGACCTAATTTCGGTACAAAATGGCCACTGGCAGCCATCTTGAATTTTAGACCGCACCTAGAAACACTCGTTCTCGTCCCAAGGCGATAAGAAAGGTACCCAAGACATTTCGTGAAGATCAGTTCATAAATACAGACTCTAATCTGAGCCATATTGACATGTGTACTTACTGTGTGTAAGTCGCACTGAAAAAATCAAATAATTTGCATAATTTCTGCATGAGAAAAAACCTGCATTATATGTGATGTATCCCATGGTACTAAACATTCACACAAAAAATTATTCAAATCAGCACTTTCATATGGAAGTTCTGTGCAAAAATCTGATTGCACCTAATTTTGTACAAAATGGCTGCCATCGGCCATCTTGAATTTCAGACCGGACCCCAAAACACTCGTTCTCATCCCACGGTGATACCAAAGGTATCCAAGAAGTTTCGTAACAATCGGTTCATAAATACGGCCTCTAGCCCGAGCTGTATTGGCATTTGCACTTACATTGCTGAAAGTAACACCAAAAAACATCAAAATTAGTCTAATTTGCACAATTTACGCACGAGAAAAAAACCTGTATTATATGTGATGTATCCCATGGTACTAAACAATCATACAAAAAATTATTCAAATCAGAGCTTTCATATGGAAGTTCTGTACAAAAAACAGATTTCCGCATCGTCGGTACAAAATGGCGGCTGGCAGCCATCTTGAATTACGGACCGCACCCCAAAACACTCGTTCTCGTCCCACGGTCATAACAAAGGTACCCAAGAAGTTTCGTAAAGATCGGTTCATAAATACAGCCTCTAGCCCAAGCCGTATCCAATTGTTGACGTACGGCCAGATGGACAGACGGACGACGGGCCATGACAAAAGCTCAAATTTGGCTTCGCCAAAGTTGAGCTAAAAATTAGTTATTCAAGAATATTTTCTGCAAGTGTCATCTGCTTTTCATGTTAGGTAAAGGGTTAAGTTCTAATATTTTGGCATTTGTGTGTAGATGGTTAAGCATTTTGTCCCTTAATAAAACAAGAGTCCCCCATGGGGCCTGAGGCGCACATCTGACAATAGTTGTTTAAAGAAGGATTTAATTAACATCTTTCGCTAGTTAACACTACAGAGGAATGAAGTTATTTAATTCTTTGTCCATGCCAGATAATTTTTTTCTAGTACTGGGATGCTACCACAGACATAATGCCCCGATTTCCAGTAATGTAAAACTTGGGAGTCCAAATATCAACCTAGGAACTTGAGCAAACTTGAGTCTGAGCCCTTCCTTTCCACAACCAGGATGCTGTATACAAATATGAAAGCAGTCTGACTGGGGGATTTAAAGGAGAAGATTTTTAAAGAAATTTCCTCATACTGAACTAAGTTGAAATTCGGGCTACCATAGGGGGCCCAAATATTAATCCAGGGACGCAATTTGAACTAACTTGAATCTCACCCCTTTAGAGATGTTGTATACAAAATACAAAAGCATTCTGACTGGTGGATCTGGAGAAGATGATTCTTAAAGAAATTCCCTTATATTGCACTAAGTTATAAATCAGGCTCCCATAAAAAGCCCAAATATTGGGACTTGATTTGAACAAACTGGAATCTGACCTAGATATCTTTATTCCTGGACAAAAGCTTATGTCAAATTGTAGATCCTTGTGATCAAGACCATTGGCACAACCATGGGCATATCCAGGGATAATTTGGGAACACCTGTCCATATGTGCCGCAGGTGTAATCGAAGGCCATAGAGAAGGAAACTGAAAGTAGGATTACCGTACTGAAAGCAACATTTTTAAAAGACACAAAAGTTGAAATTACTGTAATGCCTCCACATGCTTTCTGCGTACCTGTTCATGCGGTTTTTTTTTTTTATCAGAATGCATTTGCCTCAGGCGTATTTCTAGTCAGCTAAAGTAGCCTAGTTCGGGATTCAAGGGATTAGCTTCATGTTGATTTTAGTCAAGTATAATTTTTCCTGAATTTTGATCATTTTAGAAGACTATGGGATAGAGATTATACACAAATACAATGAGTTTGGGCACCTGTAGTTTGGGCGTCCAAACTGGTATACCGGTACCAAAAACTGGTATACCGGTTGTTATCTGGAGATGGCTCTGACAACAACCACAAAATAAACTGGGTTCTTTCTCACTTGATGCACAACATACATACCAAGTTTGGTTAAGATCAGTGAAGTAGAAATTCAAATACAGAGCAGAACCAAACTTTGGTCTCCAGATGGATGGATGGACAGGCCGTACCATGACTATATGCCTACAAAATCATTTTCAGGAAGATGAAAACTGCCTCTACACATCTTAAAATGAAACCAGAGGCTCAAATGAACCCACAACACTCACATAGATTGAGTTGTCTACATAGAATGGAAAGTGGATGAGAGAGAGGTAGGTGAGGGAGAATAAATTTGTTAAGCCAGGATGAAACCTGTCTACATTTACCATATGGGGAGAGTAGATTTTTGGAGTTAATTATAATTACTGTTTATTTTAGGTTCAACTGCTTGCTAAATCAAACACACCAGTGAAAAACTAGAGAACAAAATCTGTCCTCAAATGCTATATAAACATGGAAAGGTCTAGAGAAGAACCATTCCAAAAAGATCCCAGAAACTTGGTAGGTACAAAATCTCCAACAAAATATTGTGTGTAAAATTATTGATCATTTGAGGAAACTCCATACCAAATAACCATCATCTATGTTATTCAGTTCAGTACAAAACTATATCTGAATTTTTCCACCCTTCCCACTTGGCACTCAAGAGTGTTTATATGAAAGAAACTGGTGGAAAATGACATTGGCAATGATACAGTCCAACTCGGTGATGGTATGACAACCTTTTAGTGGTTTTCTGAATGCCAAAAAAATACCAAGTATAAAAAAGGAGTTCATCAAATTATACTAAAATTACAAAAGACTTGAAAAGACATCATGCAGACACCCCCATGATTCCAGGAACTGAATTCAAGGCATTCAAGGACTTCAGTTGTTTAATTCAAGCATTTCCATTTACAATGTGGAACTGACAATTCAACCATTTATATCTTGGCAGAGTATAATGGTCTTTGTCAACAAGATATAATTAGATAAATTTGTATTTGGATACCAAAAGGGAGTACCAATCTTTATAAAGCACTTTCAAGAACCCATTTGATGACGAGGCTATTTTCAAGTACTTTCAAGGCCTGGAAATATTTATGTGGATTATCACCTTCCTTTGCTCTATGAAGCATACTCTGTTTTTATATCTTTCATGATATTCATGTAATATGTTTAATTATGGCATGCTGCTCATTATTGTAAGATAAATTCTGATGTTTGTTAAGTCACAATTTTATAATTATTATACAATTATGGACTTTTGTGGTGGTGAATATGATGTGATATGAGCCTAAAAAACTTATATTGACCGAGGCCTTAGCTGAGGTCAATATAAAAATTTTCAGTTCATATCACATCATATTTACCACCACAAAAGTCCATAACTATTTTATTATATACACCACCCAAAAAAAACCAATCTTCTATTTGTCAATTAAAAGTTCAATTAAATCAACCAGGGACCAATACTACAAAACTTTTACAACTGAATTTTCTAGAATTGTATTTTCTACTTATTAATAGAACTGACTAAAATGAATCATTAGCATTTTAAAAGATATGGAAATTTGCCAACTGGAAAATTGCCACATCTTTGAAAATGCTAATGGTTCATTTCAAACCATTTAAAGTCATAACTGGAACTACAATTCTAAAAAATACAACTGTAAAAGTTTTATAGTACTGGGCCCAGAAATACTTGTATTTAAACCTTGATCTAACATGGTGACCAAAAATGGCCAGAAAATTAACCAGGATAAGCCTTCCACAGCCTAATATATTTCAGAAGTTTCTCAATAAAACCATACAGATATGGATATCATTAGAACCAGCTCGTCAGACGAGCTGGTTCTATTGATATCCATATTAGTATGGTTTTATTGAAAAAATGTGAAATTTGTTTCTGAAAACTGTGAACTTTAATTTATTTTAAAAAAAATACTGTGATAGGTAAAGGGTTAACAATAAAATAGTTATCATCTGCAGAATAACATAAAAATAATGTTATAGAGATTACGTCAATTGAAATAGAACTAGAGCTGGGATTTCCAAAAGCAATATTTAGAAAGTTGATATTCACTTGAAAACCGGTGTACATCAATTTTTGATTACCAGTCACATGTACAAGATCCAGCCAATGGAAATGTTATTTATAAAGTATATAATAAAAATTTAGCAAATAGTATCAAGTGTATCAATTCTTCAGTAGAGTATATAAGCTCTCTGGAGGTGTGGTCCCCTTTTAATTTTCTGTAGGGTCTGTTCCCATAAAATTATTTCTGAAATTTCAACAAGTTTTCAGGGATTTTAAGGACATGTGACTACCCTTAATAGTACTTGAGGGGTTCTTTTAACTCTTAACCTGCTGCATATTTTCTTCGAGTTTTCCATAAAATTTACTCATGCCTGCTCTGAAACAGCCATGACTGATTTTGAGGGAAAATTCATACAAATGAAGCCCAAACAATATTCATGAAAAGATTAATTTATTTATTTATTGATGTTTAAGTTCATTTTTTGCATCTGTATCATGCATGCAATAGAAAGTATAAAGCCAAGTTTATACAGAGCTACCCACTTTAGAGGATTTCCAACAACAACACTGGTTACTGCATCTCATTTTACAAGTACAAGAGAACTTGTTTACCACAGTAAACAGTCACTCCTCTATCTCCCATGTTACCAAAAGGAATTCATGACATGACTGATCCAATATGAAGGGATATTATAAGTTATAGTGTGCTTAGTTGGCGGATATGGTGTTATATGAAGTGATGCAAAAACAATGTTGGGTGAGGCAGTACATATATTCATACATTTATTTTACCAGAATGTGTGTTTCCAGAGTGTACTTTACTCATTTTCCAAGCAAAATCTTGTTCCGACGAATTTCTTAAAATATTTCATAGTGCAAATGACCAATTTTTAACATCTGCTTTGGGTGATGCAATGGCGCAAACTCAGTTTTTGTTTGAGTTATACATTATTGATTGGTTTATAAATAGCTCAAGACTGTATTAAGTGGTGATCTATTTTGGCAGTGCACTCTTGGCAAAGTGTTTTTTTTGAAGTCAAGGTGAGGATATTTACTGGGAATCCAAAATGGCATCTACTCAATATGGATCCATATAGGGTGACTTCAACCTGTGAGGTGAAAGTATATGGCTCAGTCTTCAGTGACTGATACTGTATGCTGATTGGTTTAACTGGTTGAGTGCAAGGTAGGAACCACTATCATGGCTCTATTGAAAAGTGCAGAAAGCCCTTTAGTGGCTTTATACTGTAGGCATTAGCTTATGGTTTGCTGGGCAGTATCAAGAAAAATGTCAATATTATTTATTTATTTATTTATTTATTTATTTATTTATTTATTTATTGGTGTTCAAGGTCACATATTTTAGCACAATGGCTAATCATGACCACAACATGAGTATCAACTCAAGACCAGGGGTGAGCGTTAATAAGACATGTTGGCCATTTTAGAGAGGGTTTACACCTCCCAAGCATTGGTGACTGGGTCCTATTTTACCAGTAAAAGAGAGCCTGTTTACTGCAGTGAATAGGCACTGCTTCACTTCCCGGGGTTCGCGCGGGGAGACGTCAATATAAAATTGTTTTGTTTCAATTTATTGGAGTGCCATAGGGAACTCTCCAATAAATTGGTACAAAATATTTATTTATTTATTGGTGTTTAAGGTCACATACTAATGCACAACGGCTAATCGTGACCGTGACAGTTTTACAGGTGGAGGAAGCCAGAGTACCCAGAGAGAACCACCGAGCAGCGATGAGCAACTGTCAGCTCCTCAACATTCTAACTCTGTTCAAGCTTCACTCAAGCAGGTTTACAGCAGTTGAAGACATGCACCATCGTTGTGCAGTACGCCTTAATACACAGCGTCATTGTGCCCCCATGTAGGCAACCGGGATAAAGTGGCTTGCCCAAGGACACAATGCAGAGCGTCCCAGATGGGGATCGAACTCGGGACCTCTAGCATAGAAGTCCAACAGTCTACCACTGAGTCACTGCTCTCCCGGTACAAAACAAATTATTTATGAACAAAATCTTCCTTAACTTAGCCTCCCATTGTTGGTGACATGGTATCTTTGAAAAAAATATGTGTGTTACAAATCAAGTTTGAAAAATAATTTTGCACTCTACCAGTTAAGAAGCTTGCTGGTAAAATAAGTTTTGTTAATAAGAGACAGCATTATCCCAATTCTGGTGATACAATTATTGCTGTCCTTTTGAGAATATCTTCCAGGAGTATATAAAGACTTCAACCATTTGTATTAAAACATACAACTGGTTCATGTCTTGATATAACGAAAGTTGCACCAATCATTTCTTATCATGAAAAACTCAACCATGTGTATCAAACTTGATGACTCCCAGTTTTCATGTTCTGACCATAAAAGTATAGAATAAAACTTCATTCTTGGGGTTAGAAAATTTGTTTCTTGGTTAACCCTAAAGGGCCGAATTCCAACTTTAATCACATTTTTCTACAACAAAACAGGTGCCCCAACATGCAGTTTCGGGGTAAGTTTGCAAGTTACATTCAAAGTGCCAAGGCAGTTGTTTCTAAGCAAGTCTTGGCTGCCTACATAAGCAGCCAAGACTTGCCAAGAAACAACTGCAATGTCATAGGATGTGGATTGTCAAAGTAAAGATAAAATGTGTAAAAAAAATCTCCAGGCCCTTAAGGATTAAGTGTATATTTTGAATATGGATCTGCTTGTTTAATGCATCACCTCCAATGAAAGCTTTGACGCCTTGAACTGGAAGATTGAGTATTTATTACTTATTTATTGGTGCTTTAGGTCATTTTCAGCATCAATGGCTATATCATTGGACGCAACATAGGTTTGAAGTCAAGATTACACCAATGCTGCACACTTTAGAGGACTATCGCCCTGGACTCTGGTTACCAGATCTTATTTTACAAGTAGAACAGAACTTGTTTACCACAGCAAACAAACACTGCTCCGCTGCCTAGGTTCCCATGGGGGGGGGGGGGGGGGGGGGGGGGACTTAGTGATTTGGGTAAGTCCTTGCATATTGGGATTCAAGCTAACCATTTTTGTTACCAAATTAAGAAAATTGTACAATGTTTATGCACATTGGTATCATGTGTCTTGCACAATGATTAGAGAAATCATGTATTTTTTGTATTCAATGACAGGAAGTAGTTCTGTGAGGCCCTGTTGGAAGGTGCTGAGAATGGTCTTTTCAACATTTTGTTACATAACAGAGCATCTTGAGCAAAAATATGGTTCATATATACCCCTTTACAGAAAAAAGTGCAGGACTTTTCTACGATATTTTCAAGCACTTTGTCAGATCTTCTCTCCAATATCATCTTAATTACCTTCTATAAGGAGAGTTTTAATCATTAATCTGGTTGAAGCATTGGATTTGAGATCAGAAGGTTGACAGTTCAATCCCATCACACTGAGTCCTTGGGCAAGATACAAGATACTTCAACCCAACAGAATATGTGGAGTACAATGGCGCTGTGTATTAAGAAGTAGGACAGGATGGTACACTAGCCTTCAACTGATGCTAACCTGCTCATGTTGGGTAAGTATGCTGGAGAGGCTGAGAGCTGCTCGCCATTGCTTGGTGGTTCTCACTGCGTACTCCGGCTTCTGCCATCCATAAAACTTGACGGGATATAACCCTAGCTGTTGAAAGAGTTGCTAACTCCAATAAAATAAAAATTATCTCTCTTATTTGGAAACATACCAGTAAACAATTCTTATACGTGTATTCCAAAACAATAGTGCCTGCACCAGACACTCATCCTTGGAAGCTCTCTCAAAGAGCTTCCAAGAATCAGGGTCAGTGCTTTCAATATTTCAGTGGATAAAAAACACAATACCACAGCTTATAATCACACATTTTGATCAATACAAGCAAAATAATTACCTAAAGATATATTTCAAGGACTTTTCAAACAAATTCTGAATTTCAAGCATTTTCAAGACCCTGGAATTTCAGTTTCGGAATAAAAGCACTTTTAAACATTTTCAAAATCCTGTATGAACTCTGAAAAAGAAGATATTCAACCATGGTACACTGGAGTGCTCAAGTCAGCTTCGGCGCTGAACTATAGTGAAATCACCCAAATCTAAATGGGGAAAACAGCCAAAAGCATGTTCACTTAACCTGGACATTAGAAAATATAGTGTACAGATCTCTTCTTAAGATCAAAAAGCAATTAATGAGGAAGAATATTTCAGAAGGGTTTTCATAGGCTGTAGGACTATTGGAAGGTGTTAAGGGGCTAAGACCCCAGCAACCCCCATCAAGCAGTAATTTTGTATTTCAGTTTTGGATAGACAGCTAGGCAAGGGGAGGAAGCTGGGGTACCAGGAGAGAACAACCAACTGACAGTGGAGTACTTGGAGAGAACAACCAACTGACAGTAAGTTATTTATTTATTTATTTATTTATTTATTTATTTATTTATTTATTTATTTATTTATTTATTTGTTCGTGATTAAGATCACAATCATCACATACTTATGCACAATGGCTAATCGTGACCGTGACAGTTTTATGGGTGGAGGAAGCCGGAATACCCGGAGAGAACCACCGATCATTGACAAGCAACTATCAGCTCCTCAACATTCTAACTCTGTTCAAGCTCTGCTGAAGCAGGGTTACCGCGGTTGAAGATATGTGCACCATCGACGTGCAGTACGCCTTAGTAAACGGCATCATTGTGCCCTCATGTAGGCAACCAGGATAAAGTGCCCTGCACTGACAGTAAGCACCCACAACTTTTTCATTGTACTAAACAGGCTCCTGCAGGAGTCAATTTCAGGTCACGGGTGAGCAACTGAGGGTTGAGGGTATTGATTTATTTATTTATTGGGGTTTAATGACACTTTCAACAGCCAGGGTCACCTCATGTCGGACAGTTTTACAGGTAGAGGAAGCCAAAGTACCTGGAGAGAACCATCAAGCAACAATGAGTAACTGTCAGACTCCCCAACGTACTAACTCTATGAAAGAAGGGTAAGCAGTGGTTAAGACCACTATCGACGTGCAGTACACCTTAGTACACACCGTCAACGCGCCACCATGAGGGCAATCCGGATGAAGTGTCTTTTCCAGGTATACAATTCAGTTACCACTGGTGGAGATCGAACCGTGGACCTTTCAGTTTGAAGTTCAATGCTGTAACCACTGAGCCACTGTGCTCCCGAGTGTGTTGATCAAGAACACAACTTAGAAGAAAGAATGAACACCATCTAGAAATCTTAAGTCCAATATGCTAACCAATGAGCCACTTGTGCCTTCAATTAACCCTTTATCCATAATACACATTATCAAAAGTTATTTTAACTATTTTTTTTTCTATTTTTTTACAAAATTTCAACAAAACCTTGTTGAGCTTGTTCCATCGGGAGGTCAATGATATGATTTTGTTGGAAAATTTTGCACCTGCATAATTTACAAATGGAGTAGTTGAAAAAAAAATGTTTTTCAGAACACTTCAACGAAACCATATAACGTGACCCCTCATTGCCATGAGCTTAACAAGTTTATTCTAATGAGGGGTCACATGATAGGTTTATCGAAATTTTAGGAAAAATTTAAAATAAAAAAAATTCAAATAATAAATTTTTATAAAGTGTGTATTGGGTTAAGAGTTACATACTTTTTTCCAACTGCTCAATTTGAAAATTGCACTAGCAGGTGCAGCCGATTCAATATGTGAAGGGTTAATGGGAGATATTCAATAATGCATATTAAAAAGAGATTGCACTTCTAAGGAAAGCCAGTGAGACTTTCTCAATCGAAGTTACATAATTTTTACAAGCATTTGCATGGTTCAACAAATATCTGACAATCCTGTACAGAAGGTGTCCCATAGTACACAGTTATATAAAATCAACAGTCAGTACAAAAGCTATAATCATAGGGTATTCATTTCACATATAATGAAACTAAAAGTAGTCAAACAAGCTTGGGTAGCTGAGATTACTTTATAGAGTCAATTGCCCTCACAATGGGGTGATCTACTTCTATTAGATAACATCACATCAATCAGCTTGAACTGAAACAGATTCCACCCACAACCTGTAGTAGTGAATCCCATGCTCAGTTGAAACCTTAACTCCTTGCATGTTGCTAGCAAATATTCCTGCTCATAAAAGAAAATCTCTTGAAACAAAAATAAGTAAAATTTGAGAACATTTAACAAAAATTTCCCCCTGTAAATTGTGCCGAGTTTTTGGTCAGTGCTAACTTGAGCCAAATTTCAAGGAATTTTTCATTAAATCTAGTCATGGCTGCTTCAAAGCAGCCATGACTAGATTTAATGAAAAATATTTTTAAAATACTCGGAAGGTTAAGAGTTAACCCCAATGGAACAACCACATCCAGTCAGTGGTAATTATAAACAGTGCCATTTAAATTTTATGTTTTCATCATTTGTCTTAAAAAGATAACTTATGATCCTCATTTGAATGAGCTCGCTGTAAAAAGAGATCTTAAGCTATGTTTTTGAGGCAAAAAATGAAAATACGTAATTAATCAAAATATTGTTTGGGAAAAGTTGTTAGCTATTCATGTTACATAACTCTGAACTCAATGCATACGATATAAAAATTTATTTTAATTATGTTTTTCAAATTTAAAAAAAAGATTCAACAAAACCATATCATGTGACCCACGATCCCCCCCCCCCCCCCTCATTGGAACGATCTCAATAAGCTTGTTCTAATGAGGTGTCACATGATATGGTTTTGTTGATATTAAAAAAAAGATTTTTTAACAGTTCAATTTATAAATATGTGGATGGATATGGCAGATTCATTAGGTAAAGAGTTAACACACATAAATAAGTCAATTTATCAAAAATCAACTTTCAGTTTAAATAAGATCTGTTTCAACTTTAGAGTTTGTATGTAGTGTGCTGTTACAATATGCATGTACTAAGTCACCTTGGGTTGGAAGCGCATTTAATAATATTACACAATTCACAGTGATTATCTGAAATCATACATGTCCAGGATATTTATTTATTTATTGGTGTTTGAGGTGACTTTCAACATCTCTGGTTATCTCATGACAAGACACAGGTAGGAGTCAAATTTATCCAGTCATTTATACTTATGCAGTCCACTTTAGTGGACTTCCACCCCAGGTATTGGATACCAGGTCAAATTTTACCAGTAAAGCATAACTTGATTACTATGGTGAACAAGCACTGCAACACTTGCCCGAGTTCCCACTAAAGGAATATATGGGATAACACATTCTATTTAAAAGCAAAACAATATTGCAAGATATACATTTTCCCTATAGATTCACAAATCTGTTACTTCATTGGTGTTTAACGTTGTTTTCAATATCTGTTGTTATATCAAGGCACCAACACAACAATGAAGTTAAGATTGGCCAACTGTTGTTACACCTATGCTTCCCACTTTAGAGGACTCCCATCCCAGGTGTAGGGTCATATTTTACTAGTAAAATAGAACTTATTTATCACTGTAAACAAACACTGTTCCACTTCCCGGGGTTCCTAAGGGGAAGAAATTCACATGAAAATATTTTTTAAAATGCATTTTCAAGTGAACTTATACCGAGCGTGGTGGCTCGGTAGGTAGAGATGCAGGCTGCAAGCCGAGAGGTCCTCGGTTCGAATCTCACCTACGGCAACCACATTGTGTCCTTGGGCACTTGTCTTCAACCAATGCTAACCCTGCTTGTGTGGAGGTAGTACGTTGGAGAGTCTGAGAGTTGCTCGCCATTGCTCAATGGTTCTCTCCAGGTACTCTCGCTTCCTCCACCCATAAAACTGTCAGACATGAGGTAACCCTGACTGTCTAAAGTGTTGTTAAACCCCAATAAATAAATAAATAAATAAATAAATAAATAAATAAATAAATAAATAAATAAATAAATAAATAGGTGAACATATAAACTAAATCTAACTATCAGAATAATTAGTTTACAATAGGGAATTAACATTTTCAACACCTCTGGTCATATTGTATATGAAAGTTTTATGGATGGAAGAAACCAGAGCATCCTGAAAGAACTACTAAGCACTGGTGATTAACTGTTCGACCTTCCAACTTACTAACTTAGTGCAAGCAGGGATTAGCACTGGCTGAAGGCATATGTACTATCAATTGGCTGTATGTCTTATAACCTTGCATCACCATGTACCCACTTGGATGACTGGGATTAACTCTGAACCCGCTGAGTATTTTCATGATATTTTCATCAAATCTACTCATGGCTGCTGTGAAGCAGCCATGACTAGATTTGATGAAAAATTATCTAAATGGAACACAAGAAATAATTGGTGAAAAAATCCTATCAATTTACAGCAGAAAATATTATTAAATGTGCCCGAATTACACATAATTTAGTGACAAGAGAAGCCGTGTGCTGGGCAGGAATATCTGCCAGCAGCATGTAAAGAGTTAGGTGTTTTGTCCAAGGACACAACACAAATGACCCGGGTCAGGATCAAACCTTCAACCTTTCAATCTTAAGTCTTTCATTATAACCAACTAGATGAGGCCTGTCCCAACTTGGGACCAAGAATATCCCCCCTGAACTAAGTCTGTGACCTTGACCTTGTAGACAGACATTCCAACCTTATTTGTGACACACCCACTGGTGGTGGGCAACATTAATACCAGGTATCATTAATATCCTTCAAGGCGATCAAAAGTTATGAGCTGGACATGATTTGCAAAGACAGACGGACGGACGGACGGACGGATGGATGGATGGATGGACAGATGGATGGATGGGTTGACAGACAGACAGACAGACAGACAGACAGACAGACAGACAGACAGACAGACAGACAGACAGACAGACAGACAGACAGACAGACAGACAGACAGACAGACAGACAGAGTGATTCCTATATACTTTGTTCGTGGAGGGTATAATAAGCCACGATACTACCAAACTCTCATGGTAAATATGTTACTAGTATTTGTCAAATATGAGAAAATCTGGACCTGTGGTTCATAAGATGAAAACATTTGTGTTCCTTGGTATATGGTACATGACCCACTGGCAGGTCAATATCGGTGTGCATCCTAATCTGCTGGATCAGTAGAAATATGTATTCTTAAATTTAATGTTGTGTACTCAATGCAATTTTGCATCATTACTCCAAGGCCAGTGAATTCTTTCAGCTGGGAAATGTCCCAACCACAGTCAATAACAAAATCAGCACAATTACTGTGTTAACTGAGGCTAGATAACCCTCCCTAGATGTCATTGGTGTTAACCCTGGGTTATCTCCAACACTTCATGAACAGACAGGAATTGCATTCTCTGTGCAGTGTTATGTGAAAGTCAAACCAGACAATATTTCAATCTTTTTTAACTTTTGTTTTTTCATAACTGGCAAAACTTGATTAACTGGTGAGTACTAAATTATTTTTAGTCATCAAAATTTGTTCATGTGTCTTTGGCTTATTATAATTTATGGGAGAGTGCCTTTCGGCACTCTCCCATAAATTGTAACAAGACAAATTCTAATAGACAAACTAAATTCTAAATTCACTTCATAGATAATATGAAGCACATCCACAGAATACAAAGCCTTCATGTTGCAGTACCCACACTGCAGAATAAAGCCCAAATATGAGCTTCCAGCCAAGCCAGAAAATAAGCAGACTGTCATCTGCAAAATGAAGTCCCCAGAGGGTAGCATCACTAAAATTGCCCTCTGTGAACCTCAGTCTGAATCAGGGTCTCAAAACTAAACAGAAAGAGGTACCCAGAGAATAAATTGGCCTACTGTATGGGATAGCATCATCAAATTCACCCTCTGGGGACCTCATTTTGCAAATGTCAGACTGCTTATTTTCAGACCTGCTTCCAGCACTCTACCAGTTAATCGGGAAACTGTCCAGCACCAGTACTCCACCTCAAGGTCAACAGCTGTAAGTTTGTTTAACGCGTAAAATTTTTACATTTCTAGCAATAAATAAATGCCCAGCAATAGAATGACAAACTATCCCAACAACCTGGGTATAATTTCTGCAGTTGACCTATTACTCATTTTGTCAGATAAAGTATTTATGGGCATAACATGAAATGTGAAGATATAATTAGTGTGACTGATGGTTGTATTCAAATCAAAACCTCCACTCATAAATGCTCTTTCTGATAGCAATGTAAAGGTATAACACTTGACTAATTTAATTATTATGTTGGTTAAAGGGGTAAAAACCATTAATTTTATTAATAGTTTGTACAAGGGAACAAAGTAATAAAAGTATCTGAAATAAAAAAAAATATCCATGGTCTATTAATTTGACTGATAGAGACTGTGCCAGATAGAATAAGTTGCAGTTCGTTTTTGTTTGTTTACTGGGGTGTAAAAATACTTTCAATAGCCAGGGTCATAACATGTCACACAGTTTAACAGATGGAGAAAGCTGAAGTACTTTGAGAGAACCACCCAGAAATGGTGAAGAACTCTTTGACTCTCCAACTTACTAACCCAACAAGCAGTGTAGTGGCCCAGTGGTTGGAGCATTGGACTTTAAAATGAAAGACTAGTGGTTCAATCCTGATCAGCTGTGTCCTCAGGCAAGACATTTAATCATGATTCCCTCCCCTCCCCCCCCCCCCCCCCCCCCCCCCCATGGGGGCACAGTGTCACTGCACACTAAGTAAGGCATACTGCATGTCGATGGCGCATTTGTCTTCAACCACTGCTAACTGTGCTTTTGCAAGTTGAAGAGTTCAACAGTTGATTAATCCTGCTCGGCAGTTCTCTCCAGATATTCTGGATTTCTCAATCTCATTAAAAATGTCCAACATGATGTGACCCTGCTTGGGCAACAAGTAAGGCTAGGGGCTAATGTCCACCCCCTGGTCAACACATCAAACATATTTTCAAAATCCCAATTTGATCAATTTCAAGATTTTTCAAGGGCCCTGAATTTTTTCAAATTGAAGGTGATTCAAGATTTTCAAGTCTCTGTGGCAACCTTGCCTGGAGAAACCACTGTTTAGTTTTTGAATTGAATAAGAAATGGCCTAAACGCAACTACAGGGTGTACAGAATTTCAAACTGCCTGAACAGTGTTGAGAAAGGCCTTTAACCCTTTACCTAACATGAAAAGCAGATGACACTTGCAAACAAAATTCTTGAATAACTAATTGTTTTCATTTTTTGTGTCCAAAACATAGGCTATGACTCCCTCATTGGAAAGAACTCGATGAGCTCATTCCAAAGAGGGGGCACAACCTATGCTTTTGAGACAAAAAATTAAAATATAATGAAAATTATTTGGCAATTTTTCAGAATTGCACTGGCCGGTTTTGACCGTTACGTTGAGTGAAGGGTTAAACTATTATCAAATTCTTTGAACCTCAATTTTCATCCTAAATGGAGAAATAAATGTTTTGTATTTTCCCTTAAATATAGATCTAAACATCATCTATCACTTTTAAATACAATATTTTAGCCTGTGGACAAGATTGAAGATCCTGAGCAAAAATATTATCCACTCCAATAAATTCAACATGGCACACCTTTTTACACTTTTAATATATTGAAGATGTAACTCCCAGCATGCCGCTGACGAGGAACCTTGTTAATTGAATAGCCACCCTGACAGTGAAACATATTAAATAAACAGGAGTATTCAAATTACAGACATTTGGACATTAAAACTGAGCATTTATTCTCTTATATCTTGATTGACAAAGTTCATGGGCTCTATCAAACATGATAGAAATGATTAAAAGTTACAGTGGATGTACTGAGCATGGGTAGGTTTATAAATGTGGGGAATTCAGCAGTGGTCAGAGCAATTATTCAAGAAATTACAAGATTTTTAATTCAATTAACAAATGTTTACTCTACAACCTTTTTGCAACAAGAGCAATGCAAAGCGTGGCATATGCCCCCGCCAGTGTCATAATGCCATGGCAGCCATACTGAAGTGACTAGCTGGACCAAAATTGGAAGGAAGCATTGTCTAGTCATCCACAAGTAACCCCTAAAATTATGATTTGATCAAATAATCGGTTTTCAAATCCAACATGCGGTGAATGCAAAACAGAGGTAGAGAAAAGTTTTCGAAGTCGAAAGTGAAAATGCGCCATAACTCTGGGGGAAATTATTGGATGGAACCCTTTCCTTTTGCATATCCGTTCCCCCAAGTAGGTCTATCAGCATACCAAAGGAGATCTAAATCTGGCTGATGGCTTTGAAATTACAATCTTAAACATTTGTACGGACAGGTGGATGGATGGATGGACAGACAGATGGACAGTCGAATGGATAGATGGATGGACAGATGGATGGATGGACAGAGGTCTCCACTAGATACCCCTGAATCCTCCATCGGGTGGTCAGGGGCATAATTAACAGTTCTAATTTGAACTGTAGGTATGGTAAATGGTTTGATGACTGGAAATTATTCACAATGAAGAGGGTTATTCAATTGAGAGATATCCAGTTCAGTGCACACTACAATATAGTAGGTTTAATTTGGGTTCTGTTCAACAAATACACAGAACGACACACGAATGTGAATGGGTTCATCAATATGGCACGAGTGCCAGCACAGAAGGATAAAACAAGAGGCAGCAGGCCTCAAGTTTTATCCTTCCGTGATGGCACAACTGCCATATCGATTAACCCATTCACACGCGTGTGTCATTCTGTGTTTATTACACGCGTTCACATCTACAATGCAATTATTACAAGGACAGTCAGCAATTCATCTGACAATTCGTCCCCCGAGTTCCAATGTGTTCTTTGTGCCAGAAGGCACATAGAACACATTGGAATTCAGTGAACAAACTATCAACAAGAAGAACACATTTTATCGTCAACCAAATTTACGAAGAGAACCCTTGTTACTATATTCAGCTATCGCTAGCGATCCAAATTGTAATTGAGGTGCACAATTTGTAGAAAATTAGGCTTCTATTTAACAAGAAGGACGCCAACGCCCTATAGCTCACCAACATTCCTCTTTGATAGTAACTTTGGCAAACACAAGAACTGTATCAAACAGGCTCACAACATGCGACAAAGCTTACCTAAACACAACCTTTTAAAAGTGAAACACAGAAACTGACATAAACACTAAGTTAAACATGAAATTCTGAGCTGAACAGAAAACTAAACGCAACTAAAAATGTCAAGAAAAATGTTTAAAATGCAGGGTATGAGGGGTTAATCATGGAACAATGATACTGAGGAACATGTATCATGAATATAAGTGCCATGGGAAGAGAAGGAGCACAGCAGCTGACCTAAACACTTAGTTAAACATGAAATTCCGAGCTAAACAGAAAACTAAGCGCAACTAAAAATGTCAAGAAAAATGTTTAAAATGCAGGGTATGAGGGGTTAATCATGGAACAATGATACTGAGGAACATGTATCATGAATATAAGTGCCATGGGAAGAGAAGGAGCACAGCAGCTGACCTAAACACTAAGTTAAACATGAAATTCCGAGCTAAACAGAAAACTAAACGCAACTAAAAATGTCAAGAAAAATGTTTAACATGCAGGGTATGAGGGGTTAATCATGGAACAATGATACTGAGGAACATGTATGATGAATATAAGTGCCATGGGCAGAGAAGGAGCACAGCCGCTGACCTAAACACTTAGTTAAACATGAAATTCTGAGCTAAACAGAAAACTAAACGCAACTAAAAATGTCAAGAAAAATGTCTAAAATGCAGGGTATGAGGGGTTAATCATGAAACAATGATACTGAGGAACATGTATCATGAATATAAGTGCCATGGGAAGAGAAGGAGCATAGCAGCTGACCTAAACACTTAGTTAAACATGAAATTCTGAGCTAAACAGAAAACTAAACGCAACTAAAAATGTCAAGAAAAATGTCTAAAATGTAGGGTATGAGGGGTTAAATCATGGTAAAATGATAATAATCATCGTATAGCTGCATTATAAAAGCCATGATATGGAAATAAGGTGAGTAAGTGACCTAAACAGAAGCTTTAACATTATTGGACACGTACGCTGACGCCGACTGATCGAGCCATGCCAATAAGCTCACACAACTAAAGTTTGTGAGCTAAAAATAGTCTGTCAACGATTTCCGTTCCGCACATATGTGCAGAACAGTTTTTCATTTTCCACATGGTTTAGTGTTGCTGCAGATGAGGATTTCATAGAACAGGCGAGTAATAAATGTTGATGTGTGCTGCTGTTTCTCCTTCCAAACTTTAAAGAAATTTACTTTAACTGGTAGAGTGCTAAATTATTTTTTGAAAGTAATTTGTAACATGGGTATTTTTTTCATAGATACCATGCTATCAGTAAGATTTTGTTCACATATAATTATTTTGTTACAGTTTATTGGAGAGTGCCTATTAGCACTGCAATAAATTGTAACAAAGCAATTATATATATATACATTCATTTACTGCTTCACAAGCAACAAGCCAATGCATAACAGTGTGAATCCACTAAAGTGGCTTTCATCACTTTTCAATAGAGTCATGGTAGTGGCTTCTAGCACTCAACAAGTTGAAGACTGAAAGTGTACCCACAGAAAGAATTGCAGGAGAAACGGCAAATATCTAGCCAGGGGGAAATACTGAGAAGTTTCATCAATGCTGAAAGTGTGCTCCTGGAAAAAATGAAGGAAGAAACAACAGCTCACATCCTCCTACGAAAGAACTATAAAGAAGCTTCCAACAATGATTTCCTGGTGTTCTTGGAATTTTTTTTATCAAATCCAGTCATGGCTGAGTGAAAGTAGTTATCACTGTAGATTAAGAAACTTTGTAGAAAATTATCATCATTATTATTCACAAAAATCACCATTCCAATTTTAATATTTTTTCCTCAAAAACATAGCATATGAACCCTCACCGGAATGAGTTCAATGAACTCTTTCCAATGAGGGGTCAAAAGTTATGGGATTCTTTGAGACATAATGTGGAAATATTTTTTTTAGTTATGTATGACAATCTTGACGAAAGTTGTTTGTTATTCGTGTTATGTAAAGGGTTTACAGGGTTAATGAAAAATGTTCATTCTTTAATGCTGCCAATGAGGTTACTTCTATGAGGCAGTAGAGGTGTGGAGAGAAAGGAGTGAAGAGGGAATTGAATCAGTGGTCTGGGCTTCACTGCAGCTCCTGATGATCATTACCATCACATTTGCACAAAAAATATATGGGTGCTTGAGTAGATAAAGCCCCGAGACAATGTCACAGTCAATTTATTCAGGCTTCTATCTGCTTTATATTTTTTTGTCATTTGTTGGCAAAGTGCAACGAGAATGACAGCATGTGGATTGATGCCCCAGGATGTTTCCAGACTTGTGCCGGTGACTTCTGTCTATGTGTAGAGAAATTAACAGTAACATGTTCCTTATGAATGCTATTTCAATCATGGTGTTTACCTGAGAGTCTCCGACATGCTTTTTCTTACATGATGTATGACGAGAAGAGTTCTGGAAGCATCAGTAAAGTCCACATCCAGTGGTTTGTACAATATGTTAGATAAAAGTTTATCAACTGAGCATGGTTTAAACAAACTTGATTTTCCAATATTTCACGTCCAAAACGCCCTTCAAAGAAGATTAAAGCATTCTTTTTTTATGCTTTCACACACATTTTTTCTGTCTGAGTAATAAATTCTATAATCTGATAGCTGCATATATTTGTTTATTACATGTCAACACTTTAGTTACCTTGGCTTAGAATCATGAATTGTCCACAGAAAAGAGTTTTTTATAGAATTACTGAAGACTGTCAGCTGCACGTCTTCCAAAATTGTATTAACTGGTAGAGAGCTAAATTATTTTTGGTTGTCAAAATTTTTCCACACGTCTTTGCCATGTTTCAATTTATGGGAGTGTCTCGACATTCTCCCATAAATTATAACAAGGCAAAGCTACACAGATTAAATAACTTTACTTCAAAGATAATACTAGAGATGGTCTGTCACCCAGTATATCCCCACCATGGCATACCACCTGGTATGGGTGACTGAAAAGGGACATTCAATTTTTCTAAGTAAAAAAAAATCCAATATGGTCACCAGTCGGCCATCTTGAAACCGAACAGGGAAAAAATTACGTCACATACTTCCCCTCATCATGTTGATCATTTTTGTGAAGTTTCATGAAAATGCGGCTAAAACTGTGGCAGTAGTTCACTTCACAAGTTTACATAAAAAAAAAATCCAATATGACCGCCAGTCGGCCATCTTGAAACCGAGTGGGAAAAAAATTATGTCACGCATTTCCCCTCATCATGTTGATCATTTTTGTGAAGTTTCATGAAAATGTGGCTAAAACCGTGGAAGTAGTTCGCTCCACAAGTTTACATAAAAAAATATCCAATATGGCCACCAGTCAGCCATCTTGAATCTGATCGGGAAAAATATTATGTCACGCACTTCTCCTCATCATGTTGATCATTTTTGAGAAGTTTCATGAAAATGTGGCTAAAACTGTGGAAGTAGTTCACTCCACAAGTTAACATGTGCAACGGACCAACGACGACAACAGACTGATCGACCGACCGACCGACCGACTGACAAGTTGACTCCTACATACCCTAAAACTTTGTTTTGTGGGGGTATAATGAAGCACATCCTCAGAAAATGAAGCATTTAAGGTGCAGTATGGAGACTTCAGAATAAAGCCCAAATATGAGCTTCTAGCACTCTACCACTTAAAATATATAAACTGAAAGTTACGTGTTTCACCCTTTACTTAATGTAATGGCCATAAATGGCAAGAGCTACTCGCAAACGCTTCATTTGAAATATTTTTCAATTTTTCTCTCAAAAATTATAAATTTTAATTTGTGTATTTTTTATACTTACCAATGGCATAGACTAGCTGGTGCTAACTCAAAAATGAATCCATGGCCAAACACAAATTTTGCCCCCAATCCTGAAAATTTGCATGCAAAACCGAAAATTTAATGTCCTATCTGGTCCTCCAAACTTTTCAGATCTGCACATGCGCAGTATCCAGGAAGACACCGAAATTGGCGCCAACCATCATTCTTTCTATAATTGCATGTTAAATGTTGTAAACAGCAGGGAGGTATGAGTGCCCACTCATGGGAGGGCCATACCCGTCTGGGCCCTTGGTAAGTATAAAAAATACACAAATTACTTTAAATTTATAATATTTTTATACAACCAATGGCCCAGACTAGCTGAATCGTAAAAAGGCTGGAGAACCTAGGACATAAAGGAAAATCCAATCTCTCAATCACTTAAGTAAAGGATATTACAGGAGAATAGGAGAAGAAAGGAATTATATATGTCTTTCTCCTTTTCGAGAAATGAGAAAGACATAACACCAACAATGTAATTGAGTATTACATAATATATAATTCTCCATTTAATATCAGCATAACCCGTTTTGCAAATTCGGTGAAGGAAAGCCAATATATAAAGATAGTCTAGAGAATGAGACTCTTTATACTCATTTAAAAGTGTCCGAGGATTGTATATTAATGCCCATTTCACACGTGACATATACAAATGCTTCACAGTTAGCTACACTTTACAAACAGTACATAAATGAGACATAGTTATTGCTTCACATCAAGCTACACATTAAAACCATCCCAGCACCTACTCAGGAGTACTGACACTGGAGGTGGTCTTCCCTTGCTTTCACTATAAAGCCAGATGATCATAAGGGGACACCCCCCCCCCCCCCTTCCCCTTGTTCTGAGGTTCGTAACCATAGAACAAAGAGGGCAGCGGAACAGTGGAACAGCGGAACAGCGTCACTGCTGGAACGGGTCGCCTAAATAACTATAGATGTAACTATTAATGGACGACATTCTAAGCAACTGAAAGAGGAAAGAAGACCTAAAGATCTGAGGTCACCGGAGATGGACTCTAAATTTTCTTGGTAAATGTAGAGGGCTGTGTCCAGTATGCAGCCTTCCTGAGATCAGTAATGGCTATACTGTTAGAATAAGCCCAAGAAGTGGACAGCACTCTAACCTCGTGCGCTGATATCTTATTAACAGAACGTTGATCCGAAGATAGATTTTTATAGGCAATGTGTATTGCCAACTGAATCCATCTAGCAACTGAATGAACAGAAATATCTTTCCTATTAGGAATCAATGAAAGAAACAAACGTTTTCTTCCTTTTCTAATAAAATCTAATCGACGTTTATATATGCGCATAGCCCTGACTGGACACAGCAGAGGTCTAAGGACGGCAGAGCCTTAATGGTAATAGGCTCAGGCCGTTTGTCTGGAGTCTGATTCTTAGCCAGAAATCCCACTTCCGTAGTCAGGGTAATGGTATTACCCACACTACGGTAGTGAGATTCATCAACTGATAAAGCATGAAGTTCACTGACTCTTCTAGCAGATGCAAAGGCTAAGAGAAATGCCGTTTTATAGGTCAAGAATTTGAACTCTACAACATCCAATGGCTCAAACGGAGCTTCTTTAGGAATTAATCTGAGAGTTCTAGGTCTATTAATAGAGAAATTTCTAACCAGCTTGAACAATGAAGCATTAGATCCAATAGCCAAGTTATCATGATGAGCGTAAGTGTCTGATAACATAGACCTATAGCCCTTAATAGTGACGGGCTGCTGTTTGAGATCAAACAAGTAGATCAGGAAATTTGCAATATTTGGTATGGACGGATCATAAATGTCTATCGACTGATCCTACACCCGACTGATCCTACACCCGACTGATCCTACACCCGACTGATCCTACACTCGACTGATCCTACACCAACAGAAGAAAACCTTCCATTTCGCTGTGTAGTTCAACGAAGAGGAGGACCTCCTGCAGTTAGAAATTGCGTCCACTGCTCATCCTGTAAACTGTTTTCCGTGCAAGAAAGACCGCACAACGGAAATACGTGAAGGTTGAGACCTTCCGGGTTGTGATGCAATGCGCGTGACTTCCCCTGATAAAGAAGGTCCTCTCGTGGAGGAAGCTTCCAGGGAAAGTCCCTTAACAGACACCTCAGAAGATTGATCCAAGATTTCTGTGACGACAGAGATGCTACTAGTAGAATTTTGCAATGAGACTGTTTGATCTTTAACAGAATCTGCTGAATCAACGGAGTTGGAGGATACGCATATCCTATCATTCCGTCCCATGAGATCAACAGAGCATCTACTGCGTACGCTCGATGGTCTGGACATGGCGACACAAACTTTGGTAACTGATTGTTCAGGTGTGTCGCCAACAGATCTATCATGGGACAATCCCACTGGTGGCAAATTTGCCTGAATATTCGCTTGTTGAGAGTCCACTCCGATGGCAACAGGTAACCTATCCGAGAGAGCGAATCTGCTATTACGTTCAGACGACCCAGTATATGACAGAGAGAAAGCTGAACATGATGATTCATGACATATAGAAGAATCTTCTCTGTTAGTTCGCATAACGGAATCGAATGAGTGCCAGGTCCATTAAAACAATACTGGTTTCGAGTGAATGCGTCTTAACACTCCAATTCTGAGTAAAGAATATCTGCGTAGACGGCCCACCGGAATAAGATTTGCAGCTGCTCCGCACAGCCCCAACAGTCGCATGAATTCCCTCGCTGTTAATACGTCGGAGTGTAGACAAAAGCGAGCATAACAACTGACTAATTTCGCTCTGGGTAATGGCAGACGATCTAGATTGTTGTGAGACTCGAAACTCATTCCCAAGTGACTGACTGACTTGGACGGAGCTAGATCCGACTTATTCTCATTTACGATGAAACCGAGACGTCAGAGTAATAGAAGCAGACTCTGAACATCGTTCTGAAGAATAATTCTGTTGCCGTATCTTTGTAGAATGTCGTCCAAGTAAGCCGACGTTACTGCAGACGAATGAGCTCAGAAGTGTGACATTACCAAGTTCATTATTCGAGTGAATGCCCAGGGAACCAGGTTCAGACCAAAGCACATTGCTCTGAACTGATACACCTTCCCTTGTATGGCGAACCGTAGGTACTTTCTGAATGCCGGATGTACCAGGACATGAAAGTACACATAGTCGTTCACTCGAATACTCGCCCTTACCGACCGAATGGTCTCCATATAGAACTTTGGAGCCATGATAAGCTTGTTTATCCAGCTCAAGTCTATTACCGGTCGGAACGAGCCGTCTGGCTTCGGTATGAGGAACAGGTGACTGTAAAATCCTGTACCTCCACTAGGAGAGACTCTCTTTTGCAAGGACCTGACGGAAGATTTGTCCAAAGCGGACATCTTGTTAGTGGGGGTTTTGCTCGGAATGATAGCCGTAGGCCGTCCGAGACTACACTTCTCACCCACTGGTCTTCCGTGACTTCTATCCAGGTTTCGCAAAGCTTGATAACCTTCCGCCAACTGGCAAGCAATAGAGGTCTTGACCATCACCTGTATGACCTGCGAGGCTTACAGGAGGAGAAACCACGTCCTCCCCGCAAAGAACCTCATTCTGTCGGCCTAGGGGCATCTGACCGATAGTCCTGATCAGACCTCCACCCCTTTCCCGAGTGGCTATACTGACAACCTCCAGAGTAATTATAAGAGGGTTTCTAGTACCCTCGTGAGGAGTTTCCTTTTGACGATTTTTGTCTGGAAGGTCCTCCTTTACTCTTGTCTGTTGAAGCGGGTTTTTGAGACGCCGACTTCAAAAGCAGAGTACTAGATGCTTTCTTAGTAGCCTGATCATAGACTAACGAAAGCTTGTCATCAAAAATAGTATGTCTGGAGACCGGAGCAACTCGCAAAGAGCTTTTCACCTTGTCATCTATCAGTGATGATGACGCAAGGGCAGCATCACGTCTGATTAACTCCAGATTAGCCATTGTTTGGGCGGAGTTTATACGTGGTATACATAATTGCCCTGGAAAGAACTCTAAGAGAGGTATGAACGTCCTCAAATTCCTTTCCATTGAGACGTTCCGCCATAGCTCTTGCAAGGTGATCTGCGTAAGACATAGCTTCCAAATTTGCTCTATTTGAATTTAATTGCCGTCTCAATTGTGTTTGAGCGAATTGTGAATGAGTCAGGTAAGGATACCTCTAGATTCGCGGCCTGCTCATCCAAATGCTCAGGAACTCTCTGAACATCTTTCCCGACCATTTTAAATGAACGTGGTCCAAGAAACGGTATGTTTATGGAAGATGAAGTTAGGAAACTGCCTTTCCTTCTCGCACTCGAGGTTAAATACAGCGTCGTCTATATGGCCGAAGGCCTGCAAGACCTGCCTAGACTGGCCCGGAAAAGAAAGGACTTCCTCCTTTTTTCGGATAAAGTCTGCGTCCAACGACGCCAGTGTTTCTTCCTTGTCGTCGCAGCATTCTGATTCGGTGGAACAAATTCAGGATAGTATTGATGGATGAAATCCATCGCAACCATGTGCTGTTCCGAAAGGGAAGGGTAATCCTCTTCCTTATCCCTTTCACCATCAGAGAGAATCAGTTGTGAATCTCGGTCCATTGCATCTGCGTGAACAGACGACTGGACCGACAGCTCAAGTTCTGAGTTTGAAGGAGGCTGCTCTTGCACTTGCTGGGATGCTGCAATCAGCTGTGCAATCTGCGACAGCAAGTCCGTCACCGAGGCATCGGAAGCAGAGGTCTTCGGTTTCTTGGCCGCTTGTTGCTCCTGGGATGGTATGTCAGAGATAGCTCTCTTCTCTGCACGTCCTGATGAATGAGGCATCGTCTTCCTAACTACCAGATGGTCCGATTCATGGGCGAAGTGTGGTCCCTTCTTCGCGTAGCAGGCTGGATATCCGAAGTCAGGTAGCTAGGATGCGGTCGTGTGTGTTTAGTAGTTAGAGCGGAAGAAGCCGTGACTGTAGCCGAGGCCAGCTGCAATCTATACAGAGTGTCCAGAGCGGAAGGTGTGGACGTATGCTCCGGCCCGCGCAAGTTCTTCACAACAACATCTGGCCCCAGATGTTAGGAAAGAGAGGGACCTCTCACGATCGCAGTCCTTTCAGACCTCGCTGAACTTCCCAAAACACTTGCTGGCTACTTCCCGAGTTCCGTCGTCACTGGGAGAGCATGTTTGGATTTTAAGGTGCTCGCTCTTCCCACTACACTTCCTTCGACCGCAACGGACATACATGGCGTCAGGGTACCCACGGACAGAGTTACCGCTTCATCGGTCGAGCTAGCTGCTGACAAGGGATTAAAACCACAAGCTAGTGGCTTTATCCCCTGCCTAATATTCATGAGCACCTTGGCAGCTAGTTCTGTTTGCTCATCAGAGCGCGACGACAGTAGCACACTTTTAGTAGGTGTCACGTAACAATCACCATGTTCTTGTTCCTCTGAAAAAGAAACTGAGAAACTTGATTGACTTTGCGGCGAGAGGACCCGCATTGGCCTCTCACCACTAACAACATACCGTGACACCTGTGTCCAACGTTTGTCATCCCAATCAACACATGTAGGACAAGAATTAGTGGGAGTACATCGACTACAAGCAAGGCAACAAGCACGCAAGTCTGAGGAAGACTTCCTCGACTTGCATTTTGAGCAATAAGCTTTCATAATTAATCAAACCAAGTCGATAGAACTCCCACCAACTCCACAATAAATATATGATAAAGATACATAATAATCAACATTCAAAATACAAATCAAAAAATTTAATTCAAAGAAAATTTTCGAAAAAATTTTGACAAATGCCCAAGTTCCCAAAGGTATCCCAATAGAGACTAAGTGTGGACAAAATTCCAAAAATAATTGCTACACTACCAGAATATTATAACATGTATCTACAACAATCCTACAGTAATAATAAGATGAAACTACATAAATTTAAAGGACGTTGCCAATGAAAACGTCAAATGAAAAAAACGGAAACAAGACCCCAGGCACTGAATAAAGAAGGCCTGAAGTCAGTAACAGATTTGAAGGCTACCCAATGTAAAGCAAGATCTTCAAATGAAGAAAAAATGATACATCAGACAGAAGATGCATAACCCAAACGTCCAAACACCCCTAGGGTGAGGACGTAACCCTGGGGATATACAGAATAAACATTCTGCAATACACGTTAAACTCCCAAGAAATTTTTAAAAAAAGAATGATGAGTCAGGCCCATGTCCCGAAATTGGGAAACCGTTGTTCACTTCCATCATCCAATTATATCCTTGAATCCACCAATTTTACCATTGATTTGTGTCTACCATCCTCAAAAATGAGATTTAAAAGCACAGATGTCAGATCATTGTTGCTGACTTCAGGGCCAAACAAAGAATGATGGTTGTTGGCGCCAATTTCGTGTCTTCCTGGATACTGCGCATGCGCAGATCTGAAAAGTATGGAGGACCAGATAGGACATTAAATTTTTGGTTTTGCATGCAAATTTGGGTGGGGGGGGGGGGGGGAATTTGTGTTTGGCCCTGGATTAATTTTTGAGTTAGCACCAGCTAGTCTGGGTCACTGGTTGTTACACAATTTATGTAGACTCCTCACTGAAATTAGCTCATTCCAACTTGGGATTCTTACCTATGTTTTTGAAGAAAAAAAGAAAATATTTAGTTATTCAATAACTTTTCTTGTTTGTGTTGTCTTCTTATTGTGCATGCTAGGAAAGGTTTAACCCTTTATCCAATGCACAGAATATCAAAACTTCAGAATATCAAAACTTCAGAATTTAAATATACTTTTTTCAAAAATTTTCAACAAGACTATATCATGTGCCCTCTCATTGGATGAGCTTGTTCCAATGAGGGGTCACATGATATGGTCTTGTTGACATTTTTTTAACCTAAACTGCTCAATTTGTACAGTATGTGGGCCAGATTCAGTCTACTCGTTAGATAAAGGGTTAATGGATTCAGCACGTAGTAGTTTTGGTGTTTGGGATAATTTCAGCCTTTGGACTGAAATCACAACTTTTTTCAATGAATTAATCAACATAAGGTCCTTCGAACTTGGAATAAAGATTGCTTCGTAAATACTGAATAGCCTGTAGGGCATGAAGTTTAGTTACAAAACATAGCACTACTCCTGGTTGCACCAGTGACCAAATTTAATTTAACAACGCCCCACAGAGTGAAGTTGTACAGGTGGTGAAGGACAGATTTGTTCATCCAGGCCCACACAAATTAGAAATTATGGTGACTGGAAAAGATTTACCTTAATTTTATCAGACAACCTTTTTCCAGCTTTTTTTAGCAAGAGCAAGGTGAAGTAAATCTAATATGCTCACTGGTGTATTACAAAAGCTGAGGTAAGCCTCAAATGATACACCAGACACCAGGTTGTTTGATGAAATTCTTTCATTGAGCCAAGGAGGTGCTGTAATGCAACACACAATTCAAAAGGGCTTGGAGATCCCTTTTCAGTAAAGTTTTACATCACAGCTCTCCATCTTAAAACAAAATCAAAGAACACTAAGTTTTATCATCATTACAAAGCAGACTATCGTTCTGAAAAAGCTTTCATGTATACATTTTTATTCTTGTCTAAGGTCCAGTAATGTAGGCAAATGAAGAATGATTCTTAATATTTCTTTTGAGAAGGCTACGTAAACGAAACAGTGATGAGCCCAATGTGCACAGGTCTGTAGTTTGGGTATTTATCTATTCATTTATTTTAATGGCATTTAATCTCACTTTCAGCCATACTATGACTACAAAAAAAAGAGAAATACAAACATGAAGTCAAGTTTAACTAATTATTTACAAAAATTAGAGGACGAATCTGATTGCAAGTGCATGTTCTTTTTCCCCATATTGCTGTATCACACAAGCCAGAAAATAAGCAGACTGTCATCTGCAAAATGAGGTCCCCAGAGGGTGAATGTAGTGATGCTACTCTGCACAGCAGGGTAGCATCACTAAATTTACCCTCTGTGAACCTCAATCTGAATCAAGGTCTCAAAACTAAACAGAAAGAGGTACCCAGAGGATAAATTGGCCCACTGTATGGGATAGAATCATCAAATTCACCCTCTGGGGACCTCATTCTGCAAATGTCAGATTGCTTATTTTCTGGCCTGGTATCACAAAGCCAAAGGAGATTCATATATGACCAATGGTTTGGAAATAATACATTAAAATGTGTGTATGGATGGAAGCCGGACAGACTGAAGGACTAGTGTAATCCATTACCCACACACCCTTCAAGAGTGAATAAAAATGCTGCCCACTTCCAGAGGATTTTCACCCATTTGAGGTTAACAAGTATGAAGCCACAGTAATCAAGTACTGCTCCACTTCCTGGGGTTCCAACTGGGACTTCACTGACAATACAAATCTATGATGCACCAATGTGATCATTTCTGATAGGGCTACAAAATAGATGACACATAATGCTGGGGATATGGATGGTAACAAGTTCTGATTCCACAGGTAAATCAATGTATTATGCAAAATATTTATGAAAAGTTCACTGATTTTGTTGTTTCAACCAAGTGCGGTTTACCAATGATATATATAGAACTAATCAAGAACAAAGCAAGAACTTAACGTACTGGTACAAGCGTATTTTCACATTTATTCAATAGCCAAGTGGGAAAGCCAGAAAATAAGCAGACTGTCATCTGCAAAATGAGGTACCCAGAGGGTGAATTTGGTGATGCTACCCTGCACATAAGGGTAGCATCACTAAATTTACCCTCTGTGAACCTCAATCTGAATCAGGGTCTCAAACCTAAACAGAAAGAGGTACCCAGAGGATAAATTGGCCCACAGTATGGAATAACATCAGCAAATTCACTCTCTGGGGACCTCATTCTGCAAATGGCAGAGTGCTTATTTTCTGGGTTGCAAGTGGGATATTGAAGCCAATGACTAAAAAAACGGGATTTTTATCATTGACTACAACCACTACTTATTCATTTATTTCTTTGTTGATGTTTAAGGTCACATATTTCTGTACAATTACTAAACTTGATGGCAACAAGGATATAAAGTCAAGTGCAGCCAATCGTTTATACCCACGTTGCCCATTTTAGAGGACTTCCACCCTAGGCATTCGTTACCAGCTCCTATTTTACCAGTAAAACAGAGCATGAGCTCCTATTTTACCAGTAAAACAGAGCATGTTTACTATAGTAAACAAGCACTGCCTCACTTCCTGGGGTTCCCACAGGGAACAACCACTAATTGTGTCAACATAGACTAATCAACAAATAGTTTAAACATTAACCACAAATAGTTTCAACACTAACTGGTACGAGAGAATTCTAGTAAATTATGTCACATATTCAAAGTTATGACACTGCTCAAATTGAATGGCATGTAGAGATTGAAAAATGATTATCTAACAGTACAGCCATCGTGGACTAGTCACATTCCACAAGGTGGGCAATATTCTCACAGATGCATAAAATTAAATTGCAAACACTAATTATAGTAATAATCATCAAAAATGTCGATAGGATCACCGATCCAATGTCAAGTTGCGACAGCACAAAAGTGGGTTTAATCATTATCAACTTATCGTCCGGAAACAAATTGTTTACAATTTACTATGTGAAGGGTCACTGTGACTTGACCTTTGACCTAGTGATTCCGAAATAAATAGGGCTCTTTCTTGCACCAATGCCAACCTACCTATGAAGTTTCATGAACGTAGGTGCAACCATTGTCAAATTATCATCTGGAAACCAATTGTTTACGATATATTATGTTCAAGGTCACTGTGACCTTGGCCTTTGACCTAGTGAGTCCAAAATAAATAGGGAACTTCCACTCACCTAGGCCAACCTACCTATGAAGTTTCATGAATGTGGATCAAACCATTATCAAGTTATCATCTGGAAACCAATTGTTTACGATTTACTATGTTGAAGGTCTCTGTGACCTTGACCTTTCACCTAGCGAGTCCAAAATAAATAGGGTTCTTCCTCTCACTGATGCCAACCTAACTATGAAGTTTCATGAACATGGGTTGAACCATTATCAAGTTATCATCCGGAAACCAAGTGTTTTGATTTACTATGTTCAGAGTCACTGTGACCTTTGACCTAGTGAGTCCAAAATAAATAGGGTTCTTCCTCTCACGAAGGCCAACCTACATATGAAGTCTCATGAATGTGGGTTGAACCGTAGTCAAGTTATCATCCGGAAACCAACTGTTTACAATTTACTATGTTGAAGGTCACTATGACCTTGACCTTTGACCAAGCAAGTCCAAAATTAATAGGGTTCTTCCTCTCACCGATACCAAATTACCTATGAAGTTTCATGAACAAGGGTTGAACCATTATCAAGTTATCATCGGGAAATCAATTGTTTACGCACTCACGCCCGCCAACCGGCCAACCGATGCCCGCCATTCATCAAACTATAAGTCGAGTTTGACTTCGTCACAACTCGACTAAAAATTTAATTAATGAAGCACTGGGTAAAACCTGGTGCTTCATTAATTAAAATTTTGTTGATGATGATTTTTATTACCTGGTAAATGCATGCGTGGACATCACTGCCCATGTGTGGATTACAACCTGTCCACAACGACTGTATGTTGTGATCAAAACTCATACACAGTCAAAGAACATCAGTATATTAATTATTACTGGATGGACATATACAGATTATTACGACAATCAACTGATCTGGTTCATTGGATTCAGCAAAGTTGATGAAACCAGATCAGTAAGATCAAACAGGATGTCAAGGCATCATATTTGATTTGGTGTCGTCAATGAGACAGAATACAACAACCCAGATCAACTGACTGTTGTAAAAATTAGTTTATTATAAGACAGCAAACGTCTAAAAATTAAATAAGAAACCTGAAATGTTGGCCAAACAAAAAAAGAGAACATGGAATATTTATTCAGTGTATTCAGTTGAATGGCACGAAGTTTTTATTTTTTGTTGTGAAATTGTTTATTTTCAAAAATCTTTGAACATCAATGGCATCACAAGAGTCTTGTTTCAGACAGATATATTATGGATTTGGAAAAGTTGAGACTCATTTTCTGGTGAGCCAGAATTGAAGGGCAACTTACTATGGCATTGGGAAGATATTCATGGTATCCATAAAATATTGAGAATTATTTATATCTTTCGAGTTCAACAGAAAGAAGGTTCCACCAACTGATGGAGTTTAAGTATGGGATGTAATTATACAAAATACTGCTTTTATATTCAAATGTAAACATCAATGCAAGTCATTCTTGTCAACAATGTAAATGTAAAAGTAATGCTCTTGATTTGTTTCACAACCATTCTTAACCCTTAACCCACTGAGAATTTTCAAGTTATTTTTCATAAAATCTAGTCATGGCTGCTTTGAAGTGCCAGGACTAGATTTAATGAAAAATTCCTGTAAATTTAACTCAATAAATCAATATTGAAAAACTCTGATCAATTTACAAGGGAAAATTTGATTAAATGTGCCCAAATTATACTTATTTCAGTAGTTTGAGAAAACCTGTCCTGAGCAGGAATATCCGCTAGCAGCATGTAACGAGTTAATGCTGGTATCAATTACAGATAGGATACGTCTCATTTTACTTGACATCTTTTGCATATAGGCCCTGTGATATCAATAGAACAGGAATAACAGAGCATGTTATGTTCACTCAGCCACTGAAAATCGAATCTATATGGAATTTGTGTCAGCAATCATGCTACAGCCAGTTTGTAAATAAACAAAAATACCCTATAGAACCTTGTCAATTGAAAAGCCACTCTCAGAAAAAATAATACAAGGAGATGTCAAAAGAAACGTTTTGGAGACAAAAATTAAATAAAGTGATAAAAGTTTAAAAGGTAATTTTTGGTTTGGTAAAGGGTTGACGATAAAGTCTATGTTATGATAACAAAAATTATTCCCAAGGTTTCTCAGATTCTGTTTCTCTGCCATAGGTCAGAATGCAGAGGACTGCTGTTCCTCTAATCAATATTGGTCTGAAATTTTTAGAATAACTCATCTCATTTCAAACAATACTTCAATAATGAATACCTGTTGAGGAGAATGCATCCTGTGACATATTTGTGGGGCAGGAAAACATGAAGAGTTGAAAAGAAACAAAGTTTCTTGTCAGATTTTGGTTACCTATATTCCTATCCAATTTTAAAAAAGTTATTTCAAGTTTTTAGACTGTCTGCCTGTGTTAGAGAACCTGTTTTGGATAGATACAAACAGCCAAAGGAAGAAGGAATTAAACCCTCAAAAGACTAAGGTATAAGGCAATTGCAAACAAGGGAAGTCGACAAAGCTGCACTTTCAGGTATATGACAAATGATTAGCAGTTTCTCTTTTACATTTGATTCTGCAGTTTCACATTGTAAAACTGAACAAGAATAACCATCTGAACAAAAAATGATGCAGATTATTCATCCACAAACATGCAGGAGGGCTAAAAATCGCTCTCCTTAAGCTTTCAAAAGCTAAAAGTGGCAAAATAAGGTTTTACTATTAATGAATTCTGCCTAATGAGCTTTGTACATTTTATTTGGTGCTGCTAACAAGGTAGTCTCTGTAAGACGGCTACACTGCCCATGTGGGAGGGGCAATTTGGCCATCTTAGGGAGACCATTAACATAGCAGAGATCTTAAAAGATGTGGGTTTTAAGAATAGGATGTTATAGTAATCATCATTTTCTAAGTTCAGGAGGGCTAGTATTTGTCCTCCTTAATTTTTTTAAGACGAGCAGTGGGTGAGCAAATAAATCACTCTCCTCAAAATGCCAGGCCTGCAATTTTCAAGTGATTAGCAAATATCAGGCCTTGAAATTTGTCTCAATTTGTGAGAATCTGTACTGATTCTCGAAACTCCTGCTTCTTTTCTTTCTTAAATAAATAAAAATTTCTGAGTACTGTTTATTTATTGGGGTTTAACAACACTTTCAACAATCAGGGTCTTATTGTACTGAAAGAGTTATGTTTTTCCTTTGTCAGTGCAACAAGTCAATATTCCATTTTAAATAACAAACCTCATATTTATATATTCAAAAGAGTTTAACCCTTACAGGCCAAGTTCCAATCAGACAAGTTGAGCTGATGAATTGCAAAACAGTGAGATTTCCAAGCAAAAATAGTGAGATTTTTTTATTTTTATATGGCTCAAAGAAGAAAATTTATTGATAATTATTTATAATCTTTAATCACTTTCAAAACAATACTTGTACAACTTTAAAAAGACCATGAAACACACTAACCACTGATCATCTGATTGCTTCGACATTTACAATTTGAAAAAACAATGTTGGTCATGTTTTGTGAAAACAATCTAAAAGTAGTGTTCGGCAGACAATTTAAGCTGATGAAATGCAAAATAATGAAATTTCCAAGCAAAAATAGTGAGATTTTTTATTTTTATATGGCTCAAAGAAAATCTATTGGTTTTAATAGTGATATTCTGTTAAAATTCCCAATTTTCAGACTCATTTAATAAAAGTTTCTGGAAAATAGTGAGTCTCCCTCTAAAGTTGTGAGACTTAACATGTCTGGGAAGTATTCTCGCTTCACATCTTGAATACATTCCAACATGCAGGCTTGCAGTGGTCTTGCTGATGGAAGTTATAATACCTTGACAGTGGTTTCTAGGGAAGTGCCAATATAGTCAACAAAGAAGTCACAAGACACCACTGATAAGTCAAGGTGTAGTTATCTTATCTTGTGGAGTTGCAAAACATAAGAACTCTCCAGGCCTTTAACTCCTTGCATGCTGCTGGCAGATATTCCTGCCCAGGGCATGAATGAAATCTTTTGGCATTGAAATAAAAAATACATGTATTATTGAAGATATTTAGCCAAATTTCTCTCTGGGAATTGTATACACTTTTTGACAAAGGCTTTTTTGAGTGAAATTTTCATGAATTTTACAGCAAATCTAGTCATGGCTACGGTGAAGCAGCCACAACTAGATTTGATGAAAAATAGTTTAAAATTACTCAGCAGGTTAAGAGTTAAGGACACATTCAAAATATATGACAAAGAATCAAATGGACATTTTGAGAAAATCCAAGACGATTCTTATTGTTTTCTTTGCAAGAATCAATTCTGATTCACGCAAGAATATTAAGCCCTGCATATAAGGTCCATGTTGTTTTGAGCAATATTCAGCCATTGAATTGTATTAACCACAATATTCAAAGTCATTCACATGACATCTGTTCTCAGTAACCCTTGACCTGCAACTCAGCTTTACCATACATAGATGTCCTATATATATGCTTGTATTTTAGGAAGTTTAAGAAAATGTTGAACTCAGTTGTAACTCTATCATGTTATTAATTGTTGGAAAGAGCTCTCTGAGAGCTTATCAACAATTAATCAAATGATAATCTCAAAATGTGAACATGCAGAACATCATTATAAAATATACAATAATAGGCAGGACCGCTGGTTAACTGGTAGAGTGCTAAATTATTTTTGTCATCACAATTTGTTCACGTGACTTAACTCAATACACACTTATGCTGAAACGACTTGTAATCGACTAATAGTTTCCCTGTACATTCAGTACAATCAAAATGAAACTCCTTTTATCAAGTTACAGTGCCTCCATTTGTGGTGCGATCAGGCATGCAGAATGCACAGGTTATGTGGTTCCCATCTGTTCTGGGTGTTAATATCAGTACTGAACAGTTTATTAGCTCCCTTGATGTTCCCTGCTGAGAAGTGTCCAACTATCGGACATCATCAGACAGGACCACAGTTTAATAGATGCCAAAATATAGTGTAAATGGCTGGAGGCAAGTGCCAGAAAAAATTTAAGTAACACTGGTAATCAAAATTAAACACTATTTAAGGACTTTTCAAGGACCACAGGCATGTTTTCGAGGACTATTTCACTACTGCACCTACCAATATCTAGGCCTAACACAGCATACACCAGGAACTTTTTACTCACCAATATATGTGGAAATCTTTACTTATTCAATTCATGATACCAGAGTGAATTAAACCCAGCAGACATCCATTTTAGCACAGATCTATGTGATCAGTTCAGTTATTCTTTTCTGTAACTCTCGTACAATAAAAACTTGAACATATTTACAGGATACAGTTTATTAAGGCTGCACGATATTCAAAACAGAATACCTGTATTAGTATTCATAAAAAATACTGCGGTATAACGGTATATCGAAAACTGTTCAGATATCTGAACATAAGTACCACCATCGAGACTTGAGACATCACAGTCAGAACGAATCAGCAAGCTTTGATGATGTGGTTCAAAAAACCTTTCCACTGACGATATCAAAATTTATTATTTTAAATACAATTTTTCCAAAAATTTCTACAAAACAATATCATGTGACACCTCATTGGAACGAGCTCGTTGAACTCGTTCCAATGAGGAGTCACATGATATAGTTTTGTTGAAATTTTTGAAAATTATTTTTTCAACTGCTCAATTTGTTTATTTCGTGGGCACAGGCGGACGATTCCTTAGGTAAAGCGATAATATTATTCATTCTGAGCTACAGTTAAAAAACACAAGACAACTTGAAAATTAAATTGTGGGTAAATAATGACGATAAACCGATATTTTTGTAATTACACCGGTGTAACAGGGTATCTTCCCCCCCTGTGTATCTTCCCCGCCCCCCCCCCCACCCTGGTTATCTTCCCCCCACCTGTGAGTAAAAAAAAACAACAAAATATTTAAAGTTATAAAGCATTATTATACAAGGGAAAGTCAAGTGGAGTGGTGCTATGGGGGCCTGGGGAGATTCAGCGAAGAAGAGGATCTCCTATAGTAAGAAATCGCGTCCAAAACTCGTCCAGTACAGTGCTTACAATGCAATACGGACCACACAACGGAATACATGAAGGTTGCGACCTTGCTGGTTGTGATAAAGATGACACGATTTACCCAGTGAAAAAGATCCTCACATAGAGGAAGATTTCACGTTAAGACCCACAGTAGACAAGAGAGTAAATTACTCATGATCTCTGTGAAGATAGAGATGCTATCAACAGAAATGTATTGTGGTTGTTTATCTTAGCAATACCTGCTAAAACAACAGCGCCGGAGGATACGCGTATCCTATCATTCCGTCCTATAGATCAATAGAGCGTTAACAATATTAGCTCAGAGATCTGGATAAGCCAACACATACGTCTGCAATTGATTAGCAAGCTGTGTCATAAATAAATCATCATTGGGCGCTCCCATAGATAGCAAATCTGATTGAATACTTGTTTGTTGAGAGTCCATTCTGACAGCAACAAGCGACCCGTAAGAGAACGGGAGTCCGATAAAACAATCAGACGACCCGGAATATGACGGACCAAAACTGAACTTGGTGTACTATAACCAACAGACGGATTCTTTCCATTAAATTGAATAACGGAAACGAAAGAGTGCCTCCCTGGTTCCGGAGATACGCCACTACTGTCGAATTAAAGGACAGGAATTTGGGCATGCGTTTCTGAATAATGTTCATGCAATGACATAAAGCAAGCCTAAAAAACATTATTCCGCGGAAGAAAACTGATTGCTAAAAGACTGCGGAACCCAAAGACCCTGGCACTTCGAATCCGTAGGGATCAGTATTATATCCCAATCTGTTTGACTGGCAACCGTCATAACAGCCACACTCGGGTCCGGCAACTGCGGCGGCACTCTCTGAGTCAACCACCGAATGTTTGCCCCAGTCTGAATCTCTTGTAACACTAGATAGACAAGAGAACGTGTAAATCGAGCAATTCATGGATTGCCGAAAAGTTGCCGTCGAAGAGAAGCTCCTCCGAGAACGAAGCGACTCTGAGAGAGTTCTTAACCTTACTATCCACGCGTGTGGATGTAGCTAGGGCTGCGTCACGTCTAACTAACTCCAATCAGCCACTGAAGGGCGGAGTTATACGTGAACAAACTACTGCCCTCAAAAGAAATTACATTGAGAATAATATCCCGTAAATCTTTTCTTGAAGACGTAATGATAACGCCTCAGTAAGGCGGATTACGTATAATAAAGCGTCTAAGTTAAGTCTACTATACATAATGTCGTTCCCAACATTGAAATTGGAAAAGACATAAACGGCGAAAAAGAATATATGCAGTCTTTAATCACACCGTCTAGACGCATATGAACTCTCGGTATGCCCTGCTCTGCCAAAATAAAGTATTTGTATAAATGATAAAATGGCAGAAATGAGCAACGCGGACAAGAAACTAAACTATCATGCTTAGTAGCAGGCTTGTATATATATATATATAGCGTCGAAAAATAAAACACATGTTGTAATGACAATATTGGACTGCGCCGGTAAGTCAGGGACAATGTCCCTGAACCGATCGAAAAATCCGAGTCCAATGACGCTATAAGTCTCTTATCCAAGATCGCAGCAATGAAGTCCGAAATAATAATCACTGGAAGATAATGCCAGAAGATATGAAAGGCATCTTCCGATACTACTAAAGGGAAAACTCGAAATCTTTCGAATCCCTTTCGCCATCCTGTCGGACCCTATAAAGCGTTCGGTCGTCCGTACCTGATGCAACCGCGGACCGCACCGACCCAGCGCCGTCGGATAATTCCTGATTCGACCGAGAAACTGTCAATTGCTGGGATGCTGCGAAACAACTGTGCTAACTCGGATAGCACGTCCGTCACTGAGGCCTGAGGAGAAGCGGTCTTACGATGCATTGCCGCTGGAAGCTCCGTGATCGTTACCCCGTGCATACTACCAATATGCGAGAGAACGGAGTGTATAGGCCTCGTGTCCCTTGGCTACCGGATGGCGCGACCTATTCGCCGTGGAATCACTGAATGCTGAAACTGATCGGATACTCGAGGTCACGTAGCCAATGTGCGGTCGTGTGCCCTGCTGTGAGGATGAGGAAGCATTAAAGACAGTCTCTCGGACTGTCAATATAACGGAGCGTCCCGACCAACGGACATATGCTCCGAATGTAAAAAATCTGAACCACAACATGCGGTCCCCTATGTTGTTGGGCGAGAGAGGGACCTCTCTCGCTCACAGCCTGGACGGACCTGGACAAGTCAGGAACCGGACTAACAGGCTTCCTCCGATCTGTCCTCAATCTGCCGTCACTGGGTGAGTACTAAAGTAATTAAAGTGCTCGCATCACCCAAATCTCCTTCCTAGACCGCAACGGACGAACCCGGCAGCCGAACCATTCGATGAATGTACGCTACACCGGGTGAGCTAGCGAATGTCACTCCGCAGGCGATAGACATATTCCATGAGCACTTATTGCCGCTAACTCTTCATTAACTATGACGACAGAGGCACACTTTTGAAAGACATCTCCATAACTCTTCGAACAAGAAACCAGAAATGCTTGGTTAGCAAGCATAAAATAATAATATATATAGCGTCGTTCAATAATTCGAAAGTTTGTGTGACATTATTGGACTATGTCGGAACTGAGGGACGATGTCCCTGAACCGAACCAAAAATTTCTAAGTCCACCGACGCTATCAGTTTCTTATCCGGCATCGCAGCATTCTGGTCCGACGAAAGAAGCTGTAGAAGACCAAGTCAGATGACATACACAACAGCATATGTTGTTCCGAAAGGGAAAGCTCGAAATCCTCCGAATCCCTTTCGGTATCCTGTCGGACCGGATGAAACTTTCGGACGTCCGTACCCGCTTCCGCGGAGCGTCCCGACCCAGCATCGTCGGATAAAATATATGCGACAGATTCAGTTGATGCTGGGATGCTGCGAAAAACTGTGCTATTAAGGAAAGCACGTCCGTTCCCGAGGCCTGTGCAGTAGCGGTCTTACGATGCATTGCCGCCGGAAGCTCCGTGTATGTTGACTCCCGCACACTTCCTATGCGAACGTCCGGAGTCTGCAGGCCTCGTGTCCCTGGCTACCGGATGGTGTGTCCTGGTCGCCGAAGAATCCTTGATCGGCGAAGCTGGTAATATATCGGTGGTCACGCAGCCAAGGTGCGGTCGTGTGCGCTGACGAGAAGAGGAAGCCTTAGCAGTCTCAGCGGACTGCCTATACAACGGAGCATCCCGAGCGACGGACGTATGCTCCGCTTGCGACACATTTTGTATCACAACATCTGGGGCCAGATGTTGTTGAACGAGAGAGGGGCCTCTCTCGCTTGCCGTCCGGATGGACCGGAACGAGCTATGAACCGGACTAAAAGGCTTCCTGCTTTCTCCCTCCGATCCGCCGTCACTGGGTGTGCATTAGGTTAATTTATAGTGCTCGCATCACCCCAAAATTCCTTCTAGACCGCAACGGACGAACCCGGCTGCCGAACCATTCGGTGAATGGACGCTACACCGGGCGAGCTAGCGGACGTCAAAGGCCGTCGAACCTACTAGGGTCCTCTTAGGCAATTGGCGTATTTACATGAGCACTTTTCCGCTAGCCCTTCATTAATTGTGACGACGGAGGCACACTGTTGGAAGACATCACAGATACATCACCCTAATCTTGATCGTCTGAAATAGAAATTGATAAAGTAGAGTGACCCTGGGGGGAAAGGATCGGAGTGTCCAAATCCCCAACAACATACCGTGACATACGCTTCCCATATTGTCATCGAAATCATACGATACAGAACAGGAGTTAATGCGAGTACACTGACCACATATAGAATGATAATAAAGTCAGAGGAAGACTTCCTCTTAAAACAATTGATCAATATCCTTTCAATGTGAAAAGAAAACAAGTCCTGGTACTCGCACTAACCCCTGGAATCAAAATACATAATAATAATATGATCCATTAATATAGAAAAAATAATTGAAATCAAAATATTTTGAAAAAATATTTTTTCAGAACAGCCCAAGTTTCTGAAAAGTAACGTTGAGCCCCAATGGATCCCAAGCCTAAGTGTGGACAAAAATTTTAAAAATATTTTAAACAATTTATTCAACACTTACGAACAATAATAATGTATCTAGTTACGATTAAAATAACATCAAGATATTATTTTTTAGAAATCCCCCCCTCACACAGAGGGCTGTTGTAAATGTAAACAATGAGTGTAAAAACACTAAAATAAGACTCCAGGCACCCAGGCCCGAAATCAGTTACCAAAAATACACTATCTGATGCAAAACAGAGACTTCCAGGGAAGAAACTGCAGAACATCAGATGGTAGATGCAGAACACAACGCCTAACCACCCGTAGGTGAAGACATAAACATGGGGAAAGAACAGAATTCATTCTGTTATTCAGCTAAAACTCCCAAGAAAATTTAGTAATAATAATTACAAAAACTATGCCAAAAGCATGGGAGAATAGCAAGGGGGAACTTAAAGGACAGGGAGAGAGGAAAACACTTAAAAAACAGTGTAACTAAATAATCAGAATGACAACAAAATGGCTGCTGCCTTGAAAATAGGTAACTTAACATAATTTCATTAAAAAATTTTAAGTTACAGCCCTGATAATATTCTGTCACACATTCTTTTCCTCTCCTCCTTCTCTATCCTCCTTAGAATCACCATTTCACTAATATTTATGTGTCTGGCATCATTTAAACTGAGATTTATAAGCACAAAGATCAGTCAGATGTTAACTGATGAAGGGCCAAACTTAGAATGATTAATGGCGCCAATTTCGGAACGTCCTTGACACTGCGCATGCGCAGTAGGGCCGAAGTGTGGAGGGCCTTTCAGGACATGTTTTCTTTAGTTTTAGATGCAAATTTTGGGGATTGGGGGGCAAAATTTGTGTTTGGCCCTATATTTTAAGAGTTAGCACCAGCTATGTCTGGGTCATTGGTACAGTATAAAAATATTTGGGTGGGGGGAAGATACACAGGCCTGTGTATCTTCCTCACCTCCCCCCTTAGCCTTCCATAAAGTGCTCCCCACAATGTTCATTTTGATAGACAATTTTCTGATAATATAAACCTTTCACTGAAAGGTGTGCAATGTTATACTTTCTAAATAACAATGATGAGTGAATATGTGGGTGGGGGGGGGGAAGATACACAGGCATTTAATATTCAATCGATATTGGTTTAAAAACCGGCATGTATCGGTTTATCGATATACCATGCAGCCCTACAGTTTATGTCAGCATTTATTCTTTCAGAACAGAAAGTTTTTCGCAGAATTTTGCAAAGTTTTCTTACACTTGTTGTCCTTACTCAGGAACACATCCAATGGCAACATATTTTTTTCTTTGTTTCCTGTGGTGATCAATTTTCTGATGAGACTTCACGGCACTTTCTCCAATTGCCACAACACTAAAATCTTTTAAACATACAGTACAATATGCACTCAATCTATCTCGTATTGCAGCGATCCATTCGAACTGTTTTAACCACAATGGGTTGTGTACACATTTTCTGACAAGCATATTTTGATTATTTACTTGTCATCTGAACACCTTGTGAAACACACTAAAAATGATGACTTATTACACACTTTACTCACGTCATGAAGCAGATGGAAAACTCCAATGAGTACTGGAAATCAACAATCTTCAGATTTCTCTGTGATTTTTCAAATTTTGGGAGTTTGGGTGCAAAAATAAGGATCACCAGCATCTGATTCAGACTAAATTAAGACCTTTTCAAGGTTGGAATTTGTTTCAAGCACTTTTCATGGAAGAGATCCAAATTTAAGCACTTTTCCAATGCTTATGAACCCTGGAGATAATACCTGAATTCCTCCTTGAATGAGATCAGATTCAGGTAAAAATTCCAGAAAATCTAACATCAAAGTTTTTCACAATTTGGTGGTTAGTGTAGATTTGCAAGCATCAGAGAGAAAATAGGTGACTTACACTCACAATATTTCAAATACCACCTCCATTTAAATGAAGTTTAAAATTTCTGAAAGGCATTTAACTAATATTTATTTACTTGGTTTCATTTTTTACTCTTGTTTTTTTTTTATTGTCAAATCGATAAGCAACACATGTGGACAGGCTAAAAATAGATAATGTTTTGTACAGGTAATTATTGTGCTTCTGTGAGAAGGAAAGGGGGCCAAAATCTGTAACAGAATGACTGAAAATACAATCAACAAAAGGTGTTTTTTGTAATAGCAGCAACACTGCTATTCACTAAGTTTGTATCATTTGTATCATCGTGGGGCGATTATTACCAGAAAATGCTCAATGGAACTGGAACAATTTTTTTTTTTAAATCTAATGCTTCACAAATGATAACATTCCAAGAAATCCACACACAAAATGTCCGACCACCAGACATGTTAAGTCTCACTACTTCAGGGGGAGGAGACTCACAATTTTCCAGAAATTTTTTTCTTAAATGAGTCTGAAATTTGGAAATTTTCACAGAATCTCACTATTAAAGTCAATAAATTTTCTTCTTTGAGCCATATAAAAACTAGAGGTGTGACCGTCCAAGATTAGCCTTCCATACCACGCCGCCATGATTATTCTAAGATGAAAAGGGGCATAACTCTGGCAAAAAAAGGCCAATCAAAACTATAATCACAGGTCCCTTGGGAGCAAACATCCATACCAATTGTCAAAGGAATCGACCCATAAACATCTGAGAAATCCTCGGACAAAATTCTAGACCTGCTTTTTCAAGTCGAAAAGGGGCATAATTCTTGCAAAAATAATCCGGCTAGAACTGTAATCGCAGGTGTACAGACAGATGGACAGACAAGGTGATTCCAGTACACCCCCTCCCCACCCCCCAACTCATTGTGGGAAGTATAATAAACAAGAGGGCATTCAATGCATAATGCATAAAAAAACAACAACAAAAAATTCCGGATTTTGGTCTAAAAGTCCCACCCGGCCCCCAAATTTTCAGTGAAAAAAAAAAAAAAATTTTTTGTCTTATAATTGTCCAAAACGCATAAAAAAAAAAAATTTCTGGATTTTAGTCCAAAATTTCCAAGTCCGGAATGGGACCCCAAATTTTCAGCCTAAATATGAACTCAGGGACTTGGCTTGAACAAACTTGAATCTCACCCCCCTAAGCATGCTGCATACCAAATATCAAAAGATTCTTATTGGTAGATCTGAAGAAGAAGATTTTTAAAGAAAAGTCCTCATATTGCACTAAGTTAAAATTCGGCTTCCCATAGTGAGCCCAAATGTGAACCCAGGAACTCAATTTGTACAAACTTGAATCTGACCTCCCTGGAAATGTTGTATACCAAATATGAAATGTTTCTGACTGGTGGATCTGAAGAAGAAGATTTTGAAAGAATAATCCTCATTTTGCACTAACTTGCACTAAGTTAAAATTTGGGCTCCCATAGGGAGCCTAAATTTGAACCCAGGGACTCAATTTGAACTCAATTTGAACAAACTTGAATCTGACCCCCTAGAGATGATGTATACCAAATAGGAAAGAATTCTGCCTGGTGGATCTAAAGAAGAAGATTTTTTTGAATTTTGGAAAGAAATTCATGGGTGCTATCAGAGTTATGCCCTTTGTGGTGCCCCTGTGGGTGCGGCAAGTTTATTTGTACAAGTTTGAATTGACATATGATAAGGCACATGCATACCAAATTTGGTTCAATTTGATCCAGTAGTTTGTGAGGAGAAGTCGATAATGTACAGTTCACAACGGCCAGCGACGGATGGCAAGGGTTAAGTTAAGCTCCCTTCGATGAGCTAAAAATCTCACTGTTTTTGCTTGGAAATCTCACTATTTTGCAATTCACCAGTTTAACTTTTTTTAGGTTGTTTACACAAAACATGACCAACATTAACTTTTCAAATTGTAAATTTCAAAGCAATCAGCTGATCAGTGATTATTGTGTTTCATGGTCTGTTTTATTTTTGTACAAGTATTGTTTTGACAGTGATTAAAGATTAATTCGGTGACAAGTTTGTTGCTAAATAAACTGATGGTGGTTACAAAACTCACAAAAGACAAAATGTTCTGGTCTGGTACTGTAACTTGTACTGAAAATGGGATACACAAATTGATGACTAGTCAACAAGGAGTTTTTCAGTTGACTAATACTACTAATTGCATCCACTTTGACTGACAAACACTAGTATCCACAATTTTTGTTTATATGATATTTTGATCTCAAAACTGCATTTTTGTTGATCTCAAAACTGCATTTTTGTTATGGATTTCATTCGAGCCTCCTCTGAAGAAACCTCATCCTTCTGCTTATATTCATCAGCTACCAAAGATGGCGTGTTGTACGTTCTGTTCTGTGACTGAAAATGTGACCACAACCAAAGCTATGATCATAAATATCAATTTTCCATCAGAAAAATTCTCAGCTGCTTCACTACGGCAGAATAAATCATTTGAAATGGTCTAGTACTGGTATATCAACAAACAATGACAAATAACTTGATAATGATGATGCTTGCTGAAAATTATGATATGGTGATGAAAATAATAATGATGTTGACATTGTGAGGGTGATTGTGTGAAGAGTAACACTCATCAAGCATCAAGGCAGTACTTCCAACAGCTAAGGTCAAAGAGTGTTTTACAATTTTATGAGTGGAGACTGCAGCAACACAGAGAAAAAAAACCTGAGCAGCAAAAAGTCCAAGTCAAAGTTGTCACCAAAACACAATTGATAGATGCAGTCTGTATAAGTCAGCAGAAAGTGAGCACCAAAGAAGTCAAAAGTATTTTAGTCTTTTATCCAACCCAAATACCAGTCAACACTTATAAAAACGTTTCATAAATAACTAAAAGAGGTTTCATTTTTAGCTTCAAAACATAAATTATGGCTTAACAAGCTTGTTTCAATTAAGGGTCCTAAGCTATGTTTTTTAAACAAAAATCTGCAAACACAGAAAAAATTTAATAAAAATTGAATGATGATTTATGTGAACAGAGCTGCTCTGTTTTGGCTGTTACATTGGGTAAAGGTGTAACAGTGATTAAGACATGTTCTGGATGCTGAAATAGGCGTGTCAAACCTCAATAGAAGCCACACCAAATAGAAATGGTCTAACAAGATATCAAATTGGGAAGATTTTGTACAAATACGCAGACATTTGAGGGGAAAGCATACAAGGTGTTTTCATATTATGTACTGGACAAAGAGTTGGAAATCAGCAGAAAGTTAAAAAATTTATAGTAATTTATATATTTTTTATACTTACCAATGACCCAGACATAGCTGGTGCTAACTCTTAAAATATAGGGCCAAACACAAATTTTGCCCCCCAATCCCCAAAATTTGCATCTAAAACTAAAGAAAACATGTCCTGAAAGGCCCTCCACACTTCGCCCCTACTGCGCATGCGCAGTGTCAAGGACGTTCCGAAATTGGCGCCATTAATCATTCTAATAACCAGTGCCTGGTAAGCGCTATGTACTCAGCGGGGAGGCAAGAGTTCCCAACTCCTGGGAGGGCCATCTCCGTCTGGGTCATTGGTAAGTATAAAAAATATATAAATTACTATAAATTTTTTAACATTTTTATACTGTACCAATGACCCAGACATAGCTGAATAGTAAAAAGGCTGGAGGGCCAAGGACATAGAGCAAAATGGAATACGCTCAATAAAATAAAATAGAGTCATCCCCTGTAGGGAAAAAGAAGTAATAGGCCTTACATGTATCTTTCTTATTTATGATAAATTAGAAAGATACAACACCTTCCAAAATTGAGCTTCATACATCCATGTACTCTATTAATATCCAATATAATCCTTATACTAATAATTTTTAAAGTAAGCCAATAAATAAAGTAAGTCTAGAGAATAGAGACTCTTATACTCCTAAAAGTGTATGAGGATTGCATAATCATGTCCGTTGACATATGCAATATTCAAAAGCTATACTTTAAAAACTAAGACTTGAATGAATTTTAAAAACCTAAACTTCTCACTAAACAACCATCCCAATAACAGCTCAGAATTACTAACTCCGGAGGAGGTATCCCCTTGTTTTCATAGTAAAACAGGTGACCCAAGGGAACACCCTCCCCCCCCCCCCCCCCCTTTTTCTTGCCCTGGGTCAAATAGCCCAGAGCAAAGAGGGCAGCCGAACGGAGACACTGCCGAAACAGACAGCCTACCTAGCTATAGTAGCAACTGTTAAGTGAATGACATTCTGAGCAGTAGATAATAGACCTAACAATAGAGGCCTCCAGAAATGGACTCGATATTTCTGAGATAAAATTCATGAATGTGGATGGCTGAGCGCAATGAGCGGCCTTCAAAAATCTATAATAGCGACACTATTAATGTAAGCCCAAGAAGTAGAAGAACTCTTACTTCATGAGCCGAAATCTTAAGCACAACTGCTAAGTCAATGATATACCATAAGCAGTACCGATAGTTAATAGAATCCATTAACAATAAAATGGAGCGTAACGTCCTTCTACTAGACATCAAAGACAGAAGAAGCTTACGCCCATAGTAATAAACAGATATCTGTTTATAAATACATAAACTGTACCCGGAAAGAGTAAAGGCCTATGCCCATACGAAGACGGAAGGACCTTAAAATAATAGGTTCCGGATAATAGGAGCCTAACTCTTATGCAACAATCCAACCTAAATAGTAACGGAAGTATGAAAGTGAAAATCATCCATCGATCGTGCATGAAACTCACTGACTGTACAGTAAAAGAGAAACCAACAGAATTACTGTCTAAAGGTCAGAATTTGAAAACTACTGTTTCCAGAGGCTCAAATGATTACTTAGCTAAATAAGAACCGAAGTTAAAATCCGTATAGGAATTTAATCTAAAGATTCTAAGTCTATTTATCAAAAAGTTACTAACTGACTTAGATAAAGAGACAAAAGATTCAATTGTAAACTATCGTAGAGTGCATAGGTATGAGGTAACATAAACCTATAACCTAAATAATAACAGGCTGCAGTAGATCTTGTGAAACAAGTATACTAAAAAATAGCAATGAGTAGTATGGAGGGATCAACAATATGAACATAATGATCCCTACACCACGACGGAAGAGCCTCCACTTTAGCCGCATAGAATAGCGAAGAAGAGGATCTCCTATAGTAAGAAATCGCGTCCAAAACTCGTCCAGTACAGTGCTTACAATGCAATACGGACCACACAACGGAATACATGAAGGTTGCGACCTTGCTGGTTGTGATAAAGATGACACGATTTACCCAGTGAAAAAGATCCTCACATACAGGAAGATTTCACGTTAAGACCCACAGTAGACAAGAGAGTAAATTACTCATGATCTCTGTGAAGATAGAGATGCTATCAACAGAAATGTATTGTGGTTGTTTATCTTAGCAATACCTGCTAAAACAACAGCGCCGGAGGATACGCGTATCCTATCAATCCGTCCTATAGATCAATAGAGCGTTAACAATATTAGCTCAGAGATCTGGACAAGCCAACACATACGTCTGCAATTGATTAGCAAGCTGTGTCATAAATAAATCATCATTGGGCGCTCCCATAGATAGCAAATCTGATTGAATACTTGTTTGTTGAGAGTCCATTCTGACAGCAACAAGCGACCCGTAAGAGAACGGGAGTCCGATAAAACAATCAGACGACCCGGAATATGACGGACCAAAACTGAACGTGGTGTACTATAACCAACAGACGGATTCTTTCCATTAAATTGAATAACGGAAACGAAAGAGTGCCTCCCTGGTTCCGGAGATACGCAGCTACTGTCGAATTAAAGGACAGGAATTTGGGCATGCGTTTCTGAATAATGTTCATGCAATGACATAAAGCAAGCCTAAAAAACATTATTCCGCGGAAGAAAACTGATTGCTAAAAGACTGCGGAACCCAAAGACCCTGGCACTTCGAATCCGTAGGGATCAGTATTATATCCCAATCTGTTTGACTGGCAACCGTCATAACAGCCACACTCGGGTCTGGCAACTGCGGCGGCACTCTCTGAGTCAACCACCGAATGTTTGCCCCAGTCTGAATCTCTTGAAACACTAGATAGACAAGAGAGCGTGTAAATCGAGCAATTCATGGATTGCCGAAAAGTTGCCATCGAAGAGAAGCTCCTCCGAGAACGAAGCGACTCTGAGAGAGTTCTTAACCTTACTATCCACGCGTGTGGATGTAGCTAGGGCTGCGTCACGTCTAACTAACTCCAATCAGCCACTGAAGGGCGGAGTTATACGTGAACAAACTACTGCCCTCAAAAGAAATTACATTGAGAATAATATCCCGTAAATCTTTTCTTGAAGACGTAATGATAACGCCTCAGTAAGGCGGATTACGTATAATAAAGCGTCTAAGTTAAGTCTACTATACATAATGTCGTTCCCAACATTGAAATTGGAAAAGACATAAACGGCGAAAAAGAATATATGCAGTCTTTAATCACACCGTCTAGACGCATATGAACTCTCGGTATGCCCTGCTCTGCCAAAATAAACTATTTGTATAAATGATAAAATGGCAGAAATGAGCAACGCGGACAAGAAACTAAACTATCATGCTTAGTAGCAGGCTTGTATATATATATATATATAGCGTCGAAAAATAAAACACATGTTGTAATGACAATATTGGACTGCGTCGGTAAGTCAGGGACAATGTCCCTGAACCAATCGAAAATTCCGAGTCCAATGACGCTATAAGTCTCTTATCCACGATCGCAGCAATGAAGTCCGAAATAATAATCACTGGAAGATAATGCCAGAAGATATGAAAGGCATCTTCCGATACTACTAAAGGGAAAACTCGAAATCTTTCGAATCCCTTTCGCCATCCTGTCGGACCCTATAAAGCGTTCGGTCGTCCGTACCTGATGCAACCGCGGACCGCACCGACCCAGCGCCGTCGGATAATTCCTGAATCGACCGAGAAACTGTCAATTGCTGGGATGCTGCGAAACAACTGTGCTAACTCGGATAGCACGTCCGTCACTGAGGCCTGAGGAGAAGCGGTCTTACGATGCATTGCCGCTGGAAGCTCCGTGATCGTTACCCCGTGCATACTACCAATATGCGAGCGAACGGAGTGTATAGGCCTCGTGTCCCTTGGCTACCGGATGGCGCGACCTATTCGCCGTGGAATCACTGAATGCCGAAACTGATCGGATACTCGAGGTCACGTAGCCAATGTGCAGTCGTGTGCCCTGCTGTGAGGATGAGGAAGCATTAAAGACAGTCTCTCGGACTGTCAATATAACGGAGCGTCCCGACCAACAGACATATGCTCCGAATGTAAAATATCTGAACCACAACATGCGGTCCCCTATGTCGTTGGGCGAGAGAGGGACCTCTCTCGCTCACAGCCTGGACGGACCTGGACAAGTCAGGAACCGGACTAACAGGCTTCCTCCGATCTGTCCTCAATCTGCCGTCACTGGGTGAGTACTAAAGTAATTAAAGTGCTCGCATCACCCAAATCTCCTTCCTAGACCGCAACGGACGAACCCGGCAGCCGAACCATTCGATGAATGTACGCTACACCGGGTGAGCTAGCGAATGTCACTCCGTAGGCGATAGACATATTCCATGAGCACTTATTGCCGCTAACTCTTCATTAACTATGACGACAGAGGCACACTTTTGAAAGACATCTCCATAACTCTTCGAACAAGAAACCAGAAATGCTTGGTTAGCAAGCATAAAATAATAATATATATAGCGTCGTTCAATAATTCGAAAGTTTGTGTGACATTATTGGACTATGTCGGAACTGAGGGACAATGTCCCTGAACCGAACCAAAAATTTCTAAGTCCACCGACGCTATCAGTTTCTTATCCGGCATCGCAGCATTCTGGTCCGACGAAAGAAGCTGTAGAAGACCAAGTCAGATGACATACACAACAGCATATGTTGTTCCGAAAGGGAAAGCTCAAAATCCTCCGAATCCCTTTCGGTATCCCGTCGGACCAGATGAAACTTTCGGACGTCCGTACCCGCTTCCGCGGAGCGTCCCGACCCAGCATCGTCGGATAAAATATATGCGACAGATTCAGTTGATGCTGGGATGCTGCGATAAACTGTGCTATTAAGGAAAGCACGTCCGTTCCCGAGGCCTGTGCAGTAGCGGTCTTACGATGCATTGCCGCCGGAAGCTCCGTGTACGTAGACTCCCGCACACTTCCTATGCGAACGTCCGGAGTCTGCAGGCCTCGTGTCCCTGGCTACCGGATGGTGTGACCTGGTCGCCGAAGAATCCTTGATCGGCGAAGCTGGTAATATATTGGCGGTCACGCAGCCAAGGTGCGGTCATGTGCGCTGACGAGAAGAGGAAGCCTTAGCAGTCTCAGCGGACTGCCTATACAACGGAGCGTCCCGAGCGACGGACGTATGCTCCGCTTACGACACATTTGTACCACAACATCTGGGGCCAGATGTTGTTGAACGAGAGAGGGGCCTCTCTCGCTTGCCGTCCGGATGGACCGGAACGAGCTATGAACCGACTAAAAGGCTTCCTGCGTTCTCCCTCCGATCCGCCGTCACTGGGTGTGCATTAGGTTAATTTATAGTGCTCGCATCACCCCAAAATTCCTTCTAGACCGCAACGGACGAACCCGGCTGCCGAACCATTCGGTGAATGGATGCTACACCGGGCGAGCTAGCGGACGTCAAAGGCCGTCGAACCTACTAGGGTCCTCTTAGGCAATTGGCGTATTTACATGAGCACTTTTCCGCTAGCCCTTCATTAATTGTGACGACGGAGGCACACTGTTGGAAGACATCACAGAAACATCACCCTAATCTTGATCGTCTGAAATAGAAATTGATAAAGTAGAGTGACCCTGCGGGGAAAGGACCGGAGTGTCCAAATCCCCAACAACATACCGTGACATACGCTTCCCATATTGTCATCGAAATCATACGATACAGAACAGGAGTTAATGCGAGTACACTGACCACATATAGATTGATAATAAAGTCAGAGGAAGACTTCCTCTTAAAACAATTGATTAATATCCTTTCAATGTGAAAAGAAAACAAGTCCTGGTACTCGCACTAACCCCTGGCAATCAAAATACATAATAATAATATGATCCATTAATATAGAAAAATAATTGAAATCAAAATATTTTGAAAAAATATTTTTTCAGAACAGCCCAAGTTTCTGAAAAGTAACGTTGAGCCCCAATGGATCCCAAGCCTAAGTGTGGACAAAAATTTTAAAAAATATTTTAAACAATTTATTCAACACTTACGAACAATAATAATGTATCTAGTTATGATTAAAATAACATCAAGATATTATTTTTTAGAAATCCCCCCCTCACACAGAGGGCTGTTGTAAATGTAAACAATGAGTGTAAAAACACTAAAATAAGACTCCAGGCACCCAGGCCCGAAATCAGTTACCAAAAATACACTATCTGATGCAAAACAGAGACTTCCAGGGAAGAAACTGCAGAACATCAGATGGTAGATGCAGAACACAACGCCTAACCACCCGTAGGTGAAGACGTAAACATGGGGAAAGAACAGAATTCATTCTGTTATTCAGCTAAAACTCCCAAGAAAATTTAGTAATAAGAATTACAAAAACTATGCCAAAAGCATGGGAGAATAGCAAGGGGGAACTTAAAGGACAGGGAGAGAGGAAAACACTTAAAAAAACAGTGTAACTAAATAATCAGAATGACAACAAAATGGCTGCTGCCTTGAAAATAGGTAACTTAACATAATTTCATTAAAAAATTTTAAGTTACAGCCCTGATAATATTCTGTCACACATTCTTTTCCTCTCCTCCTTCTCTATCCTCCTTAGAATCACCATTTCACTAATATTTATGTGTCTGGCATCATTTAAACTGAGATTTATAAGCACAAAGATCAGTCAGATGTTAACTGATGAAGGGCCAAACTTAGAATGATTAATGGCGCCAATTTCGGAACGTCCTTGACACTGCGCATGCGCAGTAGGGGCGAAGTGTGGAGGGCCTTTCAGGACATGTTTTCTTTAGTTTTAGATGCAAATTTTGGGGATTGGGGGGCAAAATTTGTGTTTGGCCCTATATTTTAAGAGTTAGCACCAGCTATGTCTGGGTCATTGGTACAGTATAAAAATATGAGAGAGTTTTCATGTTATAACTATGATAACGAAGCCTACCTCAACTGTTCAAGCAGATTCTCTCCTTCACTGACTGTATTGATAGCTGCCTCCAATGTATTCTCTCGCTGCTGATTGAACTGCGCAAGAAGTTGTTCTGCTCCTTCTACACAATCTGCTATCTCTGAACTCTGCAGTTCCTGTTGAAGTTCTTCTAACCAATACGTCAGCTGAATGAATCAAACATATGTTTAAAATATTAGTAAAAATGTTGGGTTAAATTCTTGGTACAGTGCAGCCTCCTGAACTGGATATCTCTTAATTGAATAACCCTGTCAATTGAATATAATTTCCAAACACAAAACCATTTACCATACCTTCAATACAAATCTGTCCTGTTAATTACATACAGGTTTTCGAGTAAATGCTTGTCAATTGAATAAATATTCTTGGGATATGTTGCAAATTTACCAAGACAATCACCAAATTTCCTTTGCTTATAGCCAAAATGGCCTCAGAACATGCAAAACATGCATTTAATCTATTATAAATACATGTACCCAATTTATCTCTAGAATACAGGAAAGTGACCAAACCCCTGTTAATTGAATATTCCTCTTAATTGAATAATTTTCATGGGAAAAGTGACTATTTATTTATTTATTTATTTATTGGAACTATAACAACACTTTCAACAGACTTGTGTCAGACAGTTTTGCGGGTGGAAGAAGCCGGATTAGCTGGAGAGAACCACCTAGCAATGACGAGCAACTGTCGGACTCCCCAACTAAATTTGAACACACTAACTCCACACAAGCAGCATTAGCATTGGTTGAAGACAGGTGCACCAACGACGTGCTGCAGGCCCTGGTACACAACACCACCGTGCCCCTTAAGTATGCAATTAGGATGAAGTACTCTGCCCAATTTATTTATTTATTTATTGGTGTTTAAGGTCACATATTTTTGCACAATGGCTAATCATGACCACAACATGAGTATCAACTCAAGAGCGTTAATAAGCCATGTTGCCCATTTTAGAGAGGGTTTGCACCTCCCAAGCACTGGTGACTGGGTCCTATTTTACCAGTAAAAGAGAGCCTGTTCACTGTGCACTGCTTCACTTCCCGGGGTTCCCGTGGGGATGTACTCTGATGACGTCATCATCAGTTCTAAACTTGTCCTAGACAATATTAATATAAAGCAGAATATCCAAATTTGTTGAAATCTGGGGTCTACTGTTTCAAGTTCTTGCATAAACAATGAAAGTTTGAGTAAAAAAATTCAACAAAGGGCAATAACTCCCTTAATTTCTAGTGAATAATGTTGGTTACTGAACATGTCTCAAACATTGTTAACATAAAGTATTGAACCAAAAGCAATTGAAATCAATTACTATTGATCAAGTTAACACATAAACACATTTCCAAATGGATGGAAAGATGGAAGGCTGGATGGATCTCTTTGCTATATTCTTTCAATGTGAAAGGAAAATAAGCACATTACAGTCAATCCGAAAACTGTTCTTGAAAACAAAAAGAAATGAAAGTGTCAATGACACTGTAGCTTAACTTGACTGTGTGTAGTGTGAGATGAAAAGGATAATGTTCAATGTTTATGAAAGGATTATGAAATAAGACAAGAATTGTGATAATTCAGAATATGTTAAGTTCTGTTCCCTACATGCTGTGCTTTCAATAAGAATAATTTGAGGTGTGGACTGTACTAAAGAATTTAGGTCTGGGTTGATGTGGCCCTCAAAGTTAATGTATGCCAACCAAAGTTACGAAGTTACAGTAAAATCATTCCAAAACAAGTCATCCTACCAAGTAACAATGAAATCCCATCATAAATATGACTCGTAGACTTTGCTGTAGCAATCTAGGTCATATGCTCGTCCAGTGGTCACAGTTGACCGATCATGACCAAAATAGGACAGTCTCATCTAAATATCATACTGAGTCATCCAACCAAGTTACAATGAAATCCATTCACAGAAATGACCCCAAGACAGTGCTAAAGGAATCTAGGTCACATGCCCAAGCGGTGGTAATGGCCGACAGATCAAGACCAAAATAAGCCAGTCTCATCTAGACATCATACCTAGTTATCGTACTAAGTTACAATGAAATTGCTTCAAAAATATGACCTACAATGGAGACTGCGCTAAAGGAATCTGGGTAATGTGCTCCTGTGGCCATCATGGTTGACCGAACCTGGGCAAAATGGGACGTTCTCATCTAGACTTTATACAGAGTCATCCTAACGAGTTACAATGGAATCCATTCATAAATATGACCTGTATTTTGGGGTTCCAGGCCCGCATAGCTGTCAAAGTTGACCGATCGCGACCAAAATTGGATGTTCTCATCTAGACATGACCTCAAACCTGCACATTAAATTTTGTGATGATCGGACAAGAACTACGGTGTGTTGCCTGTGCTAGAGAAAATGTGAACATACTAACAGACTCACAGATTTCCGATGGCAATAGCTTATCTTGACTTTGTCAAGTTAAGCCAAAAATGTACAAAACCTTTCAACACGATTTTAATATAAATTATGGGAGAGATCTGAGAGGTTTTAGGTGAAACGTTAATAAGGCTTATGTTCAAAACTCTAATTAGTTTCCTACTAAAGGAGGCCAAAAGGTGCTTGGAATAGTTCATAAATTATTTGCTTTTCTAAATTAAATACTTGGTGGGCATATTTTCAAAACAGTCAAAATTTATTACATTTATAAACAAGAGGCCCCAAGGGGCTTTAATCGCTCACCTGACAGTGTGGTTCAAAGAAGTATTTGGGGGGGGGGGGGGGGGGGGGGTCACATTCAGTTAGACATGGTTCATGAACACTACAAAGGAATGAATTGATGAAAGGCCAATTTATGGAAAAACACTAAGGAATGGATTTGATCAACTTGAACCTAACCTGCTCCCCTCCCCACCTCTCCACCCCAAAATAGCCCATATAATAAGCCAGGGACTCAAACTGAACAAACTTGAATCTGATCTCCCTTGAGATGTTATATACCAAATATGAAAGAACTGAGACTGGTGGAGCTGAAGAAGGTTTTTTTAAAGAAATGTCCTCACATTGCTGTAAGTTAAAATTTGGGCCCCCAAAGAAACCTAAATGAAAGTGTGAATGACACTGTAGCTTAACTTGACTGTGTGTAGTGTTTGATGAAAAGGATAATATTCAATGTTTATGAAAGGATTATGAAATAAGACAAGAATTGTGATAACTGAGAACAAGTTAATTTCTATCCCATGACAAATTCCACACACATATATGGGACTTGATAATTATCTGCAATTAGCTAATCTAACACACAGCTCCTTGATGGTGGGAAGAAATAACCTGTTGTCGGACACTTGGCCACTTGATGAAGACCAGATTTGGAATGCAGACTTGAGATTTAATGTTGATAGTAATATTCTTTGACCTATATTAATGAATTCAGTGATGTTTGTTTATTTTTTATTTCACCTATATTAAATGAATTCAGTGATGTTTGTTTATTTTTTCTTGAAATGACAAAAGTAATGCTATCAACATCTACTGAGTACGAAAATAATTTGTCAGACATAATCTGGTTTGGATTACCTCTGCAGGCGATGGCCAGTTGTTTCAATGAGTTTGATGGCATCAGTAGCAACTTGGGAAGAGTTGTGACAATGAGGTGTTGATGACCTGACATGAATATGACCCCCCTAGAGATGTTGTATATCTGAAGAAGATTTTTAAAGAAACTTTCTCGTATTGGACTAAATTAAAAATTTGGGCTCCCATAGGGAGCCCAAATATAAACCCAGGGGCTCAATTTGAACAAACATGAATCTGACCCCCTAGAGATGTTGTATACGAAATATGAAAGGATTCTGACTGGTGGATCTGAAGAAGAAATTTCCTCATGTTGCACTAAATTAAAATTCGGGCCCCCATAGGAAGCCCAAATATTAACTAAGAGACCTGATTCGAACAAACTTGGATCTGACCCTCATAACATTGATGTTTACCCAATATTAAAACGTTCTGACCAGTGGTTCTGAAAAAGAAGATTTTTAAAGCTTATTTCCCATATGCCCTAAGTTAAGATTTGGGCTCCTGTATTGAGCCCAAATATGAACCTAGGGGCCTAAATTGAACACACTTGTTTCTGATCCCTCTATGGATGGTGTGCGCCAATTATAAGAAAATTCTGATTTGTGGTTCTGGAGAAGAAATTTTTTTTTATTATTTGCAAATGTGCTGAGCATTTTTTATCAATAGATTCTACTGGTCCTAAGGATGCTTCAAACCAAACAACAGTTCTCTGTTCCATGTGGTTTGGGAAATATGGGTGTTTGAAAATATTTTCTATTTTTAGCTCCTGGGGTTCCCACGGGGAACATGGGAAATTTTTTTTTAGTGTGAATCAAGTACTTATGACTCAATAATACCACATACCGAATTTCAATTAAATCAGACCATCGGTTCAGAAAATAGAAATTTGGGGTGGGTCCAAAAGCTTTGCCCCTCCCAATACGAAGGCAAATATTGCTCTACAACTTTGTTTGAATAAACTTGATACTACACCCCAGAAGGAAGCTCCATACCTAATGTCAAGTCATTGTACCCACTAGTTCATGAGAAGATTTTTCTAGAAGTTTGGAGCATTTTCCCCCACCCCCTCCCTATAGAGCGTGGCAACTTTATTTGAACAAACTTGAATGGACATATGATACGGACCATGCACATCAAATTTGGTTCAATTTGGCCCAGGGGTTTAGAAGGAGAAGTCGATAATGTAAAGTTCAGGATTGATGGATGGATGGATGGACAGACAGATGGACGGACCGACGGATGATGGACAGAAAGTGATCAGGCTGGGCAAGTTGATTTGAAAAAAAAAACGAAATGCAATGTCAGAACAAGCAATCACCTCAAATACAACTAAAACTAGTTCAGTGATTTGGGAGGGGCAGGTGCAAACACCATATTCACGGACAACAGATGGTGAGTGATCAGTATAGCTCATCCTGACTTTCAGTCAGGTGAGCTAAAAACAACACTTGAGATTTTTTTTATGTTTCAAGCTACAACACACGTATGATTTGAAAGGTTTGAAACATGTCTGAATGGTATCATCATTCCTACTGAGGATTAGTTCAATTTATTCATCTTAAACCATTATTTTACATTAGATCATCTCTCAGTGTTCATAGTCTCAATGGTGAAAACAATTCAAGGTCTTTCAAGGACCTTTCAAGATAAACTTCAAGATTTTTCACAGCACTGTTGGATCAACAATCCTCAATGCAATCATTGTAAAAAGATTCATTTAAAAAAATGAGTTTATTTATGAATCAAAAGTCAGACTGTACAGGTAATATGAATCCAGATGGGGATTAACGGTCTTTGAAATAAATGATACAACAAAATAGTTTCCTGGGATAAAGTTTCAATCCATGCATCAGATTACATTGATACATGCTTTAAGTCATTACGAACATCAACCACTATAAAAGTTGTTGAAACCACAAAAAGACATGCATAGTTTTCCTGAGAATAATCCCTTTAGGGGTCGATTATGTGCAAACATGTTAACCTCCAAAAAAAATGTTCAGGGAAGTTAAGGTTGATTTTCAGGGAAATGGCATGGATTTCAGGGAAATGTTTGTGTGACTGAAAATGGTGTATGCAACAAGTCGATTGCCACTAAATCATCTTCAATGAGAAGACATCTCTCTAAATAAAATTAAGGGAAAAAAGCCTATAATTTTTCAGTTTCAAGCACAACACATGTAGATGTCAAACTTCAACAAAGAGGTTGTTCTCTTGCACTTCTCCTGCAATCAATTCATGACTGTAGCAGCAAACTGAAGACAAGTAATTTATACAAGGACTTGTTAACTCATACTGCTGTAGTGCAATCTTACAGTGAGTGGATAATGGATGGATAACTTTATACTTTTGTTGAGTGGTGATAATGGGTCAATATTTTATGACCAATCCTTGGTATACATTGTCAATGATCACCTGAGATATCACATTGCGAGTGGGATAGATCCCATGAGAAATAGTTACTTGGCATACAAATTGTGTCAATCAGATTAATGAGAATACCATCCCCCATTGAATGCAATTCATTACTGACTCAATGGACCTCAGAAACAAACAAATCAAACAGTATCATCCAACATCATAGTTTAACTGCTATGTACCCCGTAAATGGCAATCTGCCTTGAACACTTTGTATTTCCCTAGGCATCATTCTGAACTTGATTTTAGCACCTTGTTACCATTCTGATTTCTGGTTAGAGTAATACAAATATTCTTCCGACTCATTTTTGCTCTACCCAAAAAAAAAAAAAAAAAAGGGAAACTTCCATAATTTCATCCATGTTGACAGAATAAAGACGAGTTTAAAATAGGCTACGTACCGAAAACAAGTCTGTTGGATGGCACTTAAACCTTCATCAAATGATATGACACAATGAGCGGGTCCTCTTGTTGTGTCACATACATGTGTATGAACCAGTATTTCCTGTCACCCTTCTCATCTCCTTCATCTGGACATTAAATTGTGGGGTCATATAATATAACTCAGCTTTTTATTCCAGAAATCCAAATCTGATCTTTGGTGTCTCCTGGCTCAATGTGTAATGTTGTATGGATCTCACGTTAAATGGATCCACCAATCCAATAAAAACCCAATATACTTTAAAAACTGTTCCCGTAGGTAATAATCACCGTCTCAGTCACCCAGCATTCCACCGTTCCTCCTCAAGAATCCAACATCCAGCCACTAATGAAATTTGTATATATGTTTTTGTTGATATTTGTGTTTATTTCTCTGTGCATTGTGCATACAAAAATTCCAGCATTGTACACGACTTTAACTGATTATTTGAGTACATGTGGCATACGCCGAACAAACAACATAGATATAGACGTGAAAGTCCACAGATTTACTGAAGAGTTTGATAGTTTAAAATTAAAATGTGTTTCTGTGATTTTAAATTGGTTCGAAGTTTCACGACTTGGCAGTATTTTTGTGAATAATGGCGGGTAATGTTAGTCTGGATGAGATACAGACGAATTCAGAATTTGACCTCATTAAGGTCTATAATGACAGAACATGTGAAATGACTGATGACCAAGATTCCTTATTCAAAGATACGGGAAGTGATTGTAATTATTATTCCCCGAATGAATTTCAATCAAACAACGCCAAACGAAGTGATCAATTCTCAATGTTTCATTTAAACTGCCAAAGTCTAAATGCACACTGGGATTCCCTAAATGAACTGTTGACAAGCTTACATGGTTCGAAAAATGCCTTTGCGATTATAGGGTTAACCGAAATTTTTCGTATACCAACGAACATGTCGTACTATTTAGATGGCTATTATCCACTCATTAAAAAGACACGCCCTGAGGGGGATGACGGGAGGGGTGGGGTGGGTCTATATGTTAAGGAGGGTCTGGCGCCTAAAATACGAAATGACTTATCTGTTTTTATTCCTCATATAATTGAGTCCCTGTTCATCGAAATCAAGGTAAATAACACCAAAAAATTAATTGGGGTCATATATAGACCGAACACACAGCCCAAGGCAGACATAGATCTTTTTCTTACAAAACTAAACGAAATAACTGATGTAATTAATCACGAAGGCGAGGAGGCCTATATTATGGGAGACTTCAATATTGACCTACTGAAAACCAATTACCATTCCAAAACCCAAATCTTTCTAGATCTTATGATTAGTCAAGGTTTTTTACTGCGTATCACCAAGCCGACTCGGATAACCAGTCATTCAGCAACGTTAATAGATCATCTCTTTACAAATAATATTACCTCTACTTGCTCGTCTGGAATAATTATAACAGATGTCTCCGATCACTTTGGTATATATTATATGGAAAATAATACCACCGAGAAGGATAGTCCAAAAGTTATCCGCAAACGCAATTTTGGCGAAGCCAACATGGCTACATTTAGGCTACTTTTAACACAAAGTGATTTTTCGTCCATTCTTGAATCAAGCTGTCCGGATACAGCATATGAAAACTTTATGAATATCTATTCAACAGCTTTTGAAAAGGCATTTCCTATAGTAAATATCCAACTGCAGAACAAATTTATCAGAAAACAACCGTGGATATCTAAGGGACTCATGACCTCATCTATCAATAAGACAAAGTTTTACAACAAAAAAATTAAATCCCCAACGGAGCAAAATATAAAAAACTACAAAAGCTATTGCAAAATATTCAATAGGATTAAAAAACAAAGTAAAGCCATGTATTATAATAAGATTTTAAACGATAACAAAAACAACTTAAGAGAAACTTGGAGAATATTAAATGAAACAATAAACAAAGCAAAACGTACTGCCAGTTTACCCTCCACTTTTACCAAAGATAACTACGAAATAAACGACCCACAAGAAATAGCATGTGCATTTAATGACTTTTTCGTAAATATAGGAAGACGCACTAGTGAGGAATTGACGCACACAGATAAATCCTTCTTGGACTTCATGGGTTCATCCTCCACAAATAACTTTTATATAACACCTGCTACCCCTTGTGAAGTGGTGGATATAGCCAAACGCATGAAAGCTAAATGTTCCGAAGACTGTGACGGCACCACAACATACCTCATGAAAAATACTATAGATATATTAGCCCGTCCATTTGCCCACATTGCCAACCAATCTTTCATCAGTGGTGTTGTGCCAAACAGAATGAAAATTGCGAAAGTCATCCCAATTTTTAAAACGGGAGATGAAAACCAATTTAACAACTATAGACCGATAAGTATTTTACCAGCCTTCTCCAAAATCTTAGAAAAATTAATGGCAAATAGAATGATTAATTATCTGGATACATTCGATATACTCTATCAGCACCAATACGGCTTTAGAAAAAATCACAGTACCATACATCCTGTGATGCAGTTTCTTAAACATATTGCTTTAGAAAACAACAAACCAACAAAAGATTTAACCTTAGCGGTATTTATAGATTTTTCGAAAGCCTTTGATACGATTAACCACAGTATTCTGATAAGCAAATTAGAAAGATATGGGTTCAGAGGAATCAGTATTGACTGGTTCAAAAGTTATTTATCCAACAGAACCCAATATGTAAAATTTGGTGAACACGATTCGAACCAGGCCCAAATAACGTGTGGAGTTCCACAGGGTTCTATACTTGGGCCAATCTTATTTTTGCTCTATATTAACGATATTCGTCACTCAACTTTATTAAAACTCCTATCGTTCGCAGATGACACAACAGCCTACGCTTCTGGCTCAAATGCAAGTAGACTAGCTGAATACATAAATCATGAATTAGGCAAATTGAATGAATGGTGCTCAGCTAACCAGCTTGTTCTAAACGCAAGTAAAACAAAATATGTTCTTATGAATCCAACCCGTAGCACGATAGTCCCAGAAAACTTATCTATAGATATACAGAATCAAACGATAAAAAGAAACGGTTGTCATGAACCGGAAAAATCATTAAAATTCCTAGGTATTACCATTGACGATAATCTCTCGTACAGTGCTCATATTTCACAAGTGTGCTCTAAAATAGGACGAGTAAATTATGCTTTGAACAAGGTAAAAAAAATCTTGCCGCATGAGGCTATGAAAACTCTGTACTTTGCCCTTATTCACAGTGACTTGTTATATGGTATCCAAGTTTGGGGTAACGTTCGAGCAATTAGAAAAATCTACATTATGCAAAAACGCTCTCTTCGTATTATTAATAATTCAAATTATAATGCCCATACTGATCCCTTATTTGCAAAAGATAAAATACTGAAAATCAACGACTTGTTCAAAGTTCAAGCCTGTCTCTTCATATTTGATTGGAAAATGGGGAAACTTCCATCATCATTCGATGACTTTTTCAACCTAACACAAAATACCTCACAAAGAGTAACGAGACAAGCAGAGTTACTATCTATAAATAGAACTCGCACTAAAGCACTTGATAGGTTACCAGTTCATGCTTTCCCTAAATTATGGAATGAACTGGATCAAGATTTAAGGTCAATCACAAACAGAAAACTCTTCAAACGATCATTGACACGAAAATTAATGTCTCAATACCCAAATAGTGTAGAATGTGACAATCCCTATTGTCAAGATTGTAGTTTTAATACCAGCAGATAATTCAAAAGTGTTAAAGAAGTCCATATACATAGCTAAGTTCCTGTACAGCCACCAAATGACACTTCAATATACTTTGGTTATTTTCCAAAACGAGTATACTTCGTACGTGACAACATCAGGTAATATACTCCGTCTGTTCATCTCGTCCGACAAAACAGTCTGATTCAACTGTCAAGTCTGAAACTTTTGATACCTAACAATAAATTTAACTCCGATAATTTATTTCTAACAACATTATTAACAACCGTAGTCAGTGTACAATGCTAACTCTGGGTTCAATTCCAGTGGGGGATGACAGGAAGACAGCCAATCTGGCTATGTCATCTCCCTACGGTATAGATATTACTTATATTCTCATATTTTACAAATGCTTTTTTGTGCAGCAAAGTTTGTATCACTCTGTAGCACTCTGTATGTTACTTGTTGTCTATACCGTTAAATAAAATAATCAATCAAATCAATCAATCAAGAGGCCCCAAGGAGCCTTAATCGCTCACCGGCCAAAGTGGTTCAAAGAAGTATTTGGGGTCACATTCAGTTAGACATGGTTCATCAACACTACAAAGGAATGAAGTCATGAGAGACAAATTTTATGGAACTAGGGACATGGCTTGAACAAACTTGAATCTTATCCCCCTAAGGATGCTGCATGCCAAATATCAAAACATTCCGACTGCTGAATCTGAGGAAGAAGATTTTTAAAGAAAAATTCCTCATATTGACTAAGTTATAATTCAGGCTCCCACAGGGAGCCCAAATATGAACCCAGGGACTTGGCTTTAACAAACTTGAATCTCACCCCCTAAGGATGCTACACACCACATATCAAAACATCCTGACTGCTGGATCTGAAGAAGAAGATTTTTTAAGAAAATTCCTCATTTCAACCTAAGTTACAATTCAAGCCCCCACAGCGAGCCCAAATATGGATCTAGGGAAATGGCTTGAACAAACTTGAATCTCACCCCCCTAAGGATGCTGCATACCAAATATCAAAACATTCCGACTGCTGGATCTAAAGAAAAAGATTTTTAATGAAAATTCCTCATTTTGAACTAAGTTATCATTCGGGCTCCCACAGTGAGCCCAAATATGGACCTAGGGACATGTCTTGAACAAACTTGAATTTCACCCCAGTAAGGATGCTGCATACCAAATATCTAAACATTCCAACTGCTGCATCTGAAGAAGATTTTTAAAGAAAGTTAAAAAATTTATAGTAATTTATATATTTTTTATACATACCAATGACCCAGACTTAGCTGGTGCTAACTCTAACAAAACCAGGGCCAAACACAAATTTTGCCCCCCAATCCCCAAAATTTGCATCCAAAACAAAAAGAAATCATGTCCTAAAGGACCTCCATACTACGCCCCCACTGCGCATGCGCAGTGTCACGGACGTCCCGAAATTGGCGCCAATTATCATTCTTACTGGCAGTGCCTGGTCAGCGCTATGTACTCAGCGGGGAGGCAAGAGTTCCCAACTCCTGGGAGGGCCATCCCCGTCTGGGTCATTGGTAAGTATAAAAAATATATAAATTACTATAATTTTTTTAACATTTTTATACTGTACCAATGACCCAGACTTAGCTGAATAGTAAACAGGCTGGAGGGCCTAGGACATAGAGGAAAATCCAATAAGCTCAACTATATAATAAAGAGGTAACCCCTTAAGGAGAAAAGGAGTATTAGGCTTTACATGTATCTTTCTTATTTAATATTAAATTAGAAAGATACAATACCCTTAATAATTGAGCACAATAATATTCATGTTCTCTATTAACATCCAGTATATCCCTTATACTAATTATTTTTAAAGTAAGCCAATAAATAAAGTAGTCCAGAGAATTGAGACTCTTTATAGTCATTTTAAAAGTGTCCGAGTATTGTATATTAAAGCCCGTTTGACACTTGACATATACAAATGCTTCACACCGAGCTACACTTTAAAAATAAGACATGAATGAATTTTAACATTAATATTACACTTTAAAACCATCCCGGAAGTGACTCAGAAATACTGACTTGGAGGAGGCATTCCCTTGCTTTTCACTATAAAGCAGGTGACCTAAGGGAACACCCCCCCCCCCCCCCTTCCCCTTGCCCTGGGTCAAATAGCCCAGAGCGAAGAGGGCAGCCGGACGGAGTCACTGCCGGAACAGAAAGCCTGCATAACTATAGTTGCAACTGTTTAGTGGACGACATTCTGAGCAACAGATAACGGACCTAAACAATGCAGGTCTCCAGAAATGGACTCAATATTTCTGAGATAAAAATTCGTGAATGTGGATGGCTGAGACCAATAAGCAGCCTTCATTAAATCTGTAATAGCAATACTATTAGCATAAGCCCAAGAAGTAGCAAGAGCTCTTACTTCATGAGCGGAAATCTTAAGCACAGACTGCTGAGAAGAAGATAAACTCTCATAAGCAGTACGGATAGTTAACTGAATCCATCTAGCAATAGAATGGACCGAAATGTCCTTTCTATTAGGCATCAAAGAGACAGAAAGAAACGTTTCCGTCCCTTTCTGATAAACTGAGATCTCTGTTTATAGATACGTAACGCTCTAACAGGACAGAGTAAAGGCCTACGCCCGTCTGAAGACGGAAGAGCCTTAATAACAATAGGTTCCGGATATTTATTAGGAGCCTGATTCTTAGCTAAAAAACCCACATTAGTAGTGAAGGTGATAGTGTTCCCGACACTACGATAGTGAGAATCATCCACCGACAGTGCATGAAGCTCACTGACTCTTCTAGCAGAAGAGAAAGCTAAGAGAAAAGCTGTCTTATAAGATAAGAATTTTAAATCTACTGTCCCAAGAGGTTCAAATGGCTTTTCCTTCAATTTAAGAAGAACCCAAGCTAAATTCCATTTAGGAATTAATCTAAGAGTTCTGGGTCTATTTATCGAGAAGTTTCTAACCAACTTAGATAAAGAGACATTAGATCCAATTTGTAAACTATCATGATGTGCATAGGTATCAGATAACATAGATCTATAACCCTTAATAGTAACAGGCTGCAGTTTGATTTCGTCAAACAAGTATACTAGAAAGTTTGCAATGTCTGGTATAGAGGGATCGAATATATCTACAGAATGATCCCTACACCAACGACGAAAAACCTTCCACTTAGCCGCATAGTTTAGCGAAGAGGAGGTCCTCCTACAGTTAGAAATCGCGTCCACTGCTCGTCCTGTAAAGTGCTTGCCATGCAAGAAGGACCGCACAACGGAAAAACATGAAGGTTGAGACCTTGCGGGTTGTGATGGAGTTGGCGCGATTTCCCCTGCGAAAGAAGATCCTCCCGTGGAGGAAGCTTTCGCGGTAGGTCCCACAACAGACACCTGATTTATCCACGGTCTCTGTGGTGACAGAGAAGCTACCAACAGAATCTTGCATTGAGATTGTTTTATCTTTAGCAATACTTGTTGAATTAACGGCGCTGGAGGATACGCATATCCTATCATTCCGTCCCAAGGGATCGGCAGAGCGTCTACTGCAAATGCTCTCGGATCCAGACACGGAGACACATACGTCTGCAACTGATTGTTGAGATGTGTCGCAAATAAGTCTATCATTGGCCGTTCCCATTGGTAGCAAATCTGATTGAATACTTGTTTGTTGAGAGTCCACTCCGACGGCAACAAGCGACCCTTTCGTGAAAGGGAGTCTGCTAGCACATTCAGACGACCCGGTATGTGACGGACCGAAAGAAGAACGTGATGTTCTAGCGCAAACAGAAGGATTCTTTCCGTTAGACTGAACAACGGAACTGAATGAGTGCCTCCCTGATTCCGTATATACGCCACTACTGTCGTATTGTCGGATAGGATTTGGACATGAGCATTGTGAATAATGTCCATCCAATGACGTAACGCAAGCCAAATTGACATCATTTCCTTGATGTTTATGTGCTTGCACAGGAATTGCGGATCCCAAAGACCCTGGCATCTCGAATCCGTTGGGATTAATGATGCACCCCAACCTGTTTGACTGGCATCCGTCATAATGGTAAAACTCGGATCCGGCAACTGCAGCAGAACTCCCTGAGTTAACCACTGAATGTTTGCCCAAGTCTGAATCTCTTGTTTCACTTGATCTGACAAGAGAACGTCTACGTCGAGCGAATGAATTTTCACACTCCAATTCTGAGTCAAGAAAATTTGGAGAGGACGTGTGCGTAACCGCCCTATCGGAATAAGATCTGCAGCGGCTCCGCACAAACCTATCAGTCTCATAAATTCTCTCGCTGTGACTTTGTCTGCGTGCAGACAATAGCGAGCGTAACAACTGACTAATTTCGCTCTGGTTAACGGCAGACGAACGAGATTGTTGTGCGTCTCGAAGCTCATTCCCAGATGAGTGAATGACTTGGACGGCACCAGATCCGACTTCTCCTCGTTTACTATAAAACCGAGACGTCGGAGCAATAGAAGTAGATTCTGAACATCGTTCTGAAGCGTTAACTCATTGCCGTACCTCTGAAGAATGTCGTCCAGGTAGGCCGACGTTACCGCAGACGAATGAGCTCGGAAATAGATCATTACCGAGTTCATTACCCGAGTGAAAGCCCAGGGTGCTAGATTCAATCCGAAGCACATCGCCCGGAATTGATACACCACTCCTAGGACTGCGAAGCGTAGATACTTTCGGAATGTCGGATGTACCATGACGTGAAAGTACGCATCTTTGAGATCTATGCTTGTTGCATAATCGTTCACCCGAATACTCGCTCTGACCGACCGAATCGTCTCCATATAAAATTTCGGAGCGACGATCAGCTTGTTTACCCAGCTCAAATCTATGACTGGACGGAACGAGCCGTCTGGTTTCTGAACCAGAAACAGATGGCTGTAGAATCCCGGAGTTTCCTGGTTTTTTACGACCTCTACCGCGTTCTTCATTAAAAGAGACAGCACCTCTGATAACAGAGCGTCTCTTTTCTGCGGATTTGACGGAAGTTGAGTCCACTTTGGACTTCGAGTTAATGGAGGCTTTCGTTTGAAGGATATCTTTAGACCTTCCGAAGTCACTCCTCTCACCCAAGGGTCGTCCGTAATCGACGCCCATTCTTGTGAAAAGCTCGACAACCTTCCGCCAACCGGTACGCGATAGAGGTTTAAGCCATCACCTCCTGGACCTGCGAGGCCTGCGGTAGGAGAAACCACGTCCTCCATGACCCGCACCTCGCCCCGTCGACCTCGGGGCGTCTGACCGGTTGTCCCGGCCCGAAGGACGTCCCGAACGAGAGTCGCTACCCTGACGGTCTCTCGAATAAGACCAAGAGGACGCACCGGAACCTCTATAGGAACCTCTCTTGGGCGCATTAGACCCAGAAGTGCCTGTCTTATTCTTGTCTGCTGTATCCGACTTCTTAGAAGCAGATTTGAACAACAGAGAATCCGAAGCTTTCTTTGTAATTTTATCATAAATAGCAGAAAGCTTGCCGTCAAAGAGAAGTTCTCCGGAGACCGAAGCGACTCTAAGAGAGTTCTTCACCTTAGTATCCACGAGTGTGGATGTAGCTAGGGCTGCGTCACGTCTACCCAACTCCAGGTTTGCCACTGAAAGGGCGGAGTTACACGTGGAATAAGCTACTGCCCTTGAAAGAAGTCTTAAAGAGGATTGTATATCCTGAAACTCTTTCCCTTGAAGGCGCAGTGATAACGCCTTAGTAAGGTGATCTGCGTAAGATAAGGCATCTAAATTGGCTCTGTTAGACGCAATAGCTGTTTCCAACACCGCGGTTGGAATAGAAGCCGACGACGGTAATGATAGCTCTAAGTCTTCCGCCTCGTCGTCCAAACGCAGAGGAACTCTCGGAATACCCTGTCCTGCCGTGTCGAATTTATTCCTTGCATTAATGAAAGGCAGGTTGAGAGTATTAGCGGACAAGAAACCTGCTTTCTCCGTCTTGGAAGCAAGTTTAAATATAGCGTCGTTCAATAATTCAAATGTTCTTGCAACATTATTGGACTGCGACGGAAACTCGGGAGCGATGTCCCTGAACCGCTCAAAAAATTCAGAGTCCAATGACGCTATAATCCTCTTGTCCGGAACCGCAGCAGTCTGGCCCGACGGAACAACTTGAGGGAGAAAGTGCCGGATGAAGTCCACGGCAGCTTTATGTTCCGAAAGGGATAGCTCCAAATCATCCGTATCCCTTTCACCATCCGGTCGGACCTCATGATGTTCCCGGTCGTCCGCCCCCGATGCTTCGGCGGAGCGTACCGAGCCAGCGCCGTCGGATAATTCTCGATCCGACACCGTTTCTGTCGGCTGCTGGGATGCTGCGATAAGCTGTGCTATCTGCACAAGAATGTCCGGCGTCGAGACCTGCGGAGGCGCAGTCTTTCGCTGCTTCGCCGAGGGCAGCTCCGCATCAGATGGCTCCCGCATACTTTTTCTATGCGAACGTCCGGAGTCCATCGGTCTCGAATCCCTGGCTGCCGGATGGTGTGACCTGGTCGCCGAAGAATCCTTGATCGGCGAAGCTGGTAAGATATCGGCGGTCATGCAGCCAAGGTGCGGTCGTGTGCGCTGACGAGAAGAAGAAGCCTTACCAGTCTCCGCGGACTGCCTATACAACGGAGCGTCCCGAGCGACGGACGTATGCTCCGCTAAAGACACATTTTGTACCACAACATCTGGTCCCAGATGTTGTTGTACGAGAGAGGGGCCTCTCTCGCTCGCGGCCCGGCTGGACCTGGACGAGCTAGGAACCGGACTCAAAGGCTTCCTCCGTTCTCGCTTACTATCCGCCGTCACTGGGTGTGCACCTTGTATGTTTATAGTGCTCGCATCACCCAAAATTTCCTCCTGGACCGCATCGGACGAACCCGGCTGCCGAACCATTCGGTGAATGGACGCTACACCGGGCGAGCTAGCGGACGACATTTGTCTAATCTCCATGAGCACTTTTGCCACTAGCTCTGAATTCATTTGTGACGACGGACGCACACTAGTAGAAGATAACATGGAAACATCACCCTGTTCTTGTTCCTCTGAAATAGAAACTGAGAGAGTAGAGTGACCTTGCGGAGAAAGAGCCGGCATAGCCCTTTCTCCAGAAACAACATACCGTGACACACGTTTCCAATGTTTCTCATCCCAATATTGACATATAGGACAGGGATTAGTGCGAGAACACTGACTACAATTAATACAATGATCATGAAAGTCAGAGGAAGATTTCTTCCCATTACAATTAGAACAATATCCTTTCATTGTGAAAAGTCAATAACAAGTCCTAGTTACTCGCACAAACCCCTGACACAAAGATACATAATAACATGATCCATTAATAAATGAAAAAACAATTGCAAATCAAAATAATTTTGAAAAAATATTTTTTCAGCGAAGCCCAAGTTGCTGAAAAGTAACGTTGAGCCCCGATGGATCCGATGGCAAAGTGTGGTCAAAAATTTTAAATTTATATTAAATAATTAATGAGACACTTACGGATAATATAAATGTATCTTATAGTGAGATAAACTACACCAAAGGCAAACAGCCCCCCTCAAAAAAGGCTGTTGCCAATGTAAACAAACAGTGTAAAATACCAGAAAACATGACTCCAGGCACTGAAAAAACTGGCCCAAAATCAGTCATCAAAATTACACTCTATCTGATGCAAGACAGAGACTCCCAGGGGAGAATCTGCAGAACATCAGATGGAAGATGCAGAACACAACGTTTATACACCCATGGGTGAAAACGTAACTATGGGGAAAATAACAGAAAACATTCTGTATCCAAGCAACTCTCCCAGGAAAATTTTAGAAATGAACTTTCTCAAAAATATGCCAAAAGCATGGGAGAATTGCAAGGGGGACTTTAGAAGGCTAGGGGAGAGGAAACACTGAATAAGCAGTGCAACATTTAGCAAGAATGACAACAAGAGGCCTATGCCTCGAAAATAGGCAACTTAACATAATTTCATCAAAAAATTTTAAGTACAGCCCTGATTATTTTTTGTCACTTCTTTTTCCTCTCCTCCTTCTATATCCTCCTTAGAATCACCATTTCTCCAAAAATTATGTGTCTGGCATCCTTTAAACTGAGATTTACAAGCACAAAGATCAGTGAGATGTTGACTGATGAAGGGCCAAACAGAGAATGATAATTGGCGCCAATTTCGGGACGTCCGTGACACTGCGCATGCGCAGTGGGGGCGTAGTATGGATGTCCTTTAGGACATGATTTCTTTTTGTTTTGGATGCAAATTTTGGGGATTGGGGGGCAAAATTTGTGTTTGGCCCTGGTTTTGTTAGAGTTAGCACCAGCTAAGTCTGGGTCATTGGTACAGTATAAAAATATTCCTCATTTTGAAGTAAGATATAATTCAGGCTCCCACAGGGAGCCCAAATATGGACCTTGGGACATGGCTTGAACAAACTTGAATCTCACCCCTCTAAGGTTGCTGCATACCCAATATCAAAAGATTCTGCCTGCTGGATTTTGAGAAGAAGATTTTTAAAGAAATTTGCCTGAAATGCACTGAGTTCAAATTTGGGCTCCTATACTGAGCCCAAATATGAAACCAGGGGCCCGATTTGAACAAACTTGAATCAGATCCACCCCACAATGTTGCATACCAAATATCAAAAGATTCTGCCTGCTGGATCTGGAGAAGAAGATTTTTTAAGAAATTTGCCTGAAATGCACGAAGTTTGAATTCGGGCTTCGATACTGAGCCCAAATGTGAATCCAGGGGGCCGATTTCAACAAACTTGAATCAGATCCACCCCACAATGTTGCATACCAAATATCAAAAGATTCTGCCTGCTGGATCTGGAGAAGAAGATTTTTAAGAAATCTGCCTGAAATGCACTAAGTTCGAATTTGGGCTTCTACAGTGAGCCCAAATATGAATCAAGAACAAACTTGAATCAGATCCACCCCATAATGCTGTATACCAAATATCAAATGATTCTGCCCACTTGTGTGGGAGAAGAAGATTTTTTAGTAATTTCTCTAATATACATTGGGTGCTATCAGAGTTATGCCCCCTATGGGGCCCCAAGTGGGCATGTCCATTTCATTTGAACAAACTTGAATTGATATATGGTAATGAACAACCATACCAAGTTTCGAGCAAATCGACCTAGCAGTTTCAGAGAAGAAGTAGTTTGAAAAATGTTCACAATGCCGGATGGACATTGACGGACGATGGACAACGGACGGCAAATGATAAGTTTAGCTCCCTTCGGTGAGCTAATAAAAAAAAAATAATGAGGCATAATTAACCCTGCAAATGTTCAGAAATTTCAATTATTCAACTTGAAAATTTTTGTTTGCAGTTCTCCTACAATCACTTCATGGCTGCTGAACAGCAGACATGAGTTGAAACAAATAAAAATTAAAGAAAATTCTCAGGAGTATAAAAATGATTACTCAGAGAAGCTCTTGAAAAATGAAAAAATTTATAGTAATTTATATATTTTTTATACTTACCAATGACCCAGACTTAGCTGGTGCTAACTCTTAAAAATTCAGGGCCAAAATTTTGCCCCCCTCCCCCCGTAATCCCCAAAATTTGCATCAAAATCCAAAAAATCAATGTCCTATATGGTCCTCCATACTTTTGTCCACTGCGTATGCGCAGTGTCAAGTCAATACCGAAATTGGCATCAAATCTTCATTCTTACAACCAATGCCTGGTAAATGTTATATAATCAGCGGGGAGGTATGAGTTCCCAACTCATGGGAGGGCCATCCCCATCTGGGTCAATGGTAAGTATAAAAAATATATAAATTACTATAAATTTTTTCATATTTTTATACTGTACCAATGACCCAGACTTAGCTGAATAGAAAAAAAGGCTGGTGGGCCTAGGATATAAAGGAAAATCAATAGGCTCAATTACATATAAACAGAATTATCCCCTCAAGGAGAAAAGGAGAAACAGGATTTACATATATCTTTCTTGTTTATACAAAAAAAGAAAGACATATTACCAATCCGTAATTGAGCACAATAACATCAATGATCTCTATTAACATCCAGTATAATTCATTATACTAATTTTTTAAAGGAAAGCCAATAAATAAAGATAGTCCAGAGAATGAGACTCTTTATACTCATTTATAAGTGTCCGAGGATTGTATATTAACGCTCGTATGACCCGTGACATATACAAATGCTTAACACCAATCTACACTTTAAAAATATTACATGAATGAGATCAACATTAGCTTTACACTTTAAAACCATCCCAGCACCAACTCGGAATTACTGACTCCAGAGGCGGTATTCCCTTGCTTTTCACTATAAAGCAGGTGATATAAAGGAACACCATCACCCCCCCCCCCCCCCTTCCCCTTGCTCTGGGTCAATCACCCCAGAAAGAAGAGGGCAGCAGGACAGAGTCACTGCTGGAACAGAAAGCCTGCATAACTCTAGTTGCAACTGTTTAGTGGATGACCTTCTGAGCAACAGATAACGGACATAAACAACGCAGGTCGCCAGAAATAGACTCAATATTTCTAAGGTAAAAATTTGTGAACATAGAAGGCTGAGACCAGTATGCAGCCTTCATCAAATCGGTAATAGCAATACTAATAGCATAAGCCCAAGATGTAGACAGTACTCTAACTTCATGCGCTGAAATCTTAAGTACAGACTGCTGAGTAGATGATAATCTTTCATAAGCAGTATGAATAGTCAATTGAATCCACCTTGAAATAGAATGGACCGTGATGTACCTTCTATTAGGCAGCAGAGACAGAAAGAAACGTTTTTGTCCCTTTCTGATAAACTCAGATCTATGTTTGTAAATACGCATAGCTCTAACAGGACACAGCAAAGGAATATGGCCATCTGAGGACGGAAGAGCCTTAATAACAATAGGTTCAGGGTACTTATTAGGAGCCTGATTCTTAGCCAAAAATCCAACATTGGTAGTCAAAGTAATAGTATTACCAACACTATGATAGTGAGAATCATCAACAGATAGAGCATGAAGCTCACTAACTCTTCTAGCAGAAGAGAAGGCTAAGAGAAAAGCTGTCTTATAAGATAAGTATTTGTAGTCCACCGTATCAAGGGGTTCAAATGGCACTTTTTTTAGATTCAAAAGAACCCAAGCTAAATTCCACTTAGGAATTAACCTACGAGTTCTAGGTCTATTTATCGAAAAGTTTTTCACCAACTTAGATAAAGAGACATTAGATCCAATTTGTAAGCTATCATGATGAGCGTAAGTATCCAATAGCATAGACCTATAACCCTTAATAGTTATTGGCTGCAGTTTGATCTCGTCAAACAAGCAGACCAAAAAATTAGCAATGTCTGGAATGGAGGGATCATAAATATCAATAGAATGATCTCTACACCAACGAGAGAAAACCTTCCACTTAGCAGCAAAATTTAGCGAAGAGGAGGTCCTCCTACAGATCCTGACCTGAAAGAGTTTCCGAAGGTTGCTGGGATGCTGCGATGAGTTGTGCTATCTGCAATAGCAAGTCCGTCACAGAGGCCTGTGGAGCTGCGGTCTTACGTTGTTTAGCCGCTGGAAGCTCCTGGGATGGTGCCTCTTGCATAATTCTTTTATGCGAACATCCCGACTGGTAAGGCCTTGTGTCCTTGGCTACCGGATGGAGTGACCTCTTCAACATGGAATCCTTGGTCGGCGAAACAGGCTGGATATCTGAGGTCACGTAGCCATCCTTTTGATTTTGGATCAGCTAGCCAAATCAATATGGCCACCATGTGATATTGAATCTGGTTTCCGTCCAATTACTAACGAATGCCGACTCAAATCATTTTTTTTTTTGGATGCATTATTGGTGTCTAGAGGAAGCTTCCTTTTGATTTCGTTATACCCCTGAGAGACTTACCTTCCCTTTCATGACACTGTTGTGGGCATATGCCACGCTTTGGGTTGTTAGCTTTTGCACTGCTGAAAATCGCAGTAGCTTACATATGTTATTCGTTTGAATTGCATTGTTACCTGGCATGCTGATTGCGGTATTAGTAAATATTTCGCCCTGTGGAGCAGAAATTTGCTACCAATGCATCAGTGAATTTAACCCATGCCAGCGAGCCTCACAACTGAGTAACTGTTGGCCTACATGCTGGTTTAATTTGGGAGTTATGTATTTTTCTTGATGGGGTTGAGATAGCATATGTGTGCAGATTAGTATGGTAGGCCTGTACGTACAGTAACAGTTTATTTTCCAAAGAGGAAGTCTCAAATGAATCTTCACGAGGGAGTTCAAAAATATGAAAAGAATTCCAGGTGTCATCATTAAGGCTCACAACGACGATATTTACGCCATGATCTTGAAGATGCCAAACCACTTTATTTATTCAACAACAACATTTAATTAAACACTAATCAGCTGGCTTGTTTGTTGACATAGTGAATGTGGTCCCAGCAGTCGCTGTCAATCATCACCGACCAGTCAAGTGTGAAAGTCTACTTATAGATTGACTGGCGTTATAATAAGCTGTCTACCTGTGAAGGGTACCTGCGAGTGTTGGTCCTGCGCTCCGCCTCTACCCCTTATCGTCAGCGTCAGTAGAGAGCATTTTTGGCCCCAGCCAAATAGGTTCCACTGCAGGCCTGCCCCCAAACCACGGAAGTTCGGGTCTTTCTATGGGTGGTCCCCGAAAGGGGCCATTGTTGTCGTCTATCCAAAAACACATCCAACTGTAAAGCCAGAAAATTGACTAAAACAGCCTGAGGCAGATTATACTTGCCAATGATGGCCCTCCAATGCTCCATGATTGATCTTCGAAGTGGCAGACAAAACTTGCCCGAAAAAACACTACAGCACCCTCAGGGAGAGGTAGCACCTTTGTGAGAGGACCCTCTCTTGCTCTGGTCCTCACCCGAGGGTTCAGTCAATGACCTACACAAAGTCAACCCAACACTCCTGATCATCTAGACAGGGAAATCTGCTGAGTACTCGAACCTTTTCCTCCTTCAACACGCCTTGACATGCAACTACCAGATCTCATACAATCACAGAGGGTCGAAAGGGGCTTGCCCCACAGCATCCATGCACACCTTTGGCGTGCGAAACCATTTCATTTCTCACAGGGTTTTAAATGGAGTGTACACTTACTGACCCGTCAGTAAGCCCACTCTTGTGGATAAGCCCACCCCCAACTTTTTAAAAAACGTATTTTTTGGGGTATCACCCCCAAAATAAGCCCACCCCATATTTCTCTGAATTAAAGTTTTGACTCCCCGGTATCAGTCATCACGAAAATGTGCACGAAAATTTCAATTGTTTTGGAGTTGTTTTTTTTCTCAATTTAATCTTTTCACATTTTCAGCTAAAAAAAATAAAATTCCCAAACTACATGCTTTTGTGTTATTTATTATTGTCATCCCTCATGTTTATCAACTTTATGTTGAAGACGAATGGGAAATTCACAGTTCATAAATTATTAATGACAGCGCGTTCAGTAACCCAAATTGATCATTTTTATTTCTTTAGAAAATGAGTTGAGAAATTACCTGATGTGATCCCTGCAAAAATAGCTGCTCAAAAATAAATATGAATTTATACCCCCGAGTTGTAATATCCAGTTTGATTCAAGCTACATGAAAGGCTGTTTTGAAAACAAAACAAGGAAAAGCCATATTGGTTACAACAATGGGGACACATTATGTACAGCAGGGCAGTCAGTTTAAATACAGTTTGTTTATTTATGAAACATGGCCAAGTTTTTTTATCAATGCACTGTATGCTAAATATATTCTCATACTGTACTGCCGCAGTTTTGTGAAATCAAAATTATATAAACTCAAAATATAAATGAAATAAAAACATGACCTCTCAGGTATAATTAACTTCAGGTGACGTATTATATGTACTATTGTTATGGTTCATACCAAATTTATCCGTTTTGTGTAAAAAAAAATGGAACTGAAAGTTTGTTGAAAACTGAAAAAAATTCTGTTGTGAGATATCACAAGAATTAAGTTATCTCCCCTTACTTATAAACGAACAGATTCGGTACATGTCCAGCTGTGTATTTTGTCTTCATTTTGAACCTACAGTGTTTTCCGTCCATTCCATCCACAAGCAGAATTCAGTTACCCCCCTACCCCAACCCCACCCCCACCCCCACACTTCAACAGGCAGCAAATTAAGGGCAAGTGACAATGGTTCATGAATTTTTTATTTTTGCTTGTTGAAAGAATCAATGACAAAAAAATGTGAGGAAATTCTTTGTGACAATCTTGCAACTTAGTCGCCTGTACAGATAGGCAGGCCTGCCATCTGAGCCCTCCCCCCCCATGGAAATTGGTTTCTTTGACAAAGAAACAAGTTTTTTAAAAGGGAATTACTTCTTTTTACAGGATGTACGCCACTTTCCAACCAATGGACACCCATGTGAACTGTGTGTTCAAAATAAAACTGAACTGTCCCCTGTTCATCTTGCAATTGGAGAAAGTGAATGCCACAGGTTGGTGGGTGGGTTAGTAGGTGGGGGGTGGGGGGGGCTGTCATTGTCCGAGAAGCAAAAATTGATAATTTTTCGTGCGGTTACCCCACAACTTATTACCAATGAAATAAGTTGTGTGGTGACTGCAAGAAAAATTCTCAATTTTTTTCTTCTCTGGCATAACAGCCAGGTTCAGCGTTCATACGTCAATAACTGGAGAATGGATAGTGCAGATAGTTACTCGGTGCCAACAATGTTGGCTGCGAACTGCCCCTGTTCATCTTGCACTTGGTGAAAGTGAATGCAACAGAATTTACCGAGAAGCATCTACCGAAACCACACAAATAAATTGATTCTGAAGGGGAAGCGAATCCTTAACCAAATGAAACTTATAGGGAGAAACAGTTTCAATAAGGTTCTCGTGGGGAAAACCATTTGGGAAATGGTGGGTCTGCCAAGTATAACATACGGTACGGAAGTTGTACCCCTAAACCAGACAGCTGTTAAGAGCTTGGAAATCCTGTAGAACGATGATGGCCGATGGATAACAGGCTCGAGTAATGCCGCAGCACTAGAAGCAATCAGGGGTGAGCTTGGGTGGATGAGGATCAAGGACAGGATAGACCTATTGAAACTCGGTTATCTTAAATATTTGGTAAATCTCCCCGATAGCCGATGGTGTAAAGTAATGTTCCTGAGAACTTTCAACTCAAATATCAAGACGGGGTTGATGGTCCAAGTGAGGGAGCTAGTAGAAAACTACTCAATGGAGATATCGGACCTTGACGTTGGGGCAAACCAGGGCAAAAAGATCGTCAGAGAAGGTGTCATGGAGGATTGTAACCGTAATTGGCGAGAGGGGGTCAAATCAAAGAGATCCTTGGGTGGTCTGCGTGATAAAGAGAAGCCTGGTTTTGAAGAGTACCTTGATGGCACCTTTGGGGGTCACTGTTGTTCAAGCTGAGGTCGCGGTCCCTGGAGCTGGGGGAAAAATTGGGAAAAACAGTGAAAAGGAGTGCCAGATGTGTAACGTGGGCGTGGTGGAGACCCTGGAACACTTTCTTATAGAATGCCCAAAATACCAGTCTAAAAGAAAAAGATTCACGGGGAGTATAATGAAGAAGTGGGATAATTCCAACTTTTTTGCTTTCGCGGATTCTATCATTTGGGATAGTGTGAAAAGATGGTCAGTAACTCTCCTTCCCTTCCAGAAGCCATTCTGGATTTCTCCCAAAAAACCCTTCTCCTCAATTACCTCCTCTAGTCTCCCATAAAGGACTTTACAGAACACCTTTCCAATGTTGCTACTGACAGAGATCCCTAGATAGTTATCCAAAACTTCTTTTTCCCCCTTTTTGTGAATAAATGTCACTTTGCTTTCCCTCCACTCCTTTGGGACCTCTTGTTTTTCTATGGCTAAATTGAATAGGGCAGTTAGGCTTTTTTCACGTGTCCCCTTGGCTTACTGATGGGTCGGTACGGTAATGTAAATTCAAGAACTTTCAAGGACACTGACAAAACCAATTGCTGACTAGTTTCTTTATAAATACTTGGCTTTTTCATATGGTGATCATGTAATTTCAATCACTCTGCCTCAAATTAAAATTGTCAAATCTCTCTTGACCCATAACCTGAGAAACAAATAAAATGAAAACACTGTTGATCTGCACAAAAGAGAAAATCATTACATTTTGGGAAGATTCACTTTTCCACTGACTTGGTACTTTTCAAACTTACCTCTATTTGCTCAGTTGATACTTCTGGTTTGGGAATGATTTCACACTGGGAATCTGGATATGTTTTTAGTTCACTTATTTGACAAGTCAAATTCATAGAAAAATTTGTACAATTTGAAAGACCGCTCTCATCCTTCAATGTTTATGTTATTCAAAAGTGTGGCAATTCTCAACATGGCAAGTCGTACAAATCATTGGCATGATATACAGCCCCATGTACCCTGTCAGAGTTTCATGTACAGTGGAGCCCACTTAATTGGATATCTCTTAACTGAATAACCCTGTTAATTGAATATAATTTACCAACACAAAACCATTTACCATACCTCCAGTACAAATTTGACCTGTTAATTGAATATAGGTCATAGAGTGAACTCCTGATAATTGAATAAAAAATCTTGGAACCTGTCGAGAAATTACCCTGACTCTCTCCAGTTTTCCTTTGTTTATAGACCTATTTGGCCTCAGTACATCCAATACAAGTATTTAATCATTATACCTTGTTTGACAGAGCTCATGGAGCTCTGTCAAACAAGATATAATAGAATAAATGCTAAGTTTATCTCTAGAATACAAGAAAGTGACACAATCCCTGTTAATTAAATACTACTGTTAAATGAATAATTTTCAATGGCAAAGTGGCTAGTCAATTAACAGGGTTCCACTGTAGCTGGAGTCATATGATCTGGGTAAATAAAATTCAGATAGCATACAGGTGATCGAGTTTCCTACCAAAGAACCATAAAATGAATTTGTCTTACTGGAAATCTACCACTGAAACACAATATTTAAAAATGTTGAAGTGCCAAGACAAAAGACAAAAAACGTTGTTAGGTCCTTCTTTTGAATAACACTAAGAAATGGTACTTTTTGTCATTCACGTAGCATCTATTTCAGAAGCAGTATTGTTTTAATCTCTTTCCATTCTCACTTGTTTCTTTACATTTTAAAGCATAAAGAATTATATTTGTAGGCACGATTCTATTCTTGGTACAAGTCTCAAGCAAGAATTATCTCCCATGACCACAAAGAACATTTATGTGCCCCAACAAAAACTTGAACACAGCTGCAGTTCCATCAGAAATCTAACCAATCATCTTATTTTGCAGTATGGCAAAGTAAATGTTTACTGCATCTCTAAATGACAGGTATAATGTGGTACAATGCTTGGAGGAACAACATCTCCTTTGCATAGTGTGGTACGGTTCCTACCTCTTACCCTGAACCACAATATCAAGCTCTCAGGCCACTAGTCTAATTCTCTTCCAAATTTGATGCTGTTATGGGCTGTTTGTTTACCCACTTTTCTTGGAAATTTGTGTGCAGATGACTGTTGATAGAATGTGATATCTCTTCACTCACAGATATACAGATATTCTTTCATGCTCCAGCTATAGATATCTCAATCAATAAGTATTCAATTCAGCTTGAGAACATGAAGATATTAATACCATTAATATTCTTTCATGCACCAGCTACAAATATTCCAACCAATAAGTATTTAATTCAGCTTGAAAACATAACGATATTAATACAGTTAGTTTAAGTTCGTAGTGTATTTATTATTTATGGATGTTTAAGGTCACATATTTATGCACAATGGCTAATCATGACCGTGACAGTTTTACGGGTGGAGGAAGCCGGAGTACCCGGAGAGAACCACCGAGCAACGACGAGCAGCTGCCAGCTCCCCAACATCATAACTCCGCACTGCAGCACAGGCAGGGTTAGATTGGTTGAAGACATGCGTACCATCGACGTGCAGTACGCCTTAGTACACGGCGTCATCGTGCCCCCACATGGGCAATGGGGGTGAAGTGTCTCGCCCAAGGACACAACGCGGTTGCCGCAGGTGGGATTCGAACCGAGGACCTCTCAGCTTGCAGCCTGCACCTCTACCTACTGAGCCACCGCGCCCCCAAGTACGTAGTGTAATCATACAACTATAGCTGTGGTGAGTCTTCAATCATAATGATTTTGTCATCAAAGATTCGCTGAAATTGACTCTCGTTTGAGAAACATTTCTTGCATCGATTCAAAGGAAATGAATGTTTAGGGTATTTTTTAGATTCAATTGTCTGGAATATTTCAGTTGGTTGGAAAAGTGAACCATTAGTTTTGCCTTTTTCAACCAAATGAAATATTCCAGATCATTCAATCTAAACCTTGGGAGTGGGGGATAGACTATTTAATGGCTAGACTGGTTTCAGGCAATAAAAGCATCAAATTCCTTACAGAATTAGATCAGTCAGCTAGAGAACAGTAACTGAGAAAACACAACCAATTGACAAAATCAGTGAATCAATTTTGCAGCTGTAAGATGGTTCTGCGATAATTCAATTGTACAGGTGATACAGAGTTGTTGAACTGAATTATTACAGATACTTAATGTCAGTTTATTCTCTACTGTTTCATCTGCTTGTTGACTGCACAATTTTCCTGCAAATTCATGTGTACCAGTTTGAAAACAATTTTTTTTTTCTTGAAAAACAAAAATGTTTCATTTCATTTGTTTGCTGAAAAACATAGCTTATATCCCCTCAATGGAACAACCTCAACAAGCTTGTTCCAATGGGAGATCACAAACAAAAGTTTTGAAGGCAAAAGTCGAAAAAAATAATTAAATTTAAATGGTGATTCTTGTGAATTGCACTGTCCAGATATGGATATTATGTTAGGCAAAGGGTTAACCATATATTTCATTGTTGTCTTCCACAACATAACTTAAAATACCTCACTTGCTTATAACACCAATCTGGAACGACCTTAGTGAGCTCATTCCAATGTAAGTTTATAATTTATATTTTGGAAGTAAAAATTACATAATCTGTGGTGGTTTCAGGTCTTGATATTAGTCCCGATTCACTAGAAACTGTTTTGATTCTTGCAAACTCCTGTGTGAAACAATTTTCAGATCCTAAATAATTTAGAATTCGAGAATACCGTTATACCCTAGTGAGCACATATGGTACATGTTCCATAATTAAAACAAACCTAATACTTATATATTTACCCTTTTGGGCTAGTTTCTTGTCTTACATGTACATGTTCCAACATACAGGCTTTTGGTGGTTTGCTGATGGAAGTTACAGTACCTGGCTGTATTTCTAGTGAATAATTGGCTGCCTGTATAGGCAGCCACGACTCCATTAGACCACCACTGATATGTCAAAGTGGTATTTTAACCCTTTGAACTATTGTGGTATCTTCCATGCCATTTTAATGGCAGCAATAGAAGAGTCCATATTCATTATTTGGGGTAGACCAATCAATATTTTCAACGTGCAACCTCAGGGCTGCACATTGAAAATATTGATTGGTCTACTCCACACATTAACTGAACAGCCACCCTATACAAGGACGTTAGGACATATCATGTTCCTGGCTGGAAAATCGGCCGCTAGGGTTCAAAGGGTTAATATGAGGTAGCAAAAAATTAATGGAATTCTCCAGGCCTTTAAGGACACCATACTCGAGGACAAAAATCAAATGAACAATTTGTGAGAATCAAAGTTCATTTGCATAGTTTTCCTTGTAATAATTATTTACGAGAATCGATTCTGATTCTCATGTGAATTTTAAGCCCAGGATTTAAGTGAAACTCTGTGAATTTTGTAAGATAAAATGTTAAACTAAGAATACGTCTCTTGGTACAAATGCATATGCAGCCTAGTGCATAATGCATGCATCCCCCAGCTGTGTGACAAGCTTAATACAGCCAGACCCAACTCCTCTGATCACTTCCTTCTTTTTCCAGGGCTTTCAAGGAACTTTTAGTATTCAAGAACTTTCGGATGCGAAATTTTAGAACATTAAAGGAATTCAAGGTTTGGGAACCCTGAGCATCCATCATCACAGAAAAACACATTACCAGGTGAATCTTTCAATCTGAATGAAAACTTCCATTCTTGACATAATTTAACTGCTTGAGTGTGGGAAGCCGATTGGGCCCCATTCTTAAGTCCAGGTATCATAGCTTGGAAGCTTCATTTTCGGTGGATGTGCTTCATATTATTTTTGAAATGAAATTATTTTGTCTGGATTTGCCTTGCTACAATTTATGGGAGATGGTAACAAGGCAAATACGTGTCGAAAAATATTGATGACGAAAAATAATTTAGCACTCCTTCAAACAAAAGAAGTGATTCCTGTAAAATTCAACTCTGCGCATCTACATTCTCTGAATTTTGACTTAATACATCTTCAAATGAAATCAAACATTCCAAGCCGGTCGAACATTCGGAAACTACCATTTCCACAAAATTTAGTGGAAAAGAAGGCACTAGTCTTACAAACTGCATCAAAACCCAAGTTCTAAATAAGGTACACATCTTCCTTCCATTTTGAGTCTCTATATATTTTGAAATCACAGCCAATAAACTTATGACTGAAAATAAACAGTATATTGGACATGTAAGTATGCATATAAGTAAATATAAGATCAACTTCTGTAAAATTACAGAAAGCTGTCTTTTATGCATGATCTGAATGCTTGGATGTTAACAATTCAAAGCAGAAATGGAATCATTCAAGTCAATGAAGAGTTATTAATCAGAAACCATGTTCAAATCACATTCTCTTTATAAGCATCGTAGATTCCATTCTTAACATAACACAACTAGAGGATGGCCACCAAAGGGTGGCTGATTCCCCCGAAAAAAGCCTTGATAGCCATTCCAACCTTATTCGCGACACACCCTCTGGTTGTGGGCAATAATAATACCAAGTATCATTAATATCCTTGAAGGCTGTAAGAAGTTATGGAGCGGACACGAATTCCGTCTACGCCCGGACGGACAGACAGACAGATGGACAGACGGACAAATGGACAGACAGACGGACAGACAGACGATGTCACGGCTAGATTCCCCCGAATTTTTTCAGGGGAATAAAAATGGGGAAAAAAATCATGTCAATATGTTCCCATCAAAATAGTCACTTTTTCACAAAAATAACATCATAAGTTCACAAGAATAAACTAATTCAGCTTGTTCCATGTTGATGAAAAATTGATAACACAAGTAATTTCTTTTCAGCCGATAATGTTTTTAACAACTTGAAACTCAGTAAGTTTTAAGGCAAAGGCCTGATTTTGCAGGACAGGCAGAAAGAAACAAAAATTATAAAATGCATTGAGACTAACTTACATCATGAACATGCCCATAGAAAGACTCCGTCATATCTAAGATCATACGCCGTCTCTGCAGTGCAGTGAGAAAATTATGCATCCTCTGTTCTAGCTCTTGAGCCTCATTGTATATCTCCTTAGGGTCACATTCTCCAGTCTGAGCCAACTCATCTGCAGCTGCTAATAATTTATCTGCATTTGTGATTGTGTTCTGAAAGAGAAAAACATTCATTTTTATCAACAGCTCATTACTCCAAGGCCTAACTCCAAACAGGCAATAAATATTCAATTGTTTCTGAAAACAGATTCAACAGTGACTGTCCCCATTTTCGGAAATATTTGGAAAGTTGCTCTATCTGTGAATTACACATAACACAGATCACCCACTAACCTTATACCCTAAAGGCCTGGAGATTTTGATTATTTTTGGCTACATTTCAACAGCCTACATCCTGCGGATTTGCAGCTGTTTCAAGGTAAGTGTTGGATGCCTGCAGGCAAACACCACTTCCCTATAAACAACTGCAAAAGTACTTAGAATGCAACTTGCAAGTTTACTCAGAGACTGCATGTTGGGGCACCTGTTTTGTTGTAGTAGAAGTGATCAAAGTTGAATTTAGGCCTTTAACATTGACATACTTCGTGAAATTAGAACAAGTGCCACAACAAGCAGTCATGGGGAAGTCCATCAATCGGGAGTAAATTTACCCTGGCAGAGGTTTCTAGTCAAGTCTTGCCTGCCTGCACATGTGGGCTCAATTTGACCAGCAATCACCATGTCTCTTCCTGACTGAAAATTCAGGAATAACTGTCCAGGCCCTTAACAAGTACAGGGTTCCTGCACCTAGCTAGATATGAAATACCCTGATTTTCCAGGCTGCTTCCACACCATTTTCAAGGATTTTCAAGGTTGACAAAGAGTAAAATTCAAGGCCATTACAAGTTTAACATGACCAAACCATTTGTAAAAAACCACTGTAAGAAAAATGTCCAAGCACCACATGTACTCTAACATCTCTGGATAACATAAGTGTATTTCACAGGATACTTCATTTTTCAAGGTTTTCCAAGCACCAGGTACAAATTCAAGGTTTCCAGGCTTTTGAAGGTCTAAGGTTTGAGTCTTAAATTATTTTTGTTGTGAAGCTTTGGTCGGGAATGGCCATCTTGTTAAAATTTATTGCAGAATGCCTTGTAAAACAAATGCACATGAATAAAAATATATTTCCGAGAGCATGAAGCCTTTATCGTTTACCTTCCACTAGAGCTCAAATATGAACAGTTAAAAATCAACTAGTTGTGGTTTAATATTGGCCAAATAAAGCCATTCAGAATTTTCTTACCATCATTTTATAAACAAAATAACAACACCAGTTTCCCATGATGAGAAAATTGTTGTCTCCTTCACTTAACAATGTTATCTTTTGAATGAAATTTTTCCATATTTGAAAACTGCAAAAATATAGTCAGGAAGTGAAACTTGCAATCCATACCACATAAAAAGAATAAACATGAATTTCCTTCAAGAGACCAATTCTCAAGCCTATTTGTGAGTTGTCAAAAAACCTCTATTAATACAAGACACAAATTACACCCCTAACAATCATCAATTGTTTATTGAAACAATACTCGATGAATGTTTACTGAGGAAACACAGAAACTGCAATGAACGATTGTTTACATGGATCAAACAAACTAATTTGCATAAGGTTTTGAGGATGTTTATGTAATGGACTGATGAAAACAATTACATAAATGAAAATGTTGTCTTGATAATGCACACAATTTAACCCGTATCTGACCAAATATATTTAAACTTATGTTTACAATTGGAAGTAACCCTTTTAAACCTAACTGTGACATGTTTCAGAGGATAAGATTTTTGAAAATCCACCAACCAGAATCAAAGAATGCCTCTGGTGGCCATGTTTTTCATCCACCACGAACAAAATGAGGTTCGTTTGTAGAGGACCTCCCATAAGCCATTCCTGCCAAGTTTGGTTTACACTAGCTTAGCAGTTCCAGAGAAGAAGATGAAAATGTGAAAAGTTTACGGACAACAATGGACGACAGACGATGGACACCAAGTGATGGCAATAGCTCACATTGCCCTTTGGACCAGGTGAGCTAATAAAAAGGCAAAGAACATCACGTAAAATTCATGACAAGAAGGGCCCATGGACTGTGTATTTCTAAAGGCAGCCACCACTGGTCATTTGATGTAACAAAAAGGCTGAGAAAAATACCTGAGGGAAAATTTTATCTCAGCTTTTTTGTTACATCAAATAACTGATGGCGAATACGTGTGTTACTTCCAACATTTTGACAATTTGGAGACTGTCTGCTTTAAAATGGGGATCTACAGCTGGGCTGTATATCATTCGATATTGGTGCTGGTGTGAGTACAAGTATGTTGTTGACACTGAATACCATACCGATACAAAGATAAATCAATCTAAAAATACCCTTACCAGAACCGAACTTGAAATTTCAATATACTGCCCAGCTCTAATTAACAGGAGTGTTCAATAATTAACAAAAGTTTGATCATTTTTGTGCAATTAACAGAAGTTGACTCTGTAAACTATTTGCAATCAACAGGTCAAATTTTGTACTAAAGATAGGGTAAATGATTTGATGTGTGGATGACTTAATACAATTAACAGGGTTGTTCAATTCAGATATATCAAATCAAGTGGACCCCAACCCCCACCCCCACCCCTGAACCGAACTTGAAATCTCAATATACTGCCCAGCTCTAATTAACAGGAGTGTTCAATAATTAACAAAAGTTTGATCATTTTTGTGTAATTAACAGAAGTTGACTCTGTAAACTATTTGCAATTAACAGGTCAAATTTTGTACTAAAGATAGGGTAAATGATTTGATGTGTGGATGACTTAATACAATTAACAGGGTTGTTCAATTCAGATATATCCAATCAAGTGGACCCCCTCCCCCCCCCCCCCACCACCCCCCTCCCCCCCCCCCCCCCGAACTGAACTTGAAATCTCAATATACTGCCCAGCTCTAATTAACAGGAGTGTTCAATAATTAACAAAAGTTTGATCATTTTTGTGCAATTAACAGAAGTTGACTCTGTAAACTATTTGCAATTAACAGGTCAAATTTTGTACTAAAGAGAAGGTAAATCATTTGATGTGTGGATGACTTAATACAATTAACAGGGTTGTTCAATTCAGATATATCCATTTTGTCAGTAAAAAATATTCAGTTTCCGGGATTATTCAAATAGGCTTCCCTGCAGACTGATGATAAATTTTAGGGTTTGATCCATTATATCTTGTTTGACATAGCTCATAGCTTGGTCAAACAATATATATATATATATATATATAATGGATTGGATGTTACAAAAGGAAGTTTTGAGGGAAAAGTATGGGTAATGCAGAAAAATGTTATTTTCTGTGTAAATTGATTACAAAATTTTGCATTCACTTAATAGGAATTTATTCTATAGCTCATATGCAGGGGCATGGTGGCTCAATGGTTAGCACATTGGACTTCAGATTGAAAGCTTTGTACATTTGATGCTGCTTCGCATCATCTGCGATGTGTTCTTGAGAAAGACACTTACTTCCAAATGCCCAAGTGGGAGTAGTGTAGCACCGTAGGGTGAGGAATACTGCACATTGATAGTAAAGAAGCCTTCGACCAATGCCTAGCTGCTTGAGTTCTCAATTATTTTTCAAAGATGATCTGAATCATGGATATTTTTTTTCAAAGATACCATGCTTTCAGCAAGAGTAGCCTTAGTTTTGCATGGTTTTGTTCATAAATAATTGCTTTGTTACAATTTTTGCCTTTTGGCACTCTCCAATAAATTGCAACCAAACAATGTTATATAAAAAAAATTTCTTCCACTGCTGAGCAAACATCAAGATAATGCATACAGTGTAAATCCACTAAAGTGGCTTCATACACTTTTCAATAGAGCCATGATGGTGGCTTCTAGCACTCAATCAGTTAACCTGCATGTGATGGTTTAGTAAGTTTGGAGAGCCTGATAATTATTTGCTGCTGCTCAGTGGATCTCTCCGGGTACTCCAACTTCCTCCACCCATAAAAGTGTCTGATACATGCTGATTATCATGATTATGTGCATGTCCTGTGATTTGTATCAGATTCAAGGTGGTGTCCAGAATGGGATCTTACGAGCCGGCTTTGCTGGAGAGTTGTGATCCCATTTTTGGACACCATCGAAATGCAATGCAAATCACAGGACATGCACATTATCATTATAATTCATTTATCTAACAATTCTGTCACATAAACAGATTAAATCTTAAATTATTAATACAGTTTTGGGACACAAACTAATTTGCATAAGGTTTTGTTGGGCGAAAAAAAGTTTTAAAAAACCCATATTTTATGGAACTATATTGTTGTGCAGTCTAACAAAGTTAACAATGAGTAATGCAGTCACCGCAATTTTGAAACTTGTGTTGTCAAATTATTCACTCATTGGCTATTAATAGTTCAGTCGCTAACTGACACCATTGACGTGCAGTATGTGCCTCCATGTGGACAATCAGCATCAAGTGCCTTGCACCCGCTGCGTTATCGGAAACAAGTCATCTATATTATACGGAATCAGAATGAGTCGTCTATATGATAAGGAATCGGAACACATTATGTGATACATACCATTTCTTGTGGTTTTCAGGCCAAAATCTATGATTGTTAGATAAAATTGACCTTGGATGTTGAAATAAATAAATAAAAATAAATAAATAAATAAATAAATAGCTTATATCATATGCGAGACAAATTTGTCCTCACATGGCAAATGGTTTCATATTTGACAATATTACAAAACCATTTTTCTATTAATCAGCATCCAATGGAGTTGGAAGAACCATAATATATATGTTGAAATTGCCCAAATTGCTTTGGATCCCTTATTTCTCTCTTTGGGGAGAATATGATAGCTAAAAAAAAAAATAATGAACGAAAAACTTGCCTACAGTGAAAACAATTTTTGAGCAGGAGTTGATGACTGTTTCCTTGACAATGAACAAACACTTATTTCACAATATACCTGTGCAACTGATTCAAAATGTTCATGGCTCTTTTGAAGTGCTCTCGCTCTCTGCAGTGTCTTTCCAATAGAAACATTCTTCTTGAGAAATACATCACCATGGTTGTCTAACCAGTCAATAACCTGAAAATGTATAAATGTAAGTCATTGCGCATTTGTTTCTTTTTGTTACACAATCATTATTAGGGAAGTGAAAAAACAGAAACAGTGAAAGAGAAATTGGAATCAAATAAGTTGTTAGGTAAAATGTCGGCAAAAAATATTCAGATAGTCATTTTTCCACAAGTATGTTAACCTTTCATCTAATTCAATGGCAAAAGCCAGCCGGCATTATTTACATAAACTGCCAATCAAATTTATTATTTTTTCATATTTTTCATATTTTGTCTAAAAAACACAGCGCATGACCCTTCACTAAAATGAGCTCATTAGTGTGTTCCAATGAGAGGTCATAAGGTATAAATTTGAGGCAAAAATTTAAATTTTATAGTAAATTTCCTTTCTTATTATACCTACTGCAATTGTTCACAACAAGCTTGCATTACAGTGGAGGTCCCGAACTCAGAAAAATACTCTCTATTTTCTTCTGTAACAAGCGATTTGGGAAAGAAAAGTGGTGCAAAAGCACCAAGAAAAAATAAGACAAAACTGGGTCAAGTGCGACCGGCACACACCCAGTAGGGGACACTCTTCTTGTACTAATCCACGGCTTCCAGAACCAGTGCACAGATGTATAACCAATGTGTCAATCTATTTGAATCCGCCAAAACAGGAGTTATATGATCAGCGGGGAGGAAGGATTCTTACCCGAATAAGTAGATGGGAGGGCCTCCATGTAAACAATTGCGGTAGATATAATAAGAAAGGAAATTTACTATAAAATTTTAATTTCTTATCAACCTACCTTACAATTGTTTACGACAGGCTGAATAGACAAGAGGAGGAGGGAATCACATAACCCGACTGTGCTGGAACCGTGGACAGAAGAAGAGTCCTCAAGGCCTATAAAACCATAGCATCACAACCATTAGTAAATGACAATGGGAGATGAGGTGTATGGCCCTGCGTGACACACAGACAGAAAGGATAGTACCAAAAACAGGGTTGGAACTGACCCTGCAAGAACCCTAATGGCTAGGGTTGATGAGATCCTGAGCAGAAGAAAGAGGGCCTAAAGAAAAAAGGTCCCGAGACTGCTCCAGCAACTGACGCAGATAGGTGGAGAAAGTAAAAGCATTTCTCCAGTAGGCTGCCTGAATAACATCCGACAAGTGCACCTCGTTGGCAGAAAAGCGATTGGTAATACAATCGTCAGTCGCTAGACGAGTGTATGACGCACGAATAGCAAGACAAATCCATCTAGAAATGGATTGAGGAGAAATCTTCTGCCGACCAGGGATAAGAGACAGAAAAATATATTTTCCTGCCATTCCTAATGAACTGCATCCGGCTGAGGTAAATGCGAATTCCACGAACTGGACAGAGCAAAGGGCGATTTCCCTCAGCAGAAGGAAGAGCCCTGATACAGATTGGAGGTGGAGTAGTTTCTGGCATCTGATTCTTGACCTGAAAGGAGGAATCAGTCGTAAAGTAACACTGTTGGCAGTGCTCCTGAGAAAGGATCAACAGAGATGGAGTGAAGCTCACAAACCCATCTGGCTGATGCAAAAGCCATCACAAAAGCTGTCTTGTATGTGAGAAAACACAAATCCACCTGGGATAAAGGTTCAAATGCCTCCCCCCCCCCCCCCCCCAAACAAAGCAGCACCTAAGAAAGATATCATCTTGGGGTAAGCTGCAAAAACCTAGGCCTTTTCAAAGAAAAGTGTCGAATAAGCTTGGAGAGGTACGGACAGATTAGTGCCGATACGACGCCTTCCCACAAATGAAGAGGTCCCCGAAAGCATGGACCTGTACCACTGATAGTAACAGGTTGGAGACCCTGAGAATCAAACAGATATACCAGAAACTCCGCAATCTGTGTTATTAAAGGGTCGGCATAATCAACAGAGTGATCAGCACACCATCAACAGAAGATCTTTCACTTAGCCGCATAGGTTAAACCAGTAGAGTGCCGCCTTGAAGAAGAAATGCACTCCACTGCCTCTACGGAGGAGACAGGACCTGACAAAAGATATGCATGAAGGCACAATGAAGTCAGGTCAACATGAAACCTCCTCGGGTGACCTTGGCAAAGAAGGGGAGCAGGGGAGCGATTAGAATGATTCGACAACTGCAGGTTCGTATCTTGGCTAGAACCTGAGGCAGAATCGGAACCGGCAGGAAGGCATAGCCGACTAGACCATACCAATCAAGTGACAGAGCATCTACAGCGAAAGCCAAAGGATCTAGACACAGGGACATGAAAGTGTACAGCTGAGGGTTCCAATGGGTCACAAAGAGATCCATGTGGTGGGGTGGGGGCAGAGATAGCAAAGCGACTGGAACACTGCCCTCTGAAGCATCCACTCTGTGAAAATGACCCTGCCCCGTTGGGACAGGGAGTCGGCTAGGACATTCAGTCGACCGGGAATGTGACGAACCACCACCCCAGCGTTGACATCCTGAGCGAGCAGTACAATTCGTACCTGGGAGCCGAGGGCATGTCACCCTGGTTCCGAATGTAAGCAACCACTGTCGAATTGTCGGACAACAGAAGGACCTGACTATTTGAAAGGTGGGGGATCCACAGCCGGAAACTCAGAAGAGCAAGAAGCTCCTTCTGGGTGATGTGAAGAGCTACTTGATCCTGGTCCCATTCACTGTGAAGGGAAAGACCAGAGGATCCAACGTCGCGCATGATCTGAGATCGCTGGCATCAGCCGCCAGAAGTCGTCACCCTGGAGTGAGTGCGATGGAAGGCTATCACATGCAACATCAGTCGGATGAAGGCCCAAGGAGCCAGGTTGAGGCCTTGAACTGGTAAATTTGCCCCAGAAAAGCAAACCGGAGATAATTTCGCGATGTTCGATGAACTGAACGTGAAAGTAAGCGTCTCGCAGGTCGATGCTGGAAGCGAAATCTCCCTGGTGAATGGAGCGGCAAACCGACTGAAAGTCTCCATGCTGAACTTGGGAGCAAGAATAGACAGTTTCAGGATACTCAGATCGATAACCGGTTAGAGTCAGCCGCCCTTCTTCGGCAGCAAGAACAGGCAGAAATAAAATCCCACTGAATGAATGTTCTTGACGATCTCAATCACCCCCTTTGACAGGAGATTGTCTATCTCCATGATCAAAAGTTCCCGACGTGAAACGTCTAAAGGAACTTGGGTTGGAAGAGGCACACAGAGTGGGGTGTCTCTGAAAAGATATCCGCAGACAGGACAGAACATCTAACACCCAAGGATCGGATGTGATCGTGGCCCAACGGTCTGCAAACTCGACTATCCCTCCTCCAACCTGGGATGAATCGAGGTGAGAACCTTCATTTCAAGCCCCAGCGAGGCTTGTGAAAGGAGAAACCACCTCCTCTGCAAGATGAAGGATCCTGATACCTCTGGATTGCCGATGCTTACCATTACCACGTGGGTAAGAGGAAGAAGCGGAAGCAGGATGATCCGCCCTTGGCTTCACACAGGAAGCAGAAGGGCGTTTGTTAGGCTTGGAATGGCCCCGGCCTCCAACAGAAGGTGGATCAAGCTGGCGAAGCAGCAGCTGATCTTGGAATGACATAGGACGTCATCCCGGACCATCGCCACAGAATCATGGAATAGTCATGGACCCACCAAAGAAGTGGATCGAAGAGCAGCGTGCTGTAATTCAGGAAGGGAACAGCTTGTGTCCAACACAGCATCCCTGCAAACTAATTCCAAATTAGCCATGTCACAGGCATGCGTGGGAGTAAGATGCATGAGCGTCTTAGGGATCACACGCAAAGGAGCTTGTATGTCGTCAAACTTATCTGGAGGCAGATAAGCAGCCAAGGCCGAGACGACGTGATCCGAGAGAGAAAGCATGCCCAGCATCTCTCAGGATAAGCCCAACATGGACTCCAAAGACGCCATAGGAATAACAGCCAACTTGGGGAAAGCCCGAGGGAGGAGGAGTCCTGATCCAAGACCGTCAAAGTCAGGTAAACCGACGGATTGGCGAAATCGTAGGAACGACAACTCACAGGAGGCAAAAAAGGTATCAGCCTAGTGAAGAATGAAGTCTTCATAGCCTTGGAACTTTGAGTCCAATGCTGCAAAAGTTTTGACCACTTGTACCGACTGGTACGGTCGAAGGCACCCAGAAGCAGGTTGCTCCATAGGCTGTAGGCGTGCGACCAATGATCGTGGCCTGGCTGAAACCTCAGGCTGGTCTGACGGTTTGAAGGAACTCAAACACAAAGTCAAGAGCCGCCCCCAAGTCAGAAGACTGATGGCTCTCAACGTCAGGTATGTCTGACATATCGCCCGAGTCGGAAGACACCTGGCCCATGTCGGGTATACCAGCCGATGCCTCCCATGGTGTAGGAACACCAGGGGGATCAGAAAGCGGCCTGCTTCTAATCCTGGTAGGCGGCACCGTGGAGGGTGCCTCAAACCCACTAGAACTTCGTTGGAGGCAACGGGAAGGCTCTTGGAAAGAACCTGCGTGAGCAAAGAGAGGGCCTCCCTAAGCTCACGACCCATATCTGCCGGTTTGACGTGGGAACGGCCCGGCAAAGTGGCTTCATATCTGAACCTCTAAACCAGCGAAGGGTCACGATTCTCTAGAACACCTGACGGAGACGATGGGTGGCAGCCGAAACATCTGGATACAGATGCTTATAGGGGTATGAAGTGCAGGAACTCAGGAGAGTCGCCGCAGACCTCTGAGGGAAGAAGGTCCGGCTGCTCAAAATGCGCTGGTCCTGCAAAACTGGCTGAAGGATGAGAATGCATGGACGGAAGCACAACAGAGTCCACGGTGACCCCACATGGACATCTGAATCCAAACCAAAACCTGCTGGGCTCGACGGCTGAGAGATCACAGCATAGGAATCGGCCGGCAACCACTTCCGACTTCGTCGAGTTGAAGGCAGGGAAGGTTGAGGCCGATATCCCACGTCCAAAGAAGTAGAAACCCCTGCAGACCCCTGGAGGGATAAGCCGAGGCCAGCTGAAATGGAGACCGATGACGTCACCAACGGAGCTGCAGCAGGAGCAGATACATCAGTAGCTGTTGACAAAGGCAGAAAAGCAGAGAGAGCAACCAAGCTTGGCTCCAAATGAGGAGTCACAATGCTAGTGACAGCTTCAGATGTCGACTGGAGGGGGACAGCAGTCCCGGAACCAGGCATCTCTCCGCTAGAAAGTCAGCAGCTACAACGGTATCCATATCATAAAAAGACTGCAAAACCTCCACTGAGGGGGTAGAACTCTCTCCAGACAGATTCGATTCAGGAAGCCCCAAAAGACTGTGTTCCCCTCCCCGCAGGCATGGGAGGAAACGGCACGTGCCCGAACTACACAATAGACTGAAACCCAAGAGGAAGACCACCCTGCCCAAAGGGTCTTACAATAAAACACCCAAATTAAGTGGAGCATGAATAATGGGAAACTTCAACATGCTAAGACAACAAAAATGGCCCGCAAGGTATCGTCCAAGGCATATCTGGCGAGAGCAATGTAGATGGAAAAGGTAAACCCAAAGAAAAAATAAAACAGGACACCCCCAGCTACCAGAGTTAGGTGGCAGGAAAAAAAAGCCCAATGGGAACAGAAAAGTACCCCAACAGCCAAAAAGGGAACTGGCAGAAAAGCAGACACAACAGCCCCCAGCTGACACCTAACTCAGATAAAAGCAGAACCCAAAGGGTTAGCATTAATGAACAAAAGACAGAAACAGCACAGTATGCGAAAATTGCGTGTGAAATCAGTAGAGATTTATCACGAAAAATACAGTGAATAATCATGAGAATATATAAAAAAAAAACACAGCCCTGTATGTCTGGATAGTGAAGAAACAGCTATGAATCCACAATTCAGAACAGGATCTTTGTCAACATCCGAGTTAAAAGATATCACTGTTGATGAGCAAAACGATCCGAATCTTGACAGATGGCGGAAAACAATAGAATGAAACGTTGCTTATACATCTGCGCACTGGTTCCAGAAGCCAGGATTAGTACTAGGAAAAGAGTGTCCCCTACTGGGTGTGCGCCGGTCGCACTTGACCCAGTTTGGGCTTATTTTATCTAGGTGCTTTTGCACCACTTTTCTTTCCCAAATTGCTTGGGAAAGAAGAAAATGGAGAGTATTTTTCCGAGTTAGGGACTTAAACTGTAATGCAAGCCTGTTGTAAACAAATGCAAGGTTGGTTGATAAGAAATTAAAATTTTCAATTAGTTGAGATAGTTTTTGACAAGTTCTATTCATTTTGGGAAAAGAGTTCATAACCATTTTTCAGCCAATGAATATACTGGTTAACTGGTAGAGTGCTGGAAGTCCATATTTGGGCTTTCTTCTGAAGTGCCGGTACCACAATTTAAAGGCTTCATACTCTGTGGATGTGTTTCATATTACCTTTAAAGTGATATTATTTTATTTGTTATGACTTGCCTTGTTACAATTTATGGGAGAGTGCCTGGCACTCTCCCATAAATTGTAGTAACAAGGCAAAGATGCTCAAAGAAATTTTAAGGACCAAAAATAATTTAGCCAGGCACTCTCCCATAAATTGTAGTAACAAGGCAAAGATGCTCAAAGAAATTTTAAGGACCAAAAATAATTTAGCACTCTACCAGTTAAGTGCTAGATTAATTTTGTTAATGAACATCTCTTTATATAGATATGTTATTATCAACTTAGTGTCTGCCTGCAATCTCCAACAAACAGTAATGAGACAAAAGCATATCAATAAAATATTTGTGCTTCTAAATTTGCAACAAAACAATAAAATATTTTTGTTTCTAAATGAATATAAGCTTTTAATTGTAATACAAACACTTTTCATGTGAGCAATATGGGGCTCTTGCACTGAACCAGTTAAGAATTTAAGAGACAAGTCCTCAAACAGCCACAAACTGCCACTTTAATATTGCTTTGAAAAAGCTGCCTCAAGTGCTTCATTGAGAACCCAACTAATAGATTCAGTTTATCATGACAACGTCACAAGGTTGTTATATTATTGTTGGTCAACAACAATGATGCAGAAATACGATCAAAGTATAAAAGTACTAAATATTTTCCCACAGGCGACCATTATAACATTCGTGTGAAAAAAATATGATATCCTTTTAATTTGGGCAAGCAAATATCCTTTGAAAGTCCATTCCTTTAGACAATTTTTTATGTCCTCAACACTTGGGGTTTTGCAACAAATAATAGAATAATTGACAGGAAGGAAACCACCGATGAAGGGTAAATTTTGTTTTGATATCTCCAAAACACACTAATAGTCAACTGTCTTTTTTTTAGGACTACAAATTCATCAAACCACCAGTCTTTTCACTCTGGAATATTCAGCAATGATGTCAGATTTTAGAACAATGCTTTAAAAGTAGTTTAAAGAATTTTTTCATGGCTGCTTAGTTTTGGAGATTGCATCATTTCTACTTTTCAACACAGGTAACTCTAATTCACATATTTAGTACTGTTTTACCTGAAGTCATCTGCAGCTGTATATGTGTATATGGTAGTCATTATAATAAAATTAATCAAAGGATTTTAGGGTGAATATTCTTGTTTTTCACCGCACAATCCTGAAAGGTGCAATCTTCAGTTGGATATGATTTTTCGATAACATCTCTGTACTCTTGAAATTCACTGGGTGAACATGTACTTCTACACTTACTTGTTAATCCATTTGAAACTTCAGGATCCCATGGTCTACCAAGTGATTACTGCACTGCAAATTTGCTCATGGCATCCTCAAGTTTTGAATGAGTTTTGCAAGCTCTGTTTATTGTTAGTCTAAACATATTTTATTTGTCATAAAGTACAAAAAGGATTGGAGAACAAGTTACAAAACTTAGTTAATCTCCTTTCCCTAGATACATTACAGAAATTTGACATCGCGGCATGACAATACATATGAATCAGGTAAACTACAACGGTAAATTCCATGGATCAAAAAAATTTGAAAATATTGTAACTGGAAAGACAAGTTAGGAAATTTATAATACAATAGTTGGCTAGATTATCGTCAGAGTATTTGGATGTTATTGTCGAATAGATAGCAGGTGATGGGGTACATTTGCTTCCACAGAATATTATATTTTGGTACCAGGGACCCATAGTAACGCTACATAACATAGGCCGTCACGAACACACTCTCGTCTTGAGAATTTGGCGTTGTTATTCGATATTTAAGGAGGTTAATACCGACGACGTTAATACCGACGACGTGCACCCCGTTTCAGCCACGACATCACTAATTAGGGTAATTCAGAGTGTCGTTGGTCGGAGCGGGGTGCACCTCGTCGATGACAATAGACAAATTTCGACATGTGATCTGGATAAAGGGGTCGTTTCCTTATCTGAAATATTCGAACCAAAATTGCGAGGTGGGGTTATAGGGCACGCACCCCTACAGACCCTCGGCCCCTGTCACGATGCGAATTTTTGATGTCCCACACAATACATGAGCTGGTTAGGCATCCTCACGGTGACCGATGGTGGACCATCGCATGTCACATAATCTTAATTAGCGGGGTTGTCTGTTGATTTAACTGAAACGTCCACTAGACGTGATAAACCTTTGGACTTTCAAGAAGAGTGAGAAATTAAGTTTTACAGGGAGATCTGGGATTCCATACAATAAATCATCAACTGACGTGATATTGCAAAAGTTAAGACCGTTCAGTAGTTCTCTTCTCTGAGTATTAAATTTTGGACATTCAAAAAAGAAATGGGCTGCATTCTCGAGTGGGTGGCCACATGTACATTGGGGGGTCGAAGAGATAAAGTTGAGGAACTTGTCGTGGGATAGATCACTGCAACCATTTCGAAGCCTACAATGTAATATATTCGCATTCCTATTTCCAGCACAGAAATAACTTGGCGGTCTAGGTGAAGGATCGTTGCTCGAGATTAATTGCTTGAATTCAAGTAGGGTGGGTGCATTCTGGGTTTCTCGGGGGAGTTTGTTCCATAGCTCTATTGTGGAAGGGAAGAAAGATTTTTTGAAATTTTCTGTTCGGCATTGGTATAATTTATATTTGGAAGGATTTCTGAAGTTGTAGGCTGCGTTATCCCCAGTTCGCCGTGGTAGGAGTTCTGTTAGGAAATCCGGGGCTTCATGATTAATAATTTTATATAGTGTACATAGTTTATGAAACTGTCTACGGTCGCTCAATTTTCTCCATCCAAGCTCGAGCAGAAGGTTTTCAGACGGTGTGGAGCGCGTGAGACCCGTTATAATTCTCGCAGCATCTTGCTGTAATCTATCAACTCTATTTAGGAGATATTTTGGCGCTGAGTCCCATAAGATGTCACCATAGTCTAGAAGTGGTAGTATATATGACAAATATATTTGTGTAAGTGCTTTTCGGGGGAGCATGAATTTGAGTTTCCGAAGCTGAGAAAGTCGGGCTGTAACCTTCTTACATTGTTCATTAGGGTTTATGGTCATTTTCAGCATCAATGGCTATATTGTGACCACAACACAAGGACTCACACACAAGGAATTGGGTACCAGGTCTCATTATTTCAGTAAAACATATGTCTACCACAGTGAACAAGCACTACTCCCAATTCCTTTGGTTTCCATGCAGATGCTTGCAAGTAAGGGTATGGACAGATGTCCATCAGTGAGTGGAAGAATAGCAACTTCCCTTGTCTCTATTTAACAAGCAACATGAAAGGTGATATTTCTATTGAATGTATGATAAATGGATTGGTGATGCAACTGAATACCTGTTATTTTGATCACCTTTTACTGCAACAATACAGACCCCCCAACATGCAGACTTTGGGTAAACTTGATATTTATTTATTTATTTATTTATTTATTTATTTATTTATTTATTTATTATTTATTTATTGTTGTTTTTTATTTTATTTTTTATATTTGTAATTATTTCTTTGACATCAAAAGTTCATGTTCTTGGTATGTTTTATGTTTTAGGCCTCATAATCTGCAGAATAGCATGGGTGGTGGTGGTGTATTTTGTCCCTTGAGTGTAAGAAGGCTTTACAATGCTATAAATGAACAATGCTTTACCCTTCACCCAACGTAACGGCCAAAACCAGCCAGCGCTATTCACAAAAGTCGCCAATTAATTTTGATTATTTTTTCATTTTTTGTCTCAAAAACATAGGTTATGACCCATCTTTGGAATGAGTTCATCGAGCCCATTCCAATGAGGGGTCATAACCAATGTTTTTGAGACAAAAAATGAAAAAAATAGTCATTCAAGAATTTTGTTTGCAAGTGTCGTCTGCTTTTCATGTTAGATAAAGGGTTAACAACAACACAATATTCGAAGTTTTTTAGTATACAGATGCCTTGCAATCTCCAATCACTTTTAAAGAGTATACTTTGAAGTATGAGGAAAATGAATATGTTGACAATGTGCACATTTTTCGTGGCAATGCAATTAAATATTTACAACATATTTCAGTTATTATTGACAAAAAAACAATTGTCGAGACTGGAAACTTCATAAAAGATTATTAGTTTTCCTGTAAGGTAAATGCCATGGTATTTGATGAAGTGAAAACTGTTACACTACAGCGTAACATCTTTCACCTTATCAACTGTGATGGCTTGGGAGGAGCTATTACGTTCATTGACTTAATGCAATCTTAGGGGGGCAGTTTGAGTGGCAAAGTTTTTCACTAATGTTCCAGTAATCCAGTTGTATATAGATCAGTGGTCTGAATTCAGTTAACATCAAATTACAATTTTTCTATAATATTATGACACACCAAGTCAATAAGTTTTCAAAGTGCAAGGACTTTCTTAGAAGCCATAATATAACAGATCAGGAAGGAATGCATGACTCATAAGGAGCTAGGGCTGGGTGGTTTTGAAATTTGCGTTTCTGTTTGGGTTCGGTTTAGGTTTTGTACAAAAACTTGGGTTTTCGGTTTGGTTTTTGGTTTTTGAAAATAAATTGTAGAAATCCACATTTTCGAGAGAAATGTACACATAAAATGTGTCTGTGTTTGTCATACAAGTCATGAGGCTTCTACAACAGGTTGAGGCACCCGGGTTATTCATGCTCGCCACTCTTCCCAGCTAATGGATATATTTCCAGCCCTGTAACAATAGTTGTGTGCATGTGCATGGATGGAACAAGCACTTGACCACCACCCCTACCCCCCTTGCTACTGCCATCCCCAAATATGAAGAGATTCTTTTTGATTTCCTACCCTCAGTACAAGTGCAGTATCCTCAGTCCTGAGATCTCCACCTCTGCCCCTCCCCCCCCTCAACTCTTCAACAGCATGGTTCCCCAGCATTTCAAACCATGGCTACACCACTGGTGGGATCTGCCTTGTTCTGTCGGTGAGATTTTGAGGCTTTGTCAAGATGCAAACATTTACAAGAAAAGCTAAATTTTAGTAAAAATCAACATGATGCTTATTTTTTAAGGAGTCGCTAAGCTCTCACCATGATTTTCATGGATATGCAATTATTGAGCTTATTTCGGTAATTATCACATCTCTTCAAAATAGACTGCTCGAGTTTCTTAATGGTTCCTGCTTCAACCGACAGTGGACTAAAAGGGACACAGATCATATTTCTTGTGATTTTGATAACTATTATTGAAGTATGCCGTGAATCACTTATTTGGTAACTCACTTCAATGTTTTCACAATATCTCTCCTAATTTCAACTATAGATGTTCGTTTTTAACAGAATTATTTTTTTTTTCAGTTTTAATTCTTTATGTTTAAAATCTTCATTTAAAAACTGACATAAGTTTGAATATCAAATAGTTTTATGTCCTTTGTTTTGTCACATAACAGTAAATATAAGGGTTACATTGAAATGTCTCAACAAAAACCACTTTTCTTACGGCAACTTCGAAGAATCAAAAGCCGACTTTGATTTTGCCCAAAGAAACTGGGTGAAGGGAACGGTGCTAAGGCGAGGATATCGCCAACTTCATTTCGTCCTCTTGGCGGATTCCTGCATTGCGTTGATCTCAGTCAAGACAGGCGATTGATGTTTTTCAAGGGGGATGGCTGCATTTTGGGGTTTGAAAGTTTGCAATATTGCATCTTGGGATTTGTGGTGTAAACAAAATCCACATGGAAAAACGTGTTGATTATAACAACTGCGTCTTGGAATGCAGCGTTGACACTTGACAGCTTGTAGTTTATAGCTGACAGGTAGTGCTATGCGATTCCTTAAAGGAAGTTCAAATAGTATACAAACAAATCGCAATAAGTTTTAAAAACTTTCAATAGTTACCTGCCATCCATTTAACAGGATATGTTTGTTCTATTTTAATTTAGCCATTTTATTACTGACAAAAAACAGAACTGCCAATGAGCAGCATTATCTCGGAGCATGTGACACTTTCAGAGAATGTGCCAGAAGTCGGCTAATTAACACTTAGATGTGAGTCTTCCATGGAAGACGTGTGTCGCCTGGCGTTTCAGACAGAATTCTAAGTGGAAAAGGGGCATAACTCTGGAAAAAATACAGCAGATCAAAAAATAAAATAGGAGGTGCACAATGCCATGATGTGATAAAGAATCACTGAAAGTTTCATCAAAATCCATTCATAGGTTAAAGAGGAGTGGCGGATAAGAGAAGCCTGGCATTTCAGACAGAATTCTAAGTGGAAAAGGGGCATAACTCTGGAAAAAATACAGCGGATCAAAAAATAAGATAGGAGGTGCACAATGCCATGATGTGATAAAGAAGCACTGAAAGTTTCATCAAAATCCATTCATAGGCTAAAGAGGAGTGGCGGATAAGAGAAGCCAGGCGTTTCAGACAGAATTCTAAGTGGAAAAGGGGCATAACTCTGGAAAAAATACAGCGGATCAAAAAATAAAATAGGAGGTGCACAATGCCATGATGTGATAAAGAATCACTGAAAGTTTCATCAAAATCCATTCATAGGTTAAAGAGGAGTGGCAGATAAGAGAAAGTGTGACGCGGACGACGCGGACGACGCAAGACGACAAAAGTAATCCCTATATGTCGCTCCCCACTTCGTGGGGCGGCGACACAATAATTTACCCCTCATTTTTCCCATATAAACTTCGAGATTTCAAAACTCAATAAATTTTATGTTTACCTCCAAACTAATTTACTACGTGCCGCACGCAGATAATTTGGGGTCAAAGATAATTTATATTATTTTTACACTATATTTTGTCAGGTATCTTTCAATCCCTATTTGGTCAAATATGAGTGAGCCTGAGGCTGTTCCCTGTTCATTAAATTTACTTAACAATTTTTTTGCATGTGTGGATTCTAACATTAGACTTTTTCATTTTTCATATTCCTTTTGGTGGTGGTTCTGTAGATATCATTTAAAATTGCTAGTATTCCCGAAATTTTCTACCACTATTTAGGGGAGATTTGTTGTCAATCATCTCAGAGTAAGCATAAACAGCACAGCATTTACCTTTGCCCGACATTTTAGCTTTTGGTGTGCGGAACGCATTTGATTGAGATGTCATAAACATACCAATTCTGGGAAATTTGTTGAAACCGAAAGTTTTGTTTTTTTGTAAAGGTGGCAGTTCGTTTTCGGTTTTGAAAAAAAAAACGAACCGAACACAAAAACCGATAAACTGCCCGACCTTATCGGGAGCCTACTTCCTAGGCTCTCACTAAGTGGGCATAATGGCAGTTATACAATTTTTAATTGGTGTTCACAAATTAGTAAGGAAAATGATTAAACATGGCATCTCCCATTTGGCACAGGGAGATGCCCAAAACTGATATACTGCTTATGTTCCAATAAATTTAAAATTCTTGCCCGCTGATTGGATGAGAACTCACAAAGTTTTTTCGATGTCTATGATTCCAGTAGCATATGTTACTATTTAACGTCACCAAGGGAAATATTGGAAATGAGGAGGCCTATCTAGCAATTATTTCATGAACAGGACTTTTCATTTTTGTGTGAACCCTGTGACTTGCTAATCGTTTCATTTTTTCAGATTTTTCACAAGTGCAGCAGATAATGTTCCAAATGAAATGTTGTTTAAATTTCAAATCAGTTTACAATTCAAACTTCGATGGAGTGACCTCGACCTTTATCTGATTTATTGATCATTCGTACACATTAGGTTTATTTACTAAACTTGTTATCGTTAAAAGTTGCCTTGTTCATTTCATGATGTAGGTTCTGGGCTAAGGGTAGGGTCTTATTGGAACATAAACGTTATAGTATTGAATTGACAGTAACATTTACAGCTTGGAGAGTATGTTCAACCTCGACGCTCAGCATCTCAGTTGAACATAAAATGCGAGCTGCAAACCACAGACCCTGTTGCCATCAATTCATTAGAGTAACTTACGTTACCTTTACTTTTCCTTTTGGTGATCCAATAAGTGGGGGCATAAATAATATGAAAGTGTCAATGACACTGTAGCTTGTGTGTTGTGTTTGATGAAAAGGATAATGTTCAATGTTTATGAAAGGATTATGAAATAAAACAAGAATTGTGATAATTGGGAATATGTTAATTTCTGTTCCCTGTATGCTATGTTTTTGATAAAAATAATATGAGGTATACACTGTACTAAAGAGCTGAGGGGTGGGTTAATATGACCTCACAGTTAATGTATGTGGCCCTAACAGTTAACATATATCAATGAAAGTTACCGAGTTACAGAGAAATTAGTCCAAAACGAGTCATCCTATCAAGTTACATTGAAATCCCTTCATAAATACGGCCTGTAGACTGTGCTAAAGGTTTCCCAATTGCATTCAAAGGGGACGTTCTCATCTAGACATTATATGAAGTCAACCTACCAAGTTACAATGAAATCCCTTCATAAATATGAACTGTAGACTGTGCTAAAGGTTTTTGGGCTTTGGGCTCGGGCAGCCATCATGGTTGAATGATCGCAACCAAAAGGGGACTTTCTCATCTGGGCATCATCTGGAGTGATCCTACGAAGTTACAATGAAATCCCTTCATAAATATGACCTGTAGACTGTGCTCAAGGTTTTCAGGCTTCTGGCCCCTGAAGCCGTTGCAGTTGACCAATCACGACCAAAAGGGGATGTCATCATCTAGGCATTATATGGAGTCAAACTAACAGGTTACAATGAAATCCTTCCATAAATATGAACTAGAGACTATGCTAAAGGTTTTAGGGTTTTGGGCTTGGGCAACCATCAAGGCTAAATGATCGCAACCAAAAGGGGACATTCTCATCTAGACATTATTTGGAGACATCCTACCAAGGTACAATGAAATCCCTTCATAAATATCACCTGTAGACTGTGCTAAGGGCTTTCGGGCTTCAGGCCCCTGTAGCCATCACAGTTGCCCAATCGTGCCCAAAAGGGGACGTTCTCATCTAGACATTATATGAAGTCAAACCTACCAAGTTACAATGAAATCCCTTCATAAATATGACCTGTATACTGTGCTAAAGGTATTCAGGCTTTGGGCTCAGGCAGACATAATGGTTGAATGATCGCAACCAAAAGGGGACATTCTCATCTGGGCATCATCTGGAGTGATCCTACGAAGTTACAATGAAATCCCTTCATAAATATGACCTGTAGACTGTGCTCAAGATTTTTGGGCTTCGGGCACCTGTAGCCATCACAGCTGACCAATCACGACCAAAAGGGGATGTCATAAAAAGCTATTTCTTTGTACAAGCACTATTTTTTTTTTTTGGAAAATCGTGAAGTGAAACAACAAAAACTCATCTCTCACATAAATATTCACACCCTTCAGACAGAAAAGATTTGAACTCTGACTTACTTTCTTATTCTGATTTTTTTTATTGAATTTGATATAAACTACAAATGAGAAACAAAAATAGGGAGAGGCGGTGGCAAGAAGATACAAGTAGATAGGTTAGAGTTTTCAAACTGATTAATGAAATCTATATTGTAAAGTAAATGTACAACAAGAGCAACGCTAAGCGTGGCATATGCCCTCGACCAGTGTCATAAATGGGTAGGTATGTTTCTCGTGGGCATAACCAAAATCAAAAGGAAGCTTCCTCTAGACACCAACAATGCATCACACAAAAATAAAATTGATTTGAATCAGCATTCATAAGTTATTAGATGGAAACCAAATTCAAGATGGCCACCATGGCAGCCATACTGAATTGGTTATCTGATCTAAAATCGAAAAGAAGCTCCCTCTAGACACCAATATTGCATAACCAAAAATGAAACTAATAAAAATAATAAGAAGTCAGCATCCATTAGTTATTGGACAGAAACCAATTTCAATATTGCAGACATGGTGGCTACATTGAATTGGCTAGATGATCCAAAATCAGAAGGAAGCTTCCACAAGACACCAATAACGCATAACCAAAAAATGAAATTGATTCGAGTCAGTATTCATTAGCTATTGGGCGTACCAAATTCAAGATGGCGCCATAATGAATTGGCCACTGGCAGGCATCTTGGTTCAGATGACTGGTCCAAAATTGAAAGGAATCTTCCTCTATACACTAACAATGCATAATCAAACAAGAACACTGCCTAGCAGGACAACATATGCCCGTCAAAATTGGAACTCGACTATGTGTGTCCCCCCCCCCCCCCCCCCCAATCATGCCCATTCCCCTGCCCTGTCTGGGGTGAAGGGTAATTCACCTGCTTTCACATTTTCATATTAATCGATCTGAGGTCTTCACAAAATAAAAACAAGGCTGCTGTAGAAGATTCTCCTCACCGTTTATAATGGTAGCATCTATTCATTCACAGGTTAACTTCATTGATGACGATAGACGACAGGTGGCGCCAAGGAAAAGGACATTTTGAGGATCATAATAGCTATAAACGGTGAGGATTCTTGTCATTTAAAAATAAAATGGTGTTATCTGCTCCTGTCACATGCACAACGACAATTGATGATCAACATGGGTGCAAAGTTTGAACAACAATAAAGCAAGTAAAATGTTGAAGTAGACAACACAATACTGTAATGTTTCAAGTACTAAAAGGGGGCATAACTCTGGAAATACTTAGATGTGAGTCTTCCATGGAAGACGTGTGTCGCCTGCACTATATTTTAATATTTCAGACAGAATTCTAAGTGGAAAAGGGGCATAACTCTGGAAAAAATACAGCGGATCAAAAAATAAAATAAGAGGAGCACAATGCCATTATGTGATAAAGAATCACTGAAAGTTTCATCAAAATCCATTCATAGGTTAAAGAGGAGTGGCGGATAAGAGAAAGTGTGATGCGGACGACGCGGACGACGACGCAGACGACAAAAGTAATCCCTATATGTCGCTCCCCACTTCGTGGGGCAGGCGACACAACAAAACAGAGTTACCTGCTCTTGTCACATGCATAATGGCAATTGGTGATCAACATGTGTGCAAAGTTTGAACAATATAGCATGTAAAATGTTGAAGGAGAAGGCGACACAATACTGCAATTTTTTAAGTACTAAAAGGGGCATAACTCTGGAAATACAAAATGGAGTTGCCTGCTCTTGTCACATGCACAATGGCAATTGGTGATCACCATGTGTGCAAAGTTTGAACAATATAGCATGTAAAATGTTGAAGGAGTAGGCAACACAGTACTGTAATGTTTTAAGTACTAAAAGGGGCATAACTCTGGAAATACAAAATGGAGTTACCTGCTCTTGTCACATGCACAACGGCAATTGGTGATCACCATGTGTGCAAAGTTTGAACAATATAGCATGTAAAATGTTGAAGGAATAAGCAACACAATACTGTAATGTTTTAAGTACTAAAAGGGGGCATAACTCTGGAAATACAAAACAGAGTTACCTGCTCTTGTCACATGCACAATGGCAATTGGTGATCAACATGTGTGCAAAGTTTCAACAATATATATAACATGTAAAATGTTGAAGGAGAAGGCGACACAATACTGTAATGTTTTAAGTACTAAAAGGGGGCATAACTCTGAAAATACAAAACAGAGTTACCTGCTCCTGTCACATGCACAATGGCAATTGGTGATCAACATGTGTACAAAGTTTGAACAATATAGCATGTAAAATGTTGAAGGAGAAGGGGACACAATACTGTAAAAAGGGGCATAACTCTGGAAATACAAAATGGAGTTACCTGCTTTTGTCACATGCACAAAGGGAATTGGTGATCACCATGTGTGCAAAGTTTGAAAAATATAGCATGTAAAATGTTGAGGGAGTAGGCGAAACAATACTGTTATGTTTTAAGTATTAAAAGAGGCATAACTCTGGAAATACAAAATGGAGTTACATGCTCTTGTCACAAGTACAACGGCAATTGGTGATCACCATGTGTGCAAAGTTTGGACAATATAGCATGTAAAATGTTGAAGGAGTAGGCGACACAATACTGTAATGTTTCAAGTACTAAAAGAGGGCGTAACCCAGGAATTACAAAATGGAGTTACCTGTATTTGTCACATGCACAACGGCAATTACTGATCAACATGTGTGCAAAGTTTGAACAATGTAGCGTGTAAACTTTTGGAGGAGTATGCGACACAAAAATTGTTGACAGACAGAGAGACAGACAGACAGACAATGCCATAACATAATACATCTGTCAAATGAGTATTACCTGCTTCACATCTTGCTGAAATAATCTTAAACCAAGTCTCTGATGTAATTTTACTTTCTTTGCATGCCAGACTTGTTCTAAATGGCGCTGATGGGCAAGAACCTGAAATAGAAAAAAAATAATAAAATGTGGTCTATTTTGGTAAATACTTCATGTTCCAAATCTTTGATATTTCATTTTAACCATTTCAACAAATCTTTCAGAGAGTAAACAGACACAATTACATCCAAAATTGTCAAGTAAATGGATAAAAGTTAATTAACACTATACCTACACAATTGCAACCAAAATTAATTAACACTTTACCTACCATAATGACCATATTTGGCCAATACCATTCACAAAAATCTCCATTCAAATTATTTTCCACCCCCACCACCCCAACAAAAAAAAAATTAAAAAAGTTGAAATTAAAATAATTTTGCTATCTGTATTGAAAGATTTAGTTCTTTATGATAGTTTAAAATGATGCTGAGTCACGGTTCAAAATGCATTTATTTGTTTATTAATGTTTAAGGTCACTATCAGCAACCATATCTCATGCTAAAGTCAAATTCAGTTGATATCTATGATACCCACTTTGGAGTCAAGAACTGCTGTCTCTGCTGGGCCCTATCCATACTAGGAAAACAGAACAAGTTTACCACAGAAATGCTCCAAATCCTGGGGTACACACAGGAAATCATGCAACATCATATATTGGAATATGGGATGAAACTGAATGTGAAAACACAATTTATCAAATCACATTTGTTCCTCTGTAATGGATTCAATTCAAATAAGACTTCTCTTGAGCAGCTGTTATTTCTTCCCTTCACATAAGATAAAAAATGTTCAAGTGATCACATCATTACCCAGTGTTGAAAACTAGAGTCCCCATGCTACTACTAATTTTACCTATGAAGCTTAAGTTTAATAAAATTGTCACTCAATATTAAGCAAAAAGGGTCTTCAAATCAGTGAGGGAGGGAGGAAGGGAGAAATTTTACTTTTTAAGAATTATGTACTGAATAAAAGAATGATATATATTCATATATAATTTCAAAAGAGATATGTATTTGAATAGTATGTATGTTTCTCAATATATCTTGAATCTTGTTGAATAGAAAAATCTATCGTTCTATCTTCATTCTTTGTTTTTTATCATTCAACTGGTACAGAACGCATACTTGTGTAAGTGGAGTATTAAAAATTAGAATTCTTGAATAACTAAGTTTTTTTAATTTTTTTTCATCAAAAACATAGCTTATCACCCCTCATTGGAATGAGCTCAAGAAGCTCTTTCCAATGAGGGGGTCATAAGCTATGTTTTTGAGACCAAAAAAATTTTAAAATAATGAAAACTGAATTGTGATTTTTGTGAATAGCACTGACCGGTTTTGGCCATTATGTTAGGTGAAGGGTTAAGCAGAATTTGGTTAATTAAAACTTTAGAAATTAACCAAATTTACTCTCAAGACCAAAATAAACATACATGTATGTGTACTAATTTAGGGGAAGTTCTTACACCCAATATGAAGCTTATATGGGTGTGCATGTTTATTATAAGTGGAGTATGTAAAAGCATCATGTTTGGGCAAATAAATTTATCTAAATAACAACAGTTTACTTGGTGTCCACACTCAAAATACTCCACTGTTCTATGTAGGTAACTGTAGTAAAATACAAGGGCAACAAAAAGCGTGGGCAGATGCTTCCTGCCCATATGCAAGTTCAAAGAAGCCTTGAAGGTATTGTGGGTCAGAAAAAGTCGAAAAAGTGCCATAACTCTGGGAAAACTTATCGGAGGAACCCGTTCCTTGTGCATATCCGTTCCCCCCATGCAGGTCTATCAGCTTACCATAGGAGATCCAAATCTGAGCGATGGCTTTGAAATTACAATGCAAAATGTTTGCATGGACAGATGTATGCATGTACAGACAGACGGACAGACACTCCAACATATCTGGTTTATGTGGCTAAAATATTTGAGGAATTTAAAATGCATGGACAACCACTAAAAACTCTTTTTAAAGTCTAATTTCTGGGTGGGAGCAAACCCTAACCCTTTCAGCTTACTGACCCTGACCCTAACCCTGATCTTAACTCTTACCCTAACATCAAATCCTTGAAAATACAATACCCACTTTTTGTCACTTTTTAGCCTCATAAACCATTTTAGCCACATAAAAAACATTTTAGCCACATAAGTCACTTTTTAGACACATAAACGGCATTTGTTAATTCAACTTTTGGTGGCTAGTCACATAAATCAGACTAGACAAATATCAGTGCTGTGTACCAATAACTAGGCACATAAACCTGATTTGTTTGTTCGGACAGATGAACAGATGGATAGACAGACAGAGGGACAGAGGGCTTCACTAGATACTGCCGAATCCTCATTCGGAGATCGTGAGCATAATAACAGGTCCTACTTCTAGTCTATAGGGGCCTATCATATTATTCCTTGATAGCATAAGGAAGCCACCTACAATGCTCAAGTATTGCAATTGGCATTTTTGTGATTTCAGGGGATGATATATGGGAGATCAAGCCCAACCCTCAAATCCCCCAACCTCTCCACCCCCCCCCCCCCCCCCCACACCCAACAGATAAATCACCCACTCAGGATAATTACCCCAAATGTTGTCTCTCCAGAAAATTGCCCTTGAGGCTTATTGAAAGTAGGGACAATTGCCCTGGATAGTGGCCTCAAACTTTTAATATTTCAGAGTATTTTTTTAAGTTAACACAAACACACAAAATAAGAAATTATGTGTGGGTGTTTGGGATTTTTTAATATATTTTTATATATAAATGGGTGAATAATGTTAATAGCTATTTTTTTTCCAGTGAGAGTCCTTTTGTCATATTTGGTAATTATTAAAAGGGTGCTACCACTTGGACTATAAATATATTTCATGTTTTGTGTTATAACTGAATGTTTTGTTTTTTTTGTTTGTTTGGTTTTATGTTGTTTTTTTTTTTGTTTTTTTTTTTTGTTTTTTTTTGGGGGGGGGGGGGGGATGGTGGTAGGGGGAGTTATATAGGCTTAGTCTGTTTGACAAACCCTATTGCATCTTTGAAGGAAATTAAAAAATATCATATTCTACTTTTAGATTCCTATTTTATTATTTCCATTTGCATCTTTTTTATAATTTTTTAAAACTTGCAGTTCAATGGCAAGTAGGTAAAATAGCCAACAGGGGCAATTAACTGAGAGGGCAAAGTTCACTGTCTGATTTGCTGGTGTCTTATTAGGAAATACAGGAGTCGAAAGTATTATTTTTATCATAATTCTCCACCTGTACTTTTATTCAGTTCAGTACTGTTTTAAAATTCTGTTAAATCTTTCACCTTTTACTTATATTCCAGTGTGTATATACCCTGCAAGGTCACATACTTCAGGGGTATGTGACCTTTTAGGGTATATACACCCTGGAATATGTTCCTTTGCATGTACATGGAATTCGAGAATAGTGAGCTGGAGAAATTTACTAAAGGTCATAATGTCCGATAGTAAGTAAATCCCTGAAAACAAAGATAAAAGTTTAAACACAGGATTTATTTTTCTACAAAATCCTTCAACAGAATGTTTATTCAACAAATTTACACACTTCAGATTCCACAAAGAATTAATTAAAGAATATATGATGATGTATTAACTAGTAAGATCAAATAAGTTTTAACTATAGTGGCATGTTCATCAAACATATTGCTGATTGGAAAGGTTATACTTGATTACAGAAAACACATGGAAAAAGACTCCTGTAAACAACAGTCGAAAGGAAAGTTTCTGGGAAAATCACATCGCCAAAGCTTCTTAACACTTTGCAAGCCTGCCTCTATTAAAAATGAAAGTGTCAATGACACTGTAGCTCAACTTGTCAAGACATGTACATGTATAGTATGTGACACAGCAATGACAAACATCTAGGTAATGACCTGATAACAAAGGTACATATAAAGTATTGCAACGGTCTGTACATAAATACTGACCGTAACCTGTAACAAATGTCTAGGTAAAGTATTGTAAAGGTGGGTGACAGTCAGATGCTAAACTAGAAAAGAAATCTGCTAAACTAGAAAAGAAATCTTTGAGTCCCAGAGTGGGTCTGACTGAACCCCAAAATATTTGTTCTCATAGCACAGTGATAACAAAGGCACCCCAAAACACTCGTTCCTGTCCCAAGGTGAAAACAAAGGTACCCAAGAAGTTTCGTGAAGATCAGTTCGTAAATACGAGCTGTATAGAAGTTGTGACAAAAAACTGATTGGACCTAATTTCGGTACAAAATGGCCACTGGCAGCCATCTTGAATTTTGGACCGCACTCAGAAACACTCGTTCTCATCCCAAGGTGATAACAAAGGTACACAAGAAGTTTCGTGAAGATCGGTTGATAAATACAGCCTCTAGCCCGAGCCATATTGACATGTGCACTTACAGTGTATAAGTAGCACTAAATAAATCAAAATTCATCTAATTTGCATAATTTCTGCACAAGAAAAAAACCTGTACTGTATGTGATGTATTCCATTTTACTAAACATTCATACAAAAATTTATTCAAATCAGAACTTTCATACAGAAGTTCTGTACAAAAGACTGATTGCACTAATTTTGGTACAAAATGGCTGCTGGTGGCCATCTTGTATTTCGGACCACACCCCAAAACACTCGTTCTCATCCCACGGTGATAACAAAGGTACCCAAGAAGTTTCGTAAAGATCGGTTCATAAATATGGCCTCTAGCCTGAGCCGTCTAGAAGTTGTGTACAAAAAACTGATTAGACCTAATTTCGATACAAAATGGCCACTGGCAGCTATCTTGAATTTTGGACCGCACTCAGAAACACTTGTTCTCGTCCCAAGGTGACAACAGAGGTACCCAAGAAGTTTTGTGAAGATCGGTTGATAAATACAGCCTCTAGCCCGAGCCGTATTGACATGTGTACTTACTGTGTGTAAGTAGCACTGAAAAAATCAAAGTTCATCTAATTTGCATAATTTCTGCATGAAAAAAAAAGAACCTGTATTATATGTGATGTATCCCATGGTACTAAACATTCAAACAAAAAATTTTTCAAATCAGCGCTTTCATATGGAAGTTTGGTGCAAAAATCTGATTGCACCTAATTTTGTACAAAATGGCTGCCATCGGCCATCTTGAATTTTGGACCGCACCCAAAAACACTCGTTCTCGTCCCACGGTGATACCAAAGGTACCCAAGAAGTTTCGTAAAGATCGGTTCATAAAAACGGCCTGAGCCGTAGTGGCATTTGCACTTACAGTGCTGAAAGTAACTCTAAACACATCAAAGTTAGTCTAATTTGCATAATTTACGCACGAGAAAACAAGAGCACCGCGTAGCGGGGCAATATACGCCCGTTTTGTATTTTTGAAGGGTTGGGGTAAGGATGGGGGTGAGGGTGAAAATTGTTTGGACCAACCCCATATTCGAACTTGACCTGTATTTTGTTGTGATTAAACAACATACCAAGTTTGGAACCAATCGGGAAAACAAATAATAAAAGTTATCATCCGGAAACCAAATATTTGATGCATTCTGTGTCCAACAAGGTCCATAATTCAGGGGAAGTTCAAAGTTTGAACTGACCCCATATTCGAACTTGACCTGTCTTTTGTTTTGATTAAACCACATACCAAGTTTAGGAGTCAATCGAAAAAAAAATACTAAAGTTACCATCTGGAAACCAAATGTTGATGAACGGACAGACCGACGGATGGACAAATGGATGGACAAACAGACAGACTGATTCCATAATTCGACGGTTTTTCAACAGGCGTATAATAAAAAATAAGTTAGGCCATACTAAAGTTATAATCCGGAAAACACAAAATGCACAAATTCAATAGGAATAACTCTGGAAAGGTACATGCGATTTTGGCCGAAAGTGAACTTGAGCTGTGCTTTGTGGTCATAAACAAAGCTGAGAATTTGAAACAAATTAGTCAAGGCAAACTAAAGTTATCATCCGGAAACCACATAATTCACAAATTTGCAATCATTCAAGGGGAATAACTATGGAACAGTACATGCGATTATGGCCAAAGGTGAACTTGAGCTGTGCTTTGTGGTCAAAAACAAAATCTGAGAATTTGAAAAAAATTGGTCAAGGCAAACTAAAGTTATCATCCGGAAACCACAAAATCCACAAATTTGCAATCATTCAAGGGGAATAACTCTGGAAAGGTATATGCGATTGTGATCAATAGTGAACTTGAGCTGTATTTTGTGGTCAAAAACAAAAAACTGAAAATTTGAAATAAATCGGTGAAGGCAAACTAAAGTTATCGTCCGGAAACGAAAAGTTGGGCTAAATTCCCATAAATAAAGGGCCGTAACTCTACTGCAAATGGGCCGCTAAACTAGGAAATCGAACCCATCTTGTATGTTGTCATACTAAATCCACATGCCAAATTTAACTCACCTCAAACTCTTACAACTAAAGTTATCGTCCGGAAATGAAATGTGTCCATGGACGGACAGACAGACAGATGAGTGGAAAGACCATTCACATAATTCGTCCTGTTTTTCAAACAGGTGTATAAAATCAACATCTGAAAAATTTGGTGTCAATCCGTCAAGGCCTTCGGCTTTAAATGAACGGAAACCAATTTTTTTTTCAAAAATTGTGTTTTCAAAGGGCCATAACTCTGCAACGGATGGACTGAGAAACACCAATATTTCATTGCTACAAACAACATCTGAAAGTTTGATGTCGATCCGTCAAGGCGTTCGACTTTAAATGAAGGGAAACCAATTTTTTTCAAAAGATTGTGTTTTCAAAGAGCCATTACTCTGCCGTGGATGGACTGAGAAACACCAATATCGAACTCGACCTGTATTTCATTGCTAAAAACAACATCTGAAAAATTTGGTGTCAATCCATCAAGGCGTTCAGCTTTAAATGAACAGAAACCAATTTTTTTAGAAAAATTGTGTTTTCAAAGGGCCATATCTCTGCAGCAGATGGACTGAGAAACACCAATATCGAACCTGACCTGTATTTTAATGCTAAAAACAACTTCTGAAAGTTTGATGTCGATCCGTTAAGGCGTTCGACTTTAAATGAACGGAAACCAAATTGTTTATGGACAGACAGACGGACAGACAGACAGACTGATAACATAATACAACCGTTTTTTAAATGGGCATATAAAAACCTGTATTATATGTGATGTATCCCATGGTACTAAACATTTATACAAAAAATTATTCAAATCAGCGCTTTCATATGGAAGTTCTGTGCAAAGATCTGATTGCACCTACGTCTGTACAAAATGGCCGCCAGCGGCCAACTTGAATTTTGGATTGGACCCCAAAACACTCGTTCTTGTCCCACGGTCATAACAAAGGTACCCAAGAAGTTTCGTAAAGATCGGTTCATAAATACGGCCTCTAGCTCGAGCCGTATTGGCATTTGCACTGACAGTGCTGAAAGTAACACTAAATACATCAAAGTTAGTCTAATTTGCATAATTTAAGCATGAGAAAAAAACCCGTATGATATGTAATGTATCTCATGGTACTAAACATTTATACAAAAAATTATTCAAATCAGAGCTTTCATATGGAAATTCTGTACAAAAAAGTTAAAAAATTTATAGTAATTTATATATTTTTTATACTTACCAATGACCCAGACTTAGCTGGTGCTAACTCTAACAAAACCAGGGCCAAACACAAATTTTGCCCCCCAATCCCCAAAATTTGCATCCAAAACAAAAAGAAATCATGTCCTAAAGGACCTCCATACTACGCCTCTACTGCGCATGCGCAGTGACGCAGACGTCCCGAAATTGGCGCCAATTATCATTCTTACTGGCAGTGCCTGGTCAGCGCTATGTACTCAGCGGGGAGGCAAGAGTTCCCAACTCCAGGGAGGGCCATCCCCGTCTGGGTCATTGGTAAGTATAAAAAATATATAAATTACTATAAATTTTTTAACATTTTTATACTGTACCAATGACCCAGACTTAGCTGAATAGTAAACAGGCTGGAGGGCCTCGGACATAGAGGAAAATCCAATAAGCTCAACTATATAGTAAAGAGGTAACCCCTTAAGGAGAAAAGGAGTATTAGGCTTTACATGTATCTTTCTTATTTAATCTTAAATTAGAAAGATACACTACCCTTAATAATTGAGCACAATAACATTCATGTTCTCTATTAACATCCAGTATAACCCTTATACTAATTATTTTTAAAGCAAGCCAATAAATAAAGTAGTCCAGAGAATTGAAACTCTTTATAGTCATTTAAAAGTGTCCGAGTATTGTATATTAAAGCGCGTTTGACACTTGACATATACAAATGCTTCACACCGAGCTACACTTTAAAAATAAGACATGAATGAATTTTAAACATTAATATTACACTTTAAAACCATCCCGGAAGCGACTCGGAAATACTGACTTGGAGGAGGCATTCCCTTGCTTTTCACTATAAAGCAGGTGACCTAAGGGAACACCCGCCCCCCCCCCCCTTCCCCTTGCCCTGGGTCAAATAGCCCAGAGCGAAGAGGGCAGCCGGACGGAGTCACTGCCGGAACAGAAAGCCTGCATAACTATAGTTGCAACTGTTTAGTGGACGACATTCTGAGCAACAGTTAACGGACCTAAACAATGCAGGTCTCCAGAAATGGACTCAATATTTCTGAGATAAAAATTCGTAAATGTGGATGGCTGAGACCAATAAGCAGCCTTCATTAAATCTGTAATAGCAACACTATTAGCATAAGCCCAGGAAGTAGAAAGAGCTCTTACTTCATGAGCAGAAATCTTAAGCACAGACTGCTGAGAAGAAGATAAATCTTCATAAGCAGTACGGATAGTTAACTGAATCCATCTAGCAATAGAATGGACTGAAATATCCTTTCTATTAGGCATCAAAGACAGAAAGAAACGTTTCCGTCCCTTTCTGATAAACTGAGATCTCTGTTTATAGATACGTAACGCTCTAACAGGACAGAGTAAAGGCCTACGCCAGTCTGAAGACGGAAGAGCCTTAATAACAATAGGTTCCGGATATTTATTAGGAGCCTGATTCTTAGCTAAAAAACCCACATTAGTAGTGAAGGTGATAGTATTCCCAACACTACGATAATGAGAATCATCCACCGATAGTGCATGAAGCTCACTGACTCTTCTAGCAGAAGAGAAAGCTAAGAGAAAAGCTGTCTTATAAGATAAGAATTTTAAATCTACTGTCCCAAGAGGTTCAAATGGCTTTTCCTTCAATTTAAGAAGAACCCAAGCTAAATTCCACTTAGGAATTAATCTAAGAGTTCTGGGTCTATTTATCGAAAAGTTTCTAACCAACTTCGATAAAGAGACATTAGATCCAATTTGTAAACTATCATGATGTGCATAGGTATCAGATAACATAGATCTATAACCTTTTATAGTAACAGGCTGCAGTTTGATTTCGTCAAACAAGTATACTAGAAAGTTTGCAATGTCTGGTATAGAGGGATCGAATATATCTACAGAATGATCCCTACACCAACGACGAAAAACCTTCCACTTAGCCGCATAGTTTAGCGAAGAGGAGGTCCTCCTACAGTTAGAAATCGCGTCCACTGCTCGTCCTGTAAAGTGCTTGCCATGCAAGAAGGACCGCACAACGGAAAAACGTGAAGGTTGAGACCTTCCGGGTTGTGATGGAGTTGGCGCGATTTCCCCTGCGAAAGAAGATCCTCCCGTGGAGGAAGCTTCCGCGGTAGGCCCCACAACAGACACCTGAGTAGATTTATCCACGGTCTCTGTGGCGACAGAGATGCTACCAACAGAATCTTGCATTGAGATTGTTTTATCTTTAGCAATACTTGTTGAATTAACGGCGCTGGAGGATACGCATATCCTATCATTCCGTCCCAAGGGATCGACAGAGCGTCTACTGCAAATGCTCTTGGATCCGGACACGGAGACACATACGTCTGCAACTGATTGTTGAGATGTGTCGCAAATAAGTCTATCATTGGCCGTTCCCATTGGTAGCAAATCTGATTGAATACTTGTTTGTTGAGAGTCCACTCCGACGGCAACAAGCGACCCTTTCGTGAAAGGGAGTCTGCTAGCACATTCAGACGACCCGGTATGTGACGGACCGAAAGAAGAACCTGATGTTCTAACGCAAACAGAAGGATTCTTTCCGTTAGATTGAACAACGGAACTGAATGAGTGCCTCCCTGATTCCGTATATACGCCACTACTGTCGTATTGTCGGATAGGATTTGGACATGAGCATCGTGAATAAAGTCCATCCAGTGACGTAACGCAAGCCAAATTGACATCATTGATGTTTATGTGCTTGCACAGGAATTGCGGATCCCAAAGACCCTGGCATCTCGAATCCGTTGGGATTAATGATGCACCCCAACCTGTTTGACTGGCATCCGTCATAACGGTAAAACTCGGATCCGGCAACTGCAGCGGAACTCCTTGAGTTAACCACTGAATGTTTGCCCAAGTCTGAATCTCTTGTTTCACTTGATCTGACAAGAGAACGTCCACATCGAGCGAATGAATTTTCACACTCCAATTCTGAGTCAGGAAAATTTGAAGAGGACGTGTGCGTAACCGCCCCATCGGAATGAGATCCGCAGCGGCTCCGCACAGACCTATCAGTCTCATAAATTCTCTCGCCGTGACTTTGTCTGCGTGCAGACAATAGCGAGCGTAACAACTGACTAATTTCGCTCTGGTTAACGGCAGACGAACGAGATTGTTGTGCATCTCGAAGCTCATTCCCAGATGAGTGAATGACTTGGACGGCACCAGATCCGACTTCTCCTCGTTTACTATAAAACCGAGACGTCGGAGCAATAGAAGAAGATTCTGAACATCGTTCTGAAGCGTTAACTCGTTGCCGTACCTCTGAAGAATGTCGTCCAGGTAGGCCGACATTACCGCAGACGAATGAGCTCGGAAGTAGATCATTACCGAGTTCATTACCCGAGTGAAAGCCCAGGGTGCTAGATTCAATCCGAAGCACATCGCCCGGAATTGATACACCACTCCTAGGACTGCGAAGCGTAGATACTTTCGGAATGTCGGATGTACCATGACGTGAAAGTACGCATCTTTGAGATCTATGCTCGTTGCATAATCGTTCACCCGAATACTCGCTCTGACCGATCGAATCGTCTCCATATAAAACTTCGGAGCGACGATCAGCTTGTTTATCCAGCTCAAATCTATGACTGGACGGAACGAGCCGTCTGGTTTCGGAACCAGAAACAGATGGCTGTAGAATCCCGGAGATTCCTGGTTTTCTACGACCTCTACCGCGTTCTTCATTAAAAGAGACTGCACCTCTGATAACAGAGTGTCTCTTTTCTGCGGATTTGACGGAAGATGAGTCCACTTTGGACTTCGAGTTAATGGAGGCTTTCGTTTGAAGGATATCTTTAGACCTTCCGAAGTCACTCCTCTCACCCAAGGGTCGTCCGTAATCGACGCCCATTCTTGTGAAAAGCTCGACAACCTTCCGCCAACCGGAACGCGATAGAGGTTTAAGCCATCACCTCCTGGACCTGCGAGGCCTGCGGTAGGAGAAACCACGTCTTCCACGACCCGCACCTCGCCCCGTCGACCTCGGGGCGTCCGACCGATTGTCCCGGCCTGAAGGACGTCCCGAACGAGAGTCGCTATCCTGACGGTCTCTCGAATAAGACCAAGAGGACGCACCGGAACCTCTATAGGAACCTCTCTTGGGCGCATTAGACCCAGAAGTGCCTGTCTTATTCGTGTCTGCTGTATCCGACTTCTTAGGAGCAGATTTGAACAACAGAGAATCCTTAGCTTTCTTTGTAATTTTATCATAAATAGCGGAAAGCTTGCCGTCAAAGAGAAGTTCTCCTGAGACCGAAGCGACTCTAAGAGAGTTCTTCACCTTAGAATCCACTAGTGTGGATGTAGCTAGGGCTGCGTCACGTCTAACCAACTCCAGATTTGCCACTGAAAGGGCGGAGTTACACGTGGAATAAGCTACTGCCCTTGAAAGAAGTCTTAAAGAGGATTGTATATCCTGAAACTCTTTCCCCTGAAGGCGCAGTGATAACGCCTTAGTAAGGTGATCTGCGTAAGATAAGGCATCTAAATTGGCTCTGTTAGACGCAATAGCTGTTTCCAACACCGCGGTTGGAATAGAAGCTGACGACGGTAATGATAGCTCTAAGTCTTCCGCCTCGTCGTCCATACGCAGAGGAACTCTCGGTATACCCTGTCCTGCCGTATCAAATTTATTCCTTGCATTAATGAAAGGCAGGTTGAGAGTATTAGCGGACAAGAAACCTGCTTTCCCCGTCCTGGAAGCAAGTTTAAATATAGCGTCGTTCAATAATTCAAATGTTCTTGCAACATTATTGGACTGCGACGGAAACTCGGGAGCGATGTCCCTGAACCGCTCAAAAAATTCAGAGTCCAATGACGCTATAATTCTCTTGTCTGGAAGCGCAGCAGTCTGGCCCGACGGAACAACTTGAGGGAGAAAGTGCCGGATGAAGTCCACGGCAGCTTTATGTTGTTCCGAAAGGGATAGCTCCAAGTCATCCGTATCCCTTTCACCATCCGGTCGGACCTCATGATGTTCCCGGTCGTCCGCCCCCGATGCTTCGGCGGAGCGTACCGACCCAGCGCCGTCGGATAATTCTTGATCCGACACCGTTTCTGTCGGTTGCTGGGATGCTGCGATAAGCTGTGCTATCTGCACAAGAATGTCCGGCGTCGAGACCTGCGGAGGCGCAGTCTTTCGCTGCTTCGCCGAGGGCAGCTCCGCATCAGATGGCTCCCGCATACTTTTCCTATGCGAACGTCCGGAGTCCATCGGTCTCGAATCCCTGGCTGCCGGATGGTGTGACCTGGTCGCCGAAGAATCCTTGATCGGCGAAGCTGGTAATATATCGGCGGTCACGCAGCCAAGGTGCGGTCGTGTGCGCTGACGAGAAGAGGAAGCCTTAACAGTCTCTGCGGACTGCTTATACAACGGAGCGTCCCAAGCGACGGACGTATGCTCCGCTAAAGACACATTTTGTACCACAACATCTGGTCCCAGATGTTGTTGTACGAGAGAGGGGCCTCTCTCGCTCGCGGCCCGGCTGGACCTGGACGAGCTAGGAACCGGACTCAAAGGCTTCCTCCGTTCTCGCTTACTATCCGCCGTCACTGGGTGTGCATCTATTATGTTTATAGTGCTCGCATCACCCAAAATTTCGGACGAACCCGGCTGCCGAACCATTCGGTGAATGGACGCTACACCGGGCGAGCTAGCGGACGACATTTGTCTAATCTCCATGAGCACTTTTGCCACTAGCTCTGAATTCATTTGTGACGACGGACGCACACTTGAAGAAGATAACATGGAAACATCACCCTGTTCTGGTTCCTCTGAAATAGAAACTGAGAGAGTAGAGTGACCTTGCGGAGAAAGAGCCGGAATCGCTCTTTCTCCAGAAACAACATATCGTGACACACATTTCCAATGTTTCTCATCCCAATGTTCACATATAGGACAGGGATTAATGCGAGAACACTGACTACAATTAATACAATGATCATGAAAGTCAGAGGAAGATTTCTTCCTATTACAATTTGAACAATGTCCCTTCATTGTGAAAGAACAACAATAAGTCCTAGTTACTCGCAAAAACCCCTGACACAAAGATACATAATAACATGATCCATTAATAAATGAAAAAACAATTGCAAAACAAAATAATTTTGAAAAAATATTTTTTCAGCGAAGCCCAAGTTGCTGAAAAGTAACGTTGAGCCCCGATGGATCCGATGGCAAAGTGTGGTCAAAAATTTTAAATTTATATTAAATAATTAATGAGACACTTTCGGATAATATAAATGTATCTTATAGTGAGATAAACTACAGCAAAGGCAAACAGCCCCCCTCAAAAAAGGCTGTTGCCAATGAAAACAAACAGTGTAAAAACACCAGAAAACATGACTCCAGGCACTGAAAAAACTGGCCCGGAATCAGTCATCAATTACACTCTATCTGATGCAAAACAGAGACTCCCAGGGGAGAATCTGTAGAACATCAGATGGAAGATGCAGAACACAAACGTTATACATCCATGGGTGAAAACGTAACTATGGGGAAAATAACAGAAAACATTCTGTAACCAAGCAACTCTCCCAGGAAATTTTAGAAATGAAATTTCTCAAAAATATGCCAAAAGCATGGGAGAATTGCAAGGGGGGACTTTAGAAGGCTAGGGGAGAGGAAACACTGAATAAGCAGTGCAACAATTAGCAAGAATGACAACAAGAGGCCCATGCCTCGAAAATAGGCAACTTAACATAATTTCATCAAAAAATTTTAAGTACAGCCCTGATTATTTTTTGTCACTTCTTTTTCCTCTCCTCCTTCTATCCTCCTTAGAATCACATTTTCTCCAAGAATTACGTGTCTGGCATCCTTTAAACTGAGATTTACAAGCACAAAGATCAGTGAGATGTTGACTGATGAAGGGCCAAACAGAGAATGATAATTGGCGCCAATTTCGGGACGTCTGCGTCACTGCACATGCGCAGTAGAGGCGTAGTATGGAGGTCCTTTAGGACATGATTTCTTTTTGTTTTGGATGCAAATTTTGGGGATTGGGGGGCAAAATTTGTGTTTGGCCCTGGTTTTGTTAGAGTTAGCACCAGCTAAGTCTGGGTCATTGGTACAGTATAAAAATACAGATTTCTGCATCGTCAGTACAAAATGGTGGCTGGCAGCCATCTTGAATTTCGGACCACACCCAAAAACACTCGTTCTCGTCCCACAGTCATAACAAAGGTAGCCAAGAAGTTTCGTAAAGATCGGTTCATAAATACGACCTCTAGCCCGAGACGTATCCAATTGCTGATGTATGGACAGACGGAGATGGACGACAGACGACAGGCTTCGCCAAAGTTCAGCTAAAAATGATCATGTAAGCAACCATGGGTCAGAAGTTAAAAGAGAACAGAAAATAATGTGAGGTTTCAGAACTGTTCCAAGTCTTTATCTCATTCTTTTCTTATCAAAATGTAAAAAAGGTAATTATATTTTAAGCCTCAGGGGCCTAATTCTGACTTGAACAAATTTTGAGGCCTCAAAGCAGGTGCTCCAGCATGCAAATATGACAATGTCTTCCAAGCAATGATCAGCAAGTGGTATTCCACAATGGATGATAGTGTTGCTGTAAATAATGGAAAAGGCATCAAGATAGGCCAAACAAGCGCAAGAAGACTAGAAACAAAGCCTAACATGATAGACTTTAGAAGTTACTTTCCCTTCTTTGATATGATGTCAAAAATAGAAATAATATTGAAAAGTGATACTATAAACATGAAAAATTTAAAGTAATTTGTATATTTTTTATACTTACCAATGGCCAAGACTAGCTAGCTGGTGTAAACTAAATGTTATTAAGGGCCAAACACAAATTTTGAAGCCCCCCAATCCACAAAATTTGCTTGCAAAACCGAAAATTAATGTCCCATCTGGTCCTCCATACTTTTATGAGCTTACTACATAATAACTCAGCGGGGAGGTATGAGTGCCCACTCATGGGAGGGCCATACCCGTCTGGGCCATTGGTAAGTATAACTAGAGGGCTGCCACATCCACGGGGCAGCTGATCCCCCCGAAAAAAGTGTGGTCATCATCCAGAAACTTAAAAGTACATTGAATTTGGCATAACTCTGAAAAAATTGACCAGACCACACTTTAACCCTTTACCTAGCAAACTGACAAAAAACAGCAATCCGGAAACCAAAAATCATAAGATTTTCTAAGTTGAAAAGGAGCATAACTCTGGTAAAATTAATCAGGACAAACCCATTTTCGAACTTGACCCGTATTTTGATATGTTTGCACCACATATCAAGTTTGGTTACAATCAAACTATCTTGAGGGAAGTTACCATCCGGAAACCAAAAATCATAAGATTTTCTAAATTAAAAAGGGGCATAACTCTGGTAATATTAATCAGGATGAACCCGGATTCGAACTTGACCTGTATTTTTATATGTTTAAGCCACATATCAAGTTTGGTTACAATCAAACTATTTCAAGGGAAGTTATCATCCGGAAACGAAATGTAAACGGACGGACGGACGGACGGACGGACTACGGACGGACGGACAGAAAAAAACGCGTGACGACTATATCCCCCGAAATTTTTTTTCGGGGGGATAAAAAATATACAAATTACTTTAAATTTTTCATATTTTTATACTATAAACCAATGGCCCAGACTAGCTGAATCATAAGAAGGCAGAGGGCCTAGGACTTCAGAATTAGCAGACCAACATAGTTACTAAGCCTGCAATCCATGATGAAAGGAAAATTAAATTTAAAAGGAATTACATGTATGTCTCTCTATAAAATAATATAGAAGACATATCATAAATAAGGAGTCAAATTCCAGTAATTCCTTATTCTTAGCATGAATGACAATGCTAATTAGGTGTAACAAGTTCCCAATTTTAAAGGCTAGTTCGGACTAAGCCCCATAAATTAGGAAGGCGTATTCGAGAGTGAGAGGTTAACCTCCACAAACCACGCCAAATACAATAATAAAACAAGCTGTATCCAGGATTCAATATAATCTACAGACAAAACAGCTTCACTCATAGTTACATGCTATGAAGTCTGAGATTTTAAGAAATCCACCCCCCCTCCCCATTTTTGAAGGAATGTTCTTCAAAAACAAAGAGGGGAGCACTCTGGAATCAGTAAAAGCGGTACCAATTAACAATATATACTCGTCAAACAGGCACCCAGATATTAATTATTATTAATAAAATAGGTGCTTAACGCCACTTCAGAAGCTGAGGCTATAGCGGCGTTTCCCGGTAATTAATTGCGCACTTCTTAACAAATACCGGAGTTGGCATACGATAGTGCTGAAATGATTGTTCGACTAGTCGACCTCGACTTGATTACTAAAAAGGTTGACGCTGAAATTCGCCAGTCAACTAGTCAGCACCTTCATTACGGAGATCATTGTTAGGTATAAGCGTCAGACATACTATACTCTGATTGACCACAACTGACAATAAAGTCGGCAGAACCCTATTTTTCAGAAAACCGAGGCAAAATATGCTGTTAATTTTAACCCAACTCACGAATATTTACAATTATGACACTTGCTTCTGTATTTGTTTACTATCACTTTCGCACTCCTGTTCAATCCAATTTGTTACATTATATGCCTGTATGGGCCAGGCCTTAAAATAACTGGGTTCGCATCGCATTTTGCGATACAAATTGCCTATTTAGCGATGCAATTCATAATTTGGAATCGCATTTTGCGAATAACGTTAAATATTGTCAAATTCATTCAATTAGCGATGTATCATCAAAGATTTATTTAGTTTCCGTTATATCTACAAGAACTTACTATCCAATAAAAAAAACACTTATCTATGACTTATCTTCACGAATATGAATTACCTAAACAAGCCTATTTAACATAATTCTTTCCTAATATGGCGATGTGAGTGAAAATAATACAGGAATTCAGCTAATTAAATAGTGTATTTTATTCTGGCGCCAAATGATTTATATCCATATCATATGATTGGAAGTCTTCCGTCACATGCTACATCCTCTGTCATTTGGTGAAATTTATAATCTTTTTTTTATTTGAAGAATTGGTATATCAAAACTAGACTGCATTTTGGCACCGCATTTCACAGATATGTATTTATGACATATCTACATATGGTGCCTAAGTTTCAATTGCATATGTGAAGTATTTGAAAAGATATTTTTAATTGAATCCGCCAAAGTGACAGGAAACTCAAAATGCACAATGTGGATTCCATTTCTGAAGCGAGACAGAGGTGAACCATACGGTCTGTGACACTTTGCACGAAATGACATACAGCCTATAATAACTCTTGAACTGCCCTGTGTGAATGAAACATTTCAAAATAGTAGGGGGAATTTTCTAAGAAATGAATATCAATATATCCCCTTCTGTATTTGTTTTAAAAGTTTTTGATCTCATAAATATTTTCCACAACTAAGAAATATACCTGGCATTTATCATACATTCAAGGATGGCACAGATCGGAGGTGGGTGGGGGATGACATGTCAACAAAACTTCAAATCAGATCACTTGCCAATTTGCAAATTACAGTACGTGTGGATATAAGTTGTAGCATTTCACTGAAAAACTATGCATTTTTTTTAACACTTGGTAAGTAATCTTGTATTTTTGTAGCAAAACGGGCTGGCTAGTCGACTTTAAGTCGATTACTACCAGCAACTAGTCGACTTTTGAAAATAGTTTCAGCACTAGCATACGAAGATAGGTCAAAAACTGGTGATAAATATATACAAAATACACTTGTCCAAAAGAATATCAATGAATGGTCTCTGGAAAGTAAACACGCTTCCAAGGCAACCCCATTCAGGTGTACAATTAATTCCAATAAATAATACTCCCAGACGTACGAATATACATGTACCGGAATACATAGAAATGTCCATTCGATTTCCATGTAAAGTGTACTGAAACTATATAACCTGGATTTAGAAATGGATCAAGCTATGATTAACAGACTCGTCACGGATGGCCCCAAAATACATTATTTTTTCGGAGGTCCATAACTTACAATAATGCGTCCGCCTAATAAACACATATTATGTACAGGAACCTTGAATCTCGCATGTAATGATCAGAATACCAGTTAAATGACTTGTCAGACAAACCGGTACACAAAGGCTACCAATTTATTGATAATGAATCATATTCTCGTATATGACTTATAACAAACAACCACGGGAAACAAATCAACTAAAAAGTGGATGTGCCCTTGAGGTCGCCATAGAACAATCGATAAGCCATGAAAAGCATGAAATACTTAAATGCATACGAGGCTTGCAGGAAGAAAACTACGTGCTGTCCTGTAATCGCCTCTTAACACATTGGCAGTGGGGAGGGGGATTCGATGAAAATTTCATATCAACCCCCCCCCCCACCCCCCCCCCCCCCCCAACCCACATTACTTGAATAGTTCTTGTTTTAGTCATAACAAATACACCGTATTTTCATAATAACTCACACCAAACCATACCGGTTGAAGAGAATAACCTCCTCTAACAAATGGTATTATGTCCTATAGGACAACAAACTCATCCTAGCTAAGCAGCTAAAGGTCTTCCTGTACATGAAGACAATAAAGCTGATAAGACATATATTGGTGTAAGCTGCAACCCTGAAGGCTCACTGACTGGAGACTTACAACTATCATCACACAAGGTAGGGAATGAAAAAACGTTAAATAAACAGCCCTAAATTCCCAATATTAAAGACAGCAGTCTCAAGAGATTTTTAATTCAGTTATGTCACTGCACAATACTGAAAAAATCTCGCTCATAATTCTAGTTAGACTACAATGGTGTAAACAATAAGACTCAAGTCTATGACACCTGGGAAAAAAACAAATGAAAAGCACAGTACTTCTTTTTAGTTTTATTCCCAAAAGACAGCGGTCAGAGCCTAACTAACAAAGCTAGAAGTCTTCTCCTCCGTGAAGACTGATATCTCGGTGTAATTAGTGACTTATTCATCGTCACGCAATTAGGGAATGACAAGCCATTTTCCTAACAGCTATAATTCCCAAAAGACTGCTGTAACCGTACATAAGGCTACCATGGCATCCACAATGACATAACTGCTTTGCTGCCAAGGAATATCTCAGCCTATCTATGCACTAATCCTTCCTGATACAGGAAGAGAAACAGGTGACTATAAAAAACTGGAGAATAATTTCAACGACATCTTATGCTTTTCTTCAATAGGAGCTTGGACCTCCAGAAGGAAAGCCTCTCTTGGAAGATTGTCCCACAAGTATTTCTTGTAAGTGGAGCTTGCTCAGGCTGATAGCCACTGGCCTGCCGAGACTATTCTCATCCACTGATCTTCCATAATATTATCCACTTTATTGCGAGGCTGATAACCTACCGCCAAGTGGATTTATCAAAATCTATTCTCGAAGACCTCAATTGTTCCCTTAACTGGTAGAGTGCTGGAAGCCCATATTTGGGCTTTATTCTGAAGTGCCGGTACCCGCAAGTTAAAGGTTTCATATTCTGTGGATGTGCTTCATATTATCTTTGAAGTGATATTATTTTATCTGTTAGGATTTGCCTTGTTACAATTTATGGGAGAGTGCCCACTGGCACTCTCCCATAAATTGTTACAAGGCAAAGATGCACAAAGAAATTTTAAGGACCAAAAATAATTTAGCACTCTACCAGTTAATAAGAGAGCCTTAACCTCTATTAGGAGCGACTCTCTTTGAAGGAACTTCCGATATTAACGTCCAGTTCTTGTGAAGTTGATAACCTTCCGTACACTGATAAACAATAGAGGTCATATCCATCACCTGTACGACTTACGAAGCTTACGGAACAAGAAACTACGTTCTCCCCACGAAGCAGCTCATCTCGTCGATCTCAATCGTTCCCTCCAATAAGAGAGTTTTACCTTTACTTGTAGGGACTTTCTTTGACAGAAACTTCAGTGATTAACTTCCAGTCTCTCATGGATACCTTCCGTTAATCGACGGCCCAGGGGGGTCTGATCCATAGCCTTGATCAGACATATGCCCTTTCCCGAATCGCTATAATGATGACCGGAGGAGTAAATATAAGAGGGTTATCTCCCTCACGAGACATTCTCTTGATGCTTTCTTAGAAGTGGAACAGCCTTGCTTACCCCAGTCTGCTGAAGTGTGTTGATGAGACACCTACTTCAATAGCAGTGCTCTGGAAGCCTTCTTGTAGCCTGCTTATATAGCAGCTCAAGCTCGTCGTTAAATAGTGTATTTCCGGTGACCGGAGTGACTCAGAGAGAGCTTTTCACCTTGTCATCTAAAAGTGATGACGACGCAAGGGCAGCATCACGTCTTACCAACTCCAAATTTTCCACTGTCAGTTGAACGTGGCATACATGACTGTCCTGGAAAGAACTCTTAGCGAGGAACAACATCCTCATATTCCTTCCCATTGAAATTTTGCGTTATAGCTCTGGTAAGGTGATCTGTGTAGGACACCACGTCCAGATTCGCTTATTTGATGAGATAACACATTCCATAAATTCAGAGTGTATATTAAATGATGCAGGAAGAAACATTTTTTCATCCCCGGCCTGCTCATTCAAACACAGATGAACTCTCTGTACATCTTCTCCGTTGTCCAAGGAACGGTATATTTATTGAAATGTCGATAAGAAAGCGCCTTCCTCCTAGCATTAGAGAGGTAGAATATGGCGTCGTCAATGCGGCCAAAGGCCTGCGACACCTGTCTAGATAGTGTCAGAATGGAAAGAACGTCCTCTTTCCTCCGCACCTAGTCTGCTTCCAGCGACAACAGCAGTTTCTCTCTAATAGATGCAGCATGCTGATCAAGTGTAACAGATGCAAGATAGTAATGCAGTCCATCGCTACCCTATGCTGTTCCGAAAGGGAATGGAAATTCTCTTCCTCGTCCATTTCATCATTCGACTGAATCAGCTATGACGTCCAGTCCCTAGCGTCTGCATGTACAGATGACTGGACCGACCCAGCACCTTCCTACAGCTCACCTCTGGAGTCTGTGGGAGGCTGCTCTTGCTGGGATGCTGCGATTAGCTGCACGATCAGCGACAGCATTTGCGTTACCGAGGCTTAAGGAGCAGCAGTCTTCTGTATCTTCGCCGCTGCCTCTGGGACGAATATCCCGAGGTAGCACTTCGGAGCATATATATAATGATGCAGGTAAAGACATTTCTTCATCCCCGGCCTGCTCATATCTTCTCCAAACATCCTGTACTTGAGGAGCAGCGGTCTTCTGTTCTTCGCCGCTGCCCCTGGGACGAATATCCGAAGGAAGTACTTCCGAGCATATATCAAATGATGCAGGTAGGGACAGATCTTAATCCCCGGCCTGCTCATGTCTTCTCCGAACGTCCCGTGATCGATGCCTCGGATCGCAAGCTACTGGATGGTCCAACTTCACAGGTGAAGAATGCTCTGTCTTCGGACAACTGTGGCTATACGAAGTCGGGTAGCTAATCCTCTATAGTAGTCTCAGCATGCTGATCAGTTTGAAAAGATTCAAGACATTACTGATGAATGAAGTCCATAACTTCATAAACTGTTCCGAAAGGGAAGCGTAATCCTCTTCCTAGTCCCTTTCACCATCCGACTGAATCAGCTATGACGTCTGGTCCCTGGCGTCGGCAACTACAGATGACTGGACCAACCCAGCACCGTCCGACAGTTCACCTCCAGAGTCTGCGGAAAACTGCTCTTGCATATGCTGGGATGCTGCGATCAGTCCATTACCGAGGCTTGTGGAGCAGCGGTTTTCCATCTTTTGCGCCGCTTGCTGCTCCTGGGATGAAGATCCCAGGAGCAGCAAGCGGGCGAAGAATGGCTCTGTCTTCGCGCAAGTTGCTGGATATCTGAAGTCGAGTAGCTAGACTGCGGTCGTGTGTGCTTTAACAACGTAGTGGAGGAAGCCGTGACTGAAGCCGACCCCAGCTGTAGACTTGATTGAGAGTCCCGAGTGGTGGTTGGATGTACGTTCAAGTTTCTCAAAACAACATTTGGCCCCAAATGTTGTTGGGTTAGAGAGGGACCTCTCCCGCTCGCGGTCTCATCAGACCTCGCCGAGCCTCCCGAAAAGAAAACTTGGTTCCGGCTTGTGTAACGTAGCGGAGGAAGTCCTGACTGAAGCCGACCCCAGCTGCAGACTAGATGGAGCATCCCGAGCAACGGGTGGAGGTATGCTCTGGCTCGTGCAAGTTTCTCAAAACAATATTTGGCCTCAAATGTTATTGGGTTAGAGAGGGGTCTTATTAGACCTCACCGAGCCTCCCTAAAAGAAACTTGCTGACTTCCTCCCATTGCTCCCTATTTCCATCATCGCTGGGTGAGACTTCATTTTAAGGTGCACGCTCTACACACATCTACACACTTCCCTCGACTGCAACAGACTTACCCAGTGTTACAGCTCCCCGGATGGATGAACTGCTTCACCGGTCGAGCTAGCTGCTTGCAAGGATCCCTTGCTTATATATGAGCACCCTGCAGCTGGCTCTATTTCCTCTTTAGCTCAACTGAGCGTGACGACGGTAACACACTTGGATGGATGTCACAGTATCATCACCATGTTCATGTTCCTCTGAAAAAAGAAACTGAAAAATATTATATCGCGGAAGAGGCCCCACATAGGAACCTCACCGCAAACAACTTACTGCGACACCAGTCTCCAACATTTGTAGTCCCACTGTACACAAGTTGGACAAAAATCCGCAGGAGTGCATCGACTAAAGATGATAGCACTTCTACAACTCATATATATATATATAGATACATGAATAATAGAAATCAAAATTAAATTTCCCCCCCCCCCCCCCCTCAAAAAAAATTTTTTTGGAAATTTTTTTGAAGAATAGCCCAAGTTCCCAAAGAAAACCTATGCGCCCAAGGGCATCCCGATAGAGCCTAAATGTGGACAAAATCCAATTTTTTTGAGCTACCCTACCAGAATAATAATAAATGAATCCTACAACAATTATATAGCAATATAATATGAAATACTACACATATTGAGGATGTTGTAAATGTAAACAAAGTCAAACGAAAAACCGGAAACAAGACATCAGGCACACAAGGCCCAAAATCAATAACCAATTTGATGCCACCAGATGCAAAGCTAGATCTTCATACGAAGAAAAAACGATACATCTGATAGAAGATGTAAGACTAAATGACCTAACACCCCTAGGGTGAGGGCGTAACCATGGGGGTAAACAGAATAATTATTCTGTATTACACATTAAACTCCCAAGAAATTTAATAAAAAATTTCAACAAAAATTAGCCAAAAAGCTTAGGAGTTTAACAGGAAGGGTTCATGGAAGGATAGGGAAGGAATACTCAACAAACAGTGGATAAATCATTTGTAACAAGCAAATTCAGTGAATTCATGTCTCCCGCTGGGCAGCAGTTTCAAGGGGAATTAATGCATCCAGTGGAATACAGTTGAGTTGCAAGTGGAAGTTATTTAGAAGAGACAGAACAGACAGTGCTTCAGACAGTGGTTATCAGATTTATTTTCACGGAGGTCAAAATCAAATTTAAGCAACCTAATTAAATATGCACGGAAAATGCCCATGTTCGAACTTGGACCCACAATTGATGAAAGTGATCTACTACCCAAATTTCATCGAAATCAACTCACTGTAAGGAAAGTTAGAGTCTGGAAACGAAAAACAAGCAAGGTGTTGTTTATTAGTAGTAGCACTGAATAAATCAAGGTTTCCCTAATTTGCATAATTTTTGCACGAGAACAAAACCCGTATTATATGTGATGTATTCCATGTTACTAAACATTCACACAAAAATTTATTCAAATCCGAACTTTCATATTGAAGTTCTGTACAAAAAATAGGCCGATGAAATCGTCAGATGTGTACCCATATGTGCAACTAGTAGAAAGCTGTATGACGGAGGGCCACCATGGATGCTGACATTATGTACATCATACAAGGTATGGGTACATATAGAAATGGATTGGAGGAGTGTCAAATTTGATGGATAAAGGGTTAATATCTCCGGATCAAATCATCAGATTTACATAAAAAACTATACAGCACAGCACATCAGTAACCTGAATAAATATATAAAGAAACATGACAATCAGATTGATCTTTTTTGAGTTATCTCATGCCAAAGGGATTGGAGGCATTTTCAATTTGAAGGATAAAGGGTTAATATCTCTGGATCAAATTATCAGATTAACACCAAAAACTATACAGCTCGGCACATCAGTAACCTGAACACAAATATAAAGTAACTTGACAATCCAAGCAATATTTTTCAAGTTATTGAATGCCAAAGGGATTGGAGGAATTTTCAATTTGAAGGATAAAGGGTTAATATCTCAGGATCAAATTATCCGATTTACACCAGAAACTATACAGCTCACCACATCAGTAAACTGAACACAAATATAAAGTAACTTGACAATCCAAGCAATATTTTTCAAGTTATCGAATGCCAAAGGGATCGGAGGAATTTTCAATTTGAAGGATAAAGGGTTAATATCTCAGGATCAAAATAACAGATTTACACCAAAAACTATACAGCTCGCCACATCAGTAACCTGAACACAAATATAAAGTAACTTGACAATCCAAGTAATATTTTTCAAGTTATGGAATGCCAAAGGGATTGGAGGAATTTTCAATTTGAAGGATAAAGGGTTAATATCTCGGGATCAAATCATCAGATTTACACCAAAAACTATACAGCTCTGCACATTAGTAACCTGAACACAAATATAAAGTAACTAGACAATCCAAGCAATATTTTTCAAATTATCGAATGCCAAAGGGATTGGAGGAATTTTCAATTTGAAGGATAAAGGGTTAATATCTCAGGATCAAATTATCCGATTTACACCAAAAACTATACAGCTCGCCACATCAGTAACCTGAACACAAATATAAAGTAACTTGACAATCCAAGTAATATTTTTCAAGTTATCGAATGCCAAAGGGATTGGAGGAATTTTTAATTTGAAGGATAAAGGGTTAATATCTCAGGATCAAATTATCCGATTTACACCAAAAACTATACAGCTCTGCACATCGGTAACCTGAACACAAATATAAAGTAACTTGACAATCCAAGCAATATTTTTCAAGTTATCGAATGCCAAAGGGATTGGAGGAATTTTCAATTTGAAGGATAAAGGGTTAATATCTCAGGATTAAATTATCTGATTTACACCAAAAACTATATAGCTCGGCACATCAGTAACCTGAACACAAATATAAAGTAACTTGACAATCCAAGCAATATTTTTCAAGTTATCGAATGCCAAAGGGATTGGAGGAATTTTCAATTTGAAGGATAAAGGGTTAATATCTCAGGATTAAATTATCCGATTTACACCAAAAACTATACAGCTCGGCACATCAGTAACCTGAACACAAATATAAAGTAACTTGACAATCCAAGAAATATTTTTCAAGTTATCGAATGCCAAAGAAATGGATACGGATGCTGGACGGACAGACGGACAGACAGACGGACGGACAAAGGATGGACGAACGACGGATGGTCACCCCGGATGCCGGCATTATGTGTACCATACATAGTATGGGTACACATAAAAACTGATTACACCTAATTTTGGAACAAAATGGCCACTGGTGGCCATCTTGAATTTTGGACCAAACCCCAAAACACATATTCTGGTCTCACAATGATAACAAAGATATCCAAGAAGTTTCGTGAAGATTGGTTCAAAAGTTAAAAAATTTATAGTAATTTATATATTTTTTATACTTACCAATGATCCAGACATAGCTGGTGCTAACTCTTAAAAATCTAGGGCCAAACACAAATTTTGCCCCCCAATCCCCAAAATTTGCATCTAAAACCAAAATAAATCATGTCCTGAAGGACCTCCATACTTTGCCCCTACTGCGCATGCGCAGTGTCAAGGACGTTCCGAAATTGGCGCCAATCACCATTCTTGCAAGCAATGCCTGGTCAGCACTATGTACTCAGCGGGGAGGTATGAGTTCCCAACTCTTGGGAGGGCCATCCCCGTCTGGGTCATTGGTAAGTATAAAAAATATATAAATTACTATAAATTTTTTAACATTTTTATACTGTACCAATGACCCAGACATAGCTGAATAGTAAAAAGGCTGGAAGGCCTAGAACATAGAGGAAAATCCAATAAGCTCAACTATATAATATAGAGTCAACCCCTCAAGGAGAAAAGGAGTATTAGGCTTTACATGTATCTTTCTTATTTTATGATAAATTAGAAAGATACAATACCCTTCATAATTGAGCATAATAACATTCATGTTCTCTATTAACATCCAGTATAACCCTTTATACTAATTATTTTTAAAGTAAGCCAATAAATAAAGTTAGTCCAGAGAATTGAGACTCTTTATATTCTTTAAAAGTGTCCGAGGATTGTATATTAACGCCCGTTTGACACTTGACATATACAAATGCTTCACACCGAGCTACACTTTAAAAACATGACATGAATGAATTTTTAACATTAATATTACACTTTAAAACCATCCCGGAAATGACTCAGAAATACTGACTTCGGAGGAGGAATTCCCTTGCTTTTCACAATAAAGCAGGTGACCTAAGAGAACACCCTCCCTCCCCCCCCCCCCCCCCCCCCTTCCCCTTGGTCAAATAGTCCAGAGCGAAGAGGGCAGCCGGACGGAGTCACTGCCGGAACAGAAAGCCTGCATAACTATAGTTGCAACTGTTTAGTGGATGACATTCTGAGCAACAGATAACGGACCTAAACAATGCAGGTCTCCAGAAATGGACTCAATATTTCTGAGATAAAAATTCGTGAATGTGGATGGCTGAGACCAATAAGCAGCCTTCATTAAATCTGTAATAGCAATACTATTTGCGTAAGCCCAAGATGTAGAAAGAGCTCTTACTTCATGAGCCGAAATCTTAAGCACAGACTGCTGAGAAGATGATAAATTTTCATAAGCAGTACGGATAGTTAATTGAATCCATCTAGCAATAGAATGGACTGAAATGTCCTTTCTATTAGGCATCAGAGACAGAAAGAAACGTTTCCGTCCCTTTCTGATAAACTGAGATCTCTGTTTATAAATACGTAACGCTCTAACAGGACAGAGTAAAGGCCTACGCCCGTCTGAAGACGGAAGGGCCTTAATAACAATAGGTTCCGGATATTTATTAGGAGCCTGATTCTTAGCTAAAAATCCCACATTAGTAGTGAAGGTGATAGTGTTCCCGACACAACGATAGTGAGAATCATCCACCGACAGTGCATGAAGCTCACTGACTCTTCTAGCAGAAGAGAAAGCTAAGAGAAAAGCTGTCTTATAAGACAAAAATTTGAAATCTACTGTCCCAAGAGGTTCAAATGGCTTTTCCTTCAGTTTAAGAAGAACCCAAGCTAAATTCCACTTAGGAATTAACCTAAGAGTTCTGGGTCTATTTATCGAGAAGTTTCTAACTAACTTAGATAAAGAGACATTAGATCCAATTTGTAAACTATCATGATGTGCATAGGTATCAGATACCATAGACCTATAACCCTTAATAGTAACAGGCTGCAGTTTGATTTCGTCAAACAAGTATACTAGAAAGTTTGCTATGTCTGGTATGGAGGGATCAAAAATATCAACAGAATGATCCCTACACCAACGACGAAAGACCTTCCACTTAGCCGCATAGTTTAGCGAAGAGGAGGTCCTCCTACAGTTAGAAATCGCGTCCACTGCTCGTCCTGTAAAGTGCTTGCCATGCAAGAAGGACCGCACAACGGAAAAACGTGAAGGTTGAGACCTTGCGGGTTGTGATGAAGTTGACGCGGTTTCCCCTGCGAAAGAAGATCCTCCTGTGGAGGAAGCTTTCGCGGTAGGTCCCACAACAGACACCTGAGTAGATTTATCCACGGTCTCTGTGGAGACAGAGATGCTACCAACAAAATCTTGCATTGAGATTGTTTTATTTTTAGCAATACTTGCTGAATCAACGGCATTGGAGGATACGCATATCCTATCATTCCGTCCCAAGGGATCGACAGAGCGTCTACTGCAAATGCTCTTGGATCCGGACACGGAGACACATACGTCTGCAACTGATTGTTGAGATGTGTCGCAAATAAGTCTATCATTGGCCGTTCCCATTGGTAGCAAATCTGATTGAATACTTGTTTGTTGAAAGTCCACTCCGACGGCAACAAGCGACTCTTTCATGAAAGGGAGTCTGCTAGTACATTCAGACGACCCGGTATATGACGGACCGAAAGCAGAACCTGATGTTCTAGAGCAAACAGAAAGATTCTTTCCGTTAGATTGAATAACGGAACTGAATGAGTGCCTCCCTGGTTCCGTATATACGCCACTACTGTCGTATTGTCGGACAGGATTTGGACATGAGCTTTGTAAATAATGTCCATCCAATGACGTAACACAAGCCAAATTGACATCATTTCCTTGATGTTTATGTGCTTGCCTAGGAATTGTGGAATCCAAAGACCCTGGCATCTCGAATCCGTTGGGATCAATGTTGCACCCCAACCTGTTTGACTGGCATCCGTCATAATGGTAAAACTCGGATCCGGAACTGCAGCGGAACTCCCTGAGTTAACCACTGAATGTTTGCCCAAGTCTGAATCTCTCGTTTCACTTGATCTGACAAGAGAACGTCTATGTCGAGCGAATGAATTTTCACACTCCAATTCTGAGTCAAGAAAATTTGGAGAGGACGAGTGCGTAACCGCCCCATCGGGATGAGATCCGCAGCGGCTCCGCACAGACCTATCAGTCTCATGAACTCCCTCGCTGTGACTTTGTCTGCGTGAAGACAATAGCGAGCATAACAACTGACAAATTTCGCTCTGGTTAACGGCAGACGAACAAGATTGTTGTGCGTCTCGAAGCTCATTCCCAGATGTGTGAATGACTTGGACGGCACCAGATCCAACTTCTCCTCGTTTATTATAAAACCGAGACGTCGGAGCAATAGAAGCAGATTCTGCACATCGTTCTGAAGCATTAACTCGTTGCCGTACCTCTGAAGAATGTCGTCCAAGTAGGCCGACATTACCGCAGACGAATGAGCTCGGAAATACATCATTACCGAGTTCATTACCCGAGTGAAAGCCCAGGGTGCCAGGTTCAATACGAAGCACATTGCCCAGAATTGATACACCACTCCTAGGACTGCGAAGCGTAGATACTTTCTGAATGTCGGATGTACCATGACGTGAAAGTATGCATCTTTGAGATCTATGCTTGTTGCATAATCGTTCATCCGAATACTCGCTCTGACCGATCGAATCGTCTCCATATAAAACTTCGGAGCGACGATCAGCTTGTTTATCCAGCTCAAATCTATGATTGGACGGAACGAGCCGTCTGGTTTCGGAACCAGAAACAGATGGCTGTAGAATCCCGGTGTTTCATGGTTTTCTACGACCTCTACCGCGTTCTTCATTAAAAGAGACGGCACCTCTGATAACAGAGCGTCTCTTTTCTGCGGATTTGACGGAAGTTGAGTCCATTTTGGACTTCGAATTAATGGAGGCTTTCGTTTGAAGGATATTTTCAAACCTTCCGAAATCACCCCTCTCACCCAAGGGTCGTCCGTAATCGACGCCCACTCTTGTGAAAAACTCGACAACCTTCCGCCAACCAGAACGCGATAGAGGTTGAAGCCATCACCTCCTGGACCTGCGAGGCCTGCGGGGCGTCCGACCGGTTGTCCCGGCCCGAAGGACGTCCCGCACGTGAGTCGCTGCCTTGACGGTCTCTTGAATAAGACCAAGAGGACGCACCGGAACCTCTCTTGGGCGCATTAGACCCAGAAGTGCCTGTCTTACTCTTATCTGCCGTGTCCGACTTCTTAGAAGCGGACTTAAACAGCAGAGAATCCGAAGCTTTCTTAGTAATTTTATCGTAAATTGCAGAAAGCTTGCCGTCGAAGAGAAGTTTTCCGGAGACCGAAGCGACTCTGAGAGAGTTCTTCACCTTACTATCCACGAGTGTGGATGTAGCTAGGGCTGCGTCACGTCTAACCAACTCCAAGTTTGCCACTGAAAGGGCGGAGTTACACGTGGAATAAGCTACTGCCCTTGAAAGAAGTCTTAAAGAGGATTGAACATCCTGGAATTCTTTCCCTTGAAGACGCAGTGATAACGCCTTTGTAAGGTGGTCTGCGTAAGATAAAGCATCTAAACTGGCTCTGTTAGACGAAATAGTCGTATCCAACACCGCGGTTGGGATAGACGTAGACGACGGTAATGAGAATTCTAAGTCTTCCGCCTCGTCGTCCATACGCAGAGGAACTCTCGGGATACCCTGTCCTGCCGTATCGAATTTATTCCTTGCATTAATGAAAGGCAGGATAAGAGCATTGGCGGACAAGAAACCCGCTTTTCCTGTTCTGGAAGCAAGCTTGAATATAGCGTCGTTCAATAATTCAAATGCCCTTGTGACATTATTGGACTGAAACGGAAACTCAGGAGCGATGTCCTTGAACCGCTCGAAGAAATCAGTGTCCAATGACGCTATAATTCTCTTGTCCGGTACCGCAGCAGTCTGGCCCGATGGAACAACCTGAGGAAGAAAGTGCCGGATGAAGTCCACGGCAGCTTTATGTTGTTCCGAAAGGGATAACTCCAAGTCATCCGTATCCCTTTCACCATCCGGTCGGACCTCATGATGCTCCCGGTCGTCCGCACCCGATGCTTCGGCGGAGCGTACCGACCGAGCGCCGTCGGATAATTCCCGATCCGACACCGTTTTCTGTCGGTTGCTGGGATGCTGTGATAAGTTGTGCTATTTGAGCAAGCACGTCCGACATCGAGGCCTGCGGAGGCGCAGTCTTTCGCTGCTTCGCCGAGGGCAGCTCCGCATCTAGTGACTCCCGCATACTCTTCCTATGTGAACGTCCGGAGTCAACCGGCCTCGTGTCCCTGGCTACCGGATGGCGTGACCTGGTCGCCGAAGAATCCCCGGTCGGCGAAGCTGGTAAAATATCGGCGGTCACGTAGCCAAGGTGCGGTCGTGTGCGCTGGTGAGAGGAAGAAGAAGCCTGAGCAGTCTCAGCGGACTGCCTATACAACGGAGCGTCCCGAGCGACGGATGTGTGCTCCGCTAACGACACATTTTGTACCACAACATCTGGTCCCAGATGTTGTTGTACGAAAGAGGGGCCTCTCTCGCTCGCAGTCCGGATGGACCTGGACGAGCTAGGAACCGGACTAGAAGGCTTCCTCCAATCTCTCCTACTATCCGTCGTCACTGGGTGTGCACCTTGAATGTTTATAGTGCTCGCATCACCCAACATTTCCTCCTGGACCGCATCGGACGAACCCGGCTGCCGAACCATTCGGTGAATGGACGCTACACCGGCCGAGCTAGCGGACGACAGCGCCATCGATCCTACTAGGGACCTCTTAGGCAACTGACGTATCTCCATGAGCACTTTTGCTGCTAGCTCTGCATTCAATTGTGACGACGGAAGCGCACTTGCGGAAGATAACATGGAAACATCACCCTGTTCTTGTTCCTCTGAAATAGAAACTGATAGAGTAGAGTGACCCTGCGGAGAAAGGGCCGGCATAGCCCTCTCTCAACTAACAACATATCGTGACACACGTTTCCAATGTTTGTCATCCCAATATTGACATATTGAACAGGAGTTAGTGCGAGTACACTGACTACAATTAATACAATGATCATGAAAGTCAGAGGAAGATTTCTTCCTATTACAATTTGAACAATAACCTTTCATTGTGAAAAGTCAACAACAAGTCCTAGTACTCGCACCAACCCCTAAACTCGCACCAACCCCAAAACACAAAGATACATAATAACATGATCCATTAATAATGAAAAAACAATTGAAAATCAAAATAATTTTTGAAAAAAAATTTTCAGCGAAGCCCAAGTTTCAGAAAAGTAACGTTGAGCCCCAATGGATCCCAAGGTTAAGTGTGGTCAAAAAATTTAAAATTATATTAAATAATTAATGCAATATTTACGAATAATAATAATGTATCTTATAGTGAGATAAACTACTCCAAAGGCAAACAGCCCCCCTCAAAAGAGACTGTTGCCAATGTAAACAAATAGTGTAAAAACACCAGAAAACATGACTCCAGGCACTGACAAAACTGGCCCGAAATCAGTCATCAAAATTACACACTATCTGATGCAAAACAGAGACTCCCAGGGGAGAATCTGCAGAACATCAGATGGTAGATGCAGAACACAACGTTTAAACACCCATGGGTGAAAACGTAAACATGGGGAAAATAACAAAATTCATTCTGTAACCAAGCTAATTCTCCCAAAAGAATTTAGAAATGATCTTTATCAAAAATATGCCAAAAGCATGGGAGAATAGCAAGGGGGGACTTAGAAGACCAGGAGAGAGGAAACACTGAATAAGCAGTGCAACTTTATAACAAGAATGACAACAACAGGCCCATGCCTCGAAAATAGGCAACTTAACATAATTTCATTAAAAAATTTTAAGTTACAGCCCTGATTATTTTCTGTCACTCCTTTTTCCTCTCCTCCTTCTATATCCTCCTTAGAACCACCATTTCTCCAATAATTATGTGTCTGGCATCCTTTGAACTGAGATTTACAAGCACAAAGATCAGTGAGATGTTGACTGATGAAGGGCCAAACAAAGAATGGTGATTGGCGCCAATTTCGGAACGTCCTTGACACTGCACATGCGCAGTAGGGGCAAAGTATGGAGGTCCTTCAGGACATGATTTCTTTTGGTTTTAGATGCAAATTTTGGGGATTGGGGGGCAAAATTTGTGTTTGGCCCTAGATTTTTAAGAGTTAGCACCAGCTATGTCTGGGTCATTGGTACAGTATAAAAATATACGGCTTTTAGTCCGAGGTGCATTGACGCACAGGGCAGACGGACAGGCAGACAGACAGATTTTCGGTACAAAATTTCCCACATTCGAACTTGACCTAGGTATTGATAAAAGTAATCCATATATGAAATTTCATCGAAATCAGTTAATTTTAAGGAAAGTTAGAGTCTTGAAACCGTCAGCCAATCAAATTTCAGCAACCTAATTACATATGCACAGAAAATGCCCATATTCGAACTTGGTCCCACAATTGGTGAAAGTGATCTACTACCCAAATTTCATCGAAATCGACTGACTGTAAGGAAAGTTAGAGTCTGGAAACGAAAAACATGCAAGGTGTGCACTTACTGTGTATTAGTAATAGCACTGAATAAATCAAGGTTTCCCTAATTTGCATAATTTTTGCATGAGAACAAAACCCGTATTATGTGTGATGTATTCCATGTTACTAAACATTCACACAAAATTTTATTCAAATCCAAACTTTCATATAGAAGTTCTGTACAAAAAACTGATTACACCCAATTTTGGAACAAAATGGCCGCTGGCGGCCATCTTGAATTTAGGACCAAACCCTAAAACACATATTCTGGTCTCACAATGTTAACAAAGATACCCAAGAAGTTTCGTGAAGATTGGTTCATAAATACGGCTTTTAGTCCGAGGTGCACAGACGCACGGGGCAGACAGACAGATTTTCGGTACAAAATTTCCCACATTCAAACTTGACCTAGGTATTGATAAAAGTAATCCATATATGAAATTTCATCGAAATCGGTTGATTTTAAGAAAAATTAGAGTCTAGAAACCATCAGCCAATCAAATTTCAGCAACCTAATTAAATATGTGTGGAAAATGCCCATATTCGAACTTGGACCCACAATTGATGAAAGTGATCTACTACCCAAATTTCATCGAAATCCGGTCACTGTTAGGAAAGTTAGAGTCTGGAAACGAAAAACACGTAAGGTCGGAAGGATGTATGGAAGGGCAGAAGGACACCTCGAATTTAATGTCTCCTGTTTTTTTAAAAAAGCGGGAGACAAAAATGATGACGACAGGCGAATGTCCCGAAATTGGGAAACATGAAATAATTTTATAATTATTATAAAGTTACAGCCCTGAACGTATGAAACCACCGTTGTTCACTTCCATCATCCAATAACAGCCTTGGATCCACCAATTCTTGCATTGATTTGTGTCTGGCATCCTCAAAAAGTAGATTTTCGAAGCACAGATGTCAGAACATTGTTACTGACTGAAGGGCCAAACAAAGAATGATGTTGGCACCAGTTTCAGTCACTTCCTGATGGCTGCGCATGCGCGGAGGGTAAAAGTATCCATGTCAGATGATTATTATCATAGGTCTTCCTGACTGCTTCCAATTCTATCAGCTTCAGACAAGCACTGACAAACTTCCAAGGGTTGTTTTGTCACTGCAGTTTGAAAGACAAATTTTATGGACTCGAATTGTACAAATCTGATCCCCCTAGAGACGTTATATACAAAATATGAGAGAACTCTGACTGGTGGATCTGAAGAAGATTTTTAAAGAAATCTCCTCATATTGCACTAAGTTGAACTTTGGGCTCCAATAGCGAGCCCAAATATTAACCCAGGGACCTGATTTGAGTAAACTTCAATCTGACTCCCCTAGAAAGGTTGTATACCAAATATGAAAGGATACTGACTGGTGGAGCCGAAGAAGATTTTTTAAAGAAGCTTCCTCATATTGCACTAAGTTAAACTTTGGGTTCCAATATAAAGTCCAAATATTAACTCAGGGACCCAATTTAAACAACTTAAATCTGCTCCCCCCCCCCTCCCGCCCCACTCCTAGAGATGTTGCATACCAAATATTCAAATATTTTTCACTGGTGGATCTGATAAAGAAGACTTTTAAAGAATATTCCTCATAATGCATTAAGTTAAACTTTGGTCTCCCATAGAGAGCTCAAATATTAAGCCAGGGACTCGATAAGAACAAACTTGAATCTGCAACCCCTAGAGATATCACATACCAAATATGAAAGGATTCTGACTGGTGGATCTGAAGAAGAGGATATTTAAAGAAATTTTCTTCATATTGCACTAAGTTAAAATTCGGGCTTCCTAAGATTCTGATCAGTGGGTCTGGGGATGAAATTTTTTTAATTGTTAAATTTTTGCAAATATGCTAACTCAGCATTTATTTTGCTGCCACCTACAGATCACCCTGACACAACCGATGGCAACTGTTTCAACTATTCCATTCTTTTGGTCCTAAGGATGCTTCATACCAAATAACAGTTCTCTGTTCTATGCAGTTTGGAAAATAAGGGCGTTTGAAAATATGTCCATTTTCAGCTCTTGAGGTTCCCACAGGGACACAGGAAATTTTTTTCATGAATCAAGAAACTTATGATGCAATAATCCCACTAGTTCAGAAAATAGAAATTTAGGGTGGTGTCAAAAATCTTGCCCCTCCCATTACAAAGGCAAATATTGCTCCACAAACTTCATTTAAACAAACTTGATTCTACACCTCAAAAAGAAGCTCTGTACCAACTATCAAGTCATTGTACCCAATGGTTCATGAGAAGAAGGGGTTTTTTTTAAATTTTGGAGCATTTTCCCCTACCCCCTCCATATGTGGCATGGCAACTTCATTTGAACAAACTTGAATTAACATATGATAAGGAACATGCATATCAAATTTGGTTCAATTCAGCCCAGTAGTTTATGAGAAGTCGATAATGTAAAGTTCATGCCTGCTGCACAGACGGGTGACAGATGGTGGACGATGGACAGAAAGTGATCACTTAAGCTCCCCATAACTTTCAATCAGGTGAGCTAAAAAGTTGGTATATAATTCTTCTATATTTAATGTTATGTGAACATGATAACATATAATACCAGAATATTGGTAGGGGAATAAAACTGCAAACAAGGATTACACATCACCAATGCAGGGTCACACTTTTTCGCACCTGTAAGGCCCGTCATTGTAAGAAAATCAAATCCACTGATATGTGTTAAAGTTATCACTCCAACGAACTGAAAAATAGGCAAAAATTAAATAATTAAGGAGCATATCTCTGCTTAGTATGGTCGTACCATACCAGTTTTCGAACTCATTCAACATATTGTTAAGAGAGTCTTACATACCAAATATTGACCAAATCCATTGATATTTGCTCAAGTTATCATGTTAATGTGAAAGGTTATGCCTGCCCATTGGCCCAAAATCATCTTGCCCACCCACAGACTTCATCAAACTTCAGGTCAAGTTTTTTAAAAAAAAAACTCAACCAAAAATATAAATTTTATAGTAAATTTCCTTTTTTATTATACCTAACGCAATTGTTTACTACAGGCTTGCACTTCAGTGGAAGAACCTAACATGGATAAAATACTCTCTATTTTAATCTTTCCCAAGAGATTTGGGAAAGAAAAGTGGTGTAAAAACACCACGAAAAAATAAGCCAAAACTGGGTTGAGCGCCATCAGCGCACACCCAGTATGGGACGCTCTTCCATAGTACAAATCCATGACTTCCGTAAACCAATGCGCAATGATTCCGACAACACAGGAGTTATGTGATCAGCGGGGAGGAAGGATTCTTACCCGAATAAGAAGACGGGAGGGCCTCCATGTAAACAATTGCGGTAGGTATAATAAGAAAGGAAATTTACTATAAAATTTATATTTCTTATCAACCTACCTTGCAATTGTTTACTACAGGCTGAATAGACAATAGGATGGAGGGAATCACATAGCCAACCCACACATAACTCAATAGCACTGGAACCGTGGACAGAGGAAGAGATCCCTAGGCCAATCAAACCATAGCATCACAAACATTAGTAAAAGACAATGCAAGATGAGGCGTATGGTGAAGTGCGACGCACAGACAGAAAGGGCAGTAACAGCACAGAGCTGGAACTGACCCTGAAAAAACCTGAAAGGCTGGGATAGACTTCAGCCTGAGCCGAAGAAAGAGGGCCCGTAGGACAAAGGTCCTCTGTCGGCTCCTGCAACTGTCGCAGATAAAAGGAGAATGTAGCATTTCTCCAGTAGGCTGCCAGTATAACATCCGTCATCCGACAACATGACAGAGTTATTAAAAGAGGAAGACAATGCACGCACCTTGTGGCAGAAAAAACAATTGGTAATACAATCACCAGTAGCTAGATCAGCGGAAGCTGCACGAATAATAAAACAAATCCATCAAGAAATGGATGCAGGAGAGATCTGGCATGTGAGAAAACGCATATCCATCCAGGATAAAGGCGCGAACGCCCCCCATCCCAAGTAGAGCAGTGCCCAAGAAAGTGACCATCTTGGAGTAAACAGCAAAGTCCTAGGCCTTTTCAAGGAAAAGAGCTGAACAAGCTTGGAGAGGCAAGGATGAGTGTCGAAACAATGCGTTACCACATATGAAAAAGGTCTCCAAAGCATGGACTTGTACCCATTGCTGGAGACCCCCAGAAACAAACATATACCAGAAACGCCACAAGCGGTGTGATCGAAGGAGTGAAAGAAGCAACAGAGTGATCGCACACCATCGAGAGGCTAAACCAGTGAAGTGACTGCCTCCTTAAAGAAGAAAAACAACTCCACTGCGTGTCTCGAAAAACCACTGTGGAGGAGACAGGACCCGATAAAAGACATGTGCGAAGGCACAATGAAGTCGGGTCAACGTGAAACCTCCTCGGGCGACTTTGGCAAAGAAAGTCGCGAGGTAGAGGGAGACATGCCGGAACCACCGCTAACAGGGAGCGGAGCAGATTGATCCACACCCACCGAGGGGACGGGTGTGATCGAAAGGATTCGACGACTGCAGGTTCATATCTGGGCAAGAACCTGAGGCTGAATCGGAACCGGCAGGAAGGCGTAGCCGACAAGACCGTCCCAAAGGAGGGCCAGAGCGTCCACGGCGAAAACCAGAGCATCTGGACACGGGGACACAAAAGTGTCCACCTGATGGTTCCAATGAGTCGCAACGAGATCGATGGAACCTGCCATGTGGAGCATCCACTCGGTGGAAAAGACCCTGCCCCGACGGGACAGGGAGTCGGCTAGGACGTTCAAACGACCGGGAATGTGACGAACAACCACCCCGGCGTGGACATCCTGAGCAAGCAGTAGAAGATCCCAAGCCAATTCGTACATTGGAACTGAGTGTGCCGCCCTGGTTCCGAATGTAAGCAACCACCGTTGAATTGTCGGACAACAGAAGGACCTGGCGATTCGACAGGTGAGGGATCCACTGCCTGAAACTCAGAAGAAGAGCAAGAAGCTCCTTCTGGTTGATGTGTAGAGCTGCCTGATCTTGGTCCCACATCCCGTGAAGGGAAAGACCTAGAGGATCCAATGTCGCACCCCATCCGAGATCACTGGCATCTGCTGTCAGAACGCGATCAACGTGGGAAGTCCAACGGAACACCCTGTGTAAGCCACTGGACATCCGTCCAGGGGAGGTGAGGATAAAGAGATTCTAGAAACTGAAGCACCAGATCCATTAAGTCTACATTCGGCCTCCAACGACTGAGCAGAAAGTGTTGGAGAGGTCTGACACGCATGCCGACCTAAGGGAATGAGATCCGTCACCGAACCGCAGAGACCGATCAGCCGGAGAATACTCCGTGCCTTCGCGGATGTGGACTGGGACAGAGTCAGAGCAAAAGCTGAGAGCCTTGGCCTGGGAACCGCCACCAAATTGAATTGGGTGCGGAAAGCCATCCCCAGATGACAAAACGACTGAGAAGGGACCAGGTCCGACTTCTCGTTGACTCTGAATCCTAGCGACGTGAGAAAGCTCAACAGAGTGGCGACATCTGACTCCAGTAAGGCAGCATTGGAATGCCTCTGGAGGATATCGTCCAGATATGCCGAAGTAGTCACCCTGGACTGTGTGCGCTGGCAAGCTATCACATGCGACATCAGTCTGGTGAAGGCCCAAGGAGCCAGGTTGAGGCCGAAAGGCATGGCCTTGAACTGGTAAACTCGCCCCAGAAAAGCGAATCTGAGATACTTCCGTGATGCCCGATGAATCGGAACGTGAAAGTAAGCATCTCGCAGGTCAATGCTGGAAGCGAAATCTCCTTGGGGAATTGAATGGTGGAACGACCTGAAAGTCTCCATGCTGAACTTGGGAGCAATGATAGACTGGTTCAGGATACTCAGATCGATAACCGGACGTAAAACGTCTGAAGGAACAGTGGTTGGAAGAGGCACCCTGGAGAGTGGGGTGCCTTCGGAAGGATATTCGCAGCCCGGACCGAACAACATCTAACACCCAAGGAACGGTCTGCGAACTCTGCTATCCTTCCTCTAACCTGGGACGAGTTGAGGTGGGGACCTTCATTTCGAGCCCCGACGAGGCCCGCGAGAGGAGAAACCACCTCCTCTACTGAATGAAGAATCCTGAGACTTCCGTCTAGTCTGCCGACGCTTACCCTTACCCCATGAGTAAGAAGTAGAAGTAGAAGCGGTGGCAGAAGGATCAGCGTTTTGCTTCGCAGAGGAAGCAGAAGGGTACTTGTTAGGCTTGGAACGGCCCCTGCCTCCCCTAGAAGGCTGATCAAGTTGACGAAACAGCAGCTGATCTTTGGAATGACGTCATGCCGGACCGTCGACACGGAACCATGGAAAAGTTGCGGACCTGCCAAAGAAGCAAATCAAAGAGTAGCGCGCTGCTCCTCAGGAAGGGATCGGCCTGTGTCCAGCACAGAGTCCCTTCGAACTAATTCCAGATTAGCTGTGTTACAGGCATGCGTGTGAGTAAGATGTATGAGCGCCTTGGACAGCACACGCAAAGGAGCCTGTACCTCGTCAAACTTATCTGGAGGCAGATAAGCAGCTAAAGCTGAGACGACGTGATCTGAGAGAGAAAGCATACCAAGCATCTCTCTCGATAAGCCCAACGTGGACTCCAGAGTCGCCATTGGAATGACGGCAGACTTGGGCTTGGAAAGCCCGAGGGAATTGGAGTCCTGATCCAAAACCATCAAAGTCTGGCAGACTGACGGATTGGCGGAATCGTAGGAACGATAATGCGCTGGAGGCAAAAAGGTGTCAACCCTGGTGAAGAACGGAGCCTTCATAGCCTTGGAACTCAGCTTAAGAGTCCAAGGCTGAAAATGCTTCAACCACCTGTATCGACTGGCACGGTCGAAGACGCCCAGAAGCAGGTTGCTCCATAGGCGGTTGGCACGCGACCGATGATCGTGGCCTGGCTGACACTGTCGGCTGGTTTGAGATCTGGAAGGAACCCAAACACAAAATCAAGAGCTGCCCCCAAGTCCAAAGACTGCTTGCTCTCGACATCAAGCATGTCTGACTCTTCCCCTGAGTCGGAAGACAAATAGCCCATCGTGGGCAAACCAGCCGACACCTCCCATGGTGTTGGAACACCAGGGGGATCAGAAAGCGGCCTGTCTCCAATCCTGGGAGGCGGTGCCTTAGGGGGCACCTGGAAACCACTCACTGCCTTGCTGGAAGCAACGGGAAGGCTCTTTGACAGAACCTGAGTGAGTAAGGAGAGGGCCTCCCTAAACTCAGTGCCCGTACTGGCCGGTTCGACAGGGCAACAAACCGACAAAGTGGCTTCACCTCTGACCCTCTTAACCAGCGAAGGGTCACGATCCTCCAAAACACCCGACGTGGGACGACGGGCAGCAACCGAAACGTCTGAAGGCAGACGTGTATAGGGGTGTGACACACCCCAAGGATCAACATAGCGGGAACTCATGAGAGTCACCGCGGACCTCTGCAGGGCAGAAGGTCCAGGCTGCACAAAAGACGTTGGTCCCCCAAAACTGGTCGTGTGGCCAGAATGAGTGGGCGGAAACGCCACAAAGTTCATAGTGTCCCCACTGAGAACATCCGAATCCAATGACACAACTGTGGTGCTCGACGGCACAGAGACCACAGTAGAGGGTCCGGCCGGCAGCCACTTCCAACTTCGCCGAGTTGAAGTCAGGGAAGGCTGAGGGCGATACCCCCAAGTCCACACTCCCAGACACCGCAGCAGACGACTGCAGGTATACAACTACTGGGCTCAACGGCTGAGAGGACACAGTAGGTGGTTCAGTCGGAAGCCACTTCCGACTTCGCAGAGTTGAAGTCGGCGAAGGCTGAGGCCGATACCCCACAACCACACTACAGACATCCCTGCAGACCCTTGCAGGGATAAGCCAAAGCAGGCTAAAAACGGTGCCCAATGACGTTGTAGACGAAACAGCAGTAGCAGCAGATACGACGGGAGCTGTTGGAACTGGCAGAAAAGCGGAGAGAGCCACCTAGCTTGGCCTCCAAAGGAGGAGTCACAACCCTAGTGACAGCCTCAGATGTCGACTGGAGAGGGCGCATAGTTCCAGAACCAGGCATCTCTTCACCAGAAATCCAACAGCTCCTGCAGTATCCACCACGGCAAAAAAAACTGCACATTCCCCACGGATGGGGATCAACTCTCACCAGACATGGTCCAGTCGGAGAGCCCCAAAACGACAGCATTCCCTCCCTCCCCCCCCCCCCCCCCCCCCCCCCCCCCCCGCTGGTGCATGGGGAGCTGCACATCTCCCATGGAGGGGGAGCAATTCTCACCAGAAGTGGTCGAGTCGGGCGGCCCCGAAACAACAGCGTTCCCCACCCCCCGCAGGTGAGGGAGGAGCTGCACATCCCCAATGGAGGGGGTATAACTCATAAATACCAGACGTGGACGAGTCGGGAGGCTCCCGAAACGACAGCGTTCCACACCACCCGCGGGTGTGGAAGAAACAGCCACGAGAACGCACCAATGCGTTGCCCTAAAGGAACCGAACTGGAAAAAAACAGAGGTGAGAGCAGTAGAAGAAAAAGGTGAACTCAACAGAAACAGAAAGTAGAAGAACACCCTCAACTACGAGAGAAGGTGACAGAAAAAAAAAACGGTGGGTACACGACAGAATCCAGACGGTCGGCAGGGACCGAAAAAACAGAAATTCAGCCCTCAACAGTGAAGACAGTCCCTGATTGCCACCTAACTCCAATAACATTAATTTTCATCGACCGAAAAATTCATTGTCGAATCGAGTTGACACGATGTCGAAAACAAAACATTCGCGAAAACGGAATAGTAAATAATATACAATGAGAATGTGGTTGAAAATATTAACGAGAATATATAAAACACAGTCCTGTTATTATACGATCTTCAGATCCATAATTCCAGTCACAGGAAAACCATTATCGACGAGTTGAAATATCACTGTTACGGAGCAAAATGGCACACATCCACCACGTGTGCGGATAATCAAAAGAATGATGAATTGACACACTGCGCATTGGTTTACGGAAGTCATGGATTTGTACTATGGAAGAGCGTCCCATACTGGGTGTGCGCCGATGGCGCTCGAACCAGTTTTGGCTTATTTTTTCGTGGTGTTTTTACACCACTTTTCTTTCCCAAATCTCTTGGGAAAGATTAAAATAGAGAGTATTTTATCCGAGTTAGGTTCTTCCACTGTAGTGCAAGCCTGTAGTAAACAATTGCAAGGTAGGTTGATAAGAAATAGCATATTACTTAATCCTGAGATAACCCTGTAAAATTCAGCTTTTGTTTTGAAAACTCCTTTAAAATAATCTAACAAAAATTCATTCTCATTTGTAAAGTCGTAAAATTCAGCTTTTAGTCTAAAAACCCCTTCAAAATAATCTAACAAAAATTCTTTCTCATTTGTATCTCGAAAGATATATGAATGCAGTTTAGTTCTGTGATCACAAAGGTGGTATGTTTCTCGATCAGATTGCAATCTGGTCATGACACTTACAAGAGTGGGTTGGGATATCCAAAATAGAATATGGCACAATCAAGTCTGATTTAAGAAAAGCAAAGGAAAATAGCATCTGAAATTTAATGTTTTAACCCTTTACCCAACGTAACGGCCAAAACCGACAGGCACTATTCTCAAAAATCGCCAATTAATTTTCATTATTTTTTGTCTCAAAAACATAGGTTATGACACCTCATTGGAACAAGCTCGTTGAGCTCGTTCTTGTTCCAATGAGGGGTCATAACCTACATTTTTGAGACAAAAAAATGAAAAAAATTAGTTATTCAAGAATTTTTTGGGCAAGTGTCGTCTGCTTTTCATGTTATGTAAAGGGTTAATGTTTCTTTTCCGACAGGTAAGATTCTACATTGTTGTGTTGAGGAAAAAAACTTTTTGATCACATTTCTACCATGATGAATTTCGGTCAAATTTGTGGCAGCTTTTGTAATCACAATACAGTATTCAGACTTGACAGAACTAAATGTTACTTTGCGCATGTGTTGAATAGATGCCAAGAACGTCAAATGACAGAAGTGACATCAGGTGACATGATTACTGACAACTCCTGAAAATATCCCCACTCCCAACAAACACTTTAAACATGCCTTGAGTGGAACAAGGTGGCATCTGTAATGCAAAGGCAAAGCAGATGGCACCTTGTTCCAATCAAGGGAGGTATAGAAGTTCTCGATGACATAATATTCCTTATTGCTTGGAATTCAAGTAATAAAGTCTCACAGAGAGCATAGCCACATGGCTTTATATAATGAAGTACGTATCATAGTTCTTCATTCCGATAGGTATCAAATCTTTCTGTTTAAAGATGCCAAAAATATTGCAAAAACAAGTTCGGGATAGACATATACAAAGGCAAAAAAATATCATCCTTGAGCAATGTAAAACAAGAAATAATAGATTAGGTCCCACAAAATAGATTTTTGTGAAATTGCCTGTGCAGGCGGTTTTTTATTTTATTTTCTATTTTTGTAAGCATTTCTTTGCCATAAAAAGTTCTTGGTTTGTTTTAGGTCTCATAATCTACAGAATAGCATGGGTGGTGGTGTATTTCGTCCCTTGAGTGCAAGAAGGCATTGCATTGCTAAAGAAACTATTGCTAAAGCATTGCAAAGCCTTGTTGCACTCATTGGGTAAAATATCAGACATAAACCATTTAATTTTTAATTTCAATATGTTTGCAATAGTTATAAAAAGAGAGCAAGCAGCTGCCAAAAGGACCATGCAGGAGGGCCTGAGAAACATTGACTTTTTCCATCTTAACTCTTAAGGGCCTGGAGATTTTTATACATTTTCGAAATACTTTGAAAGTCTACCTCCAGTGGCTTTGCAGTTGTTTCTAGTCAAGTCTTGGTTGCCAAGACCTGTCCAGAAACAACTGACAAGGTACTTAGAAAGTTAAAAAATTTATAGTAATTTATATATTTTTTATACTTACCAATGACCCAGACTTAGCTGGTGCTAACTCTAACAAAACCAGGGCCAAACACAAATTTTGCCCCCCAATCCCCAAAATTTGCATCCAAAACAAAAAGAAATCATGTCCTATAGGACCTCCATACTACGCCCCCACTGCGCATGCGCAGTGTCAAGGACGTCCCGAAATTGGCGCCAATTATCATTCTTATTGGCAGTGCCTGGTCAGCGCTATGTACTCAGCGGGGAGGCAAGAGTTCCCAACTCCTGGGAGGGCCATCCCCGTCTGGGTCATTGGTAAGTATAAAAAATATATAAATTACTATAAATTTTTTAATATTTTTATACTGTACCAATGACCCAGACTTAGCTGAATAGTAAACAGGCTGGAGGGCCTAGGACATAGAGGAAAATCCAATAAGCTCAACTATATAATAAAGAGGTAACCCCTTAAGGAGAAAAGGAGTATTAGGCTTTACATGTATCTTTCTTATTTAATATTAAATTAGAAAGATACAATACCCTTAATAATTGAGCACAATAATATTCATGTTCTCTATTAACATCCAGTATAACCCTTATACTAATTATTTTTAAAGTAAGCCAATAAATAAAGTAGTCCAGAGAATTGAAACTCTTTATAGTCATTTAAAAGTGTCCGAGTATTGTATATTAAAGCCCGTTTGACACTTGACATATACAAATGCTTCACACCGAGCTACACTTTAAAAAGAAGACATGAATGAATTTTAACATTAATATTACACTTTAAAACCATCCCGGAAGCGACTCAGAAATACTGACTTGGAGGAGGCATTCCCTTGCTTTTCACTATAAAGCAGGTGACCTAAGGGAACACCCGCCCCCCTCCCCCCCCTTCCCCTTGCCCTGGGTCAAATAGCCCAGAGCGAAGAGGGCAGCCGGACGGAGTCACTGCCGGAACAGAAAGCCTGCATAACTATAGTTGCAACTGTTTAGTGGACGACATTCTGAGCAACAGATAACGGACCTAAACAATGCAGGTCTCCAGAAATGGACTCAATATTTCTGAGATAAAAATTCGTGAATGTGGATGGCTGAGACCAATAAGCAGCCTTCATTAAATCTGTAATAGCAACACTATTAGCATAAGCCCAAGAAGTAGCAAGAGCTCTTACTTCATGGGCGGAAATCTTAAGCACAGACTGCTGAGAAGAAGATAAACTCTCATAAGCAGTGCGGATAGTTAATTGAATCCATCTAGCAATAGAATGGACCGAAATGTCCCTTCTATTAGGCATCAAAGACAGAAAGAAACGTTTCCGTCCCTTTCTGATAAACTGAGATCTCTGTTTATAGATACGTAACGCTCTAACAGGACAGAGTAAAGGCCTACGCCCGTCTGAAGACAGAAGAGCCTTAATAACAATAGGTTCCGGATATTTATTAGGAGCCTGATTCTTAGCTAAAAAAACCCACATTAGTAGTGACGGTGATAGTGTTCCCGACACTACGATAGTGAGGATCATCCACCGACAGTGCATGAAGCTCACTGACTCTTCTAGCAGAAGAGAAAGCTAAGAGAAAAGCTGTCTTATAAGATAAGAATTTGAAATCTACTGTCCCAAGAGGTTCAAATGGCTTTTCCTTCAATTTAAGAAGAACCCAAGCTAAATTCCATTTAGGAATTAATCTAAGAGTTCTGGGTCTATTTATCGAGAAGTTTCTAACCAACTTAGATAAAGAGACATTAGATCCAATTTGTAAACTATCATGATGTGCATAGGTATCAGATAACATAGACCTATAACCCTTAATAGTAACAGGCTGCAGTTTGATTACGTCAAACAAGTATACTAGAAAGTTTGCAATGTCTGGTATAGAGGGATCAAAAATATCTGCAGAATGATCCCTACACCAACGACGAAAAACCTTCCACTTAGCCGCATAGTTTAGCGAAGAGGAGGTCCTCCTACAGTTAGAAATCGCGTCCACTGCTCGTCCTGTAAAGTGCTTGCCATGCAAGAAGGACCGCACAACGGAAAAACGTGAAGGTTGAGACCTTGCGGGTTGTGATGGAGTTGACGCGATTTCCCCTGCGAAAGAAGATCCTCCCGTGGAGGAAGCTTTCGCGGTAGGTCCCACAACAGACACCTGAGTAGATTATCCACGGTCTCTGTGGCGACAGAGATGCTACCAACAGAATCTTGCATTGAGATTGTTTTATCTTTAGCAATACTTGTTGAATTAATGGCGCTGGAGGATACGCATATCCTATCATTCCGTCCCAAGGGATCGACAGAGCGTCTACTGCAAATGCTCTCGGATCCGGACACGGAGACACATACGTCTGCAACTGATTGTTGAGATGTGTCGCAAATAAGTCTATCATTGGCCGTTCCCATTGGTAGGAAATCTGATTGAATACTTGTTTGTTGAGAGTCCACTCCGACAGCAACAAGCGACCCTTTCGTGAAAGGGAGTCTGTTAGCACATTCAGACGACCCGGTATGTGACGGACCGAAAGAAGAACTTGATGTTCTAGCACAAACAGAAGGATTCTTTCCGTTAGATTGAACAACGGAACTGAATGAGTGCCTCCCTGATTCCGTATATATGCCACTACTGTCGTATTGTCGGATAGGATTTGGACATGAGCATTGTGAATAATGTCCATCCAACGACGTAACGCAAGCCAAATTGACATCATTTCCTTGATGTTTATGTGCTTGCACAGGAATTGCGGATCCCAAAGACCCTGGCATCTCGAATCCGTTGGGATCAATGATGCACCCCAACCTGTTTGACTGGCATCCGTCATAATGGTAAAACTCGGATCCGGCAACTGCAGCGGAACTCCCTGAGTTAACCACTGAATGTTTGCCCAAGTCTGAATCTCTTGTTTCACTTGATCTGACAAGAGAACGTCTTCGTCGAGCGAATGAATTTTCACACTCCAATTCTGAGTCAAGAAAATCTGGAGAGGACGCGTGCGTAACCGCCCCATCGGAATGAGATCCGCAGCGGCTCCGCACAGACCTATCAGTCTCATAAATTCTCTCCCTGTGACTTTGTCTGCGTGCAGACAATAGCGAGCGTAACAACTGACTAATTTCGCTCTGGTTAACGGCAGACGAACGAGATTGTTGTGCGTCTCGAAGCTCATTCCCAGATGAGTGAATGACTTGGACGGCACCAGATCCGACTTCTCCTCGTTTACTATAAAACCGAGACGTCGGAGCAATAGAAGAAGATTCTGAACATCGTTCTGAAGCGTTAACTCGTTGCCGTACCTCTGAAGAATGTCGTCCAGGTAGGCCGACGTTACCGCAGACGAATGAGCTCGGAAATAGATCATTACCGAGTTCATTACCCGAGTGAAAGCCCAGGGTGCTAGATTCAGTCCGAAGCACATCGCCCGGAATTGATACACCACACCTAGGACTGCGAAGCGTAGATACTTTCTGAATGTCGGATGTACCATGACGTGAAAGTACACATCTTTGAGATCTATGCTTGTTGCATAATCGTTCACCCGAATACTCGCTCTGACCGACCGAATCGTCTCCATATAAAATTTTGGAGCGACGATCAGCTTGTTTATCCAGCTCAAATCTATGACTGGACGGAACGAGCCGTTTGGTTTCGGAACCAGAAACAGATGGCTGTAGAATCCCGGAGTCTCCTGGTTTTCTACGACCTCTACCGCGTTCTTCATTAAAAGAGACTGCACCTCTGATAACAGAGCGTCTCTTTTCTGCGGATTTGACGGAAGTTGAGTCCACTTTGGACTTCGAGTTAATGGAGGCTTTCGTTTGAAGGATATCTTTAGGCCTTCCGAAGTCACTCCTCTCACCCAAGAGTCGTCCGTAATCGACGCCCATTCTTGTGAAAAGCTCGACAACCTTCCGCCAACCGGTACGTGATAGAGGTTTAAGCCATCACCTCCTGGACCTGCGAGGCCTGCGGTAGGAGAAACCACGTCTTCCACGACCCGCACCTCGTCCCGTCGACCTCGGGGCATCCGACCGGTTGTCCCGGTCCGAAGGACGTCCTGAACGAGAGTCGCTACCCTGACGGTCTCTCGAATAAGACCAAGAGGACGCACCGGAACCTCTATAGGAACCTCTCTTGGGCGCATTAGACCCAGAAGTGCCTGTCTTATTCTTGTCTGCTGTATCCGACTTCTTAGAAGCAGATTTGAACAACAGAGAATCCGAAGCTTTCTTTGTAATTTTATCATAAATAGCAGAAAGCTTGCCGTCAAAGAGAAGTTCTCCGGAGACCGAAGCGACTCTAAGAGAGTTCTTCACCTTAGTATCCACGAGTGTGGATGTAGCTAGGGCTGCGTCACGTCTAACCAACTCCAGGTTTGCCACAGAAAGGGCGGAGTTACACGTGGAATAAGCTACTGCCCTTGAAAGAAGTCTTAAAGAGGATTGTATATCCTGAAATTCTTTCCCTTGAAGGCGCAGTGATAACGCCTTAGTAAGGTGATCTGCGTAAGATAAGGCATCTAAATTGGCTGTTAGACGAAATGGCTGTTTCCAACACCACGGTTGGAATAGAAGCCGACGACGGTAATGATAGCTCTAAGTCTTCCGCCTCGTCGTCCATACGCAGAGGAACTCTCGGGATACCCTGTCCTGCCGTGTCGAATTTATTCCTTGCATTAATGAAAGGCAGGTTGAGAGTATTGGCGGACAAGAAACCTGCTTTCCCCGTCTTGGAAGCACGTTTAAATATAGCGTCGTTCAATAATTCAAATGTTCTTGCAACATTATTGGACTGCGACGGAAACTCGGGAGCGATGTCCCTGAACCGCTCAAAAAATTCAGAGTCCAATGACGCTATAATCCTCTGGCCCGACGGAACAACTTGAGGGAGAAAGTGCCGGATGAAGTCCACGGCAGCTTTATGTTGTTCCGAAAGGGATAGCTCCAAATCATCCGTATCCCTTTCACCATCCGGTCGGACCTCATGATGCTCCCGGTCGTCCGCCCCCGATGCTTCGGCAGAGCGTACCGACCCAGCGCCGTCGGATAATTCTCGATCCGACACCGTTTCTGTCGGCTGCTGGGATGCTGCGATAAGCTGTGCTATCTGCACAAGAATGTCCGGCGTCGAGACCTGCGGAGGCGCAGTCTTTCGCTGCTTCGCCGAGGGCAGCTCCGCATCGGATGGCTCCCGCATACTTTTTCAATGCGAACGTCCGGAGTCCATCGGCCTCGTGTCCCTGGCTGCCGGATGGTGTGACCTGGTCGCCGAAGTATCCTTGATCGGCGAAGCTGGTAATATATCGGCGGTCACGCAGCCAAGGTGCAGTCGTGTGCGCTGACGAGAAGAAGAAGCCTTAGCAGTCTCCGCGGACTGCCTATACAACGGAGCGTCCCGAGCGACGGACGTATGCTCCACTTGCGACACATTTTGTACCACAACATCTGTTCCCAGATGTTGTTGTACGAGAGAGGGGCCTCTCTCGCTCGCGGCCCGGCTGGACCTGGACGAGCTAGGAACCGGACTCAAAGGCTTCCTCCGATCTCGCTTACTATCCGCCGTCACTGGGTGTGCACATTGAATGTTTATAGTGCTCGCATCACCCAACATTTCCTCCTGGACCGCATCGGACGAAACCCGGCTGCCGAACCATTCGGTGAATGGACGCTACACCGGGCGAGCTAGCGGACGACATTTGTCTAATCTCCATGAGCACTTTTGCCGCTAGCTCTGAATTCATTTGTGACGACGGAAGCGCACTTGCAGAAGATAACATGGAAACATCACCCTGTTCTTGTTCCTCTGAAATAGAAACTGAGATAGTAGAGTGACCTTGCGGAGAAAGAGCCGGCATAGCCCTTTCTCCAGTAACATACCGTGACACACGTTTCCAATGTTTGTCATCCCAATATTGACATATAGAACAGGGATTAGTGCGAGAACACTGACTACAATTAATACAATGATCATGAAAGTCAGAGGAAGATTTCTTCCCATTACAATTTGAACAATATCCTTTCATTGTGAAAAGTCAACAAGTCCTAGTTACTCGCACAAACCCCTGACACAAAGATACATAATAACATGATCCATTAATAAATGAAAAAACAATTGCAAATCAAAATAATTTTGAAAAAATATTTTTTCAGCGAAGCCCAAGTTGCTGAAAAGTAACGTTGAGCCCCGATGGATCCGATGGCAAAGTGTGGTCAAAAATTTTAAATTTATATTAAATAATTAATGAGACACTTACGGATAATATAAATGTATCTTATAGTGAGATAAACTACACCAAAGGCAAACAGCCCCCCTCAAAAAAGGCTGTTGCCAATGTAAACAAACAGTGTAAAACACCAGAAAACATGACTCCAGGCACTGAAAAAACTGGCCCGAAATCAGTCATCAAAATTACACTCTATCTGATGCAAGACAGAGACTCCCAGGGGAGAATCTGCAGAACATCAGATGGAAGATGAAGAACACAACGTTTATACACCCATGGGTGAAAACGTAACTTTGGGGAAAATAACAGAAAACATTCTGTATCCAAGCAACTCTCCCAGGAGAATTTTAGAAATGAACTTTCTCAAAAATATGCCAAAAGCATGGGAGAATTGCAAGGGGGGACTTTAGAAGGCTAGGGGAGAGGAAACACTGAATAAGCAGTGCAACATTTAGCAAGAATGACAACAAGAGGCCCATGTCTCGAAAATAGGCAACTTAACATAATTTCATCAAAAAATTTTAAGTACAGCCCTGATTATTTTTTGTCACTTCTTTTTCCTCTCCTCCTTCTATATCCTCCTTAGAATCACCATTTCTCCAAAAATTACGTGTCTGGCATCCTTTAAACTGAGATTTACAAGCACAAAGATCAGTGAGATGTTGACTGATGAAGGGCCAAACAGAGAATGATAATTGGCGCCAATTTCGGGACGTCCTTGACACTGCGCATGTGCAGTGGGGGCGTAGTATGGAGGTCCTATAGGACATGATTTCTTTTTGTTTTGGATGCAAATTTTGGGGATTGGGGGGCAAAATTTGTGTTTGGCCCTGGTTTTGTTAGAGTTAGCACCAGCTAAGTCTGGGTCATTGGTACAGTATAAAAATACAAGTTTTGTATTTACCCAAACAATGCATGTTGGGGCACCTGTTCCTTTGCAATAAAACGTTATCAAAGTCGGAATTTGGCCCTCAAGGGCTAAATATCATATTTATCACCAGACCAGATAATAGGATGGACTAAATGCCGAGTAAAACACTTTGCCTAACATATATTGAAGACAACACCTGATATTGATTACAACACTTCCAAAAACATTTCTAGCATTACAGTACATAATAAATATTTTCACTTTGTGCCTCAAAAAGATTTTTTGAACTGTGACTGCAACAAGTTCAATAAATGTTTTTCAGACAAAAAATGGAATAATAAAATTTGAATTTTTGGCAATTTCTGTCAATAGTACTGACTGGTTTTTACTTAAAATGACCACTCCTGTTAACTGTATCTGTTTCTTTGTCAAACTGGATATCAAGTTAATAAGATACTCCAGTAAAACCTACTTTGGATGACCACTGTTGTCGAACCTACCAAATGCGACCAGGAACTGCAGAATTCAGACCAAAGCAACTATTTTAACTCATTATGAGCAACCACTTCTGTAAATGTAATGCATGGTATGCACTGTACAATGAAGAGTGAAGAGTGACTTGTTTCAGGGACGTTTTCATGCCTGAACACATCACCATTTTGACTTTGTTAACTGAGACGGTTTTATTTTGGTGATTAGCAATAGAATTATATTTATTTACTTGCAAAGTCATTTTCATTTGTAATCTGGCCATATTTTCAATAAATCATAGAACAAAGTTGTCTTCTTTTTTGGGAGATTTGCAGTCATCTCCATTATAACTGGACTGTCCCCCTTGGCAGTTTGTAACTGACCTACAAAAAACTTGCAAGACCACTTGTCTTGAGAGACCACTTTGGTATTGTAGAAGTGGTGGTCTCTCAGGACAGGTTTTACAATATAGTAATGTCAATATTTTCCATTCATTTTATGTTGCTAAACATCAGTATAACTTACTTCATGGACAACATCAAGAACATGACCAGCAGCCTCAGAATAGTCAGCCTTTGCAGTAATGGAATCACTTCCTGCAGCTGTCACTGGTGTTTGCAGTGTATCGAGTAATGCTTTGCCATCTCTTCCACAAACCTACAAAGAGTCATAAGGTGTCTACATGTTCCAAATGATACACTATAAAAACATCTTTCTGATTAGAAAAGCATTTACTATGGTGTTCCTAATATGTTTGTAGCTAAAATGATAAATGATCAGAATTTGTTCAACAAAATTTGCTGGTATTTTACAAATTATTAGAGAGTGCTAGAAGACACTCTCCAATAGTTCTTAATAAAAAAATAAATTTGAACAAATATCATTTGCTTTTACCTGAATATGAAACATGGGAAAAAATATGAAAACTTCAGTTTGGTATCATTACTTTTCTTTAACCCTTTACCAAAAATTTGTGATATCAAAAATTTGTTATTTAATTATTTTTTGCTTCCAATTTTTCATAAGATTTCAACAAAACCACAACATGTGAATCCTCATGGGAATGAGCACAATGAGCCCGTTCCAATGTGGGTTCACATGATATGGCTTGGCAGAAATTCTTCTTAATTTTTTTTTTTAACTACTCATTTTGTAAATTATGTGGTTGATTAGTTAGGTAAAGGGTTAACCTTTTACCTAATGAATTGGCCACCTTTGCCTGTGTAATATATAAATTGGACAGTTGAAAAAAAATAATTTTTTAACAAAACCATATTATATGACCTCTCATTGGAACGAGCTTGTTAATAATATTTAAAATAATCTATTCATTTATTTATTTATTATGATTTAACAACACTTTAACAGCCAAGGTCATATCGTGACGGTGACATTTTTACAGGTAGAGGAGCCCGGAGTACCCTGAGAGAACCACCAAGCAACAACGAGCTGCTGCCAGCTCCCCATCATCATAACTCCGCACTGCAGCACAGGCAGGGTTAGATTGGTTGAAGACAGGCACATCATCGACGCAACCAAAGGCAACTTTTTTGACCATTCATTTCTGTTGGTCCAAGGAAAGGTTCCTAGCAAGCTCTGTTTAGTGAAGTATTAAAAAACAATAACCAAACAAAATTTTTGTTTTATTTTCAACTACTGTGGTTCTTTCTAGCACACTTCCCACCCCCCCCCCCCACCCCCCCCCCCCCCCCACCCCCAAAAAAAACCCAAGAAAAAACAAGCGACTTGATTTGAACAAACTTGAATTTGACACCCTTAGAGATGTTACATACCAAACATGAAAGGATTCTCACTGGTGGACCTGAAGAAGAAGAATTTTCATATTTGACAAAGTTAAACTTTGGGCTTCAATAAAAAGCCCAAATATTAACCCAGGGACTTGATTTGAACAACCTTCAATCTAACCCTCCCAGAGGTGTTGTACACCCAAATATCAAAAGAATCTGACCTCTGGATAAGAAGATTTTTAAAGAATATTCCTCATACTGAACAAAGTTACAATTTGGGCTCCCTATCCAAATATGAACCCAGGGACTTGGCTTGAACAAACCTGAATCTCCCTTCCCTAAGGATGCTGTATACCAAATAGCAAAAGATTCTGACTGTTGGATCTGGAGAAGATTTTTAAAGAATATCCCTCATATTGCACTAATTTGAACATTTGGGCTCCAGTAGAGTGCCCAAATATGGACCCAGGGGTTAAATTTCAACAACCATGTGACTCAATCTTCCATAGATGTTATATGTGAAATATGAAAGCTTCTGGAACAGTGGTTGGGGAGAAAAAGATTATTTTATATTTTTCCCATTACTTTCAGTGTTAAATAATGCTGACTCAGCATTTTTTCAAAGTCACGAAACTGTACCTTAGAACAAAACCGAAATCGATTTTTTTTTTACCATTCCTTTCTGTTGGTCCTAAGGAAGCTTTACACCAAATAAAAAGTTTCAGTGCCGTGCAGTTTTGGAGATATGGGCATTTGAATTTTTTTCTATTTTTAACTCTTGAGGTTCCCAGGGGGCAGCGGGAAAAATTTATTTTGGCATGAATCAAGTACTTAGGACCCAATGATACCTCATAGCAAATTTGGTTCAAATCGGCCTCTCGGTTCGGAAAATAGAAATTTTGGGTGTGGCATAAAATAGGGATCCTCCCGTAGCGAGCCCAAATATTGACCGAGAAAATTTCTTTGAACAAACTTGAATCTTGAGTACCAAAGGAGCTCACATACCAAATATCACAGCATTCTGACTGGTGGTTCATAAGAAGAAGATTTCAGGAGAAATTGATGCTTTTGGGGCATCACTCCCACCCCAGTGGGGGCACCGAGTTCATTTTAACAAACTGGAAAGAGGATACCTCCAATATACTGTGTGTCAAATTTGTTTAGATTTGGGCTAGTGGCTTTGAAGGAGAAGACCGAGTTGCGAAAGTTAACGGATGACAGACGACGGACACCAAGTGATGGCAAAAGCTCACACTGACTTTCAGTCAGGTGAGCTAAAAAATGGACAACAAATGGCGGAGAAACACTCCAGACAAAAATGTATCTAAAGACTGTATAATTTCCAAGTCAGACTGTACCATAACTCTGGTTAAGAAATCCAATTAAACTCCAAACTACACTTGCACAGGTTCTCATGGTGATTAGTTAACTTATGTGTCAAGTTTGAAAAAGATTGGTCAACATATGGATGAGAAATGCTCTGGAAAAAAATCAATCTGGACAGATGGATGGACAACGGATGGACGGACAGCCCATTTACATAATAAAACCATTTTTTCCAACAGGCATATAAAAAGGGATACTTGTGGAAAATTTACTTCAATAAGACTTGTCTCTTTTATCTCAAAAACATAGTATATGACCCCCTCATTGGAGTAGCAGCAGGCTCATTGCAATCAATCAAGTACTTAGGTCCTAATTATACTACATGTCAAATTTTGTTCAAATTAGCCCATCAGTTCTTGAAATAGAAATTTTGGGTGGAGCCCAAAATGGGCATGCGCCCACAGAGAGCCCAAATATTGACCTACAAACTTGCCTTGCACAAAAATCTCCATCAAAAGAAGTACCAAATATCAAAGCATTCTCTCTGGTGGTTCATTTTTAGGCTTTTGGGGCATTAACCCCGAGCACTAAGATGGCAGCAGCTTCATTTGAACAAATTACAAAAGGTATACTCCAAAGATGGTCTGTGCCATACATGTTTGAATTTGGTCCAGTGGTTTTAAAGGAGAAGACAAGTTTAAAAAATTATTGGATGACCCACGATGGTTGCCAGATGCCAAGTGATGAAAATAGCTCCCACCCATTTTCAGTCAGTCAGATGGTCTAAAAACAACAGCAAAAGTGTAAGTAACCTTTATATGATCAACTGTAATGGTTATTAATATATATCTGGAAAAATAGAGAACCTTAGTGAGCACGCTCACATACACCACGCGCCCCGATATTTCAAGCTCGGAAAACTGTAATTTTTTGGAAAATGACCCGAAATCTGTTACTTGTATTTTTCAGAGTCCAGGGCCTGTAATTTCCACAAAAATCAGCCGAGCAGAACGAAACGCAAACTTGATCTGTAAGTCATTGTGGTAGACTCACATACTAAAATGGCCGTAATTTCGGTAAAAATCAGTGGAGCAGAACAAAACGCAAACTTGATCTGTAGGCCACCATGTTAGACAAACATACCAAAAATCAGCTCAATATCTGGAAGCATGTAGAGAAAAAGCCCGGAAAACTGTAATTTTGATGAACTTTTCAAAGTCTATGGGGCCGTAATTTTGGTAAAAATCAGTGGAGCGGAACAAAACCCAAACTTGTTCTGTAGGCCACCATGTTAGACTAACATACCAAAAATCTGCTCAATATCTGGAAGCGTGTAGGAAAAAAGTCCACAAAACTGTAATTTTGATGAACTTTTCAAAGTTCAAGGGCCGTAATTTCGGAAAACATCAGTGGAGTGGAACAAAATGCAAACTTGATCTGTAGGCCACCATGTCAGACTAACATACCAAAAATCAGCTCAATATCTGGAAGCGTGTAGAAAAAAAGTCCGGAAAACTGTAATTTTGATGTATTTTTCAGAGTCCAAGGGCCGTAATTTCGATAAAAATCAGTGGAGCGGAACAAAACGCAAACTTGTTCTGTAGGCCACCATGTTAGACTAACATACCAAAAATCAGCTCAATATCTGGAAGCGTGTAGGAAAAAAGTCCGGAAAGTTAAAAAATTTATAGTAATTTATATATTTTTTATACTTACCAATGACCCAGACATAGCTGGTGCTAACTCTTAAAATATAGGGCCAAACACAAATTTTGCCCCCCCAATCCCCAAAATTTGCATCTAAAACAAAAGAAAACATGTCCTGAAAGGCCCTCCACACCTCGCCCCTACTGCGCATGCGCAGTGTCAAGGACGTTCCGAAATTGGCGCCATTTATCATTCTAATAACCAGTGCCTGGTAAGCGCTATGTACTCAGCGGGGAGGCAAGAGTTCCCAACTCCTGGGAGGGCCATCCCCGTCTGGGTCATTGGTAAGTATAAAAAATATATAAATTACTATAAATTTTTTAACATTTTTATACTGTACCAATGACCCAGACATAGCTGAATAGTAAAAAGGCTGGAGGGCCAAGGACATAGAGCAAAATGGAATACGCTCAATAAAATAAAATAGAGTCATCCCCTGTAGGGAAAAGAAGTAATAGGCCTTACATGTATCTTTCTTATTTATGATAAATTAGAAAGATACAACACCTTCCAAAATTGAGCTTCATACATCCATGTACTCTATTAATATCCAATATAATCCTTATACTAATAATTTTTAAAGTAAGCCAATAATCAAGTAAGTCTAGAGAATAGAGACTCTTATACTCCTAAAAGTGTCTGAGAATAGCATAATCATGTCTGTTGACATATGCAATATTCAAAAGCTATACTTTAAAAACTAAGACTTGAATGAATTTTATAAACTTAAACTTCTCACTAAACAACCATCCCAATAACAGCTCAGAATTACTAACTCCGGAGGAGGTATCCCCTTGTTTTCATAGTAAAACAGGTGACCCAAGGGAACACCCTCCCCCCCCCCTTTTTCTTGCCCTGGGTCAAATAGCCCAGAGCGAAGAGGGTAGCCGAAAGGAGACACTGCCGAAACAGACAGCCTACCTAGCTATAGCAGCAACTGTTAAGTGAATGACATTCTGAGCAGTAGATAATAGACCTAACAAAAGAGGCCTCAAGAAATTGACTCGATATTTCTAAGATAAAATTCATGAATGTGGATGGCTGAGCGCAATGAGCGGCCTTCAAAAATCTATAATAGCGACACTATTAATGTAAGCCCAAGAAGTAGAAGAACTCTTACTTCATGAGCCGAAATCTTAAGCACAACTGCTAAGTCAATGATATACTATAAGCAGTACCGATAGTTAATAGAATCCATTAACAATAAAATGGAGCGTAACGTCCTTCTACTAGACATCAAAGACAGAAGAAGCTTACGCCCTTGTAATAAACAGATATCTGTTTATAAATACATAAACTGTACCCGGAAAGAGTAAAGGCCTATGCCCATACGAAGACGGAAGGACCTTAAAATAATAGGTTCCGGATAATAGGAGCCTAACTCTTATGCAACAATCCAACCTAAATAGTAACGGAAGTATTGATTCCGAAACTATGAAAGTGAAAATCATCCATCGATAGTGCATGAAACTCAACAGAATTACTGTCTAAAAGGTCAGAATTTGAAAACTACTGTTTCCAGAGGCTCAAATGATTACTTAGCTAAATAAGAACCGAAGTTAAAATCCGTATAGGAATTTAATCTAAAGATTCTAAGTCTATTTATCAAAAAGTTACTAACTGACTTAGATAAAGAGACAAAAGACTCAATTGTAACTATCGTAGAGTGCATAGGTATGAGGTAACATAAACCTATAACCTAAATAATAACAGGCTGCAGTAGATCTTGTGAAACAAGTATACTAAAAAATAGCAATGAGTAGTATGGAGGGATCAACAATATGAACATAATGATCCCTACACCACGACGGAAGAGCCTCCACTTTAGTCGCATAGAATAGCGAAGAAGAGGATCTCCTATAGTAAGAAATCGCGTCCAAAGCTCGTCCATTACAGTGCTTACAATGCAATACGGACCACACAACGGAATACATGAAGGTTGCGACCTTGCTGGTTGTGATAAAGATGACACGATTTACCCAGTGAAAAAAGATCCTCACATAGAGGAAGATTTCACGTTAAGACCCACAGTAGACAAGAGAGTAAATTACTCATGATCTCTGTGAAGATAGAGATGCTATCAACAGAAATGTATTGTGGTTGTTTATCTTAGCAATACCTGCTAAAACAACAGCGCCGGAGGATACGCGTATCCTATCATTCCGTCCTATAGATCAATAGAGCGTTAACACTATTAGCTCAGAGATCTGGACAAGCCAACACATACGTCTGCAATTGATTAGCAAGCTGTGTGAAAAATAAATCATCATTGGGCGCTCCCATAGATAGCAAATCTGATTGAATACTTGTTTGTTGAGAGTCCATTCTGACAGCAACAAGCGACCCGTAAGAGAACGGGAGTCCGATAAAACAATCAGACGACCCGGAATATGACGGACCAAAACTGAACTTGGTGTACTATAACCAACAGACGGATTCTTTCCATTAAATTGAATAACGGAAACGAAAGAGTGCCTCCCTGGTTCCGGAGATACGCCACTACTGTCGAATTAAAGGACAGGAATTTGGGCATGCGTTTCTGAATAATGTTCATGCAATGACATAAAGCAAGCCTAAAAAACATTATTCCGCGGAAGTTAAACTGATAGCTAAAAGACTGCGGAACCCAAAGACCCTGGCACTTCGAATCCGTAGGGATCAGTATATATCCCAATCTGTTTGAGTGGCAACCGTCATAACAGCCACACTCGGGTCCGGCAACTGCGGCGGCACTCTCTGAGTCAACCACCGAATGTTTGCCCCAGTCTGAATCTCTTGTAACACTAGATAGACAAGAGAACGTATAAATCGAGCAATTCATGGATTGCCGGAAAGTTGCCGTCGAAGAGAAGCTCCTCCGAGAACGAAGCGACTCTGAGAGAGTTCTTAACCTTACTATCCACGCGTGTGGATGTAGCTAGGGCTGCGTCACGTCTAACCAACTCCAATCAGCCACTGAAGGGCGGAGTTATACGTGAACAAACTACTGCCCTCAAAAGAAATTACATTGAGAATAATATCCCGTAAATCTTTTCTTGAAGACGTAATGATAACGCCTCAGAAAGGCGGATTACGTATAATAAAGCGTCTAAGTTAAGTCTACTATACATAATGTCATTCCCAACATTGAAATTGGAAAAGACATAAACGGCGAAAAAGAATATATGCAGTCTTTAATCACACCGTCTAGACGCATATGAACTCTCGGTATGCCCTGCTCTGCCAAAATAAACTATTTGTAAAAATGATAAAATGGCAGAAATGAGCAACGCGGACAAGAAACTAAACTATCCTGCTTAGTAGCAGGCTTGTATATATATATATAGCGTCGAAAAATAAAACACATGTTGTAATGACAATATTGGACTGCGTCGGTAAGTCAGGGACAATGTCCCTGTACCGATCGAAAAATCCGAGTCCAATGACGCTATAAGTCTCTTATCCAAGATCGCAGCAATGAAGTCCGAAATAATAATCACTGGAAGAAATGCCAGAAGATATGAAAGGCATCTTCCGATACTACTAAAGGGAAAACTCGAAATCTTTCGAATCCCTTTCGCCATCCTGTCGGACCCTATAAAGCGTTGGTTGTCCGTAGCTGATGCAACTGCGGACCGCACCGACCCAGCGCCGTCGGATAATTCCTGATTCGACCGAGAAACTGTCAATTGCTGGGATGCTGCGAAACAACTGTGCTAACTCGGATAGCACGTCCGTCACTGAGGCCTGAAGAGAAGCGGTCTTACGATGCATTGCCGCTGGAAGCTCCGTGATCGTTACCCCGTGCATACTTACAATATGCGAGCGAACGGAGTGTATAGGCCTCGTGTCCCTTGGCTACCGGATGGCGCGACCTATTCGCCGTGGAATCACTGAATGCCGAAACTGATCGGATACTCGAGGTCACGTAGCCAATGTGCGGTCGTGTGCCCTGCTGTGAGGATGAGGAAGCATTAAAGACAGTCTCTCGGACTGTCAATATAACGGAGCGTCCCGAGCAACGGACATATGCTCCGAATGTAAAATATCTGAACCACAACATGCGGTCCCCTATGTTGTTGGGCGAGAGAGGAACCTCTCTCGCTCACAGCCCGGACGGACCTGGACAAGCCAGGAACCGGACTAACAGGCTTCCTCCGATCTGTCCTCAATCTGCCGTCACTGGGTGAGTACTAAAGTAATTAAAGTGCTCGCATCACCCAAATCTCCTTCCTAGACCGCAACGGACGAACCCGGCAGCCGAACCATTCGATGAATGTACGCTACACCGGGTGAGCTAGCGAATGTCACTCCGTAAGCGATAGACATATTCCATGAGCACTTATTGCCGCTAACTCTTCATTAACTATGACGACAGAGGCACACTTTTGAAAGACATCTCCATAACTGTTCGAACAAGAAACCAGAAATGCTTGGATAGCAAGCATAAAATAATAATATATATAGCGTCGTTCAATAATTCGAAAGTTTGTGTGACATTATTGGACTAAGTCGGAACTGAGGGACGATGTCCCTGAACCGAACCAAAAATTTCTAAGTCCACCGACGCTATCAGTTTCTTATCCGTCATCGCAGCATATGTTGTTCCGAAAGGGAAAGCTTGAAATCCTCCGAATCCCTTTCGGTATCCCGTCGGACCGGATGAAACTTTCGGACGTCCGTACCCGCTTCCGCGGAGCGTCCCGACCCAGCATCGTCGAATAAAATATATGCGACAGATTCAGTTGATGCTGGGATGCTGCGATAAACTGTGCTATTAAGGAAAGCACGTCCGTTCCCGAGGCCTGTGCAGTAGCGGACTTACGATGCATTGCCGCCGGAAGCTCCGTGTACGTTGACTCCCGCACACTTCCTATGCGAACGTCCGGAGTCTGCAGGCCTCGAGTCCCCGGCTACCGACCCAGCGCTGTCGGATAATTCTCGATCCGACACCGTTTCTGTCGGCTGCTGGGATGCTGCGATAAGCTGTGCTATGTGCACAAGAATGTCCGGCGTCGAGACCTGCGGAGGCGCAGTCTATCGCTGCTTCGCCGAGGGCAGCTCCGCATCAGATGGCTCCCGCATACTTTTCCTATGCGAACGTCCGGAGTCCATCGGTCTCGAATCCCTGGCTGCCGGATGGTGTGACCTGGTCGCCGAAGAATCCTTGATCGGCGAAGCTGGTAATATATCGGCGGTCACGCAGCCAAAGTGCGGTCGTGTGCGCTGACGAGAAGAGGAAGCCTTAGCAGTCTCAGCGGACTGCCTATACAACGGAGCGTCCCGAGCGACGGACGTATGCTCCGCTAGCGACACATTTTGTACCACAACATCTGGGGCCAGATGTTGTTGAACGAGAGAGGGGCCTCTCTCGCTTGCCGTCCGGATGGACCGGAACGAGCTATGAACCGGACTAAAAGGCTTCCTCCGTTCTCCCTCCGATCCGCCGTCACTGGGTGTGCATTAAGTTAATTTTATAGTGCTCGCATCACCCCAAAATTCCTTCTAGACCGCAACGGACGAACCCGGCTGCCGAACCATTCGGTGAATGGACGCTACACCGGGCGAGCTAGCGGACGTCAAAGGCCGTCGAACCTACTAGGGTCCTCTTAGGCAATTGGCGTATTACATGAGCACTTTTCCGCTAGCCCTTCATTAATTGTGACGACGGAGGCACACTGTTGGAAGACATCACAGATACATCACCCTAATCTTGATCGTCTGAAATAGAAATTGATAAAGTAGAGTGACCCTGCGGGGAAAGGACCGGAGTGTCCAAATCCCCAACAACATACCGTGACATACGCTTCCCATATTGTCATCGAAATCATACGATACAGAACAGGAGTTAATGCGAGTACACTGACCACATATAGAATGATAATAAAGTCAGAGGAAGACTTCCTCTTAAAACAATTGATCAATATCCTTTCAATGTGAAAAGAAAACAAGTCCTGGTACTCGCACTAACCCCTGGCAATCAAAATACATAATAATAATATGATCCATTAATATAGAAAAAATAATTGAAATCAAAATATTTTGAAAAAATATTTTTTCAGAACAGCCCAAGTTTCTGAAAAGTAACGTTGAGCCCCAATGGATCCCAAGCCTAAGTGTGGACAAAAATTTTAAAAATATTTTAAACAATTTATTCAACACTTACGAACAATAATAATGTATCTAGTTATGATTAAAATAACATAAGATATTATTTTTTAGAAATCCCCCCCTCACACAGAGGGCTGTTGTAAATGTAAACAATGAGTGTAAAAACACTAAAATAAGACTCCAGGCACCCAGGCCCGAAATCAGTTACCAAAAATACACTATCTGATGCAAAACAGAGACTTCCAGGGAAGAAACTGCAGAACATCAGATGGTAGATGCAGAACACAACGCCTAACCACCCGTAGGTGAAGACGTAAACATGGGGAAAGAACAGAATTCATTCTGTTATTCAGCTAAAACTCCCAAGAAATTTTAGTAATAATAATTACAGAAACTATGCCAAAAGCATGGGAGAATAGCAAGGGGGAACTTAAAGGACAGGGAGAGAGGAAAACACTTGAAAAAACGGTGTAACTAAATAATCAGAATGACAACAAAATGGCTGCTGCCTTGAAAATAGGTAACTTAACATAATTTCATTAAAAAATTTTAAGTTACAGCCCTGATAATATTCTGTCACACATTCTTTTCCTCTCCTCCTTCTCTATCCTCCTTAGAATCACCATTTCACTAATATTTATGTGTCTGGCATCATTTAAACTGAGATTTAAAAGCACAAAGATCAGTCAGATGTTAACTGATGAAGGGCCAAACTTAGAATGATAAATGGCGCCAATTTCGGAACGTCCTTGACACTGCGCATGCGCAGTAGGGGCGAGGTGTGGAGGGCCTTTCAGGACATGTTTTCTTTTGTTTTAGATGCAAATTTTGGGGATTGGGGGGGCAAAATTTGTGTTTGGCCCTATATTTTAAGAGTTAGCACCAGCTATGTCTGGGTCATTGGTACAGTATAAAAATACTGTAATTTTGATGAACTTTTCAAAGTCCAAGAACCGTAATTTCGGTAAAAATCAGTGGAGCGGAACAAAACGCAAACTTGATCTGTAGGCCACCATGTCAGACTAACATACCAAAAATCAGCTCAATATCTCATTATATCTGGAAGCGTGTAGAAAAAGTCTGGAAAACTGTAATTTTGATGAATTTTTCAGTCCATGGGCCGTAATTTTGGTAAAAATCAGAGGAGCGGAACAAAATGCAAACTTGATCTGTAGGCCACCAAGTTAGACTCACATACCAAAAATCAGCTCAAAATCTGGAAGCGTGTAGAAAAAAAGTCTGGAAAACAAGTAGGACGGACTCACGGACGGACCAGTCAAAAACATTATACCCCTGCAACTTCGTTGTGTGGGGTATAACAAGCAATGACTTACCTCAGCATATGCTTGGCTTATATTCTCTATAAGTGCCTGGTGCACTTGTAGTGCTCCCTCAAGTTGATCTATAGTTGATGGTATATGAGAATCATGACAGGCCTGCCGCCATTCTGGAACCTGAGCTAAATACTGAAAAAACAAATGCAGATATGCATCAGCCGTCTTTGCATCATTAAACAAGACGCTATCTCATATTAATTAACTTGGATAATGAAAAAAAAACATTCTGGGCATAATGCACACAGTAAGATGCAAAAAAAACTTCACAAAAACTCTTTAGTTTCATAAAAAAATAAGCATGTTTTGTGAAATTATATACTCTTGACTTTCAGGATGAGGGATTTTCTTACAATGATTTAATTAAACTTTCATGTGCATTGGACAAATCCACATTAGACTGCTTTTAACTAGCATAAGCAAAGGGAGATAATACAATAGTAGAACTAATTTGTTCAATTCAGTTTAATGTAATCTTCAGCAAACATGAATATTATCAAACAATAACTAAGGCTATTTAAAAAAAATAGGCCGATGAAATCGTCAGATGTGTACCCATACGCACAACTAGTAGAAAGCTGTATGACGGAGGGCCACCACGGATGCCGACATTATGTACACCATACAAGGTATGGGTACATATAGAGATGGTTCGGAGGAGTGTCTAATTTGATGGATAAAGGGTTAATATCTCCGGATCAAAATAACAGATTTACATAAAAAACTATACAGCACAGCACACCAGTAACCTGAATAAATATATAAAGTAACATGACAAGCGGATTGATATTTTTTGAGTTATCTCATGCCAAAGGGATTGGAGGAATTTTCAATTTGAAGGATAAAGGGTTAATATCTCGGGATCAAATTATCAGATTAACACCAAAAACTATACAGCTCAGCACATCAGTAACCTGAACACAATTATAAAGTAACTTGACAATCCAAGCAATATTTTTCAAGTTATCAAATGCCAAAGGGATTGGAGGAATTTTCAATTTGAAGGATAAAGGGTTAATATCTCAGGATTAAAATAACAGATTTACACCAAAAACTATACAGCTCGGTACATCAGTAACCTGAACACAAATATAAAGTAACTTGACAATCCAAGCAATATTTTTCAAGTTATCGAATGCCAAAGGGATTGGAGGAATTTTCAATTTGAAGGATAAAGGGTTAATATCTCAGGATTAAATTATCAGATTTACACCAAAAACTATATTGCTCGGCACATCAGTAACCTGAACACAAATATAAAGTAACTTGACAATCCAAGCAATATTTTTCAAGTTATCAAATGCCAAAGGGATTGGAGGAATTTTCAATTTGAAGAATAAAGGGTTAATATCTCAGGATCAAAATAACAGATTTACACCAAAAACTATACAGCTCCGCACATTAGTAACCTGAACACAAATATAAAGTAACTTGACAATCCAAGTAATATTTTTCAAGTTATCGAATGCCAAAGGGATTGGAGAAATTTTCAATTTGAAGGATAAAAAAAAGGTTAATATCTCAGGGTCAAATCATCAGATTTACACTAAAACTATACAGCTCGGCACATCAGTAACCTGAACACAAATATAAAGTAACTAGACAATCCAAGCAATATTTTTCAAGTTATCGAATGCCAAAGGGATTGGAGGAATTTTCAATTTGAAGGATAAAGGGTTAATATCTCAGGATCAAATTATCCGATTTACACCAAAAACTATACAGCTCGGCACATCAGTAACCTGAACACAAATATAAAGTAACCTGACAATCCAAGCAATATTTTTCAAGTTATCGAATGCCAAAGGGATTGGAGGAATTTTCAATTTGAAGGATAAAGGGTTAATATCTCAGGATTAAATTATCAGATTTACACCAAAAACTATACAGCTCGGCACATCAGTAACCTGAACACAAATATAAAGTAACTAGACAATCCAAGCAATATTTTTCAAGTTATCGAATGCCAAAGGGATTGGAGAAATTTTCAATTTGAAGGATAAAAAAAAGGTTAATATCTCAGGGTCAAATCATCAGATTTACAATAAAACTATACAGCTCGGCACATCAGTAACCTGAACACAAATATAAAGTAACTAGACAATCCAAGCAATATTTTTCAAGTTATCGAATGCCAAAGGGATTGGAGGAATTTTCAATTTGAAGGATAAAGGGTTAATATCTCAGGATCAAATTATCCGATTTACACCAAAAACTATACAGCTCGGCACATCAGTAACCTGAACACAAATATAAAGTAACCTGACAATCCAAGTAATATTTTTCAAGTTATCGAATGCCAAAGGGATTGGAGGAATTTTCAATTTGAAGGATAAAGGGTTAATATCTCAGGATTAAATTATCAGATTTACACCAAAAACTATACAGCTCAGCACATCAGTAACCTGAACACAAATATAAAGTAACTAGACAATCCAAGCAATATTTTCCAAGTTATCGAATGCCAAAGGGATTGGAGAAATTTTCAATTTGAAGGATAAAGGGTTAATATCTCAGGATCAAATTATCCGAATTACACCAAAAACTATACAGCTCGGCACATCAGTAACCTGGACACAAATATAAAGTAACTTGACAATCCAAGCAATAATTTTCAAGTTATCGAATGCCAAAGGGATTGGAGGAATTTTCAATTTGAAGGATAAAGGGTTAATATCTCGGGATCAAATTATCAGATTTACACCAAAAATTATACAGCTTGGCACATCAGTAACCTGAACACAAATGTAAAGTAACTTGACAATCCAAGTAATATTTTTCAAGTTATCGAATGCCAAAGGGATTGGAGAAATTTTCAATATGAAGGATAAAGGGTTAATATCTCAGGATCAAATTATCAGATTTACACCAAAAACTATACAGCTCAGCACATCAGTAACCTGAACACAAATATAAAGTAACTAGACAATCCAAGCAATATTTTTCAAGTTATCGAATGCCAAAGGGATTGGAGAAATTTTCAATTTGAAGGATAAAGGGTTAATATCTCAGGATCAAATTATCCGAATTACACCAAAAACTATACAGCTCGGCACATCAGTAACCTGGACACAAATATAAAGTAACTTGACAATCCAAGCAATAATTTTCAAGTTATCGAATGCCAAAGGGATTGGAGGAATTTTCAATTTGAAGGATAAAGGGTTAATATCTCGGGATCAAATTATCAGATTTACACCAAAAATTATACAGCTTGGCACATCAGTAACCTGAACACAAATGTAAAGTAACTTGACAATCCAAGTAATATTTTTCAAGTTATCGAATGCCAAAGGGATTGGAGAAATTTTCAATATGAAGGATAAAGGGTTAATATCTCAGGATCAAATTATCAGATTTACACCAAAAACTATACAGCTCGGCAAATCAGTAACCTGAACACAAATATAAAGTAACTAGACAATCCAAGCAATAATTTTCAAGTTATCGAATGCCAAAGGGATTGGAGGAATTTTCAATTTGAAGGATAAAGGGTTAATATCTCAGGATCAAATTATCCGATTTACACCAAAAACTATACAGCTCAGCACATCAATAACCTGAACACAAATATAAAGTAACTTGACAATCCAAGCAAAATTTTTCAAGTTATCGAATGCGAAAGAAATGGATACGGATGCCAGACGGACAGACGGATGGACGGACAGACAGACAGATGGACAGAGGGACGGACAAAGGATGGACGAATGACGGATGGTCACCCCGGATGCTGGCATTATGTGTACCATACATAGTATGGGTACATATAAAAATATTTCTCAGGCACCTCTTTCATCACTGAAAACATTCCTTATTAGCCTTTTTTTTACCTGGACATCTCTTCAATTATAGTATTTTGCATTTGTGGGACAAAAAATTTAATTGACTATATCTTGTCAAAACAAGATACAGTGGCTTAACCCTTTACCCAACGAATCGCCCGCATCCGCCCACGTAATATGCAAATTCAGCAGTTGAAAAAATATTATTTTTCAGAAAATTTCTACAAAATCATATCATGTGACCCCTCGTTCCAACAAGGGGTCACATGATATGGTTTTGTTGAATTTTTTTGAAAATTTTGAAAAATGATATTTAAAATAATAAATTTTAATATCGTCTGCATTCAGTAAAGGGTTAAACTGTCAACTGCAGTATCAGAAGTTTTCTTGCTGAAATTTATTTTTCACAGAATAGTGTAAAGAGATAAATTAAAAATTCCAACTCTTTTCAGGGACTGCTTCATGGATTAACAAAACAAAAACAAACACACCACACTCCCTTATGAAGAAGAATTTTCTTCCTAGGTCTACTGGAAAAAATAAAGATCACACAATAGTTTAAATCTCCTATACCCCAACTGAATAGTTTTGTGCCATAAACTATTCCAGAATGGGGGACAAATTTTATGTGCCTTTGCTCACAATTTTTAAACGTGTTATGCACATTATTAGTAAGGGCTCACACAGCATTTTCCAGTAATGAGTCACCGCATATTATGGGCTCTATGAAATGACCCAGAATACTCTGGGCTACCCAGATTCTGTCTGACACTAACACAGTAAACCCTTTACCTAATGAATATGGCCAATGCTTTAAAATGAAAGTGTCAATGACACTGCAGCTCAACTTGTCCAAGAAGGGACTGAACTAAATAGACAGATCCAGTAATGCCATGTCACTCACTCAAGTTTCTACACCAAAGACATCACACCAAAGCTACAAATGAAATCTGAAAAAATTGAGTGAGGGATGTGGCCTGTTGGGTGTATTAATGGAATTGTCGATAATTTATGTCAAATCCACGATGGCCGGTGACGGCTTTCTTTTTCAACGGAATGCAGAAAAATTTGATAACTCCCATCTGGACATCATATCAAAGAACATATCAAATTTGAAAATGATCGAGTGAGAGGTGCGGCCTATAAGGTCTGCTAATGGAATTGTTGACAATTTATATGCCAAATACAAGATGGCCACTGCCGGCAATGTTTTTCAGCAAAATTCAGAAAAATTTGATAGCTCCTATTTGGACGTCACATCAAAACTACATATTACATTTGAAAAAGATTTCTGTGAGACCTGTGGCCTGCAGGGTGTGCTAATGGAATTGTTAACAATTCAAATGCCAATCCAAGAGGGCTTCTGGCAGCCATATTTTGTAATGAAATTCAGAAAAATTTGATAGCTCCCATCTAGACATAATACCAAAGCTATTTATGAAATTCATAAAAGATCAGATGAGAGATGTGACCTGTCTGGTGTGCTAATGGAATTGTTGACAATTTATATCGAAATCCAAGATGGTTGCCGGCAGCCATGTTTTTTAACAAATTTTAGAAATATTCAATAGCTCCCATCTAGACATCACACCAATGCTATATATGAAATTTGAAAAAGATTGGGTGAGAGATGCGGCCTGTAGGGTGAGCTAATGGAATTGTTGACAATTCATATGCAAAATCTAAATGGCCACTGGCAGTCATGTTTTTTAACAAAATTCGGAAAAATTCAATAGTTCCCATCTAGAAACTGCCCCAAAGCTACATATGAAATTTGAGAAAGATCAGGGTGAGAGCTGCAACCTGTAGGGTTTGCTAAAGGAATTGTTGGACAATTTATATCCAAAACCAAGATGGCTGCTGGCAGACATGTTTTTCAACAAAATTCAGAAAAATTCAAAAGCTCCCATCTAGACATCATACCAAAGCTACAAATGAAACTTGAAAAAGATTGGGTGAGAGATGTGGCCTGCTGGGTCTGCTAATGGAATTGTTGACAATTTCTACGCCAAACCTAAGATGGCCAGTGGCGGTCATGTTTTTCAACAAAATTCAGAAATGAAAGTGTCAATGACACTGTAGCTCAACTTGTTTAAGACATGTACATGTATAGTATGTGACACATCTAGGTAATGACCTGATAACAAAAGTACATGTAAAGTATTGTAACGGTCTGTATATAAATGGTCTGAACCCAAAAATATTTGTTCTCGTAGCACAGTGACAACAAATGCACCCCAAAACACGCGTTCCTTTCATAAGGTGATAACAAAGGTACCCCAAGAAGTTTCGTGAAGATCAGTTCATAAATACAGATTCTAGCCTGAGCCGTATAGACATGTGCATTTACTGTGTATAAGTAGCACTGAACAAATCAAAGTTCTTCTAATTTGCATAATTTCTGCGCGAGAAAAAAACCCGTATAAAATGTGATGTATTCCATGTTACTAAACGTTCATACAAAAATTTATTCAAATCAGAACTTTCATACAGAAGTTCTGTACAAAAAACTGACTAAAGTACAAAATGCACTAACTAAAGTACAAAATGGCTGCTGGTGGCCATCTTGAATTTTGGACTGCACCCAAAACAACTCGTTCTCATCCCACGGTGATGACAAAGGTACCCAAGAAGTTTCGTAAAGATCGGTTCATAAATACGGCCTCTAGCCCGAGCCGTATTGGCATTTGCAGTTACAGTGCTGAAAGTAACATTAAATAGATCAAAGTTAGTCTAATTGGCATAATTTATGCACGAGAAAAAAACCCGTATTATATGTGATGTATCCCATGGTACTAAACATTCACACAAAAAATTATTCAAATCAGCACTTTCATATGGAAGTTCTGCGCAAAAATCTGATTGCACCTAATTTTGTACAAAATGGCTGCCAACGGCCATCTTGAATTTCAGACCGGACCCCAAAACACTCGTTCTCGTCCCACGATGATAACAAAGGTACCCAAGAAGTTTTGTAAAGATTGGTTCATAAATACGGCCTCTAGCCCGAGCCATATTGGCATTTGCACTTACAGTGCTGGAAGTAACATTAAAAAGATCAAAGTTAGTCTAATTGGCATAATTTATGCACGAGAAAAAAACCTGTATTATATGTGATGTATCCCATGGTACTAAACATTCATACAAAAAATTATTCAAATCAGAGCTTTCATATGGAAGTTCTGCGCAAAAAGCTGATTGCACCTAATTTTGTACAAAATGGCTGCCAGCGGCCGTCTTGAATTTCAGACCGGATCCAAAAACACTCGTTCTCGTCTCACAGTGATAACAAAGGTACCCAAGAAGTTTTGTAAAGATCGGTTCATAAATACAGCCTCTAGCCCGAGCCGTGTGTATGGCACGATGGACGGACAGACAGACAGTCGGCCAGATGGACAGATGGACGACGGGCCATGACAATACCTCAAATTTGGGTTCGCCAAAGTTGAGCTAAAAATCGATAGCTCCCATCTAGACATTACCCCAAAGCTACATATGAAATTTGGGACAGATCGGGAGAGATCTGCGACATGTAGTAGGGTGTGCTAAAGGAATTGTTGGACAATTTATATTCAAATCCAAGATAGCCCTATCTCCTCATCCTCTACGAGCCTGATCGACTTCAATCTCAGTAGGTGCATGTATTTAGATATAACTAAATCGACATGTTTGGTGGCAATATTTTGAGTTATTTACCAAAAATCAGCAATTGTAGCAAGATAGTGGTGTATACTGTTGGTACAACAGTTTATGAATTTGGAGCATTCTAAAGTATAAGGGAGGTAACTCAAAATTGAATTGATCCATTAGGCCCCCACAAAGTAAATCTTCTGTTTCTCAGGCCATTTTTTGCAAAATTGCATGTGGGCGAGCGCTTTATTTTGTTTTTTTATTTTTGTAATTATTTCTTTGCTATCAAAAGTTCATGATCTTGGTTTGTTTTATGTTTTAGGCCTCATAATCTATAGAATAGCATGGGTGGTGGAGTATTTCGGCCCTTGAGTGCAAGAAGGCTTCGCAATGTTAAAGCATTGCAAAGCCTTCTTGCACTCAAGGGACAAAATTATCAATTTTATTAACTTGGGTAAAATATCAGCCATAAACCATTTAATTATTCTTTTTTAAGTTTGCATTGGTTATAAAAAGAGAGGAGGGCCTGAGAAACAGATTTTTAACTTTTTAGGCCTTATTTGCATAATCAGATTTAAAAAATATTCATCCCTGAAATGCCACCTATCAAAAAACCATGTATTGCATGGGTTCATCCACTAGTATATTAACTCCTAGCACTCTCGTAGTGCAACAGAGTTTTCTCCAATCACTCTGTTTTTCTCGTTTAACTATGAATTTAACCAATTATATCTTGTTTGGCAGAGCTCACTGAGCTCCGTCAAACAAGGTATATTTGGTTAAATATCAAACTGCATTATGGGAAATATTTGCTGCTGAATACTTATCCATTTTGACATCAGAGAACAGAGGGTTAAATGTGGGGAAAATATTTTGAATGGTTTTCTTTTAAAAGTGATGACAAGAAGGTGGGGAAGGATGTGTGGATGGAAGGATGGACACCCAACCTTATGGAAGGGCATACAGAAGGATGGATGGATGGAAGGAACCCATTCCTATACTCCCAACTGCTATTAAGTAATCTAATTAATTAAGTGATGTAAGAATATGTAGGGATTTCGTTTTTTAAGGACATATATGTAAATGACAGACCTGTTCTGCTGTTCTATGAAATAATACCGACATGTGAAGAACAGTACTTCTGTCTTCTAGAGCTGCCTCTAAGCTTTTCCATTCTCTTTCTAACTTCCCTGCCTGCATTCGAATGGTGTTTGAAGCGTAGTGACCAGCATCACATAGACGCTGGGCAACTCCAAGTATTCTTTTGATGTTTCCATAAACATTCTGAAAAACAGGGAAATACATAACTATTTTTTCAGTATTCATTTGGTTTAAGTTGTGGTCATTTCGAAATGAATATACACATTGCATACCATCCAAGATTTTATATTAGACTTGGGAACAGAATGAATAAAAATGTTGAGAACTAATTACGAAAACTTGGCTGGATGGAATACTGGTTAACTGAATATCTTTCTTAACCTTTTACCCAATGCACATAATATCAAATTTGAAAACTCTTTCAAACATTTTCCAAAACTTTCCACTAAAACATATCATGAGACCCCTCATTGAAAAGGACTAGATGAGCTCATTCTAATGAGGGTCAGATATGTTTTTCTTTTTGATTTGTTGTTTTTTTTAAAACTGCTCAATCTGTAAATTCTGCTGGAGGATGCATTGATTCGTTTGGTAAAGGGTTAACCTTTACACAGCATGAATAAATGGCAACATTTGGCAAAAAATGTCTTTGTTAACTAAATTTTTCATTTTTCTTCTCAAAAAGTAGTTCATGGTCCCTCAAGTTATGGTTCCAATTCCAAAATGATACAAAAAATTAAAAAATATTTAAAACTGAAAGGCGATAGTACTGACTGGTTATAGCCATTATGGTAATGGGATAACTGTATTCAGTTTTAGTAGTAACTGATACGGCAGCAGCTCAAAAAGCACATGTGTCAGTTTGTTTGCATGTCTGTTCAGAGAACAAACCTCTAAATATTCATGATAGATGCATTTTTTACCTGCAACCAAAGATAACAGCTCCAGAAGTCCAGTAGAACTCTGTTAATTGAATAGCCACTTTTCCCGTGAAAGCTATTCAATTAACATGCATATTCATTTTAAGAGGAGTTTGTTAATTTTCATGTATTCTAGTACAAAACTTATCATTTATTATATCATATTTTGTTTGATGGAGCTCAAACAAAATATAATGAATTAAATACCTATATTCGATGGAAAAGGTCAATAAATAAGTTTTGCACCCATCTGACTTCATTTTGCACTCAGTCGTTCGATTTTGCAGGGGAAGGGACCGGCGCAGGGAAACACGAGGGTGTCCTCATTCAGCTGCAGCAACTTGAGGAAAAGGTAGATGCTATGCCTCTGCATAAAATAACAGAAAGGAGGATGTAAAAGACTGATTCTGTAAGAGCGCCATAGTCAATGCATTCTGTTTGGTTTACTTGAAAAAGAGATCCAGTTTCGTTATCACTGTCTTAAATAACTGTAGTATAATGCAATCGTTTCCAGACTACAGAAGTCTACAAGATATAAGGCATCACACATCATAAAAGAAATAACATATAACCTGAAAAGACCACCAAAAGCCACTACTGTCAATAAAAACAAAGTGAATGGGGGCTCACAAGAAATAACCCCCTCCACATGCCCCCCATCCCCCCTTTGCCATTCAGCCATCTGAAGGTGATGTATTTCCTCCCCAGTAAGATGTATATCAAATTTGGTTGCAATCAATTCACCCAAACTCAAGTTAAAATTCAGACAATACAAAAAACATCTTTCCTAAGTTGAAAAAGGACCATAACTCTGGTGAAAATAAACGGACCCTGTCCATTTTCAAACTTAACCTGCATTACCTCCCAAGTAAGCTGTATACCAAATTTGGTTACGATCAATTCACCCAAACTCAAGTTAAAATTTGGATGCCAAAGTGTTTTGGACGGACGGACGGACGAATGGACGTACTGATGTCTCGATGTATGGACAGGACATCTCGGATGGATGGACATCACTCATTACTATAGTCTCCTGAAATTTTTGGAGAGAGAGACAATGAAGTTATAGCTTCCTACACAAAAGAAAACTAAAGTTATTGCATGGAAACCAAAAATCTATTTATTGTAACAGTGACCTTGACCTTTGACCTACTGACCACAAATGCAATCCCAACAATCAACATCTCAAATGCAACCACAAATATGAAGTTATAGCTTCGTGCACAAAAGAAAACTAAGGTTATTGCACAGAAACCAAAAAATCTATTTATAGTAAGTGACCTTGACATTTGACCTACAGATCCCAAGAGCAATCCCAATCATCATCCCATTACAAGCAGCCTACCTGTGAAGTATGAGTACTGTGTGACCAATGGCAAAAAGTTATTGTTCGGAAACGAGTGACTGATGGATGGACTGATGAATGGACGTAGGACGAACGGACGGACGGATGGACGGACGGACGGACAGATGGACGGACGGATGGATGGATGGACAGACAGACAAATGGATGGAAGGATGAATGGACACAGTGATTACTATATACCCCCCTTTTATGGGGGGGGGGGGGGTATAAAAAAACAGCGTAGACAAAATTGTAACATTTGGTGATAATACATTTACTAATTTATTGGTGTTTAAGGTCACATATTTTTGCATAAAGGCTAATTGTGACAGCAATTTGGACATAAAGTCAAGTCTAGCCAGTCATTTATACACAGTTGCCATTTTAGAGGACTTCACCCCAGACATTGGTTACCAGGACCTATTTTACCAGGAAAACAGAGCTGGTTTGGGCCCCACAAAGTAGATCTTCTGTTTCTAAGGCCATTATTTGTAAAATTGCATGCGAGCGAGCGTTTTTTTATCTTATTTTTTATTTCTGAAATTATTTCTTTGCCATCAAAAGTTCATGTTCTTGGTTTATGTTTCAGGCATCATAATCTACAGAATAGCATGGGTGGTGGTGAATTTCATCCCTGGAGAGCTAAAGCATTGCAAAGCTACTCAAGGTACAAATTTTTTTAACTTGGGTAAAATATCCGACATAAACCATTTAATTTTAATTTTTTTTAAGTTTACATTGGTTATAAAAAGAGAGCATGCAGCAGCCAAAAGGACCATGTGGGAGGGCCTGAGAAACAGATTTTTATTTTTTTTAGGCCTTAACACAGTAAACAAGCACTACTTCACTTCTTGAACAATTTTGTCAAGGTTCTGTGTTCTTTTAATTTCATCTCAACTCGCAAGATAAAATATTTCATTAATTTTGTTTGGAGAAGCCAATTCCGTGTCACATTTAAATGCCTCAACATGATCAACTATGTTGCTTCAAATAACCTCTACTGGGGTGGACACTTTCCTTCTCCCTCCCCTTGGCCAGGGGTTGTGACAGTCGGGGCCTGTTCAGTTTGAGGGGTACACTTACTGCCTGGCAATGGTGGCACTTCATTCCGACACAACCAAAATACCAATATCAGGTTCCCTAAGTAGCTGCATTTAATGGGACCTGTGCATCCGTGACAACATTAATCTTCTTTCTGGCTTTGGCTTTACTAATCACCATAAACACATTGCTAAAAGTTTTATATTAGGTCGATATTAAGTTTCAGGATGGAGGGACACAAGAATTGTAATGAGGGAGTGGATTCAAATCCCTGTATGATAGCACAAAGGTCAAAGAGCATTTTACATTGTAATTGGGTATTTATGCATTATCACCCCCAAAACATCACAAAACCTGCACCTCATGCTAAGTTGGGTGTTTAAGTGGGGAGTATTCTTAAGATATTTTTCTTCAAATCTAGTGATGGCTTCTATGAAGCAGCCATCACTAGATTTGATAAACAAGAGGCCCCAATGGGCCTTAATCGCTCATCGGCCAAAGTGGTTCAAAGAAGTATTTAGGGGCACATTCAGTTAGTCATGGTTCATCAACACTACAAAGGAATGAAGTCATGAGAGGCAAATTTTATGGAAAAACACTAAGGAATAGATTTGAACAAACCTGAACCTAACATGCCCCCCTGCCACCACCACCCCACCCCTGCCCATAGAGCCCAAATAATAAGCCAAGGACTCAAATTGAACAAACTTGAATCTGATCCCCCTTGAGATGTCATATACCAAATAGGAAAGAATTCTGACTGGTGTATATGAAGAAGAAGGTTTTTAAAGAAATCACCTCACATTGAACTAAGTTAAACTTTGGGCTCAAATAAGGAGCCAAAATATTAACCCAGGGTCCCGATTTGAACAAACTTGAATCTGACCCACCTAGAGATGTTGTATACCAAATATGAAAGGATTCTGATTGGTGGATCTGAAGAAGATTTTGAAAGAAATTCCCTCATATTGCACTTAGTTAAAATTCAGGCTCCCATAGGTAGCCCAAATTAATAACCCAGGGACCAGATTTGAACAAAATTGAGTCTTACCCTCCAAGAGATGTTGTATACCAAATACAAAAGGATTCTGACTGGTGGATCTGAAGAAGATTTTTAAAGAAATTTCCTTATATTGTACGAAGTTAAAATATCAGCTCCCACAGGGAGCCGAAATATCAACCCAGGGACTAGGATTGAACAAACTTGAATCTAACCGTCCTAGAGATGTTATATACCAAATACGAAAGCATTCTGACTACAGGTCATCTCAAAATTGAACAAAACACATATAAAAAATAAAAATTTTCTTCAAATTTTGGTCGAAAATTTCTAAATCCGAACCAGGCCCAAAATTTTCAACCCAGGGACCCGATTTGAACAAACTTGAATCTGGCCCCAATAGAGATGATGTATACCAAATGTTAAAGGATTCTGATCAATTCCCCCCACCCCCCCCCCCCCCACCCCCACCCCCTCCCAAAGATGTATACCAAATATCAAAAGATTTCAACTGGTGGAGCTGAAAAAGATTTTTAATGAAATTTCCTCATATTTCAGTAAGTTAAAATTTGGGCTCCTACAGGGAGCCCAATTATTAACCCAGGGACTGGATTTGAACAAACTTGAATCTGACCCCCCTACAGATGTTGTATATCAAACATGAAAGGATTCTGACTGGTGGATCTGAAGAAGAAGATTTTCAAAGAAATTTCCTCAAATTGCACCAAGTTAAACTTTGGGATCCAACCGAGATTTGAACAACTTGAATCTGATCCTCCTAGAGATGTTGTATAACAAATATGAAAAGATTCTGACTGGTGGATCTGAAGGAGGAGATTTTTTGAAATTTTGGAAAAAATTTATGGGTGCTATCAGAGTTATGCCCCTTGTGGTGCCCCCTGTGGGCGCAGCAAGTTTATTTGTACAAACTTGAATTGACATACGATAAGGAAAATGCACACCAAATTTGGTTCAAGCTGGTCCACTAGTTTGTGAGGAGAAGTCGATAATGTAATGTTCACGACGGACGATGACGACGGACAACGACGGACCAAGTGATAAGTTAAGCTCCTTTCGGTGAGCTAAAAACTCTTCTAAATTTAATAATTAGAGAAATCCTTGGTGAAAAAACCATTTAATTTATAGGGTGGACATTGGATTAAATGTGCCCAAATTATACATATTTCAATGTCAAGAGAAATCCTGACCAGGGCAGGAATATCTGCAAGCAGCGTACAAGGAGTTAAGGCTCACATGAATGTTGATTTACAATGGACACTTGTGTTACTGATGGGGGTAAAACAGTCCATATTCAAATTCAAAATAAGCACTTTTGCTTACCATTTGTTTTTCACTTTGTTTTGTTTTTTATGTATTTTTGAATTATTTTTTTTTCTAATAGCATCAAACATTTTGGAGGCAACTTCAACATCTCCCTGGTAAGCCATTAAACAATCAAAGAGAAATTACAGCTTTGGTGTGCATAATGTATTTCTACTTTGTGCATATTGAAGTTAGGACCTTTTTTTAACATCTTGGTTGATGTTATAAAATATTGGAAATATACACAATTGAAAAACTTAATCGGTTTGTTGTAATACGATGTATAATGGTTCAGCACTACAGTGTTTTATCTTACAGGTCAGATGAAATGTGGATTATGACACATAACTGAGGTCAGAGCTAAATTATTCTATCTCCAAATAAATCAGTGTAACACTAAGCTTCTAAAGTGCAAGGAGATTCTGTGGGAAGTTCAAACTCCTATTTTGGAAGTAAGGATGAAGCCTTAAACACAAAGAAAAATTATTGTGAACATGTATACAAATTCTCAGAAAATTCTTCACCCGCCGTTCATGTAAACACGATCAGGTGTCAATTTTAGTGACCATCACAAGATGGAACACTCTAGCATGGATATAAAACCACGTATTTGTGATTGAACAATTTTTCTGATGCATGATATCTGAGGTTCATTCGATACAGAACAGGCTACCGGTTCATATAATACCATTATCTCATTTTCTCGCCAAAATGAACAGAGAACATTTCAGCACTAATGCGGCAAAATATTTTAGAGACATACCCTTTCTGCCTCAAATATATAGATTATACCCTCTCCCACCCCATCCTCATTGGAATAAGCTTGAGCTCATTGCAATGAGAGGGTCAAACACTATGTTTTTGAGGCAAAAATAATCTGAATGGTGATTTTTGTGAATAGTGCAAGTTGATATGACTATTACGTTGGGTAAAGAGTTAAAACCTCACCAGTCGTTAATTATTATATAATTTATTCACACCTTTCACAGTTCTTGTACCTGGCAAAGGGCTAAATAAGATAAAAACCGAAATGCTGTTCAGTTTGTTGGGTGTAAATCTTTTCTGAAGACTGTAAACATGATATGTGGTTATACAATGTATTATGAAAGTATCACATGCCCATTTGAGTTTATCCAATCATTTATAATTATGTAACAACAACAAAGCAACATAGGCCAGACAATATATCAAAGCAGCAGGTCAAATATGATTCAATTCTTTTCACTCCTTCAAAAGCTGGGGCTGTGAAGATGTCTCTTTTCTAAAATTCTAAGTCCCAGTGGAGTCTATGCCATATGAAACATAGACTTGATTTTACCATTCATAAAATAAATGTCAAAACAGAACATGTCATTCAGATGACGTCAGGCTATCAAAAAAAAAGGCCTAAAAAAGTTAAAAATCTGTTTCTCAGGCTCTCCTACATGGTCCTTTCAGCTGCCCCATACTTTCTTTTTATAACCAAGGCAAACTTAAAACGATAACAAGAGCATCGCCAGGCATGGCAAAATACGCCCGTTCTAAGTCGAAATAAAAGGCCGCTCGGCCACATGTCCCCCGAAAAAATAAGTCAAAAAAGGGGCATAACTCTAGTAAAAATGATCGGTCCGAACCCATATTCAAACATGATCTGTATTATTACCCCAGAAAGTCACATAACAAAATTCTTTCCGATCAAATAATCCTAACTGGAGTTATCATCCGGACACCGCAAATCTTGAAATTTCTTAGTCGAAAAAGAGGTATAACTCTAATAACAAGAAGGACGCCAACGCCCTATAGCTCACCAACATTCCTCTTTGATAGTAACTTTGGCAAACACAAGAACTGTATCAAACAGGCTCATAACATGTGACAAAGCTTGCCTAAACACAACCTCTTAAAAGTAAAACACAGAAACTGACATAAACACTAAGTTAAACATGAAATTCTGAGCTAAACAGAAAACTAAACGCAAATAAAAATGTCAAGAAAAATATTTAAAATGCAGGGTATGAGGGGTTAATCATGGAACAATGATACTGAGGAACATGTATGATGAATATAAGTGCCATGGGAAGAGAAGGAGCACAGCAACACTAAGTTAAACATGAAATTTCGAGCTAAACAGAAAACTAAATGCAACTTAAAATGTCAAGAAAAATGTTTAAAATGCAGGGTATGAGGGGTTAATCATGGAACAATGATACTGAGGAACATGTATGATGAATATAAGTGCCATGGGAAGAGAAGGAGCACAGCAGCTGACCTAAACACTAAGTTAAACATGAAATTCTGAGCTGAACAGAAAACTAAACGCAACTAAAAATGTCAAGAAAAATGTTTAAAATGCAGGGTATGAGGGGTTAATCATGGAACAATGATACTGAGGAACATGTATGATGAATATAAGTGCCATGGGAAGAGAAGGAGCACAGCAGCTGACCTAAACACTTAGTCAAACATGAAATTCTGAGCTAAACAGAAAACTAAACGCAACTAAAAATGTCAAGAATGAAAGTGTCAATGACACTGTAGCTCAACTTGTGTTAGACATGTACATGTATTGTATGTGACACAGCAATGACACACATCTGGGCAATGACCTGATAACAAAGGTACATGTAAAGTGTTGTAAAGGTCTGTACATAAATACTGACCGTAGCCTGTAACAAATGTACAGGTAAAGTGTGACTAAACTAAGTTCTAAGAACATTGGCAACGGCAACATTTTTTGACGGAAATTGAAGAAAATTGATAACTCCCATCTAGAGGTCTCCCCAAACAAACACACCGGGTTTCAAAGCAATCCAATCATAAATGTGCCCTGCAGGGTGTGCCAAAGGAAAATATTGAGGTCTGACTAAACTAAGTTCTAAGAACATTGGCCGTGGCAATATTTTTTGATGGAAATGGAAGAAAATTCATAGCTCCCATCTAGAGGTCACCCCAAACAAGCATGCCAGGTTTCAATGCAATCCGATCATAAATGTGCCATGTAGGGTGTGCCAAAGGGAAATATTGAGGTCTTCTGACTAAACTAAGTTCTAAGAACATTGGCCGCGGCAACATTTTTTGACGGAAAAGGAAAAAAATTGATACCTCCCATCTAGAGGTCACCACAAACAAGCATACCAGGTTTCAAAGCAATCCAATCATAAATGTGTCCTGTAGGGTGTGCCAAAGGGAAATATTGTGGTCTGACTAAACTAAGTTCTAAGAACGTTGGCCATGGCAACATTTTTTGACAGAAATTGAAGAAAATCGATAGCGCCCATCTGGAGGTCACCCTAAACAAGCATACCAGGTTTCAAAGCAATCAATCATAAATGTGCTCTGTAGGATGTGCCAAAGGGAAATATTGTGGTTTGACTAAACTAAGTTCTAAAAACGTTGGCCGCGGCAACATTTTTTGACGGAAATTGAAGAAAATCGATAGCTCCCATCTAGAGGTCACCCCAAACAAGCATGCCAGGTTTTAAAGCAATCCTATCATAAATGTGCCCTGTAGGGTGTGCCAAAGGGAAATATTGGGGTCTTCTGACTAAACTAAGTTCTAAGAACATTGGCCGCGGTAACATTTTTTGACGGAAATGGAAAAAAATCGATAGCTCCCATCTAGAGGTCACCCCTAACAAGCACACCAGGTTTCAAAGCAATCCAATCATAAATGTGTCCTGTAGGGTGTGCCAAAGGGAAATATTGTGGTCTGGCTAAACTAAGTTCTAAGAGCGTTGGCCGTGGCAACATTTTTTGACGGAAATTGAAGAAAATTGATAGTTCCCATCCAGAGGTCACCCTAAGCAAGCATACCAGGTTTCAAAGCAATCCAATCATAAATGTGCCCTGTAGGGTGTGCCAAAGGGAAATATTGTGGTCTGACTAAACTAAGTTCTAAGAACGTTGGCCGCGGCAACATTTTTTGACGGAAATTGAAAAAAATCGATAGCTCCCATCTAGAGGTCATCCCAAACAAGCATACCAAGTTTCAAAGTGATCTGATCATAAATGCGACCTGTGAGGTGTGCCAAAGGAAATTGTGGACGTACGTACTAACGTACTTATGTACGTACGTACGTATGCCGGCGGACGAGAAGTGATGGCAATAGCTCAGCTTGACTTTGTCAAGTTGAGCTAAAAATGTCTAAAATGTAGGGTATGAGGGGTTAAATCATGCTAAAATGATAATAATCATCATATAGCAGCATTATAAAAGCCATGATATGGAAATAGGGTGAGTAAGTGACCAAAACAGAAGCTTTAACATTATTGGACACGTACGCTGACGCTGACACCGACGCCGACCGATCGAGCCATGCCATAAGCTCAAACAACTAAAGGATGGGCTCATATGTTCTAAAGTTGGTGAGCTAAAAATAATCTGGTCGAACCCATATTCGAACTTGATCTGTGGTTTGGGCTAAGAAGGTCACATGCCAAAATTGGTTCCAATCAAATGATCCAAACTGTAGTTATCATGGGGACACCAAGTGGGACGGATGCACAGATGGACACATGGATGCATGCACAGACGCACAGACACGGCTGATTTCTCTAGGCTCGAAAAATTTTTCGGGGAACAATAAACCCACATACCGAATTTCTTTCCATTCCGTGTATAACATCTAAGTTATCGTCCGGAAATGATAACTTGGGCTAAATTTCCATAAATAAAGGGCCATAAACTCTACTACAAATGGGCCATTAGAAACAGAAATCGAACCCATTCTGTATTTTGTCATACTAAATCCACATGCCAAATTTAACTCAGCCCAAACCATTACAACTAAAGTTATCGTCCTGAAACGAAATGTGTCCACGGACTGATGGACAGACAGATGGATGGACAGCGAGATCATTCACATAATGCATCCCGTTTTTCAAACAGGCATATAAAAATTAAATGGTTTATGTCTGATATTTCACCTAATTTAATAAAATTGATAAATTTGTCCCTTGAATGCAACAAGGCTTTGCAATGCTTTAGCATTGCAAAGCCTTCTTGCATTTAAGGGACAAAATACACCACCACCCATGCTATTCTGTAGATTATGAGGCCTAAAACATAAAATAAACCAACAGCATGAACTTTTGATGGCAAAGAAATAATTACAAAAATAAAAATAAAAAAATGCCCGCCCACATGCAATTTGACAAAAAATGGTCTGAGAAACAGAAGATCTACTTTGTGGTGCCTATTTACTTGTCATTAAAAATCTGCCTCATCACTCCTTTTTTGTACTTGGAAATCTCTTCACTGATACTATTTTGCACTTGTAGAACTAAACATTTAACTATATATTATTTGACAGAGATCACCAATATAGTTGGTAAAATTTGGTCACTGGTGAAATGACAGTTATGTGAAAGTTCTTAACCCTTTATCCAACTCAATTCGAAGATGAATGACACTTGCCAAACCCCCAAAACATAGCTTTAGACTCATTAATTGAATGAGCTTGATGGGCTCATATGTTCTGTTTTGGAGTAAAAAAAAATGCAAAATAATAAAAATTTGATTTTTGTGATTAGTGCTCGCTGAATAGGGCTGCTACATTAACTGGTAGAGTGCTGGAGGTCCATATTTGGGCTTTATTCTGAAGTGTTGGCACCACAACTTAATGGCTTCATATTCAGTGGATGTTCTACATATCACCTTTGAAGTGAAGTTAGTTAGTCTGTTAGGATTTGCCTTGTTACAATTTATGGGAGAGTGCCTATTGGCACTCTCCCATAAATTTAACAAGACAAAGATATGTGAACAAAGTTTGATAACCAAAAATAATTCAGCACCCTATCAGTTAAGTAAAGGGTTCAATAGGATTATGATTCTGAAAGAAATTTTCTCAAGGTCACAAACATTCACATTTGGGATTTACTCACTAACAGTTTTTATATGGCCTTTACTTCCTATCAGTTTATCACAAAATACTCTGGGTAATCTGATTTTTAATTCTGGGAGGACAATTGTGAAATGCCTCTGTTCTCATTCCACAGAAAACTCAAAGAGCAGAAAATGAATCGTTTTCCTGAAAGGACAGTTTCCAACTTTGACAAATTTTGTGGCCTTAGAGTTGTTCCAATAAGCAGTCAAGAGAAAATGTTCCAAACAATAATTAGTTTCCCCTTTTACAGTAGGGCCCACTTGATTGGATATCTCTTAATTGAATAACCCTGTTAATTGAATATAATTTACCAACACAAAACCATTTACCATACCTCCAATACAAATTTGACCTGTTAATTCAATATAAGTTATAGAGTAAACCCCTGTTAATTGAATAAAAAATCTTGTAACCTGTTGAGAAATTACCCTGACTCTCCACAGTTTTTCTTTGTTTATAGACCTATTTGGCCTCAGTACATCTAATACAGGCATTTAATCTATTATATCTTGTTTGACAGAGCTTGTGCTGCTCTGTCAAACAAGATATAATAGAATAAATGCTAAGTTTATCTCGAGAATACAAGAAAGTGACACAATCCCTGTTAATTGAATATTCCTGTTAATTGAATCATTTTCATTGGAAAAGTGGTTATTCAATTAACAGGGTTCCACTATTCTTTATGGCTTCCTGTAAAGACGCTAGACTTATGGCCTAAAAGTTCAAAATCTGTTTCTCAGACCTCCCCACCTGGTCCTTTTGGCTGCTGCATGCTCTCTTTAAACAAAAAATAAAAATTAAATAGTTTATTTCTGATATTTTACCCAAGTTAATAAAATTTATAAATTTGTCCCTTTAGTGTAACAGGGCTTTGCAATGCTTTAGCATTGCAAAGACTTCTTGCACTCAAGGGACGAAATACACCACCACCCATGCTATTCTTAGATTAATAGGCCTAAAAGAAACCAAGAACATTAATATTTCATGGCAAAGAAATAATAACAAAAATAAACAAGAGGCCCCACGTGGCCTTAAATCGCTCACCTGACAAAGTGGTTCAAAGAAGTATTTTGGATCACATTCAGCTCGTTATGGTTCATCAACACCACAGAGGAATGACATCATGAAATTAAATTCAGGTGTCCATGTCCGATAATCATTATAATAGCATAGGTCTTGCCAACTAGATCCAATTCTCCCAGCTATAGATAAGCATTTCCAAATTTCCAAGCGTTGTTACGCCACTGCAGTTTGAAAGCCATAACTGATGAAACAAGGGACTCGATTTGAACAAACTTGAATCTGACCCCCCCCCCCCCCCCCCCCCCCCCCCCCCCCCCCCCCGAGATGTTGTATACCAAACCTGAATCATTCTGACTGGTGAATCTGAAGGAGAAGATTTTTAAAGAACAGTCCTCATATTGCACTAAGTTAAAATTCGGGCTCCCATAGGAAGCCCAAATATGAACCCAGGAATTCAATTTGAACAAACTTGAATCTGGTGCCCCTAGATAAGTTGTATACCAAATATGGAAGAATTCTGACTGGTGGATCTGAAGAATAAGATTTTTATGGAATAGACCTGATATTGCACTAAGTTGAAATTCAGGCTCCCACAGGGAGCTCAATTATGAACCCAGGGACACGATTTGAACAAACTTGAATCTGACCTCCCTAGAGATGTTGTAAACCAAATATGAAATGATTCTGACTGGCGGATCTGAAGAAGAAGATTTTTAAAGCATATTCCACATATTGCACTAAGTTAAAATTCGGGCCCCCATAGGGAGCCCAAATATTGACCCAGGGATTCGATTTGAACAAATTTGAATCTGACCCCCCCCAGAGAGATGTTATATACAAAATATGAAAAGATTCTGACTGGTGGATCTCAAGAAGAAGATTTTTAAATAATAGACCTCATATTGCACTAAGTTGAAATTCGGGCTCCCATAGGGAGCCCAAATATTAACTCAGGGGCTCGATTTGAACAAACTTAAATCTGACCACCCTATTGATGTTGTATACCAAATATGAAAGGATTCTGACTGGTGAATCTAAAAAAGAAGATACTTAAATGTTTTTCCCATTGCCTACAGTGTTAAAAAGTGCTGACTCAGCACTTTTTCAAAGTCCCGAAACTGTAACCTATGATAAAACCGATGGCAATTTTTTTTTACCAATCCTTTCTGTTGGTCCTAAGGAAGCTTCACACCAAATAAAAATTCTCAGTGCCGTGCAGTTTTGCAGATATAGGCGTTTTAAATTTTTTCTATTTTCAGCTCCTAAGGTTCCCACGGGGCTGCGGAAAAAATTTTTTTGGCATAAATCAAGTACTTATGACCCAATAAGTCCTCACATTAAATTTGGTTCAAATCGGCCTCTCGGTTCAGAAAATAGAAATATAGGGCGGGGCCAAAATTTTTGCCCCTCCCATAACAACGCCAAATATTATCCCTCGAACTTCTCTTGAACAAATCTGAGTCTACACCTCAAAAGGAAGCTGCATACCATATATCAAGTGTCTGCTACTGCTGGTTCTTGAGAAGAAGATTTTCAAAGATTTTGGTGCCCCTTGGGGGCCTGGCCCCACCCAGGAGGAGGGGCAACTTCATTTGAACAAATCTGAATTGGCATTAGGTAATAAATATTTAGCCAACATTTGAATAAAATTGGGCTAGTGATTTAGGAGGAGAAGTCGATAATGTAAAGTTAACGCCGGACGGAAGACGGACGGATCACGATTAGTAAAGCTCCCACTGAGCTTCGATCAGGTGAGCTAAAAATAATATAAAAAACGGCCCACACGCATGCAATTTTATAAAGAATAATGGCCTGAGAAACAGAAGATCTAAATTGTGCGGCCTATAGGATGTGATGCAGCGGAAATGCAAAGTTGGAATTTGGCCTTCAAGAGTTAAGGCTCAGTGCTCCAGCATGAAACATCTACTCACCACTGCACTATCAGCAAACTGATTGTGTTCCATTTCTAACTCCAGTGCCTGTTGATGTGAATTTCCAATTTCTGTATAGTTGACTAGAAATGCATCTTTGTTGGTGGTGATCCATATAAACATCTAAAAAGAACAAAACTGTATCATCGCAAACAGCAGAGACCATTTAATTGTACATCTCCTAATTGAATAACCCTGTTTATTGCACACAACTTCCCAATTCCAAACCATTTTCCACACCTTCATTTTAAATTTGGCATGTTAATTGGATGTAGGTTATATATTTTTTATAATGTATATTTCCTGTACTTTTAACTCTTTACCTAGCATACCAATCATATGCAGCCAGCACTATTTAATAAAATCGCCATACAAATTTTATATTTTTATACTGTAACCAATGACCCAGACTTAGCTGGTGCTAACACTAAAATATTCAGGTCCTATATGGACCTCCATACTTTTGCCCACTGCGCATACGCAGTGTCAAGGAAGTACCAAAATTGGTACCAAATCTTCATTCTTTGTTTGGCCCTTCTGTTAGTAACATCTCACTGACTATTGTGCTTATAATCTCAGTTAAAATGATGCCAGACACATAATCACGATGGATATCGTTGATCCAAGGATGAAATAAGAGGATGAGAGGAAGAAACAGTGGATGGATGTGTTCAGGGCTGTCATGTTCCCTAATTTCGGGGCATGGGCCTGATGTTTTCAATCTTGCTATGAAATCTCCACTGTTTGTTAAGTGTTTCCTCTCTCCCTGCCTTTGAACCCCCCTTGCTAATCTCCCATGCTTTTGGAATAATTTTTGAATTATTTCTTTTTATTGAAATGTCTTGGGAGTTTAGCTTAGTTACAGAATGTTTATTCTGTTATCCCCATGGTTATGTCCTCACCCTTAGGGTGTTTAGGCATTTTGGTCATGCATCTACCATCTGATGTATTACAGTTTCTTCTGTGGAAGATTCTGTTTTACATCGGATAGTGTTTAAAATTGGTTACTGACTTCAGGCCGTGTTTTTCAGTTCCTGGAGGTTTGTTTCCGGTTTTTATTGACTTTTGTTTACGTTGACAACAGTTACTTTCTGTAAGTGATTCCTTGTCTTCTGTAAGGTTTATTATGTAGTCAGATACATTAATATTATCCGTAAGTGTAACATTAATTTTTAGAATTGTTTTAAAATTTTTGTCCACACTTAGGCTTTTTTGGGATCCATTTGGGCTCATTGTTCACTTTGGGAACTTGGGCTCATGTCAAAAATTTTTTTTCGAAAATTTTCTTTTGAATTATTTTTCGAAATTTTGATATGGATTGTATTATCATTATGTATCTTCGTATTTTTGAGGGTTAGTGCGAGTACTACGGCTGTATAATATTTTTAATTATGAAAGAATATTGTTCAAATTGTAAATCGAGGAAGTCTTCCTCGGATTCTCATGCTCATTGTATTTGCTGTAGTCTCTGTACTCGCACTAATTCTTGTACGTTTTGTACCAGTTGGGATGACAAACATTGGGAGACGTGTATCACGGTACATTGTTAGTGGTGAGAGGTCAATGCCGGTCCTCTCACCACAGGGTCACTCTAGTTTTTCAGTCTCTTTTTCAGAGGAACAAGAACAGGGTGATGTTTCCGTAATGTCTTCCGGAAGTGTGCTGCCACCGTCACAAATCAATGAAGAGCTAGCGGCAAAAGTGCTCAATGAAATCAGACAAGTGCCTAGGTCCCAAAAGGGATTTACGGTCTTGTCGCCAGCTAGCTCGACCAGTGGATCTATCACTCGTCATGTGGGTGATGTGACGCCGGGTATGTCCGTTGCGGTCCAGGAGAGGAAAAAGGGTGTTGCGAGCACTATAATCTCGGATCACGCACACCCTGCGACGACGGATCGGAGGATGGATCAGAGGAAGCCAGTCAGTCCGGTAGCAAGCTCGTTCAGGTCTACCCGGACCGCGGGGGAGAGAGGCTTCTCTCTCTTACAACAACATCTGGGGCCAGATGTTGTTGTGCATAACATTCGTCAGTCGGAGCATACGTCCACTCCTGCCGCTCGAGATGCTCCGTTGCATAGACAGCCAGAGTCGGCTAGTCTATTGGCTTCCTCTTCTACACGTCAGCACACAAGACCGCACCTTGGCTTCGTGACCTGATATCCAGCCTGCTTCACCGACAAAGGATTCCATGTTGTCTAGGTCACTCCATCCAGTAGCCAAGGACGCCTCACCAGAATGCCGGAACAGAAAGCCTGCATAACTATAGTTGCAACTGTTTAGTGGACAACATTCTGAGCAACAGACAACGGACCTAAACAATGCAGATCTCCAGAAATGGACTCAATATTTCTAAGATAAAAATTTGTGAAAGTGGAAGGCTGAAACCAATATGCAGCCTTCATTAGCTCTGTAATAGCAACACTATTGGAGTAAGCCCAAGATGTAGATAGAGCGCTTACTTCATGAGCTGAAATCTTAAGCACAGACTGCTGAGTTGAAGATAATTTATCATAAGCAGTACGGATAGTTAATTGAATCCACCTAGCAATAGAATGGACCGAAATGTGGAGGAAGCTTCCGCGGCATGTCCCACAACAGACACCTGGGTAGATTTATCCATGGTCTCTGTGGAGACAGAGATGCTACCCACAGAATTTTGCACTGAGATTGTTTTATCTTGAGCAATATCTGCTGAATCAACGGCGCTGGAGGATATGCATATCCTATCATTCCTTCCCACGAGATCGATGGAGCGTCTACTGCAAACGCTCGAGGATCCGGACATGGTAACACATACGTCTGCAACTGATTGTTGAGATGCGTTGCAAATAAGTCTATCATTGGCCGCTCCCATTGGTAGCAAATCTGATTGAATACTCGTTTGTTGAGAGTCCATTCTGATGGCAACAAGCGACCCCTCCGTGAAAGGGAGTCTGCTAATACGTTCAGATGACCCGGAATATGACAGACCGATAGGAGAACTTGATGTTCTAGTACAAACAGAAAGATTCTTTCCGTTAAATTGAATAACGGAATGGAATGAGTGCCTCCCTGGTTCCGAATATACGCTACTACCGTCGTATTGTCAGACAGAATTTGCACGTGTGCATTCTGAATATCGTTCATCCAATGATGTAGCGCAAGCCAAATTGACATCATTTCTTTGATGTTTATGTGCTTGATTAGGAACTGCAGATCCCAAAGACCCTGGCACTTCGAATCCATTGGGCTCAAGGTTGCACCCCAACCTGTTTGACTGGCATCCGTCATAATCGAAAAATCTGGAAAAATTTATAGTAATTTATATATTTTTTATACTTACCAATGACCCAGACATAGCTGGTGCTAACTCTTAAAAATATAGGGCCAAAGACAAATTTTGCCCCCAATCCCCAAAATTTGCATCTAAAACCAAAGAAAACATGTCCTGAATGGCCCTCCATACTTCACCTCTACTGCGCATGCACAGTGTCAAGGACGTCCCGAAATTGGCGCCATTAATCATTCTTACCATCAGTGCCTGGTAAGCGCTATGTCCTCCGTGGGGAGATATGAGTTCCCAACTCCTGGGAGGGCCATCCCCATCTGGGTCATTGGTAAGTATAAAAAATATATAAATTACTATAAATTTTTTCAGATTTTTATACTGTACCAATGACCCAGACATAGCTGAATAGTAAAAAGGCTGGAGGGCCCAGGACATAGAGGAAAATCCAATAAGCTCAACTATATAAAATAGAGTCATCTCCTGGAGGAGAAAAGGAGAAATAGGCTTCACGTGTATCTTTCTTATTTATGACAAATTAGAAAGACACAATACCTTCTATAATTGAGCATCATAACATCCATGTTCTCTATTAATATCCAGTATAATTCGTATAGTAATTATATTTAAAGTAAGCCAATAAATAAAGTTAGTCCAAAGAATTGAGACTCTTTATACTCTTTTAAAAGTGTCCGAGGATAGTATAATAACATCCGTTTGACACATGACATATTCAAATGCTAAACTTTAAAACTATGACATGAATGAATTTAAAAACATAACTTTCACTTAAGAAACCATCCCAGTAACAGCTCAGAATTACTAACTCCGGAGGAGGTATCCCCTTGTTTTCATAATAAAAACAGGTGACCCAAGGGAACACCCTCCCCCCCCCCCCCCTTTTTCTTGCCCTGGGTCAAATAGCCCAGAGCGAAGAGGGCAGCAGGACGGAGTCAGTGCCGAAACATAAAGCCTACCTAGCTATAGTTGCAATTGTTAAGTGATCGACTTTCTGAGCAGCTGATAATGGACCTAAACAATGCAGGTCTCCAGAAATGGATACAATATTTCTGAGATAAAAATTTGTGAATGTGGATGGTTGAGACCAATATGCAGCCTACTTAATCTATAATAGCAAAACTATACGTCAGCCCAAGATGTAGAAGAGCTCTTACTTCATGAGCCGAAATCTTAAGCACAGACTGCAGAGTTAAGGATAGATTATCCTAAGCAGTACCGATAGTTAACTGAATGCACTAAGTAATAGAATGGACCGTAATGACCTTTCTATTAGGCATCAGAGCCAGAAGAAGCTTTACGTCCTACTGATAAACTGAGATCTGTTAATAAATACATAAAGGTCTATCCAGACAGAGTAAAGGCCTATGCCCGCTCGAAGACGGAAGGACCTTAAAAACAATAGGTTCCGGATATCATTAGGAGCCTGATTCTTAGCCAAAAATACAACATTAGTAGTAAAGGTAATAGAGTTCCCGATACTACGAAAGTGAGAATCGTCCACCGACAGTGCATGAAGCTCACTGACTCTTCAGCAGAAGAGAAGGCTAAGAGAATCGCTGCCTTAAAAGACCAGAATTTGAAACTGCTGTCTCAAAGATTCAAATGGTTGCTTAGTTAATAAGAACCCAAGCTAAATTCCGAATAGGAATTAATCTAACGATTCTAGGTCTCTTATTGAAAAGTTTCAAACTAACTTAGATAAAGAGACATTAGGCTCCATTGTAAACTATCATGGTGTGCATAGGTATCAGATAACATAGACCTATAACCAATAAAAGTAACTGGCTGCAGATGATTACGTAAAACAAGTATACTAGAAAGTTTGCAATGTCTGGTATGGAGGAATCAAAAATATCAACATAAAGATCCCTACACCAACGACAGAAGACCCTCCACTTTAGCCGCATAGTATAGCGAAGAGGAGGTCCTTCTACAGTTAGGAATCGCGTCCACTGCTGGTCCTATACAGAGCTTGCTATGCAAGAAGGACCGCACAATGGAATACGTGAAGGTTGAGACCTTGTGGGTTGTGATAGAGTTGACACGATTTCCCCAGCGAAAAAAGATCCTCTCGTGGAGGAAGTTTCCGCAAAAAGTCCCAGAGTAGACATCTAAGTAAATTTATCCACCATCTCTGTGGGACAGAGATGCTACCAACAGAATTGTATTGTGAATGAATAATCCTAGCAATACTTGCTGAATCAACAGCGCTGGAGGATACGTATATCCTATCATCGCGTCCTACTAGATCGATAGAGCGTTAACTACATATGCTCAGGGATCCAGACACGGTGACACATACGTCTACAATTGATTGGAGAGTTGTGTCGCAAATAAATTATCACTGGGTGCTCCCATTGATAGCAAATCTGATTGAATACTTGTTAGTTGATAGTCCATTTCGACGGCAACAAACGACCCTTACGTGAAAGGGAGTCTGCTAATACGATCCGACGACCGAGAATATGACGAACCGAAACAGAACTTGGTGTTCTATAACAAACAGAAGGATTCTTTCCGTTAAAATCAATAACGGAACCGAATGAGTGCCTCCCTGGTTCCGGATATACGCAACTACTGTCGTATCATCGGACAGGATTGAACATGCATTTCTGAATAAAATTCATCCAATGACGTAGTGCAAGCCAACATAATATTCTTCCTTGGAAGTAAAGAGCTTGCCTAAAAACTACGGAACCCAAAGACCCTGGCACTTCGAATCCGTTGGGAGCAAGATGTGTCCCAACCTGTTTGACTGGCATCCGTCATAATCGAAAAACTCGGATCCGGCAACTACAGTGGAACTTCTCTGAGTCAACCACCGAATGTTTGACTTGATAGACAAGAGAACATGTATATCGAGCAATTCAAGATTGCTGAAAGGTTGCCGTCGAAGAGAAGCTTCTCGGAGACCGAAGCGACTCTGAGAGAGTTCTTCACCTTACTATCCACGCGCGTGGATGTAGCTAGGGCTGCGTCACGTCTAACCAACTCCAGGTTGCCACTGAAGGGCGGAGTTATATGTGGAAAACTACTGCCCCTGAAAGAAATCTCATTGAGGATCATATCCTGGAATTCTTTCTCTTGAAGACGTAATGATAACGTCTCAGTAAGGTGGTGTACGTATGATAAAGCGTCTAAGTTAAGTCTATTATACATCATTGTCGTTTCCAACATCGTGGTTGGAATTGACATAGACGGCGAAAAGATAATTGCAATCTTGAGTCTCGCCGTCTTAGTCGCAAAGGAACTCACGGTAAGCCCAGTTCTGCCACTAAACAATTATTTCCTAGAATTCACGAAAGGCAGAATAGAGCATTGCGGACAAGAAACTAGACTAGCATGTTCATAGCAAGCTTATATATATATAGCGTCGTTCAATAATTCGAATGTTCTAAAGACATTATTGGACTGCGTCGGCAACTCAGGGACAATGTCCCTGAACTGATCCAAAACTCTGTGTCCAATGACGCTATTAGTCTCTTATCCAGCATCGCAGCAATGTAGTCCGACGGAACAACCTCTGGAAGATAATGCCGGAAGAAATATATAGCAGCTTCTGTTGTTCCGAAAAGGAAAGCTCGAAATCATCCGAATCCCTTTTGCCATCCTGTCGGACCCTATGAAATATTCGGTCGTCCGTACCTGATGCAACAGCGGAGCACACCGACCCAGCGCCGTCGGATTATTCCTAATCCGACCGAGAATCTGTCGTTTGCTGGGATGCTACGATAAGCTGTGCTATTTTGGATAGCATGTCCGTCACTGAGGCCTGTGGAGAAGCGGTCTTACGATGCATTGCCGCTGGAAGCTCGTGTTCGTTACCCCGTGCATACTTCTATTATGCGAGCGACCGGAGTGTATAGGCCTCGTGTCCCTTGGCTACCGGATGGCGTGACCTGTTCGCCATGGCATCACTGAATGACGAAGCTGGCCGGATATTCAAGGTCACGTAGCCAATGTGCGGTCATGTGCGCTGCTGTGAGGATGAGGAAGCATTATCAACAGTCACTCGGACTGTCTATATAACGGAGCGTCCCGAGTGGCGGACATACGCTCCAAGGGTGAAATGTCTGCACCACAACATCCGGTCCCATATGTTGTTGCACGAGAGAGGGACCCCTCTCGCTCGCCACCCGGAGGGCCGGACGTGCTAGGAACCAGACTAACAGGCTTCCTTCGATCTCTCCTCTAATCCGCCGTCACTGGGTGTGTACTAAAGTCTATTATAGTGCTCGCATCACCCAAATCTTCTTCCTAGACCGCAACGGACGAACCCAACTGCCGAACCATTCGATGAATGGACGCTACACCGGGTGAGCTAGCGAATGTCAACTCCGTCGATCCTACTAGGGACCTCTTAGCCGATTGACATAATCCATGAGCACTAATTGCCGCTAGCTCTTCATTAATTATGACGACAGAGGCACACTTTTGAAAGACATCTCAGTAATTTTGCGAACAAGAAACCAGACATGCTTGTACATAGCAAGCATATAAAAAATATATATAGCGTCGTTCAATAAATCGAACGTATCTGAGACATTATTGGACTGTGTCGGAACGAATCAAAAATTTCTAAGTCCACCGATGCTATCAGTTTCTTATCCGGTATCGCAGCATTCTGGTCCGACGAAGAACCTCCAGAAGATGAAGTCGGATGACATATACAGCAGCTTATGTTGTTCCGAAAGGGACAGCTCAAAAACCTCCGAATCCCTTTCGGCATCCCGTCGGACCGCATGAAATTTTCGGACGTCCGCACCTGATGCTTCCGCGGAGCGTCCCGACCCAGCGTCGTCGGATATTATATTATGCGACAGAGATTCTGTCGTTGCTGGGATGCTGCGATAAGTTGTGCTGTTTGGGATAGCACGTCCGTCACCGAGGCCTGTGCAGAAGCGGTCTTACGATGCTTTGCCGCTGGAAGCTCCGTGTACGTTGACTCCCGCATACTTTCTTATGCGAACGTCCGGAGTCTCCAGGCCTCGTGTCCCTGGCTATCGGATGATGTGACCTGGTTGCCGAGGATTCTCTGATTGGCGAAGTTGACTGGATATCGGAGGTCACGTAGCCAAGGTGCGGTCGTGTGCGCTGCCATGAGAATGAGGAAGCCTTATTGACAGTCTCTCCAGACTGTCTATATAACGGAGCGTCCCGAGCGGCGGACGTTTGCTCCGAATGCGAGACATTTTGTACCACAACATCTGGGGGCCAGATGTTGATGTACGAGAGAGGGGCCTCTCTCGCTCGCAGCCCGGATGGACCTGGACGAGCTATGAACTGGACTAAAAGGCTTCCTCCGTTCTCCCGTCTAATCCGCCCTCACTGGGTGTGCACTTTGTTATTTTATAGTGCTCGCATCACCCAAAACTCCTTTCTAGACCGCAACGGACAAACCTGGCTGCCGAACCATTCGATGAATGGACGCTACACCGGGCGAGCTAGCGGACGCCAAAGGCCGTCGAACCTACTAGGGTCCTCTTAGGCAATTGACGTATTATATGAGCACTTTTCCGCTAGCTCTTCATTAATTGTGACGACGGAGGCACACTTTTTTGGAAGACATCACGGATACATCACCCTGATCATGATCGTCTGAAATAGAGATTGATAAAGTAGAGTGACCCTGCGGGGAAAGGACCAGAATGGCCAATTCCCCACTAACATACCGTGACACACACTTCCAATGTTGTCATCGAAATTAACACATACAGAACAGGAGTTAGTGCGAGTACACTGACTACATATAAAATGATTATGAAAGTCAGAGGAAGATTTCCTCTTATTACAATTGAACAATATCCTTTCATTGTGAAAAGAAAACAAAGTCCTAGTATTCGCACCAACCCCTGACAATTAAAATACATAATATCAAGATCCATAACATAGAAAAAATAATTGAATCAAAAACTTTTGAAAAAATATTTTTTCAGAACAGCCCAAGTTTCTGAAAAGTAACGTTGAGCCCCAATGAATCCCAAGTCTAAGTGTGGACAAAAATTCTAAAAATATTTTAAACAATTTATGCAACACTTGCGAACAATAATAATGTATCTAGTTATGATTAAATTAACATCAAGATATTATTTTCAAGAATCCCCCCTCACACAGAGGGCTGTTGGAAATGTAAACAATAAGTGTAAAAACACACTAGATCAAGACTCCAGGCACCCAGGCCCGAAATCAGTTACCAATAATACACTATCTGATGCAAAACAGAGACTTCCAGGGAAGAAACTGCAGAACATCAGATGGTAGATGCAGAACACTACGCCTAACCACCCATAGGTGAAGACGTAAACATGGGGAAAAGAACAGAATTCATTCTGTTATCCAGC